>CM061134.1:4714043-5327370 GCA_030789695.1 Scilla litardierei | reverse complement strand
TTGAGTGGTTTTGTGAAAATATCGGCGATTTGCTTCTGGGTTTCAACATACACTAAAATGATGTCCTTTTTAGCAACATGATCATCTAAGAAATGGTGACGGACATCTATGTGTTTAGAACGGGAATGGTGTACCGGATTCTTAGAGAGACATATTGCACTTTGGTTGTCCACCATGATAGGGCAAGTATCACAGTTTATACCAAAGTCTTTAAGAGTGTGTCTCATCCAAAGAACCTGAGCACACGCGGCACCGGCGGTAATATATTCCGCCTCGGTGGTTGAAAGTGATACGAAATTCTGCTTCTTGGAAAACTAAGAGACAAGAGAATTTCCTATAAAATGGCAAGTGTCACTAGTACTTTTCCTGTCGGATTTGCATCCCGCATAATCTGCGTCACTATATGATATTAACTCATATGTGCTAGACTTTGGATAAAGTAATCCAAAGTCGAGCGTGTAACTTAAATAACAGAAAATACGTTTTACCGCTACTAAGTGAGATTCCTTAGGTTGAGACTGATAACGAGCACATACACATACGGCAAACATAATATCGGGCCTACTTGCGGTAAGATATAGTAAACTACCTATCATATCTCGATATAGACGAATGTCTACATCTTTGCCGCCCGTATCTTTATCAAGATGTGTAGTCGTGATCATTGGAGTCTTCTTCCCGGAGGCATTCTCCATTCCAAATCGCTTGAGCAACTCCACAGTGTACTTGGTTTGGTGGATGAAGATTGCATCGTTCATTTGGCGAATTTGGAGACCTAAGAAATATTTGAGCTCACCCATGTGGCTCATCTCAAATTGATCCTTCATAACATTAGAAAACTCTTCGCAAAGAGTGAAGTTAGTAGCACCGAAAATGATATCATCAACGTAAATTTGAACTAAAATTATATCATTAATCGAATACTTAACAAATAATGTAGAATCAACTTCACCCATTTTAAAACCTAAATCCAAAAGAAAATTCTTTAGACGGTCATACCAAGCTCGAGGAGCTTGTCTCAAACCGTAAAGTGCTTTCTTAAGTTTGAAAATGTGATTTGGAAATTTTTCCTTTATAAAACCCGGAGGTTGAGAAATATAAACTTCCTCAATAACATCTCCGTTTAAAAACGCATTTTTTACATCCATTTGAAAGAGTTTAAAATCTTTATGGCATGCAAAAGATAACAATAATCTAATAGATTCTAATCTAGCTACCGGAGCAAAGGATTCTTCAAAATCAATACCTTCCTCTTGTCGATAGCCTTGAGTTACTAACCGAGCTTTGTTCCGGACGACGATTTGGTTTTCGTCGGTCTTGTTCTTGAAAATCCACTTCGTTCCTATAATGGTGTGGTTCTTCGATGGCAATAGAACAAGCTCCCAAACCTCATTCCTCTCGAATTGAATGAGTTCCTCCTCCATGGCTAAGATCCAAGCACTATCTTCGCACGCTTCGTTAATATTCTTTGGCTCAATCGAGGAGGCAAAGGCACAATGAGCGAAGTAGTTGACTTGAGATCGCGTCTTGACACTATCAAGGATGTTGCCAATGACTTGCTCATGAGGAAGGTCACAAACGGTATGAAGCCGTTTGGGAATTCTCTGATCACTAGGAACATTCTCAAAAGATTTATTAGTAGGGTTAGTAACATTAGAATCAATAGAATTAGAATTACCAATTGAATCACATAAAACATCCATGGAGTCATCATCATTAGTAATTCTAGTCGGGACAAAACCTTCATTAAATGAAACATGAAGAGATTCCTCGATCGTTGAGGTTCTTTTGTTGTATATCCGGTAGGCTTTACTACGGGAGGAATATCCAACAAATATCCCCTCGTCGGATCTTGGATCAAATTTGTCCAAACTACCATACGTGTTTTTAATAAAACATTTTGCGCCGAAAACTCGAAAATGTTTAACTTGAGGCAATCTACCAAACAAAAATTCATAACAAGTTTGTTTAGTGTCGGGCCTCAAAAGTATCCTATTAAACACATAGCAAGCGGTATGTACCGCTTCCGCCCAAAATTGATGGCCAAGTTGGCTATCATCAAGCATAGTGCGAGCACATTCCACTAGCGTCCTATTCTTTCTCTCAATAACACCATTTTGAGGAGGTGCGCGAGGAAAGGAAAATGTGTGAGTAATACCAACTTCATCACAAAAATTTGAGAAAGACTCATTCTCAAATTCACCTCCATGATCACTACGAATAGTGACAATGGTGGTTCCAATGAGATTTTGTACTTTCTTAACAAATATTGTGAAGTTTTCAAAAGCATCATTTTTATTACTTAAGGAAAATACCCAAGTAAATCAAGAAAAGTCATCAACGATGACAAGTACATATCGTGCATTTCCTAATGAAGCAACTCTAGTTGGCCCAAAAAGATCTAGATGTAAAAGCTCTAGAGGCCGCTTAGATGAAATGCTTTTCTTAGGTTTAAATGATGATTTTGGAAGCTTGCCTCGTTGACACGAGTCACAAAAGCTTTTCTTTTGAAAGACAAGCTTAGGGAAGCCTCTAATAGGATTTAACTTGGAAAGCTTAAAAAGTGTTCCAAAGTTCACATGACCAAAACGTCGATGCCATAAGTGTTGTTCACTTGTGTTGGCAATGAGACATTGTTCATGTGATCTTGAAAGATCTAGGATATATATATCCTTATGGCGTGTGCCGGAAAACAATAAATCATTATTATCTTTTCTTAAAATATGGCACATTCCTTTCGCAAATCTAACTTTGTAACCTTTGTCACAAAGTTGGCTTATTGAAATAAGATTGTGGTTTAATCCTTTAACAAGGTAAACATCACTTATTAGTGGTTTAGAAGGATTACCTACTTTACCAACACCTATGATGGTTTTGCTCTCGTTGCCTCCAAAGACTACCCGGTTTCCATTTGCAATGGGCACCACTCCGGAGAGCAATTGAGCGTCACCCGTCATGTGTTTTGAACACCCGCTATCGAGTATCCAATTATTCTTGGAGCTAAATTTGGATTTGTTGCTCCGTTTCTTTTTCTTGAGTACATAAAGATAGAAAATATCGTATCATGGTACCCAAGGTCATTGGGTCCTAAAAGATTAGACCTTTGGAAGCCAAGTCCAATTGGACTTAGACTTCCCCACATAATCATCATTATGCACTACATTCATGAAATAAGAATTCATGTAAACTTGTTTTTCATTCATGCTTGTGTCCTTCGGACTCCAAATAGTGAAGATTTTGGGAGCCCTAATCCTATTGGGAGCATGCATGCGTTGTTGATTTCTACGTGATGTATGTCGTGGATAGGCATATGGCACATGATGAAATGGTGCATGATGATAATTATTCATATGATGATGTTGGTTATCATATGCATGTGGAGGAACACGTGCGTGAGGGTGTCTCACATGGTGTGCACGTACCCGTGGATGTGGTGCATAAAAATCATCATATGTGTGAACATGTGGAGTAGGATGTGTGTTCCTACGTGGCTGGTATTGGTGTACATAAAAGCATGACCCTTCTTTTGAGGTCCACCCAAAGTGGGTTTCTTTCCAAATGAAGATGTGTATGAGGTGAAAGCACATTGGTAGATGAACTACCAATAGAGTGTTTGCTACCACACGTTGAGGCATCAGAAGTTGGCCTAACAAAGGTAGTGGACGACTTGGATGAATCTCCCATCTTATACCCCAAGCCAATGTGGTGATTGGCCGGAAGTAAGTTATTTAGGATATTATCCAAATGGTCCTTACCTTTATTGAATTTGTTAATTCGGCCTAATGTACACTCATATTTCTCGGTGCGAGAACGCATAGAAGCATCCAAGTTGGATACTTACGATGTGAGCACATAAATACGAGATTTGAGATTCTCATTCTCAATACTCAAAGTTGAGTTTTAAGAAGTCAAATCCGCTATCTTGTGTTCCTCCGAATCCTCAATGTGAACATGCTCAAGTTGAGATTTGAGATCTACAATCTCATTTCTCAAATCTTCAACAACGGTGTCGTTGTTGATGATTATAGGTTTAGGTGAGGTTTGTAGACTAACTAGCTCATCTTTGGTCTTAGTATATCTATTAACTAATTTAGAATATTTAGACCAAATTTGCTCGTTAGCTAATCTAAGGTCGTCCATAGTTACCTCATCGTCGCCTTCATCCTCGCTATCATCGGAGGAAGATCCTTGATCATGTTCCTCTCTAGCCATGAAGCACATGTGTGCTTGCTCCACTTGCTCATCATCCGACTCTCCACTTGAGGAATCCTCAGAGTCGGTGAATGTCCTGACAAGCCCTTTCTTGTACCCTTTCTTGTACTTATTTGACTTGTCGAACTTGGGCGCCTTCCACTTCTCCTTTTGCTTATTTTGAGGACAATCCGCTTTCATGTGTCCTGGCTTGTTGCATTTGAAACACAAAGGAGAGGAGGCGTTAGAAGAACTAAACTTAGATTTGTTCTTGAAATTACCTTTCCGGAAGAACCGGTTGAACTTCTTTGCCATGAGGGCAATGGATTCTAAGTCTAACTCTTCTTCCGATTCTTCATCATCGATAGATGTAGATGTAGATGGAGCGGCCTTGAACGCAATCGCCTTTTTCTTTGGCTCGTCTTGCTTCAAGTAGGACTTCATCTTGTCCTGCAACTTTAGTTTGCTATCCTTGTGTACCTCATAAGACATTAAGGTACCCATTAGTTGAATGACGGTATACTTACTCATGTCATTACCTTCCACGATGGCGAATGTACATTTCTCCCAACAAGAAGGAAGTCCGTCAATGATCTTTGAGACTTTCTCCTTTTGGGTGTAGGTTTTCCCAAGAGCCTCTAACTCGTTGGTGATGTCAACGAAGCGAGCATAGTACTCCTTCATCTTCTCACCCTGTTGCATATGAAATAATTCGTAATCTTTATTCACAACAACGAGTTTGGAGTCTCTTACACTACTCGTTCCTTCATGCAAGATGAGGAGGGAGTTCCAGATTTGATATGCACTCTTACATGTGCATATCTTGTTGAAGTCCTCGGGCTCCAAAGCGCATTGCAAGGCGTTCATTGCCTTGGCATTGCTTACCTCCGCGGCGACCTCCGCGGTAGTCCACTTAGCGAAATCTTCTTCTTCGGGCTCGACGTACTCCGTCAACGTGGCTCTCCATAGTGAAGCACTCCGGAGGAAAGTTTCCATCCTGCATTTCCAGTACCCATAGTTAGTACCATTGAAGAAGGGAGGCCTCGTAGAGGAGTGTCCTTCCATCACCGAAGAAGCTCCTTCACGGTTCCTGAAGGTGCTGTAATCTGAAGGTGGACGTACGGTTTTGTTGTCGTTGGTAGACATAGCTAGGTACTTGGCTCTGATACCAAATGTAATGCCCTACGAAGCTACTGCACAAGTACTAGAGGGGGGTGAATTGTACTTTAAAATAATTAAGAAGATAATTCCTAATTATCTTGCAAACTCAACCAACAATGCGGAAATGTAAATATTGACAACAAAGAAATGCAATCGCAAACAGACGATATAACGGGTTCGGATCCACCCAAGTCTCACCGACTTGTTCCCGGTGATCCTACGTCCCAACTACCCGGATCCCCTCCGGATACTTGAGTTAGAAGCTTCTAACTCAAATTTGCACTATGAAATACTTGTAGAAAACCTCTACAAAGTCAAATCATACACAAATGAAATTGTGACGCCCACAACCCGGGATTACAAACAAAATCTCACAACCGAGAGTAAAACACTTACAATATCAAAGTAAATGAAATACGAACTTACCGACAAAATCATATGCCTTGAGTAAAACTTACGATTTAGGGCAAATGAGGATTTTGGGGAAGATGAAGGCACCAAACCCTAGCTCCAAGATATTGACCAGCAATGGAGGCCTAGGTGGATGTTGGTGACCTAGAATCAAGCTCTTGGCTTGGAAGGCTCACAATCAATGAATCTCTCTTTTGAAATAAGAGAGAGAGAGAGAGAGAGAGAGAGAGAGAGAGAGAGAGAGAGAGAGAGAGAGAGAGAGAGAGAGAGAGAGAGAGAAATGAAAGCGCTTTGAATGAGGATTAAATGCTTCTCTTTGATTCTCTAAAGATCAATTAATATCAGCCTTGAATGCTATGAAAGCAGCACTCCAAGTATATATAGGATAGAGGAAAGAGAGAGCAAAATTCGTGGCATTTAATGCTCCAACGGCTCTATTCTGAAGCAGACTAGTCGGTCAAAGAAGGATCACTGACCGACTAGTTCATCAACTAGTCGGTCGGTGAAACAACATGAACCGACTAATCTGAAGAACAGCCAAAAGAAAAGTTCAGGGAAAGATGAACTAGTCGGTCCAAGAAGACTTACCAACCGACTAGTTTCACAACTAGTCGATAAGTAAGTGAACTTTGACCGACTAACAGGTGAAATAGAGAAGGCTGAACTCAAGATGAATTAGTCGGTCTAAGAGCAAATGCCGACCTACTAGTTTATCAACTTGTCGGTCGACAAATATACTTTGACCGACTAACGATAAACAGTAACTTATGCTGTACAGTAGAAGCTCAACTAGTCGGTCTAAGAAGGATTCCTAACCGACTAGTTTCACAACTAGTCGGTCGGTGAACCTTCTTGGACCGACTAACTGTAAACAATAAGTGAGCAAGAAATTGAGAAGGCATTCTAGTCGGTTCAAGATGTAGAGGAACATGCCCTCGGATCATTTGTATTTGATGCAAATGATAATTTAAGCTTAGATAGGGACTAATTTGCATATGATGTAAAAGAGATTAAATGTGTCTTAAATTGTTTAAGACTATATTTAATTAAATAAACACGTTGAAAAGGTTACCTAGATGATGGGATCGTCCCGCTCTAAACGCAGGTTCAAACCGCGTCAAAAACGGAGTCCAAATGCACAAGTTATAGCCAAAACAAGTCAGCCCAAACTGTTGGGCTGAAACCAGCGAAAATGGAGGCCCACCAAGCCCGCATTTTCTGGTTAGGGTTTTTTGAAACCTGTGATTTTCTTGACGGCTACGTTTCTAAGAGAAGCATGACTTTTGGCTAACTTTGGACAATTGTTTGAAGGGTCAAACGGACTCGGATTGACGAGCCGTTTTTTCCTACGCGTTCACCGTTGAACCCTCTTCGATTTGGTAGGTTGTACCAACATTGAAGCTCAACGGTGAGGGAGTTAAAATTCACGGAAGTTTGCACTTTGTGAAGTGCAAACTAACTTGATTTTAATTAATCCAATTAATAGTCCCACATCAGATTTTGAGAAAGGGGAGCAGTCAGCCGCCTATATAAATAGGGGTCTGCTCTCCTCCTCAAAACTCGTCCCAAGCTCTAGATCTGAGCAGCTCTCGTAAATGTTGGAGCACGCTCGGATCTAAGCCAAATTAATATTTCTCCTATCCCTATAAATTTCTGCCTTGCTCCTGAAGGCTCTGGCAAAACCGCAAAGGAGTTCGGATTCAGATCCGAAATCTAGGCGGAGGTTTCACTCGCGTGAAACTTTCTTCGGCGCGTGGTTGGATCGGCGACATGGGATTGATTGCCTCGGGATGCGAATCGGTTCGAGGAGCAGTTCGGGGAGCGGTTCAAGGAGCGACTCGGCGTGGGACGGGAGCAGCTCGGAAGACGGTGCAGAACATCTCGCCTGCCCCAGGGCTGAGATTCCGGGTATGTGTTTAAGTTTTTCATTTAATTATTCGTAGTAGTTAGATCCCTCTTGGGGTGGTCAGATCCACCCCAAGTTGGCAGAGATCCTGGCTAATAGGTTCTGGTTCCTTAGGGTTGCATGTTAATTAGATTAACATAAAATTTTTCCGCTGCATTTCTGTCTATGTTCCGTCCGACTTAGGATGGGACTAGAGTTTTTGTGCCATAAGGGTCCCAGAAAACCCTGCACAAGAAGCTTTGTCGACCGACTAGATTGCCATCTAGTCGGTTGGTTCTTCTTCTTGAACCAACTAACATGCACAAGAAGCAGCGAATCGAAGCGCGAAGCTTTGGAAAAGTTTGTATGGGCTTCTACTAAGATCCTAGTTCTAAGATATGAGCGTTATGAAGATTAAAACGTAAGACCTACTCAAGGCTTAACATTCTACGAAACGAAGCTAGAAGACATTAAATAAAACTTGACGAACCGTCTTCAAAAGCTTCGATCGAATCTTTTTTAATTCAATAATGGTCCTTGAGCTTCAACGAAGCTTCAAGCACACGATCACGCGCTTTGAGAAGTCGTGAGACGTCGCTTTTGATGTTCATAGAAATTTGGCGACGATATCCATAACTGCGCTCACAAAGAGTTAGTTCACGATATTTATGTTTGTTCATCATCAAAACCAAATCCGGGGAATCAATACTCAACAATAGATTCTAAAGCTCGGGTCAAATTTATGGATTCAAATCCACAGCTCATTAAACAGACCTACTTTGCACAGGCTTAATAAACTTCAAAGTTTATGAAAGGTAGCATACGCTGAATACTTGTAATAGTTGGAGTAGGACTGTTATTAACTATTAAAGCAACCTTCAAATGCAGTGTAAAGTAGGTTTGTTTAAACTTCAGTGGATTAATTTGAATCCGCAGTTTATGGGCAATTTGAATCCACTTGATAGCATTCGATTAATTTGAATGCATATTTTTTTAAACGTAGGAATTACGCTTGATAGGGTTACTAATGTGTACTGCTGCAGATATGTGTACAACTAAAGCAGGTGGAATTAAATGTGCACAGAGCTATGCAAAGAGAGGCTTTTTTGCCTCTCGGGGTTTGGGTGGACATTCTACGAGGAGTAACTCTCTCAAAGATAGACAGAAGGGAGTGAAAGACTCGAGAATGAGATTTTAACACTGAAAATGGTTGATGTATTATTTATGAGAGATGCATGAAATCATTCCCTCGATTCGCCTGCCGGTTCGTCACGGGGCCTTCCACACGAAATGACCTCACAATCCCAACTCAACCACTGGCACTATTGTTAGCAGAAGCCTACATTCGTCATTTCATATCACCACGGTTCGAGGGGCGAACTTGAAGTATTGATCCGGAGATCAATCTCTAAAGTGCGACCGGCCTCTACACCCCCTAAATCACTTGTAAACAGCCTTAACTAACCCCAAATACGTGTAATCATCGTGCCCTTGATTCCCCGTTAATATAAATTCATTGTAAGAGGGTTTTACCGCATGACAGATTCTAAAGCTCGGGTCAAATTTGTGAATTCAAATCCACAGCTCATTAAACAGACCTACCTTGCACAGGCTTAATAAACTTCAAAGTTTATGAAAAGTAGCATACACTGAATACTTGTAATAGTGGGAGTAGGACTGTTATTAACTATTAAAGCAACCTTTAAATGCAGTGTAAAGTAAGGTTTGTTTAAACTTCAGTGGATTAATTTGAATCCGCAGTTTATGGGCAATTTGAATCCACTTGAAAGCATTCGATTAATTTGAATGTATAGTTTCTTAAACGTAGGAATTAGGCTTGATAGGGTTACTAATGTGTACTGATGCAGATAAGTGTACAACTAAAGCATGTGGAATTAAATGCGCACAGAGCTATGTTGAGAGAGGCTTTTTTGCCTCTCGGGGTTTGGGTGGACATTCTACGAGGAGGAACTCTCTGAAAGACAGACAGAAGGGAGTGAAAGACTCGAGAATGAGATTTTAACACTGAAAATGGTTGATGTATTATTTATGAGAGATGCATGAAATCATTCCCTCGATTCGCCTGCCGGTTCGTCACGGGGCCTTCCACACGAGATGACCTCACAATCCCAACTCAACCATTTGCACTATTGTTAGCAGTAGCCTACATTCGTCATTTCATACCACCACGGTTTGAGGGGCGACCTTGAAGTATTGATCCGGAGATCAATCTCTAAAGTGCGATTGGCCTCTACACCCCCTAAATCACTTGTAAACAGCCTTAACTAACCCCAAATATGTGTAATCGTCGTGCCCTTGATTCCCCGTTAATATAAATTCATTGTAAGCGGGTTTTACCGCATGACAGATTCTAAAGCTCGGGTCAAATTTTTGGATTCAAATCAGCTCATTAAACAGACCTACTTTGCACAGGCTTAATAAACTTCAAAGTTTATGAAAGGTAGCATACACTGAATACTTGTAATAGTTGTAGTAGGACTGTTATTAACTATTAAAGCAACCTTCAAATGCAGTGTAAAGTAGGTTTGTTTAAACTTCAGTGGATTAATTTGAATGCACTGTTTATGGGCAATTTGAATCCACTTGATAGCATTCGATTAATTTGAATGCATAGTTTCTTAAACGTATGAATTAAGCTTGATATGGTTACTAATGTGTACTGATGCAGATATGTGTACAACTAAAGCAGGTGGAATTAAATGCGCACAGAGCTATGCAGAGAGAGGCTTTTGTTGCCTCTCGGGGTTCGGGTGGACATTCTACGCGGAGTAACTCTCTCAAAGAGAGACAGAAGGGAGTGAAAGACTCGAGAATGAGATTTTAACACTGAAAATGGTTGATGTATTATTTATGAGAGATGCATGAAATCATTCCCTCGATTCGCCTGCCGGTTTGTCACAGGGCCTTCCACACGAAATGACCTCACAATCCCAACTCAACCATTGGCACTATTGTTAGTAGAAGCCTACAATCGTCATTTCATACCACCACGGTTTGAGGGGCGAACTTGAAGTATTGATCCGGAGATCAATCTCTAAAGTGCGACCGGCCTCTACACCCCATAAATCACTTGTAAACAGCCTTAACTAACCCCAAATACGTGTAATCATCGTGCCCTTGATTCCCCGTTAATATAAATTCATTGTAAGAGGGTTTTACCGCATGACAGATTCTAAAGCTCGGGTCAAATTTGTGGATTCAAATCCACAGCTCATTAAACAGACCTACTTTGCACAGGCTTAATAAACTTCAAAGTTTATGAAAAGTAGCATACACTGAATACTTGTAATAGTTGGAGTAGGACAGTTATTAACTATTAAAGAAACTTTCAAATGCAGTGTAAAGTAGGTTTGTTTAAACTTCAGTGGATTAATTTGAATCCGCTGTTTATGGGCAATTTGAATCCACTTGAAAGCATTCGATTAATTTGAATGCATAGTTTCTTAAACGTAGGAATTAGGCTTGATAGGGTTACTAATGTGTACTGATGCAGATAAGTGTACAACTAAAGCAGGTGGAATTAAATGCACACAGAGCTATGCAGAGAGAGGATTTTTTGCCTCTCGGGGTTTGGGTGGACATTCTACGAGGAGGAACTCTCTCAAAGACAGAGAGAAGGGAGTGAAAGACTCGAGAATGAGATTTTAACACTGAAAATGGTTGATGTATTATTTATGAGAGATGCATGAAATCATTCACTCGATTCGCCTGCCGGTTCGTCATGGGGCCTTCCACACGAAATGACCTCACAATCCCAACTCAACCATTGGTACTATTGTTAGCAGTATCCTACATTCGTCATTTCATACCACCACGGTTCGAGGGGCGAACTTGAAGTATTGATCCGGAGATCAATCTCTAAAGTGCGATCGGCCTATACACCCCCTAAATCACTTGTAAAAAGCCTTAACTAACCCCAAATACATGTCATCATCGTGCCCTTGATTCCCCGTTAATATAAATTCATTGTAAGAGGGTTATACCGCATGACAGATTCTAAAGCTCGGGTCAAATTTGTGGATTCAAATCCACAGCTCATTAAACAGACCTACTTTGCACAGGCTTAATAAATTTCAAAGTTTATGAAAAGTAGCATACACTGAATACTTGTAATAGTTGGAGTAGGACTGTTATTAACTATTAAAGCAACCTTCTAATGCAGTGTAAAGTAGGTTTGTTTAAACTTCAGTGGATTAATTTGAATCCGTAGTTTATGGGCAATTTGAATCCACTTGAAAGCATTCGATTAATTTGAATGCATAGTTTCTTAAATGTAGGAATTAGGCTTGATAGGGTTACTAATGTGTACTGATGCAAATATGTGTACAACTAAAGCTGGTGGAATTAAATGCGCACAGAGCTAAGAAGAGAGACGCTTTTTTGCCTTTCGGGGTTTGGGTGGACATTCTACGAGGATGAACTCTCTCAAAGACAGACAGAAGGGAGTGAAAGACTCGAGAATGAGATTTTAACACTGAAAATGGTTGATGTATTATTTATGAGAGATGCATGAAATAATTCCCTCGATTCGCCTGCCGGTTCGTCACGGGGCCTTCCACACGAAATGACCTCACAATCCCAACTCAACCATTGGCACTATTGTTAGCAGAAGCCTACAGTCGTCATTTCATACCACCACGGTTCGAGGGGCGAACTTGAAGTATTGATCCGGAGATCAATCTTTAAAGTGCGATCGGCCTCTACACCCCCTAAATCACATGTAAATAGCCTTAACTAACCCCAAATACGTGTAATCATCGTGACCTTGATTCCCCGTTAATATAAATTCATTGTCAGAGGGTTTTACCGCATGACAGATTCTAAAGCTCGGGTCAAATTTGTGGATGAAAATACACAGCTCATTAAACAGACCTACTTTGCACAGGCTTAATAAACTTCAAAGTTTATGAAAAGTAGCATACACTGAATACTTGTAATAGTTGGAGTAGGACTGTTATTAACTATTAAAGCAACCTTCAAATGCAATGTAAAGTAGGTTTGTTTAAACTTCAGTGGATTAATTTGAATCAGCAGTTTATGGGCAATTTGAATCCACTTGATAGCATTCGATTAATTTGAATGCATAGTTTCTTAAACGTAGGAATTAGGCTTGATAGGGTTACTAATGTGTACTGATGCAGATAAGTGTACAACTAAAGCTTGTGGAATTAAATGCGCACAGAGCTATGCTGAGAGAGGCTTTTTTGCCTCTCGGGGTTTGGGTGGACATTCTAAGAGGAGGAACTCTCTCAAAGACAGACAGAAGGGAGTGAAAGACTCGAGAATGAGATTTTAACACTGAAAATGGTTGATGTATTATTTATGAGAGATGCATGAAATCATTCCCTCGATTCGTTTGCCTGTTCGTCACGGTGCCTTCCACACGAAATGACCTCACAATCCCAACTCAACCATTGGCACTATTGTTAGCAGAAGCCTACATTCGTCATTTCATACCACCACGGTTCGGGGGGCGAACTTGAAGTATTGATCCGGAGATCAATCTCTAAAGTGCGATCGGCCTCTACACCCCCTAAATCACTTGTAAACAGCCTTAACTAACAGCAAATACGTGTAATCATCTTGCCCTTGATTCCCCGTTAATATAAATTCATTGTAAGATGGTTTTACCGCATGACAGATTCTAAAGCTTGGGTCAAATTTGTGGATTCAAATACACAGCTCATTAAACAGACCTACTTTGCACAGGCTTAATAAACTTCAAAGTTTATGAAAAGTAACATACACTGAATACTTGTAATAGTTGGAGTAGGATTGTTATTAACTATTAAAGCAACCTTCAAATGCAGTGTAAAGTAGGGTTGTTTAAACTTCAGTGGATTAATTTGAATCCATAGTTTATGGGTAATTTGAGTCCACTTGAAAGCATTCGATTAATTTGGATGCATAGTTTCTTAAACGTATGAATTAGGCTTGATAGGGTTACTAATGTGTACTGATGCAGATATGTGTACAACTAAAGCAGGTGGAATTAAATGCGTACAGAGCTATGCTGAGAGAGGCTTTTTTGCCTTTCGGGGGTTGGGTGGACATTCTACGAGGAGGAACTCTCTCAAAGATAGACAGAAGGGAGTGAAAGACTCGAGAATGATATTTTAACACTGAAAATGGTTGATGTATTATTTATGAGAGATGCATTAAATCATTCCCTCGATTCGCCTACCGGTTCGTCACGGGGCCTTCCACACGAAATGACCTCACAATCCCAACCCAACCATTGGCACTATTGTTAGCAGAAGCCTACATTCGTCATTTCAAACCACCACAGTTCGAGGGGCGAACTTGAAGTATTGATCCGGAGATCAATCTCTAAAGTGCGATCGGCCTCTACACCCCCTAAATCACTTGTAAACAGCCTTAACTAACCCCAAATACGTGTAATCATCGTGCCCTTGATTCCCCGTTAAAATAAATTCATTGTAAGCGGGTTTTACCGCATGACAGATTCTAAAGCTCGGGTCAAATTTGTGGATTCAAATCCACAGCTCATTAAACAGACCTACTTTGCACAGGCTTAATAAACTTCAAAGTTTATGACAAGTAGCATACACTGAATACTTGTAATAGTTGGAGTAGGACTGTTATTAACTATTAAAGCAACCTTCAAATGCTGTGTAAAGTAGGTTTGTTTAAACTTCAGTGGATTAATTTGAATTCGCAGTTTATGTGCAATTTGAATCCACATGATAGCATACGATTAATTTGAATGCATAGTTTTTTAAACGTAGGAATTAAGCTTGATAGGGTTACTAATGTGTACTGATGCAGATATGTGTACAACTAAGGCAGGTGGAATTAAATGCGCACAGAGCTATGCAAAGAGAGGCTTTTTTGCCTCTCGGGGTTTGAGAGGACATTCTACGGGGAGGAACTCTCTCAAAGACAGACAGAACGGAGTAAAAGACTCGGGAATGAGATTTTAGCACTGAAAATGGTTGATGTATTATTTATGAGAGATGCATGAAATCATTCCCTCGATTCGCCTGCCGGTTCGTCACGGGGCCATCCACACGAAATGACGTCACAATCCCAACTCAACCATTGGCACTATTGTTAGCAGAAGCCTACATTCGTCATTTCATACCACCACAGTTCGAGGGGCGAACTTGAAGTATTGATCCGGAGATCAATCTCAAAAGTGCGACCGGCCTCTACACACCCTAAATCACTTGTAAACAGCCTTAACTAACCCCAAATACGTGTAATCATCATGCCCTTGATTCCCCGTTAATATAAATTCAATGTAAGCGGGTTTTACCGCTTGACAGATTCTAAAGCTCGGGTCAAATTTGTGGATTCAAATCCACATCTCATTAAACAGACCTACTTTGCACATGCTTAATAAACTTCAAAGTTTATGAAAAGTAGCATACTCTGAATACTTGTAATAGTTGAAGTAGGACTGTTATTAACTATTAAAGAAACCTTCAAATGCAGTGTAAAGTAGGTTTGATTAAACTTCAGTTGATTAATTTGAATCCGCAGTTTATGGGCAATTTGAATCCACTTGGAAGCATACGATTAATTTGAATGCATAGTTTTTTAAACGTAGGAATTAGGCTTGATAGGGTTACTAATGTGTACTGATGCAGATATGTGTACAACTAAAGCAGGTGGAATTAAATATGCACAGAGCTATGCAGAAAGAGGATTTTTTGCCTCTCGGAGTTTGGGTGGACATTCTACGAGGAGGAACTCTCTCAAAGACAGACAGAACGGAGTAAAAGACTCGGGAATGAGATTTTAGCACTGAAAATGGTTGATGTATTATTTATGAGAGATGCATGAAATCATTCCCTCGATTAGCCTGCCGGTTCGTCACGGGGCCATCCACACGAAATGACCTCATAATCCCAACTCAACCATTGGCACTATTGTTAGCAGAAGCCTACATTCGTCGTCTCATACCACCACGGTTCGAGGGGCGAACTTGAAGTATTGATCCGGAGATTAATCTCTAAAGTGTGATCGGCCTCTGCACCCCCTTAATCACTTGGAAACAGCCTTAACTAACCCCATACACGTGTAATCATCGTGCCCTTGATTCCCCGTTAATATAAATTCATTGTAAGCGGGTTTTACCGCATCACAGATTCTAAAGCTCGGGTCAAATTTGTGGATTCAAATCCACATCTCATTAAACAGACCTACTTTGCACATGCTTAATAAACTTCAAAGTTTATGAAAAGTAGCATACACTGAATACTTGTAATAGTTGGAGTAGGACTGTTATTAACTATTAAAGCAACCTTCAAATGCAGTGTAAAGTAGGTTTGTTTAAACTTCAGTGGATTAATTTGAATTCGTAGTTTATGTGCAATTTGAATCCACTTGATAGCATACGATTAATTTGAATGCATAGTTTTTTAAACGAAGGAATTAGGCTTAATAGGGTTACTAATGTGTACTGATGCAGATATGTGTACAACTAAAGCGGGTGGAATTAAATGCGCACAGAGCTATGCAGAGAGAGGCTTTTTTGCCTCTCGGGGTTTGGGAGGACATTCTACGAGGAAGAACTCTCTCAAAGACAGACAGAACGGAGTGAAAGACTCGGGAATGAGATTTTAGCACTGAAAATGGTTGATGTATTATTTATTAGAGATGCATGAAATCATTCCCTCGATTAGCCTGCCGGTTCGTCACGGGGCCATCCACATGAAATGACCTCACAATCCCAACTCAACCATTGGAACTATTGTTAGCAGAAGCCTACATTCGTCATTTCATACCACCACGGTTCGAGGGGCGAACTTGAAGTATTGATCCGAAGATCAATCTCTAAAGTGCGATCGGCCTCTACACCCCCTAAATCACTTGTAAAGAGCCTTAACTAACCCCAAATACGTGTAATCATCGTGCCCTTGATTCCCCGTTAATATAAATTCATTGTAAGAGGGTTTTACCGCATAACAGATTATAAAGCTCGGGTCAAATTTCTGGATTCAAATACACAGCTCATTAAACAGACCTACTTTGCACAGGCTTAATAAACTTCAAAGTTTATGAAAAGTAACATACACTGAATACTTGTAATAGTTGGAGTAGGACTGTTATTAACTGTTAAAGCAACCTTCAAATGCAGTGTAAAGTAGGGTTGTTTAAACTTCAGTGGATTAATTTGAATCCGCAGTTTATGGACAATTTGAATCCACTTGATAGCATTCGATTAATTTGAATGCATAATTTTTTAAACGTAGGAATTAGGCTTGATAGGGTTACTAATGTGTACTGATGCAGATATGTGTACAACTAAAGCAGGTGGAATTAAATGCGCACAGAGCTATGCAGAGAGAGGCTTTTTTGCCTCTCGGGGTTTGGGTGGACATTCTACGAGGAGGAACTCTCTCAAAGACAGACAGAAGGGAGTGAAAGACTCGAGAATGATATTTTAACACTGAAAATGGTTGATGTATTATTTCTGAGAGATGCATGAAATCATTCCCTCGATTCGCCTGCCGGTTCATCACGGGGCCTTACACACAAAATGACCTCACAATCCCAACTCAACCATTGGCACTATTGTTAGCAGAAGCCTACATTCGTCGTCTCATACCACCACGGTTCGAGGGGCGAACTTGAAGTATTGATCCGGAGATCAATCTCTAAAGTGCAATCGGCCTCTACACCCCCTAAATCACTTGGAAACAGCCTTTACTAACCCCACACACGTGTAATCATCGTGCCCTTGATTCCCCGTTAATATAAATTCATTGTAAGTGGGTTTTACCGCATCACAGATTCTAAAGCTCGGGTCAAATTTGTGGATTCAAATCCATAGCTCATTAAACAGACCTACTTTGCACAGGCTTAATAAACTTCAAAGTTTATGAAAAGTAGCATACACTGAATACTTGTAATAGTTGGAGTAGGACTGTTATTAACTATTAAAGCAACCTTCAAATGCAGTGTAAAGTAGGTTTGTTTAAACTTCAGTGGATTAATTTGAATCCGCAGTTTATGGGCAATTTGAATCCACTTGATGGCATTCGATTAATTTGAATGCATAGTTTTTTAAACGTAGGAATTAGGCTTGATAGGGTTACTAATGTGTACTGGTGCAGATATGTGTACAACTAAAGCAGGTGAAATTAAATGCGCACAGAGCTATGCAGAGAGAGGCTTTTTTGCCTCTCGGGGTTTGGGTGGACATTCTACGAGGAGGAACTCTCTCAAAGACAGACAGAAGGGAGTGAAAGTCTCGAGAATGAGATTTTAACACTGAAAATGGTTGATGTACTATTTACGAGGGATGCATGAAATCATTCCCTCGATTCGCCTGCCGGTTCGTCACGGGGCCTTCCACACGAAATGACCTCACAATCCCAACTCAACCATTGGCACTATTGTTAGCCGAAGCCTACATTCGTCGTCTCATACCACCACGGTTCGTGGGGCGAACTTGAAGTATTGATCCGGAGATCAATCTCTAAAGTGCGATCGGCCTCTACACCCCCTAAATCACTTGGAAACAGCCTTAACTAACCCCACACACGTGTAATCATCGTGCCCTTGATTCCCCGTTAATATAAATTCATTGTAAGCGGGTTTTACCGCATCACAGATTCTAAAGCTCGGGTCAAATTTGTGGATTCAAATCCACAGCTCATTAAACAGACCTACTTTGCACAGGCTTAATAAACTTCAAAGTTTATGAAAAGTAGCATACACTGAATACTTGTAATAGTTGGAGTAGGACTGTTATTAACTATTAAAGCAACCTTCAAATGCAGTGTAAAGTAGGTTTGTTTAAACTTCAGTGGATTAATTTGAATCCACAGTTTATGGACAATTTGAATCCACTTGATAGCATTAGATTAATTTGAATGCATAGTTTTTTAAACGTAGGAATTAGGCTTGATAGGGTTACTAATGTGTACAACTAAAGCAGGTGGAATTAAATGCGCACAGAGCTATGCAGAGAGAGGCTTTTTTGCCTCTCGGGGTTTGGGTGGGCATTCTACGAGGATGAACTCTCTCAAAGACAGACAGAAGGGAGTGAAAGTCTCGAGAATGAGATTTTAACACTGAAAATGGTTGATGTATTATTTACGAGAGATGCATGAAATCATTCGCTCGATTCGCCTGCCGGTTCGTCACGGGGCCTTCCAGACGAAATGACCTCACAATCCCAACTCAACCATTGGCACTATTGTTAGCAGAAGCCTACATTCGTCATTTCATACCACCACGGTTCGAGGGGCGAACTTGAAGTATTGATCCGGAGATCAATCTCTAAAGTGCGATTGATCGGTCCATATTTTACACCTTTTTTCCGCATATTTTCACGCCATTTCGATTGTCCATATCGCGCTTTTCACGATTATTCGACGATATTGCGATGCTTTTCACTATTTCATGTTTTTGTTGGATTTCAGGAAATATGGAGCGATCGGGAGCAAAAATGAGCTTAAAGGATTTATACCCACTCCGGAGTGTCAACCATGGCCCCTTTGAGGGTTATTCTGCAACGGAAGACGAGTGGAAGAAGAAAGAACGTCGTAGGAGCGACGAGGAAGCGAAAATATGGAGATTGGGCATTTTCAGCATGCCACTCGGCCGAGTGAAGGAGTCACTCGGCCGAGCATTGAGACCCCGCTCGGCCGGCCAGATCGGACACGCAATAGAGATGTATCAGCGTGCACTCGGCCGAGCATCGCACGCCCACTCGGCCGAGTGCGGAGACTCCATCCGCCCGAGTGGCACCCAGACGACGGCAAGCCAAAATGACCAACTCTCTGTAATCCGTCAGTCGACTACGAGCTCCGACTCGGCCGAGTACCAAAAGCCCCTCGGCCGAGTGACATTTGCGACTCGGCCGAGTGATGCCGAGGACACGAAGCGCCCAGATTTTCAGACATCCTCCCATTCTTTTGAAATCTTCTATCATTCTAGTGGGTAAAGTATTTTTCTCATATTTTTTATGGATAGTAGGCTTCATGAAGATTCCAACGCCACCAAGAACGCGTCAATCGGAGGTCGGATGAAATCTGGGGAATTTCTGCAAGTCGATGCTACAGTGCTGGAATTTGCATGTCAGTGTCACTCGGCCGAGTGACATTTCCACTCGGCCGAGTGACCAGTTTTTGACAGTTTTTGACAGTTTTGACAGAGTGCTGTTTTCTGGAGTTTCTGCAGGAAAGCTCACTCGACCGAGTGAGATTTCCACTCGACCGAGTGAGCTGTCCACTCGACCGAGTGAGATTTCCACTCGACCGAGTGAGATTTCCACTCGGCCGAGTCGTAACTGGCGCAGATTTCTGGGCACGCGCAGATTCGGTTTTGGGCCCGATTTTCAGGGGCTTTTTAGGCAGTTTTGCTAGGGTTTTTGGGAGAGTATTTAAGGGGTTTGTAGCCACCATTAGAGGGGATCCCTCATTATGTTTTCTTAGCCCCCATATGTTTTTCTTAGGATTAATTTAGAGGTTAGGCCATGCCCTAGGCCCCCTCTTGGATCTAAAAGCTTGTATTTTGGATTGAAGATCTTCATCAAGCTAAGTATTTTCTTCTTTTTATTTTCTTCTTTGTTTTTCTATCTTTTTGTATGCAAGCAATGATTTCTATTGATTCTCATATCCTTATTGCTATGCTAGAGTAGATTTGTTGTTCTAGGGTTTGAGATGAACCCTATGGATCTAATTTCATATTTGTGAAGAATGAATTCTAAATTGCTAGAATTGCTAGGAGGTTAGGTTGTGATTGATTTACTACGGATAGCTAGGGATTTCCATCGATTTGGGATTTGCAAGAGATTGGATTCTAATCGATGGGAAGGCCTAGATATTCGATTTAGATTTACAATTGGATTTCTCTAGATTTGGTTTGCAAGAGATTGGACCAAAGCTAGGATTTTTTAATTGTAAATCTATACCAATATTCGTTTGCAAGAGATTGGACGAATACGAACTATCACAACCTAGATCGTGACTCGAGTTTGCACGAGAGTGGGCTCGAGAAGCGATTGGACAATGATGTCGATCCTAATGCTAGTGGCTTAGGCTAGGGTTTGCAAGAGATTGGGCCATATCCTAGGTTCGCTATAGACCGGCAATAGCGCGAGAGCGTGAGCTTGGTTCTCTATTCAGTTACGACTAGTTCACCTCAACGCAAGTCTAGTAATATTGAGATTCACTATTCACAATGACGAATGACGGTCCGTAGTGGGGATTCCTTAGCCCTAGACACTTTTATTGTATTGTACTTGAGTTGATATTTGACCGATTTCTCTATCTCCGACACCGACATCCATCACCATTGCCATTACATTATACCATAACCATCTCCACCAATAAAACATTCGTAGTCAAACCAACCTAGGATAGATTGGAGCCAACACCACCTCCTCGTGTTCGATACCCGCTCGCCACTACGCCGTGCGCTTGCGGTAAAACTACAATCGTTCTCCGGGTGTGTATCCGGGGCCGACCAAGTTTTTGGTCGTGCTCTTGGGTTGCATTTTGGGGCGATCAAGTTCTTGGCGCCGTTGCCGGGGAGGTGTTTCCGTTGGTGCCAATTTGTCGAAATTAGGTTGATTAGACTACGAAAAAAAATAAATAAATAAAAAGGAAATTTTCACCCCTGCCACCATTATTATCATTTCTATATTCTTTTGTGCCACTGATATCTTTTCTCCAGGTATTTATCTTTGTTGATCAGGTGCTATGGATTATACTACGTGGACCACAGATTTTGATCAGAATGCTCAGACGGGAGATTACTATTTTGATCAGAGTGCTCAGATGGGAGAATACTATTATGATCAGAGTGCTTAGATGGGCGAATACCTTTTTGAGGAGATGCACTGGCCCGAGCTTGATGAGAGACAAAGGATCTTTTTTGATGAGATGCATGCACACCAGGTTGAAGTGCAAGCCGGGCTTGAAAAGGGTAACCTTCTATTGGAACGGGTGAAGAGGCAACTTGAAATGAATATGCTCATGCTTAAGGTTGAAGGGATTTCCAAAGATATCAGTTCTGCTTCTTCATTTTATGTGCAAGAAGCATCGCCAGACTTACTACCAGAGCCAGAATGTGCCGTCGTCGATCCCACTTCCTACGATACATCTATTGCATATGAAGAGTGGATGGACGAAGAGGCAGTGAAGGAAGCAGAAACTGAGTCATATGCGCAGCCAGAGGAGGACGCATTTCAGAGATTATTGGAGGGTCTCTTGGAGTCAGTGAGGTTCACCGGTTCAGAGAGCATTACGGCAGGTGATGCATTTGAGCTACGATTTACAGATTTTGTTATGAACCGTGTTTCAGCTGCAGGAATAATTGAGGAGGACATCCATGTCAGACTTGAGGGGGATAGACTATATTTTCGGATTTCTTGCGGGCATTCCCCTCCATATGATACATCCCCACAAGTTGACATACCTGAGCAGCCAGCATCACCATTCCAGAGAGAGCCTACATTGATAGTTGATGAGAAGGAAAATGAGCACACTGTCGAGCCAGAGCATGCTTTTGAGGAGGCATCACACACGGAGCCAGAGTTTATTGCCGAGGAGGTCATGCATCGGGACGAGGACATAGCCATTCATGAGGATCCCGAGCACTACCCTCCTCCATTTGAGCTACCGCAGCCACCTCATCCTTCCACTGACGCAGAGGACTATCCCACGGAGCTTACTGCTCCCACTCAGGGAGATATTTTTACCCACTCCATTTCTGAATCATGCATTTCATTCTATATTTATTTTGATTCAGATATTTTTGACACGTCATACCTTTTGCAGAACACATACGATTATGGATCGGAGGTATGCTTGGACGTGTCACAGTTCGACGAGCCTATCGAGGAGGTCCACACCTATGATCTTGATTTACCTGAGCAGCTGAGAGAGGGTACCATGGAGACAGCTATCACGGCACGTGAGGATATTGGATTATTTCCAGGGAAGTATCGTCCACCATTATTTATTCCATACATTTCTATAGACGATCCTCTTTGGGATACTTTTATTATGAGGGTGAATTTTTTGCGGCGAACTGATGCATCCTATTCTCTGCAGGGTTCAGGTGGAGTCCTTGTGGGAATGCTGGAGGATGCATTGCTGGAGTTCGTTGGTGTTCGTGGACGCATGCACCTGGCGGAGCCACGGAAAGAGCAGTTGGAGCAGTTGCCTGCACCGGCAAAGATACTGGATCCGCCTTTTGCTATAGGTGATATCAATCCAGTAGTGTAGAAATTTTTATGCTTTCAATAAACCCGAATCCTCTCGACAGCGAGAGGACCGTATAGTTTGATTGAATAAATATCACCTCTTATGACGGCAACAAAATGTTTACACCCCAGACCCATTATATATATTAATTGCCCCTTCATATTTTGATGTGTCACATCCTTTTGCTCACCACATTCGAGTATTTCTTTCAAGTGAAACCTTACTTTCTTATTCGTTTGACTTGGTCACGCTTTGCAAAGCCATGACATTTTTGGTCAAGTCACTTGAATAGGATTGTTTGGTATAAGCTTGGGGGAAAGCGCTCTCATGCATCATTGTATGTGCATGTAGTTGCATTAGGATTTCATGTCATTCATTTCATCATTTTTCATTCACCTCCCTCATATTTATCGTTGTTCCTCGTATTTTTCCTTTTATGATCACATTGAGGACAATGTGAAGTTTAAGCTTGGGGAGTGCATTTCCATGCCATTTAGATGCATTAGTTGCATTTTTACTTTATTTTAGGGTTTTTTTTAAATTTTTCAAATTTTTGGATCATCTTTTTGAATTTTCCATCTTATTTTCCTTTTATGTGTGTTCATGCATCATGTTGTGTGCTTGTTTTTCTTTTCTTTCCTCTCTTTTATTTTTTCTTATTTCTTTATTTTCCTTTCTCTTCTTTTGCTAGATTTGTTCCTTATGATGATATCTCTTATTGCTTTAGCAACCATCACGATGCCCATTATTCATTGACATGCTACTTAGAGTATTCCATAGTCTTGCTATTCACATGTGCTTGCAAACCTATTTCTCTTGATGACTCCTCTAAGTGATTGCATGATATTCATTGAAACTGAATGTATGGATTAGTGTTTAATATGCTTTTGTTGGAAATGCACCAAGATTCACGCATCATTAGTATATCTGAAGCATCAGTTTTATTGTCTTATTCACCTTCTGTTGCATGCCTGATATGATTGTAAATTTACTGCTTGACTTCACTATTTATTGAAATGATTGAGAATATCCATGCTTACATATGAGTTTTAGTTGAAGTATTATTTTATTGAACCGTTCGTGCACTTCTTAGAGTGAACCGAGTGTTACATTATTTCTTTCTCCACATATACCTTTTTATTCTCTACATGTCACTTGAGTTCACCTCCTAAAGCTACTTATATCGCATCTATTTCCCAAAAATCACCACAAAAGAAAAAGTTAGCTACAAAAAGTCCAAAAAGCCAAAAAGGAGCCAAAATCCAAAAAAAAATACAAATCATATAGCTCCTACAAAAATCCAAAAAGAAAAATGAGAAACAAAGTCCAAAAGAAAAAAATGTTTCTCTATCTCATTATTGGAGCCACAAAATACTTGGGAAAACCAAGGCAAAAATCCCATTTTCCACTATCATATTCCTTTAGATGTGACGCCTCAAACTAAGCTTGGGGGGTGAACTCATTTGACCATATGAGTGAGTACGACATTAGAGTGGAGAGGTGCACGAATGGGGAAGTTTGATAATGCTGAAACTTAGCAAATTACTTTAGCTATGGTGACTTCTTATGAATCGATGTAAATATGTGAATGCCATGATTTATTCCATTCTCTAATGCATGCGTGGTGTGATTCTTATATGCCTCTTTTATAACTCTTGATTGAAAAGTGCATCGCCAACATTTGTATATTAAATCCTATGGAATGCGTGACGTGGATATGAATTGATTGTATGAATTTAGAGAATCCCTTTTGTTGTTCTTAAAAACTTGCAAGTACCATGTTTATGTAAGATATGAAATCCTTATAGCATGTGATTTGTATTTTCCAAGTTATCGTGATGTGTAGCTTATGGCTTGAGACCTGATAGAAGAATCTAGCAAACCCTTCCACTTCGTATTCTTTTATTTCATTTCCCTTATTTTTCATCTCCCGAGTTCGTCTTTTTACTTATCTTCCTCGAGGACGAGTAAGAGGTAAGCTTGGGGGATTTTGATCGGTCCATATTTTACACCTTTTTTCCGCATATTTTCACGCCATTTCGATTGTCCATATCGCGCTTTTCACGATTATTCGACGATATTGCGATGCTTTTCACTATTTCATGTTTTTGTTGGATTTCAGGAAATATGGAGCGATCGGGAGCAAAAATGAGCTTAAAGGATTTGCACCCACTCCGGAGTGTCAACCATGGCCCCTTTGAGGGTTATTCTGCAACGGAAGACGAGTGGAAGAAGAAAGAACGTCGTAGGAGCGACGAGGAAGCGAAAAGATGGAGATTGGGCATTTTCAGCATGCCACTCGGCCGAGTGAAGGAGTCACTCGGCCGAGCATTGAGACCCCGCTCGGCCGGCCAGATCGGACACGCAACAGAGATGTATCAGCGTGCACTCGGCCGAGCATCGCACGCCCACTCGGCCGAGTGCGGAGACTCCATCCGCCCGAGTGGCACCCAGACGACGGCAAGCCAAAATGACCAACTCTCTGTAATCCGTCAGTCGACTACGAGCTCCGACTCGGCCGAGTACCAAAAGCCCCTCGGCCGAGTGACATTTGCGACTCGGCCGAGTGATGCCGAGGACACGAAGCGTCCAGATTTTCAGACATCCTCCCATTCTTTTGAAATCTTCTATCATTCTAGTGGGTAAAGTATTTTTCTCATATTTTTTATGGATATTAGGCTTCATGACGATTCCAACGCCACTAAGAACACGTCAATCGGAGGTCGGATGAAATCTGGGGAATTTCTGCAAGTCGATGCTACAGTGCTGGAATTTGCATGTCAGTGTCAGTCGGCCGAGTGACATTTCCACTCGGCCGAGTGACCAGTTTTTGACAGTTTTTGACAGTTTTGACAGAGTGCTGTTTTCTGGAGTTTCTGCAGGAAAGCTCACTCGACCGAGTGAGATTTCCACTCGACCGAGTGAGCTGTCCACTCGACCAAGTGAGATTTCCACTCGACCGAGTGAGATTTCCACTCGGCTGAGTCGTAACTGGCGCAGATTTCTGGGCACGCGCAGATTCGGTTTTGGGCCCAATTTTCAGGGGCTTTTTAGGCAGTTTTGCTAGGGTTTTTGGGAGAGTATTTAAGGGGTTTGTAGCCACCATTAGAGGGGATCCCTCATTATGTTTTCTTAGCCCCCATATGTTTTTCTTAGGATTAATTTAGAGGTTAGGCCATGCCCTAGGCCCCCTCTTGGATCTAAAAGCTTGTATTTTGGATTGAAGATCTTAATCAAGCTAGGTATTTTCTTCTTTTTATTTGAATCTTTGTTTTTCTATCTTTTTGTATGCAAGCAATGATTTCTATTGATTCTCATATCCTTATTGCTATGCTAGAGTAGATTTGTTGTTCTAGGGTTTGAGATGAACCCTATGGATCTAATTTCATATTTGTGAAGAATGAATTCTAAATTGCTAGAATTGCTAGGAGGTTAGGTTGTGATTGATTTACTACGGATAGCTAGGGATTTCCATCGATTTGGGATTTGCAAGAGATTGGATTCTAATCGATGGGAAGGCCTAGATATTCGATTTAGATTTACAATTGGATTTCTCTAGATTTGGTTTGCAAGAGATTGGACCAAAGCTAGGATTTTTTAATTGTAAATCTATACCAATATTCGTTTGCAAGAGATTGGACGAATACGAACTATCACAACCTAGATCGTGACTCGAGTTTGCACGAGAGTGGGCTCGAGAAGCGATTGGACAATGATGTCGATCCTAATGCTAGTGGCTTAGGCTAGGGTTTGCAAGAGATTGGGCCATATCCTAGGTTCGCTATAGACCGACAATAGCGAGAGAGCGTGAGCTTGGTTCTCTATTCAGTTACGACTAGTTCACCTCAACGCAAGTCTAGTAATATTGAGATTCACTATTCACAATGACGAATGACGGTCCGTAGTGGGGATTCCCTAGCCCTAGACACTTTTATTGTATTGTACTTGAGTTGATATTTGACCGATTTCTCTATCTCCGACACCGACATCCATCACCATTGCCATTACATTATACCATAACCATCTCCACCAATAAAACATTCGTAGTCAAACCAACCTAGGATAGATTGGAGCCAACACCACCTCCTCGTGTTCGATACCCGCTCGCCACTACGCCGTGCGCTTGCGGTAAAACTACAATCGTTCTCCGGGTGTGTATCCGGGGCCGACCAAGTTTTTGGTCGTGCTCTTGGGTTGCATTTTGGGGCGATCAAGTTCTTGCATGTTTGCATGCCATTTAGATCGCCCAAATCATGTTTTTCACGATATATCGACGATATTGCGATGCTTTTCACGATTTGTTGTTTTTGTCGCATTTCAGGTGATTTGGCGCGATTTGGAGTGATCTCGAGATGCGCTTACTCTAGACGGCCACCGACGACCTCTCCGAGGGGTATTTTGCTGTTGGAGAGGAGCGGAAGAAGAATGGACGTCGCAGGAGCGACGAGGAGGCCAAAATAAGCAGATTGGGCATTTTTCGTGTCCCACTCGGCCGAGTGGAGGAGCCACTCGGCCGACCAGCGAGACACTGCTCGGCCGACCCGTTCAGACACGATTTCCATGTGTACTCGGCCGAGCGACAGAGACCACATCGGCCGAGTGACTATACCACGTCCGCCCGAGCCGCCCCCGAACTGAAGACCCCTGAAGACCCTAACTTACTGGAAAACTACAGGGTTTCTCACACGGCCGAGCGACATTTGTCACTCGGCCGAGTGCGATGCGCTGCCTGTAGCGAAAACTGCGGAAAACAGGCTGTGCAGGGGCATTTTGGTCAGGATTTTTAGACGATTTTTGGGGCTATTTAAGCCCTGTTTTTACCCTAGTTTTAGGAGCCATCTCTTAGATTTTTTGCAGCTTTTTAGATTACTTTTTAGCTTTATTATTGTGATTGGAGAAGAGGAAAAACTTGGATTTTTGTTGGATTAAATTGAAGAACTCCATTGGTTTGCATCTCTCTTCCCTAAAAATTCTATTTTTATTGTTTATCTCAATATTTGTGACGAATTCTATTGCTTATTTCATTGATCAAATTTGTGATATTGCTATGATTTGTGAGTAGTCTCCACGTCTTGGGGCGTGGGGATGAACCCTACAAGCCCTATTTCATAATTGTGATGAATTGGTAGAAATTGAGCTAGAATTGCTATTAGGGATTAGATTGGGATCGATTTACTACGGATAGCTAGGAATTCATATCAATTGGGATTTGCAAGAGATTGGATCCCAATTTGATAGGAAGCCCTAGAAATCCGAATTGGGTTGGAGTCGGATTTTCGAAGTATCGGTTTGCAAGAGATTGGACCGATACTAGGATTCCCGATTGCAATTCCATGCCAATACCCGTTTGCAAGAGATTGGACGGGTAGGAACTATCCTAATCTAGATCGTGGACCGAGTTTGCAAGAGATTGGGCTCGGTGCGCAATTGAACGATGATGTTGATCCTAATGCTAGCTTCCCTAGGCTAGGGTTTGCAAGAGATTGGACCCAAACCTAGGATAGCTATAGACCGGCAACAGCGCGAGAGCGTGAGCTTGGTTCTACATTCAGTTGCAACTAGTTCATCCGAATTCTCATTCTAGCAATTTTAATACCGATGAATCACATTTGCGAAATACGGTGAGTAGCGGGGATTCCCCATTCCCTAGACGTTCTTTATTTGATTTGATATTTCGCACATTTGTCTGACGATTGTGACAGGATCGCCCAAGGCAATTTTCTCTGTTCTCAAATAGCCAGGTTGATTCGGAGCAAGCTCAGTCATTCGTCCTCCCTGTGTTCGATACCCGCTCGCTGCTACACCGTGCACTTGCGGTAAAACTACAACCGTTCTTTGGGTGTATATCCGGAGCGATCAAGTTTTTGGCGCCGTTGCCGGGGAGGCGATTGCGTTTGATTCTTTCTCACCCTAGCTATTCTTTTTTTATTACTATTATCATTATTTTTATTTCTTATTTCTTTTTTATTACCTAACCCTTCCACGGTGATAACCATTTCTTTGAAACTCTGTTTCCCCTGTGCATGTACACGAGATCTACGGCGGACCCTGAAGCTTTATTATTTGATCCCGAGATCGAACGTACCGCGCGGAGACTTAGAGCGGAAAGAAGACAAGATCCGGAAGGGAGGTATATGACCAACCCGGAAACTCCTGAAGAATTGGCGGCAAGGATGGCGAGGATAATTTCTATTCGCGATAGGCTTCGGCCTAAGACCTCTTCTACTACATCGTCCATTGCCGTGCCGCAGTTGGCGGCTGACAAGAACTTCGAGCTAAAGACTGGATTGGTGGTTTTAATGCAACAAGACCCGTTTCATGGGAACGCACATGAGAACCCCCACTACCACATCCAACTTTTCTTGTCAAAGTGCGCCACATTCCAGATGCCGGGAGTCTCCATCGATGCTATCAGACTGCGTCTCTTCCCCTTCACGCTTAAGGACAAGGCACTCTATTGGTTGAGGACGCAGGCTGACGGAGTCTTCACCACTTGGGACGAGTTGGCGAGTGCATTTATTGACAAATTCTATCCGCCATCCAAGACGGTGAAGATCCGGAACGCTCTCATGTCCTTCAAGCAAGGACCACAGGAGACGCTCTATGAAGCTTGGGAGCGTTTTAAGGATTTGCAGCATCAATGCCCGCACCACAGTATAGAAGATTGGGAGCTAGTTCATAGCTTCTACAACGGTCTCCAACCGGGGACCAAACAAATTATTGATGCCGTGGCGAACGGTGCTATCTTGTCAAAGACTCCCGAGGAAGCTACGGCCCTAATTGAGGAGATGGCCTCAAATAATCAACAATGGGGCGATGAGCGAGGACACTCCACGTCCTCCTTAAAGCCAACTAGCATCTACGAGGCGAAGGCCGTAGCGGAGCTCACGAGCAAATTTGATTCTCTCCACAAGGTGGTGGAGAGATTGGAGAAGTTCATCACGGAGCCCCAAGGAAGCCCTTCCACCTCCGCTCCAACCAACCAAATGTGTGATTGGCAAGACCAATCTCAAGCCATGTACTCGGGAGGAGAGCAAGGAGAAGGATCCTTGGAGCAAGTACAATATGTTGCGGGGAACCAAGGGTATTGGTCCAATCCGGCCGCAAGAAATCATCCGGGATTCTCCTACGCCAACAATGAAGGAGCTTTGAACCCGCCTCAACCACTACCTCAACAAGCTCGACCACCACCACCCCAACAACAAAACTACCCACCGAGGGGGCCTACTCAACAAAACTTTCAACCGAAGCAACAAGTTCCACCATATAGGCCGCCCGGTTACAACCAAGGGTGGAGGAATCAAAATCAAAACCCTCCGCAAGCTCCACAACGATCCGACTTCGAAGCTAGAGTGGAGGCGTTCATGGTCGAGCAAAATAAGGTGAATGCTACTTTGAAGGCGGGGCAAGACTCTCTTAATACCGTAGTGGCTCAAATATCGGAGCAATTGGCTTTACTCAATCGGAACACTCAACGATTGCCGGCGCAACCGGAGCAAAACCCACGGGGCAACACCGGCCACATCAATGCCGTAGTTGCCGTTACTACTAGAGGCGGGAAGGACACCACCCCGCCATGATTCCTATTGAGGAGCCCGTGGAGAAAAGCTTGGAGCCAATTGAGCCAATAGTTGAAGTTGAAAAGGAGAAGGGGCCACATGACGAAGAGAAATCTAGGGCGGAGCAATTAATTGAGGAAAAACGCTTCATGCCACCGGTCCCATTCCCCCAAAGGCTCGCTAGAGCGAAAATGGAGAAAAGGCTAGCGAAATTTCTCGAGTACCTAAGAGGAGTTAGCCTTAACATCCCCTTCCTTGACGCCATCGTCGAGATCCCCACGTATGCTAAATTTTTGAAGGACTTGATTTCGGGGAGGAAAAGGAAGGAGAAGATCATGCTAGCCGAGGAGGGCTCTTGGTTCACCAAGAGAGAGAAGGAGCCGGCAAAATTCAAAGATCCGGGGAGTTTTCGGATTCCTTGCACCTTGGGCGGAGTTCCCCTTCAAAAGGCGTTGGTTGATCTTGGGGCTAGTGTGAGCCTCATGCCCCTCTCCATGTTCTTAAAGCTAAACACCGGGACAAAGTTGAAACCAACCGACATGCGCATTCAATTAACCGATGGACGGATAACAAGGCCGGTGGGGATCGCCGAAGACATACCGCTTCAAGTCCCGGGTGGAATATGCTTGCCATGTGACTTCGTGATCATGGACGTCAAGGAGGAGGGAGACACTTCATTGATACTTGGATGCCCGTTCCTAGCCACCGCCGGAGTCATCGTCGACGTGCGCGAAGGTACCTTAACCTTAAACGTCAGAAACATCGAGGTGGAGCTCCACATTCCTAAGGCTATGAAGCATATGCCTTATCACGAGGAACTTGACTACATGGACCTCCTTGATGAGGTGATAGAGGAGGCGATTCCTCACTCAATTGGCGCTCTTTTTGATGAAGAATTTGAAGAAGGCCCGGATTTAGGCCATGAAGAGAATAAAGATGATTCCCCCGACTTCTCCGCTGAAGAAGATGAAGGCGACGCTGATGTCGCAAGGATTCGAGAGCTCTGCAAGCTCTCGAAACTAAAGTCTCCAAAGAAAGCTCCGCCGGCACGGAGATCGGCATCACCGGCAAAGCCGTTGACCGGAGCAAATGCTAGCTTGGGGGAGCCTCCCCCCAACACTATTCGAGATAGGAGACCACCGAGGGAGAACGAACTGTCGCCACATCCAAATCCAAGCGCGCTCCCCGGAAAGTTTGATGGGTGCATCTCATATGCACCAAACATCCCGCATTGATTGAAAATTATAGGGGGTCGAGCTCACGACCTTAAACGAGCGCTTGTCGGGAGGCAACCCGACGGTTTTTGCTTTATTTTTACTTTTTCTTTATTTTCGTTTTAGAAATTTTTGGTGTTTTAGAGTCGTTCGCCCAAAAATTTTGTGATAACGGGTCCTATTTTTCTTGACAGGAGAGGAGATAGGTAGATCCATCATGAGGAGGATGAACGAGTCGACGAGGAGTGCCCCAAGAAGGCGCTCAACGCTTAGGAGGAGGATGAAATCGACTGGAGGAAGAAAGACGGAGTTTAGAGCCCAAACGAAGACAAACAGCAGAACACAAGGCTCACTCGGCTGAGCATACTAGTCACTCGGCCGAGTACACAAGTTCGTCCGGCCGAGCCACTCACGAACGAGGGAAGTCTGCTGTACCCAACTCTCTGTTTATTTTCTTGATTTCGATACAACTGCTACTCGGCCGAGTATATATATTCACTCGGCCGAGTGAAACGGATACCCTCCTAGGGCGAGTCTTGTCGAGTAGCTTGAGTCACTCGGCCGAATGGACTTACTCCACTCGGCCGAGGCTGGCAAAGCCACTCGGCCGAAGCGATAGCGGGGAGGAAATTTTCATCGGTCTCGCTCGGCCGAGTCGTAACTTCTTTTATATAAGGGCCGGGGGGCGCGATTTTCGAAACACAAAACCCAAATCTCGCCCGCGCCCCTTCAGCTCCTACGCCCGATCCCCCCTCGCTCGCACCCTCACTCGCCCGACCAGCCGACCCACGCCGCCGCTCGGCCTGCCACCGCCGGCCGAGCAACCGCCGACGCCTCGCCCGAGTCACCGCCGGCGGCCCGCCGTCCGATCACCTCCGGTACCCCTGTTTTCGCCGTTTTCTCCTCTTTTCGTGTATTTCTTGAGGATCCATGTGCTAAACGCCCCCCTAACCCAAATCAATTTCTATATCTATCCATTATACCCCTATTGCTCCATACATTTTGATTATTACTCGCTGATATCGCTTTTTCATGCGCAGGTTGCTTTTTGGAGCTTAGGGGAGCTCAGGGGAGCTTCTACGGGCTGTTTTGGACTTCGTGGAGGCGCGGACTTCGCACGCTTCCACTGCTTAGCACTCGCGGCGTGTTTGGGTATACTCTTTCCATTCTTTTTGCACACGCCACACTTTTCACATTTTTTCGGCGTGCGCTCGGGGCCGATATGTCGCCCCGGACACGGCCGCGGTCGACGAGAGCTTCCGCCAAGCGGAAGCGGTCGGACGAGCCCGGCTCCTCCCACTTGGTGGAGGACTCTCCTCCGCCTTTTCCCACATACACTTCCACACACACTAGACCTGCTTCCACTACCACACCCACCCCAGCTCAGCAGCCTCTTCCACCACCACCTCCGCCTCGGGACGGAGACGGTGCAGCGCCACCTTCTTAGGCACCCCTGATGCCTTAGTTTATTCCTGCCGTTATGCTGCCCGTTTCTGCTGGGTCCCGTTGCGTTTTTGTCCACCCCCCTCCCCTCACTCATTTTGGGATTCTCATTTTGCAGTATCTTTTTATATATCTTTTTTGGGAGAGGGAGAGTTTTTGGTGACACATTTATACTCGTATCACTCATATCTGTGCATGCATCATATCCGCATCATATTTTCATTTCTTTATTTTTCCTTTTATTTTTTTTATCATGCATGCATCCTCACTTGCCCCTCACATTACTTGTCTCTCTGTGTGCCACACTTTGCACATTGAGGACACTGTGCCGTTTAGCTTGGGGGAGTGAGTCCTCACGTTCTTTTTCGCTTTGCCACCTTTATTTTTAGTTTTTCACGCCACTTTTCGCTTTTGCACTTATTTTTCACTATTTTTTCTCTTATTTTGCCATGCATCACGTTTTTCTTATTTTTCTGTGTGCCGCATTGTAAATAGTTCTTTTTTTCCCTTTATCTTTACTTCTTTTTCATCTCATGCTAGAGATGACTTTTCTGTGATGATGACGACGTTGGATTTAGCTTATTCTATATGCATGCTATATTTGTCATGTCTTAGATTTTATTTCTGATATCATATGCTATGACTTGCTTTGCATTTAGAAATAGTAACCCACACTTTATCCACATGAAAATGGATGAAATTTTATTATTAGCTGAGCCTGAATATTCATATGTATGCTATCACAGAAAACACACCAAGATTCACGCATTGAATGCCTATATCTGGAGTACTGATTTCTTTTCCTTTATCACTTCTATATGCATGAATTGTACACTTCACTTCAGGATGATTGAATGATGTTAGCTATGATATATCTGGATTAGTTAGCTTTTTTGTGATCGAAACTGAGTAGATTAGATTACCCTGCTGAAGTTGTCGTGCATGTCTTATAGAGTGAACCGAGAGTTACATTTATTTCTTTCTCCACAAATCTTGAACATCATTTCTCTACTTTTAAAATCATTGGTGAATCTCCCCTTAGTGATTCTATTTTATGGCATTTTCCCCCGCTACTAATTTCTAGCTCCAAATCTCTTATTCTAAAAAAAAGAGAGAAAAACATTCGTGTACATCATTATCTCTCTCTGAGTTGGGATCGTTGTGTATATATTTGCTTATTGCAAAGAAAGAAAAAAAAATCCTCAATAAAAGATCCCATCTCACCTTCTTTCTTTCTTCTTTCTTTTCGTTGCTTTTGGAGCTATATGTATAAAAAAATTTGGGGATGTAAATATTTTTTATGCCACCACGCTTATAGATAAGCTTGGGGGAGGGGATCCATAGATGTGTGAGAGAGTGACTACTTGACATTGCACGACAACCTAGGCTAAGTAATATTCTATACTCGGTGAGATTATTTCTAGCTTTACGAAATCCAGAAATCTAAGCCTAGCGTTCATTTCATGAAATCCATACTTTTCTATTCTCTCTATTCTATAGTGTGATACTCTTATACTCCAGATAGAAAGCGTTCAATTGAAAAGTGTGTGATCTGTGATTTGTATACCGCTTTAAATGATTCAGACAACGCTAATTTTAGAATTATTCCATTTTTCATGATTATACCATTGTTCGTGGGTTTTCTATTTCTATTTGCACTATTATACTATGATATCAAAATAAAATTCTCTGACATGTATTTCTCATTCGGTGCATGCTATAAGAGTAAGTGAAACCCACGTCCTGAGAAAATGATCTAGCATCCTACCTCTTCGCTTCTTTCCTTCTTTCTTTCTTCTTTATTTTCATTTCGTTTTCATTCTTCTTCGTTTTTCATTTTTTCGTTTTTCGCCGTTTTCGTTTTCCGAATCCACCGGGTTCGCCTTTTACTTATCTTCCTCGAGGACGAGTAAGAGGCAAGCTTGGGGGATTTTGATCACTCCTTATTTTACACCCTTTTTCCGCATGTTTGCATGCCATTTAGATCGCCCAAATCATGTTTTTCACGATATATCGACGATATTGCGATGCTTTTCACGATTTGTTGTTTTTGTCGCATTTCAGGTGATTTGGCGCGATTTGGAGTGATCTCGAGATGCGCTTACTCTAGACGGCCACCGACGACCTCCCCGAGGGGTATTTTGCTGTTGGAGAGGAGCGGAAGAAGAATGGACGTCGCAGGAGCGACGAGGAGGCCAAAATAAGCAGATTAGGCATTTTTCGTGTCCCACTCGGCCGAGTGGAGGAGCCACTCGGCCGACCAGCGAGACACTGCTCGGCCGACCCGTTCAGACACGATTTCCATGTGTACTCGGCCGAGCGACGGAGACCACATCGGCCGAGTGACTATACCACGTCCGCCCGAGCCGCCCCCGAACTGAAGACCCCTGAAGACCCTAACTTACTGGAAAACTACAGGGTTTTTCACTCGGCCGAGCGACATTTGTCACTCGGCCGAGTGCGATGCGCTGCCTGTAGCGAAAACTGCGGAAAACAGGCTGTGCAGGGGCATTTTGGTCAGGATTTTTGGACGATTTTTGGGGCTATTTAAGCCCTGTTTTTACCCTAGTTTTAGGAGCCATCTCTTAGATTTTTTGCAGCTTTTTAGATTACTTTTTAGCTTTATTATTGTGATTGGAGAAGAGGAAAAACTTGGATTTTTGTTGGATTAAATTGAAGAACTCCATTGGTTTGCATCTCTCTTCCCTAAAAATTCTATTTTTATTGTTTATCTCAATATTTGTGACGAATTCTATTGCTTATTTCATTGATCAAATTTGTGATATTGCTATGATTTGTGAGTAGTCTCCACGTCTTGGGGCGTGGGGATGAACCCTACAAGCCCTATTTCATAATTGTGATGAATTGGTAGAAATTGAGCTAGAATTGCTATTAGGGATTAGATTGGGATCGATTTACTACGGATAGCTAGGAATTCATATCAATTGGGATTTGCAAGAGATTGGATCCCAATTTGATAGGAAGCCCTAGAAATCCGAATTGGGTTGGAGTCGGATTTTCGAAGTATCGGTTTGCAAGAGATTGGACCGATACTAGGATTCCCGATTGCAATTCCATGCCAATACCCGTTTGCAAGAGATTGGACGGGTAGGAACTATCCTAATCTAGATCGTGGACCGAGTTTGCAAGAGATTGGGCTCGGTGCGCAATTGAACGATGATGTTGATCCTAATGCTAGCTTCCCTAGGCTAGGGTTTGCAAGAGATTGGACCCAAACCTAGGATAGCTATAGACCGGCAACAGCGCGAGAGCGTGAGCTTGGTTCTACATTCAGTTGCAACTAGTTCATCCGAATTCTCATTCTAGCAATTTTAATACCGATGAATCACATTTGCGAAATACGGTGAGTAGCGGGGATTCCCCATTCCCTAGACGTTCTTTATTTGATTTGATATTTCGCACATTTGTCTGACGATTGTGACAGGATCGCCCAAGGCAATTTTCTCTGTTCTCAAATAGCCAGGTTGATTCGGAGCAAGCTCAGTCATTCGTCCTCCCTGTGTTCGATACCCGCTCGCTGCTACACCGTGCACTTGCGGTAAAACTACAACCGTTCTTTGGGTGTATATCCGGAGCGATCAGCGATCGGCCTCTGCACCCCCTAAATCACTTGGAAACAGCCTTAACTAAACCCAAATACGTGTAATCATCGTGCCCTTGATTCCCCGTTAATATAAATTCATTGTAAGCGGGTTTTACCGCATGACAGATTCTAAAGCTCGGGTCAAATTTGTGGATTCAAATCCATAGCTCATTAAACAGGCCTATTTTGCACTGGCTTAACAAACTTCAAAGTTTATGAAAAGTAGCATACACTGAATACTTGTAATAGTTGGAGTAGGATTGTTATTAACTATTAAACCAACCTTCAAATGCAGTGTAAAGTAGGTTTGTTTAAACTTCAGTGGATTAATTTGAATCCGCAGTTTATGGGCAATTTGAATCCACTTGATAGCATTTGATTAATTTGAATGCATAGTTTTTTAAACGTAGGATTTTGGCTTGATAGGGTTACTAATGTGTACTGATGCAGATATGTGTACAACTAAAGCAGGTGGAATTAAATGCGCACAGAGCTATGCAGAGAGAGGCTTTTTTGCCTCTCCGGTTTGGGTGGACATTCTACGTGGAGGAACTCTCTCAAAGACAGACAGAAGGGAGTGAAAGACTCGAGAATGAGATTTTAACACTGAAAATGGTTGATGTATTATTTATGAGAGATGCATGAAATCATTCCCTCGATTCGCCTGCCGGTTCGTCACCGGGCCTTCCACACGAAATGACCTCACAATCCCAACTCAACCATTGGCACTATTATTAGCAGAAGCCTACATTCGTCGTCTCATACCACCACGGTTCGAGGGTCGAACTTGAAGTATTGATACGGAGATCAATCTCTAAAGTGCGATCGGCCTCTACACCCCCAAATCACTTGTAAACAGCCTTAACTAACCCCAAATTCGTGTAATCATCGTGCCCTTGATTCCCCGTTAATATAAATTCATTGTAAGAGGGGTTTACCGCATGACAGATTCTAAAGCTCGGGTCAAATTTGTGGATTCAAATACACAGCTCATTAAACCGACCTACTTTGCACATGCTTAATAAACTTCAAAGTTTATGAAAAGTAGCATACACTGAATACTTGTAATAGTTGGAGTAAGACTGTTATTAACTATTAAAGCAACCTTCAAATGCAGTGTAAAGTAGGTTTGTTTAAACTTAAGTGGATTAATTTGAATCCGCAGTTTATGGGCAATTTGAATCCACTTGATAGCATCCGATTAATTTGAATGCATAGTTTTTTAAACGTAGGAATTAGGCTTGATAGGGTTACTAATGTGTACTGATGCAGATATATGTACAGCTAATGCAGGTGGAATTAAATGCGCACAGAGCTATGCAGAGAGAGGCTTTTTTGCCTCTCGGGGTTTGGGTGGACATTCTACGAGGAGGAACTCTCTCAAAGACAGACAGAAGGGAGTGAAAGACTCGAGAATGAGATTTTAACACTGAAAATGGTTGATGTATTATTTATGAGAGATGCATGAAATCATTCCCTCGATTCGCCTGCCGGTTCGTCACGGGGCCTTCCACACGAAATGACCTCACAATCCCAACTCAACCATTGGCACTATTGTTAGCCGAAGCCTACATTCGTCGTCTCATACCACCACGGTTTGAGGGGCGAACTTGAAGTATTGATCCGGAGATCAATCTCTAAAGTGCGATCGGCCTCTACACCCCCTAAATCACTTGGAAACAGCCTAAACTAACCCCACACACGTGTAATCTTCGTGCCCTTGATTCCCCGTTAATATAAATTCATTGTAAGCGGGTTTTACCGCATCACAGATTCTAAAGCTCGGGTCAAATTTGTGGATTCAAATCCATAGCTCATTAAACAGACCTACTTTGCACAGGCTTAATAAACTTCAAAGTTTATGAAAAGTAGCATACACTGAATACTTGTAATAGTTGGAGTAGGACTGTTATTAACTATTAAAGCAACCTTCAAATGCAGTGTAAAGTAGGTTTGTTTAAACTTAAGTGGATTAATTTGAATCCGCAGTTTATGGGCAATTTGAATCCACTTGATAGCATTCGATTAATTTGAATGCATAGTTTTTTAAACGTAGGAATTAGGCTTGATAGGGTTACTAATGTGTACTGATGCAGATATGTGTACAACTAAAGCAGGTGGAATTAAATGCGCACAGAGCTATGCACAGAGAGGCTTTTTTGCCTCTCGGGGTTTGGGTGGACATTCTACGAGGAGGAACTCTCTCAAAGACAGACAGAAGGGAGTGAAAGTCTCGAGAATGAGATTTTAACACTGAAAAAGGTTGATGTATTATTTACGAGAGATGCATGAAATCATTCCCTCGATTCGCCTGCCGGTTCGTCACGGGGCCTTCCACACGAAATGACCTCACAATCCCAACTCAACCATTGGCACTGTTGTTAGCAGAAGCCTACATTCGTCATTTCATACCACCACGGTTCGAGGGGCAAACTTGAAGTATTGATCCGGAGATTAATCTCTAAAGTGCGATCGGCATCTACACCCCCTAAATCACTTGGAAACAGCCTTAACTAACCCCACACACGTGTAATCATCGTGCCCTTGATTCCCCGTTAATAAAAATTCATTGTAAGCGGGTTTTACAGCATGACAGATTCTAAAGCTCGGGTTTGTGGATTCAAATACACAGCTCATTAAACAGACCTACTTTGCACAGGCTTAATAAACTTCAAAGTTTATGAAAAGTAGCATACACAGAATACTTGTAATAGTTGGAGTAGGACTGTTATTAACTATTAAAGCAACCTTCAAATGCAGTGTAAAGTAGGTTTATTTAAACTTCAGTGGATTAATTTGAATCCGCAGTTTATGGGCAATTTGAATCCACTTGATAGCATTAGATTAATTTGAATGCATAGTTTTTTAAACGTAGGAATTAGGCTTGATAGGGTTACTAATGTGTACTGATGCAGATATGTGTACAACTAAAGCAGGTGGAATTAAATGCGCACAGAGCTATGCAGAGAGAGGCTTTTTGCCTCTCGGGGTTTGGGTGGACATTCTACGAGGAGGAACTCTCTCAAAGACAGACAGAAGGGAGTGAAAGACTCGAGAATGAGATTTTAACACTGAAAATGGTTGATGTATTATTTATGAGAGATGCATGAAATCATTCCCTCGATTCGCCTGCCGGTTCGTCACGGGACCTTCCACACGAAATGACCTCACAATCCCAACTCAACAATTGGCACTATTGTTAGCAGAAGCCTACATTCGTCATTTCATACCACCACGGTTCGAGGTGCAAACTTGAAGTATTGATCCGGAGATCAATCTCTAAAGTGCGATCGGCCTCTGCACCCCCTAAATCTCTTGGAAACAGCCTTAACTAAACCCAAATACGTGTAATCATCGTGCCCTTGATTCCCCGTTAATATAAATTCATTGTAAGCGGGTTTTACCGCATGACAGATTCTATAGCTCGGGTCAAATTTGTGGATTCAAATCCACAGCTCATTAAACAGGCCTATTTTGCACTGGCTTAATAAACTTCAAAGTTTATGAAAAGTAGCATACACTGAATACTTGTAATAGTTGGAGTAGGACTGTTATTAACTATTAAAGCAACCTTCAAATGCAGTGTAAAGTAGGTTTGTTTAAACTTCAGTGGATTAATTTGAATCCACAGTTTATGGGCAATTTGAATCCACTTGATAGCATTCGATTAATTTGAATGCATAGTTTTTTAAACGTAGGAATTAGGCTTGATAGGGTTACTAATGTGTACTGATGCAGATATGTGTACAACTAAAGCAGGTGGAATTAAATGCGCACAGAGCTATGCAGAGAGGCTTTTTTGCCTCTCGGGGTTTGGGTGGACATTCTACGTGGAGGAACTCTCTCAAAGACAGACAGAAGGGAGTGAAAGACTCGAGAATGAGATTTTAACACTGAAAATGGTTGATGTATTATTTATGAGAGATGCATGAAATCATTCCCTCGATTCGCCTGCCGGTTCGTCACGGGGCCTTCCACACGAAATGACCTCACAATCCCAACTCAACCATTAGCACTATTGTTAGCAGAAGCCAACATTCGTCGTCTCATACCACCACGGTTTGAGGGGCGAACTTGAAGTATTGATCCGAAGATCAATCTCTAAAGTGTGATCGGCCTCTACACCCCCAAATCACTTGGAAACAGCCTTAACTAACCCCAAATACGTGTAATCATCGTGCCCTTGATTCTCCGTTAATATAAATTCATTGTAAGCGGGTTTTACCGCATGACAGATTCTAAAGCTCGGGTCAAATTTGTGGATTCAAATACACAGCTCATTAAACAGACCTACTTTGCACAGGCTTAATAAACTTCAAAGTTTATGAAAAGTAGCATACACTGAATACTTGTAATAGTTGGAGTAGGACTGTTATTAACTATTAAAGCAACCTTCAAATGCAGTGTAAAGTAGGTTTGTTTAAACTTAAGTGGATTAATTTGAATCCGCAGTTTATGGGCAATTTGAATCCACTTGATAGCATCCGATTAATTTGAATGCATAGTTTTTTAAACGTAGGAATTAGGCTTGATAGGGTTACTAATGTGTACTGATGCAGATATGTGTACAACTAAAGCAGGTGGAATTAAATGCACACAGAGCTATGCAGAGAGAGGCTTTTTTGCCTCTCGGGGTTTGGGTGGACATTCTACGAGGAGGAACTCTCTCAAAGACAGACAGAAGGGAGTGATAGACTCGAGAATGAGATTTTAACACTGAAAATGGTTGATGTATTATTTATGAGAGATGCATGAAATCATTCCCTCGATTCGCCTGCCGGTTCGTCACGGGGCCTTCCACACGAAATGACCTCACAATCCCAACTCAACCATTGGCACTATTGTTAGCAGAAGCCTACCTTCGTCATTTCATTATACCACGGTTCGAGGGGCGAATGTTAGAGACCTATCCCATACTAGGCCTCCAACACTAGCCCATTTGTTAGAAACCCATCCCATACTAGGCTTCTAACAATAGCTTGCTAAGGGCCCATCCATACTAGGCCCATAACACTGGGCTCACACCCATTTGTTAAGTATTATTGAGCATCCAACCCAAAACCAATTGGTATTAGGTGGAGAGGCTCTCTAATACTTAAACTATTTCTTTTTCTTTTGCACTTCCGATGTGGGACTATTTTTGGGATCCTAACATACCACCACGCTTCCGACAACGCCGTCCACGGCGGCCCACTCTAGGATGCCCACTCTAAGTGGCCCACTCTGGGCTCACCCAGGTCGCCCCCTCTTAGGTCGCTTCTTCCCCAGGTCGCCCCTTCCGCTTTCGACAACCACCGCCACGACGGCCCACTCTGAGTTGCCCACTCTAAGTGGCCCACTCTGGCCTCACCCAGGTCGCCCCCCTTAGGTCGCTCCTTCCTCAGGTCGCCCCTTCCGCAACGTGGGTCGTAGCATGGGGCTAGCTCTGATACCAATTGTTAGAGACCTATCCCATACTAGGCCTCCAACACTAGCCCATTTGTTAGAAACCCATCCCATACTAGGCTTCTAACAATAGCTTGCTAAGGGCCCATCCATACTAGGCCCATAACACTGGGCTCACACCCATTTGTTAAGTATTATTGAGCATCCAACCCAAAACCAATTGGTATTAGGTGGAGAGGATCTCTAATACTTAAACTATTTCCTTTTCTTTTGCACTTCCGATGTGGGACTATTTTTGGGATCCTAACAGCGAACTTGAAGTATTGATCTGGAGATCATTATATAAAGTGCGATCGGCCTCTACACCCCCTAAATCACTTGGAAACTGCCTTAACTAACCCCAAATACGTGTAATCATCGTGCCCTTGATTCCCCGTTAATATAAATTCATTGTAAGCGGGTTTTACCGCATGACAGATTCTAAAGCTTGGGTCAAATTTGTGGATTCAAATCCACAGCTCATTAGACAGACCTACTTTGCACATGCTTAATAAAGTTCAAAGTTTATGAAAAGTAGCATACACTGAATACTTGTAATAGTTGGAGTAGGATTGTTATTAACTATTAAAGCAACCTTCAAATGCAGTGTAAAGTAGGGTTGTTTAAACTTCAGTGGATTAATTTGAATCCGCAGTTTATGGGCAATTTGAATCCACTTGATAGCATTCGATTAATTGGAATGCATAGTTTTTTAAATGTAGGAATTATGATTGATAGGGTTACTAATGTGTAATGATGCAGATATGTGTACAACTAAAGCAGGTGGAATTAAATGCGCACATAGCTATGCAGAGAGAGGCTTTTTTGCCTCTCGGGGTTTGGGAGGACATTCTACGAGGAGGAACTCTCTCAAAGACAGACAGAAGGGAGTGAAAGACTCGAGAATGAGATTTTAACACTGAAAAAGGTTGATGTATTATTTATGAGAGATGCATGAAATCATTCCCTCGATTCGCCTGCCGGTTCGTCACGGGGCCTTCCACACGTAATGACCTCAAAATCCCAACTCAACCATTGGCACTGTTGTTAGCAGAAGCCTACATTCGTCATTTCATACCACCACGGTTCGAGGGGCGAACTTGAAGTATTGATCCGGAGATTAATCTCTAAAGTGCGATCGGCCTCTACACCCCCTAAATCACTTGGAAACAGCCTTAACTAACTCCAAATACGTGTAATCATCGTGCCCTTGATTCCCCGTTAATAAAATTCATTGTAAGAGGGTTTTACCGCATGACAGATTCTAAAGCTCGGGTCAAATTTGTGGATTCAAATCCACAGCTCATTAAACAGACCTACTTTGCACAGGCTTAATAAACTTCAAAGTTTATGAAAAGTAGCATACACTGAATACTTGTAATAGTTGGAGTAGGACTGTTATTAACTATTAAAGCAACCTTCAAATGCAGTGTAAAGTAGGTTTGTTTAAACTTCAGTGGATTAATTTGAATCCGCAGTTTATGTGCAATTTGAATCCACTTGATAGCATTAGATTAATTTGAATGCATAGTTTTTTAAACGCAGGAATTAGGCTTGATAGGGTTACTAATGTGTACTGATGCAGATATGTGTACAACTAAAGCAGGTGGAATTAAATGCGCACAGAGCTATGCAGAGAGAGGCTTTTTTGCCTCTCGGGGTTTGGGTGGACATTCTACGAGGAGGAACTCTCTCAAAGACATACAGAAGGGAGTGAAAGACTCGAGAATGAGATTTTAACACAGAAAATGGTTGATGTATTATTTATGAGAGATGCATGAAATCATTCCCTCGATTCGCCTGCCGGTTCGTCACGGGGCCCTTCCACACGAAATGACCTCACAATCCCAACTCAACCATTGGCACTATTGTTAGCAGAAGCCTACATTCGTCCTTTCATACCACCACGGTTCGAGGTGCAAACTTGAAGTATTGATCCGGAGATCAATCTCTAAAGTGCGATCGGCCGCTACACCCCCTAAATCACTTGGAAACAGCCTTAACTAGCCCCAAATACGTGTAATCATCGTGCCCTTGATTCCCCGTTAATATAAATTCATTGTAAGCGGGTTTTTACCGCATGACAGATTCTAAAGCTCGGGTCAAATTTGTGGATTCAAATCCACAGCTCATTAAACAGACCTACTTTGCACATGCTTAATAAACTTCAAAGTTTATGAAAAGTAGCATACACTGAATACTTGTAATAGTTGGAGTAGGACTGTTATTAACTATTAAAGCAACCTTCAAATGCACTGTAAAGTAGGTTTGTTTAAACTTCAGTGGATTAATTTGAATCCGCAGTTTATGGGCAATTTGAATGCACTTGATAGCATTCGATTAATTTGAATGCATAGTTTTTTAAACGTAGGAATTAGGCTTGATAGAGTTACTAATGTGTACTGGTGCAGATATGTGTACAACTAAAGCAGGTGAAATTAAATGCGTACAGAGCTATGCAGAGAGAGGCTGTTTTGCCTCTCGGGGTTTGGGTGGACATTCTACGAGGAGGAACTCTCTCAAAGACAGACAGAAGGGAGTGAAAGACTCGAGAATGAGATTTTAACACTGAAAATGGTTGATGTATTATTTATGAGAGATGCATGAAATGATTCCCTCGATTCGCCTGCCGGTTCGTCACGGGGCCTTCCACACGAAATGACCTCACAATCCCAACCCAACCATTGGCACTATTGTTAGCAGAAGCCAACATTCGTCGTCTCATACCACCTCGGTTCGAGGGGCGAACTTGAAGTATTGATCCGGAGATCAATCTCTAAAGTGCGATCGGCCTCTACACCCCTTAAATCACTTGGAAACAGCCTTAACTAGCCCCAAATACGTGTAATCATCGTGCCCTTTATTTCCCGTTAATATAAATTCATTGTAAGCGGGTTTTACCGCATGACAGATTCTAAAGCTCGGGTCAAATTTGTGGATTCAAATCCACAGCTCATTAAACAGACCTACTTTGCACAGGCTTAATAAACTTCAAAGTTTATGAAAAGTAGCATACACTGAATACTTGTAATAGTTGGAGTAGGACTGTTATTAACTATTAAAGCAACCTTCAAATGCAGTGTAAAGTAGGTTTGTTTAAACTTCAGTGGATTAATTTGAATCCGCAGTTTATGTGCAATTTGAATCCACTTGATAGCATTAGATTAATTTGAATGCATAGTTTTTTAAACGTAGGAATTAGGCTTGATAGGGTTACTAATGTGTACTGATGCATATGTGTACAACTAAAGCAGGTGGAATTAAATGCGCACAGAGCTATGCAGAGAGAGGCTTTTTTGCCTCTCGGGGTTTGGGTGGACATTCTACGAGGAGGAACTCTCTCAAAGACAGACAGAAGGGAGTGATAGACTCGAGAATGAGATTTTAACACTAAAAATGGTTGATGTATTATTTACGAGAGAAGCATGAAATCATTCCCTCGATTCGCCGGCCGGTTCGTCACGGGGCCTTCCACACGAAATGACCTCACAATCCCAACCCAACCATTGGCACTATTGTTAGCAGAAGACAACATTCGTCATTTCATACCACCACGGTTCGAGGGGCGAACTTGAAGTATTGATCCAGAGATCAATCTCTAAAGTGCGATCGGCCTCTACACCCCCTAAATGCACTTGGAAACAGCCTTAACTAACCCCACACACGTGTAATCATCGTGCCCTTGATTCCCCGTTAATAAAAATTCATTGTAAGCGGGTTTTACCGCATGACGGATTCTAAAGCTCGGGTCAAATTTGTGGATTCAAATCCACAGCTCATTAAACAGACCTACTTTGCACAGGCTTAATAAACTTCAAAGTTTATGAAAAGTAGCATACACTGAATACTTGTAATAGTTGGAGTAGGACTGTTATTAACTATTAAAGCAACCTTCAAATGCTGTGTAAAGTAGGTTTGTTTAAACTTAAGTGGATTAATTTGAATCCGCAGTTTATGGGCAATTTGAATCCACTTGATAGCATTCGATTAATTTGAATGCATAGTTTTTTAAACGTAGGAATTAGGCTTGATAGGGTTACTAATGTGTACTGGTGCAGATATGTGTACAACTAAAGCAGGTGGAATTAAATGCGCACAGAGCTATGCAGAGAGAGGCTTTTTTTGCCTCTCGGGGTTTGGGTGGACATTCTACGAGGAGGAACTCTCTCAAAGACAGACAGAAGGGAGTGAATGACTCGAGAATGAGATTTTAACACAGAAAATGGTTGATGTATTATTTATGAGAGATGCATGAAATCATTCCCTCGATTCGCCTGCCGGTTCGTCACGGGGCCTTCCACACGAAATGACCTCACAATCCCAACTCAACCATTGGCACTGTTGTTAGCAGAAGCCTACATTCGTCATTTCATACCACCACGGTTCGAGGCAAACGGACTGACATGGATCGACATGAGAAAAGCTGATGTGGGCCTACTTTAATGACGCAAATGCCCTGCTCAGCTCAACGGTTGATATATGAGGAGTACCTGCACCGAACGGTTCGGTGTTGTTACGAGGTGGAACTCGCGCACAATGAATTTGTATTATGGGGAACCAAGGGCACGGTGGTTATATGGAAATGTGGGGCTAGGTAGGCTGCTTTACAAGTGATTAGTGGGATGAAGAGGTTGGATCCGTCGCCGGGGGAGGTCACTGGATCGTGTCTCGTCGGACACAGCCGAGTGAGGTTGAACGGCGGGAGGCTGACGCTGACTTTGGCCGAGGGGCGAGCTCTCCTGCAGCACGAACAACTCGTCAGAAGGGCGGGGTTGGGGTTCAACCCTAAGCCCCTCCGATGCCTAAGTCAGTAAAAGGGCTTAAATGGGGGGCTGGACACGCCGGCTGGACTAACTGTGTGTCCGCCTCACGTGACGAGCTATAGGTGGGAGAACAAAGATATGGAGGACCTTTGCTCTCGTTTGTGAATGATAGAAGATGAGAGAGTTTTTCTAACCTCCTCTCCGTAAGAGGAGAGGAGGTATTTATACCTGACGGGTGATGAATAGGCGTGCTGAGCTGGCTCGGGTGTCAGCGGAAGCTTCGGACGAGGATGTCGGGAACAGGAGTCCCTGATCCGCTTTTGTCTGGCGGCGCAGCGGCCGAGGGGCGCTTTTGTCGGGATGTCAGGGCCGAAAGCACTAACCGTCGGATAGGTCAGCCGCCTGGGGGTGCTTTGTCAGGTGGTCGGGTGACGTATGTGTCAGCCATGTCCTTATCCTAGGCTGTTTGTCGTTAGCGTCGAACTAATGGTCGGGCTCACTTTAGGCGTCGCGGCTCGCGGGAATCGGACGGGCCGTTCCGGTCGGGAGTTGTCCGGCCCGGCCGCGCCCGTCAATGGGCCGGGCCTAGCTGCCCAAGCGTTACTAAACGCGCTACCCCGGCGGGTCGGGCGGCTGCGGTTGTTCGCCTCGGCCGGCTACAGTTCGCCTCAGCCGTTTCGGGGAGCGCTGTGAGGCGCGCCCATCTCCATGATGCCCCGGGTTTCCGGGGCGGTGGCCCTAATTGTTAAATGGTGAACTAAAGGGGTATGTTAGCGGATCCGGATGGGAGTCGGGCTCCTACGATCTTTAGGTCGTAACAATTGCCCCCGGCATTCGAGTCTGAGGCGGTAACCCGGCTCGGCTCGGATGGCGTAACATTACCCTTTAACCTGACTCGGACTTGGGTCCAAGCTCAGGGGTGGCGACGCTGCTCCCGCGGGGTATTGCCCGCTGTTGCGGGATCGCGAGGTCCTATCCCGAGTGGGAACCCAGTGGGGCGTTGCCCCATAACGGCGTGCCGCTTTATGTGGCGGCTGGGTCGGATTTTTGGGGAGCCCGACTTTTTGAGAAGGTTGCGGTTTTTGCTGAGATGTGTTTACCGGACATGTTGGTGATTTTCGTGGGACTTCAGTCGCACTGTGCCTGGTGGACCTCCCAGCTGTTGTGCTCTTGGGCTTAGGGGAGGAGTCCATAAGGAGGAATATTATTCATCAACCTTTACCGGAGATTTGATATTTACAACGATAGCGCAGGTGTGACCCAACCTATGGTCGGGACGGGAGGTGGTTTATACTCGTCGCCCGCTACATCGGGGTGGGCAGATCCCCGTTGCCGGGCGGTCTTCCCGTTTACTGACCGCCGAATTCCTTCTGCCTCGTTGTCCGGGGAGGGGCCGACGCGCCGTGAATCACCATTTGGTTTAATCAGGGATGCAAGTCCCATGGTGGTTCCCCCTTCGGGGGGGGCTGACCCTCGTTTGTCGGGTGGAGCTTCTTCCTTTCCCTTTCCTCGCTTCCTTGCGATCTGCCTCGCCGTTGCCGCGCTGGAGAGTTCCTCGCTAGGGATCCCGCGCATCGAGGGGGAACCCCGGGGGAGGCGGAGGACGAGGTAGCGGTGGCGGCGTCGCCCTCCATGGGGGAGTCCGGTGGGCCGGTTCCGCGGGGAAGATTGGGGGCCGGCAGACAGGCGGGTCACTGGGAGACCCGTGGGGGGTTTCCGCCCTCACGCCCGGTAGGGATCGCCGTCGGGTGAATGTGAATCGGGGTGTGGCGGCCCGCGGCTGGCCTTCCGGACCCTTCGTTTAATCCGGTAACGAGCAGGAGGAAGGCTGGCGGGCGGGGTCTCCCATGCGTAAGGGGAATATCCGGTCGGAGGCGGTGGGGCCATGGCGGCCATCGTCGGGGGGAGTGAGGTCCGTCGGTGGATGTCGGCTTCCTTCGTAGCTCGGTGGGGCGTTTGAGGTCGTTTTATGCTCGGAGGGGATGGGAATCCCCTGCGTCTCTCTTCCTCCTTCCCCCTGACCTCTGAAGGGGGGTATTTATAGCGAGATTCTGTGGAAGGGTTTTTCTTGGGTAATGCGGGGGATTAGTGCCGTTAATGGGTTCCGCGGAATCCCGCGATTTGGGAATCGCTTTTCCCCGGCGGTATCCGGCACTCTGGCCTCTCGGGGGGCGTGTTGCTGCCGATGGTGTGTTGTCCAATCGTCCTTTCGTTATGTCAAGTCGCATCGTGGCGCTGCTCTGACGAGACAGGGCCTTGCGATCGGTCCGTTCCAGGTCACGTGTCTTGGCTTCTTGCGTGAGTAACACAATTCCTAATTATGCCCCCAACATTTCCGTGTCCGGGATCGCTCGGTCGCGGGGAAGGGGATGTTGTCGGCTTGCGTTGCCTTTGGCGGGGCGGGGGGAGCTCGGTTCGAAGCCTCGTATCGCGGGGTTCGAGCTACAGTGTTCTCCGAAAAATCTGAGTGTATGAAGAAGAATGTTTTTTATTTTTATTTAAGTGTGTAAGAGCTGAGCTACAGCTTGTACATGGGTTCTTAGTTCGTCGCCCGTTGTGGGGTCAGATCCGGCTCGGGGAGGGGCTTTATAGCTATCCTCGCCCGGTCGTGTGGGATAACTGACTTCCGGATCTAGGAGTCACTGAGGGCCGCGCGGGCCCGCTTTGACTGGAGCCGTTTTTGGCGCGGGGGCGATTGGTCGCCTTCTGTTCTGAAGTGTTGCGAGGTCTCTTTGGCGATCGTGCCGCCGCCCCCCCGTTGCTTCGTCATCTCCCGCCGCGGAAAGGGTTTTCCTCGGTCCGGAAAAGGCGCTGACAAGGGGAGCCGTCTGAGTGAGGCTTGTTCCTTAGGGAGGTTCTTGAGCATCGGGCCGTCCCCCGCCGCCCCATGTTTCATTGCTTCGGTTTGAGAGTGGGGTCCCGCGCCCGATATTGCATGGGCGAGCGGATACGCCATGACTCGCCGTTTGGGCTTGTCGGGGATGCAGCCTTTCTGAGGTCCTCGGCCGGGGGCCGGGGGCGGGGAGGTACTGGCCGGCCAGTGCTGGGGGCTCTCGCCCGCCCAGTCGGCTTTGAATGGATGCCATTCTTTCCCCGACTCGTCCTCGTTTAGGGGACGGAGGCGTGAAAGGTGGATTTCGCTTGTGTAAGCGGAATATCCGGTTAGCGATCCGTTTGTAAGTGGAATATCCGGTTGGCGATGCTGGAGAGGTAGGCATCGCTGCCCAGGGCGGCGGGAACCATTGATGGCCGGTGACCTCTCTTTTGTTAGGGCGATTTATCTCTGCTCGTTCTTCGGTGGGTGGGGGGATCAAGTGGCGGTTTTTCATGTCTGCCGGTTCTCTTGCTTTCGGAGGGGGGAGTGGCGTCTTTATAGGGAGATGTCGCTGACGGTTTCTCCTTTAGTTATTGTGCTGAGTTGGCACCATTAAGGGGATCCTCGAATTCATGCCCATTAGAAACCGTCTTTGCCAGGTGGCTCTCATGGGTCCTCTTTTGGAGCGAATCATTAATGGTGGCGTGTTTCTCGAGCGGCCTTTCGTTTTGTCGAGTCACATCGGGGCCGCCTACTCGGGAATAGGCGTTGTTTCGTCCCGGTTTGTGTGCCCTTGGTTTTAATTTTTCGAGGTCCACGGGCCTGGGCCCCTCTCGGGTTTGGGTGGCTGAGGTTGGCCCTGCCTCAGAGGTCTGGAGGGGGGGAGCGGGCACGTAGCCCGGCCCGTGCCCTTCTCTGGTTTGGGCGGCTAGGGTTGGCCCTGCCCCAGAGGTCTGGAGGGGGGGAGCGGGCGCGTAGCCCGGCCCGTGCCCTTCTCGGGTTTGGGTGGCGAGGGTTGGCCCTGCCCCAGAGGTCTGGAGGGGGGCGAGCGGGCGCGTAGCCCGGCCCGTGCCCACCTCTGGTTTGGGTGGCTAGGGTTGGCCCTGCCCCAGAGGTCTTGAGGGGGGGAGCGGGCACGTAGCCCGGCCCGTGCCCTTCTCTGGTTTGGGTGGCGAGGGTTGGCCCTGCCCCAGAGGTCTGGAGGGGGGGAGCGGGCGCGTAGCCCGGCCCGTGCCCTTCTCTGGTTTGGGTGGCGAGGGTTGGCCCTGCCCCAGAGGTCTGGAGGGGGGGAGCGGGCGCGTAGCCCGGCCCGTGCCCTTCTCTGGTTTGGGTGGCGAGGGTTGGCCCTGCCCCAGAGGTCTGGAGGGGGGGAGGGGCGCGTAGCCCGGCCCGTGCCCTTCTCTGGTTTGGGTGGCGAGGGTTGGCCCTGCCCCAGAGGTCTGGAGGGGGGGAGCGGGCGCGTAGCCCGGCCCGTGCCCTTCTCTGGTTTGGGTGGCGAGGGTTGGCCCTGCCCCAGAGGTCTGGAGGGGGGGAGGGGGCGCGTAGCCCGGCCCGTGCCCTTCTCTGGTTTGGGTGGCGAGGGTTGGCCCTGCCCCAGAGGTCTGGAGGGGGGGAGCGGGCGCGTAGCCCGGCCCGTGCCCTTCTCTGGTTTGGGTGGCGAGGGTTGGCCCTGCCCAAGTGGTCTGGAGGGGGGGGAGCGGGCGCGTAGCCCGGCCCGTGCCCTTCTCTGGTTTGGGTGGCGAGGGTTGGCCCTGCCCCAGAGGTCTGGAGGGGGGGGAGCGGGCACGTAGCCCGGCCCGTGCCCTTCTCTGGTTTGGGTGGCGAGGGTTGGCCCTGCCCCAGAGGTCTGGAGGGGGGGAGCGGGCGCGTAGCCCGGCCCGTGCCCTTCTCTGGTTTGGGTGGCGAGGGTTGGCCCTGCCCCAGAGGTCTGGAGGGGGGGGGGAGCGGGCGCGTAGCCCGGCCCGTGCCCTTCTCTGGTTTGGGTGGCGAGGGTTGGCCCTGCCCCAGAGGTCTGGAGGGGGGGAGCGGGCGCGTAGCCCGGCCCGTGCCCTTCTCTGGTTTGGGTGGCGAGGGTTGGCCCTGCCCCAGAGGTCTGGAGGGGGGGGAGCGGGCGCGTAGCCCGGCCCGTGCCCTTCTCTGGTTTGGGTGGCGAGGGTTGGCCCTGCCCCAGAGGTCTGGAGGGGGGGAGCGGGCGCGTAGCCCGGCCCGTGCCCTTCTCTGGTTTGGGTGGCGAGGGTTGGCCCTGCCCCAGAGGTCTGGAGGGGGGGAGCGGGCGCGTAGCCCGGCCCGTGCCCTTCTCTGGTTTGGGTGGCGAGGGTTGGCCCTGCCCCAGAGGTCTGGAGGGGGGGAGCGGGCGCGTAGCCCGGCCCGTGCCCACCTCTGGTTTGGGTGGCGAGGGTTGGCCCTGCCCCAGAGGTCTTGAGGGGGGGAGCGGGCGCGTAGCCCGGCCCGTGCCCTTCTCTGGTTTGGGTGGCGAGGGTTGGCCCTGCCCCAGAGGTCTGGAGGGGGGGAGCGGGCGCGTAGCCCGGCCCGTGCCCTTCTCTGGTTTGGGTGGCGAGGGTTGGCCCTGCCCCAGAGGTCTGGAGGGGGGGAGCGGGCGCGTAGCCCGGCCCGTGCCCTTCTCTGGTTTGGGTGGCGAGGGTTGGCCCTGCCCCAGAGGTTCGGAGATTTGTCGAAACTGCAAAACTTGTGCAGGAATAACCATATTGGGAAGAACAGATGGATATGTATACGGCGTATAAGAAAAAGAAAACTCACAACTATTGGTAGAATTTTAGCAGATGTTTTGCGTTCCAAGGGTGGGCCAGTTCGTTCCCTTCGGGGGTAGCCAGGATGTACGTGGCCGGCCCAACAATGTCGATGACCGTGTAGGGTCCTTCCCACTTAGCGGCTAGCTTTCCCAGCTTTGCAGTCTCGGGGCGGAAGGTGGCATCTCGGAGGACCAAATCGCCGATCCGGAAGGTCCGCGGTTTCACCCGGGAGTCGTAGTGCCGTGCCATCCTTTGGCTGTGCTTGACGAGGCTAGTCAAGGCCCGGTCTCGTACCTCGTCTATCAGCTCCAAACTGAGGCCGAGTCCTTCTCCGTTGGTTTCCTCATCGAAGAGCCTTAGCCGGAGTGTCTCCTCGCCGATCTCCACGGGAACGACCGCCTCCGACCCGTATGCTAGCATGAAGGGGCTTTCCCCGGTCGAGGCCTTGTGGGTGGTACGATAAGACCACAGGATCCCCGGCAGCTCGTCGACCCAGGCCCCCAGAGCGGCGTCCACCTTCTTCTTCATCGGGTTCAGGATACACTTATTCGCGGCCTCCGCCATTCCGTTGCACTGCGGGTGGGCGACCGACGCGAATTGGAGTTTGATTCCCCAGCCTGAGCAAAAGTCGCGGAAGCCCTCGCAATCGAACTGCTTTCAGTTATCCGTGACGATGGAGCGGGGAATCCCGAAATGGCATATGATGGATTGCCAGATGAAGCCCTTCATGTCCGTCCACGCGATTCGCGCCAGCGGCTCTGCTTCGATCCATTTAGTGAAGTAATCCACGGCGACGACTAGGTATTTCCTTCCCCCGGAGGCTTTTGGGAATGGCCCCAGGATATCGAGCCCCCATTTGGCGAAGGGGATCGGGCTCAAGATGGGCATTAGGTTGGCCGGGGGTGCAGTCGTCCGTCGACAGAACTTCTGGCATGCCTCGCACTTCTTGACGTATCGTACCGCATCCTGGATCATCGTCGGCCAGTAGTATCCTTGGCGCATTACTTTGTGGGCGATGGTGCGCCCGCCATGGTGGTTTCCGCAAAAGCCCTCATGTACCTCACGGATGACTTGCTCAGCTTGCTCCGGGCCCAAACACTTTAGGTAGGGCAGGGCATCGAAATTGGCCCGACGGCGGCGGTATAGCACTCCGTCGAGAAGTACGAACGAAAGGGCCCGCCTCTCCACCTGTTTTGCCAGCATCCGTTCCCCGGGTAGCTCGCCCGTCTCCAGGTACTTCATTATGGGGGTCATCCACGACGTCCTCGTGTCCGCGCACATAAGTTCTCCCTCGTCGATGGTCGGTGTCGCAAGGCAGTCCACGTAGATTGCCTTCCCGATCTCGGCCGCCGAGGAGGAGGCCAGCTTAGACAGGGCATCCGCGCGAAGGTTGCTGGAGCGGGGTAGGTGTCGGACGTCCGCTTTCTTGAACTTTCGGAGTTCGATCTGGATGCGATTTAGGTATCGCTTCATTGTTTCCTCTCGGGCTTCGAAGTCCCCCAGGATTTGTTGGATGACGAGGCGGGAGTCGCTCAGGAGCAACACGTTTGTCGCCCCCACCGCCCTAGCGAGCTTCAACCCGTTCACCGCGGCTTCATATTCCGCGACATTGTTGGTGGCCGGGAAGCTGAAGCGCAGGGCGTACTCCAGCGAGCATCCATCCGGGGTTTGAATGACTATTCCTGCTCCCGTCCCAGAGCCTGTTGCGGAGCCGTCGACGTGGATGGTCCATAATTCGCCCGCTGTCGCCGGGGAGGGTGCTGAGGGTTCGCCCACCTCGGCCCTCCGCGAGGATATGGGCACCGATGGGAGCTCCGTCTGGTCTCCCGGCGGGATCTCTGTTGTGCACTCCACCACGAAGTCGGCCAACGCTTGGGCCTTGATTGACGTCCGGGTTTTGTACGTTAGGTCGAACTCACTGAGCTCGACACTCCAATTGAGCATCCTCCCCGACCGCTCCAGCCTTTTCAGGTTCTTTTCGAGGGGCATGTCGGTGTGGACGATTACGGGGTGGGCCTGGAAGTAGGGTCGGAGCTTCCGGGCCGTGGTGACTAGGCAGTAGGCGGCTTTCTCGATAGGGCTGTAACGAGTCTCCGCCTCCCGGAGGATCCGACTGGCATAGTAAACGGGGCGTTGCACTCCTCCTTCCTCCTTAATCAGGACGGAGCTAACGGCCCCCTCGGTGGCCGCCAGGTACAATCCCAAGGGTTCGCCTTCCTCCGGCCGCGCGAGGAGCGGTGGGCTCTGTAGGTATGCTCTCAGCTCCGCAAACGCCCGGGCACAGTCGTCATCCCACGGGATCACCTTCCTTTGATCTTTAGCTTCGCCCAAGGCTGTGCGCAAGACCCTAAAGAAAGGGAGCGATTTCTCCGCCGATCTCGACAGGAATCGCCCCAAAGCTGCGATCCGGCCGTTCAGTCGCTGCAAGTCCCGGATCGTCCGGGGCTCCGTCATGTTAATGAGGGCCGCCACCTTGTCGGGGTTCACCTCGATTCCTCGCTTCGTAATCATGAAGCCCAGGAATTTTCCCGATTGTACACCAAAGATACACTTCGCGGGGTTTAGCCTCAGGTTGTATTGGCGGACCCTCTGGAAGGTTTCCTGCAGGTCTGAGAGGTGGTCGGGAGCCCTTCCGCTCTTCACCAGCATGTCGTCGATGTAGACCTCCAGGTTTCGCCCCACCTGAAGGCCGAATATTCGATCAACCATTCGTTGATAGGTCGCCCCGGCGTTCTTCAGTCCGAAGGGCATCTTGGTGTAACAGAAGGTGCCTTTATCGGTGACAAACGAGGTCTTCTCCTCATCTTCCACCGCCATCGGTATCTGGTTGTATCCCGAGAAGGCGTCCATGAAGCTCAACAACTCATAGCCGGACGCCTGGTCCACCAAGTGGTCGATTCTGGGCAGAGGGAAGCTGTCCTTCGGGCACACCTTGTTGAGGTCGGTGAAGTCAACGCACATGCGCCACTTCCCACTTGGTTTCTTCACCAGAACGACGTTGGCGAGCCAGTCGGGGTAGTCCACCGGCCGAACGAATTTGGCCTCGAGGAGTCGCTCTACTTCTTCTTCGGCCGCCTTCTTCTTTTCGCCCCCTGCGCTTCTCTTCTTCTGTCGGACAGGTCGGGCTTCCGGGTCCGCATTCAACCTGTGGGAGATTACTCTCGGGTCCACCCCGGGCATGTCTGCGGGTGACCATGTGAATATGTCCGCGTTTTCTCGGAGCAAGGCCACGAGGGCCGTCTTCAATGCGGACGGGAGTTTTGTCCCGATGGAGACGGTTCTTCCCTCGCCCGGGGCCACAGGGACCTCTTCTACTTCCTCGGCCGGGGTCGGCCGCTGGTCGCGAAAATCCTCTCTCTCGTCTGGGACGAGTGTCGTCAGGGCCCGCCTCGGGCTCCTGCACAGGGACGGCGCCTGGTTGTGGTCTCCACGCGTCTCCCGTCCTCCCCGGACCTGTCCCACCCCTCGCGGGGTCCGAAACTTCATCGTCTGGTGTCGCAGGTTGGGGAGCGCCTCGATGGCCGTCATATATGGACGCCCTATGATTCCGTTGTATGCCGAGGCGACGTCGACGATGACAAAACGCGCTTCTCTGGTGACTACCATCGGCTCCTCCCCCAGGGTCATGGGTAGGGTGATCATTCCCTCGGAGGGGATCGCATGGCCGGTGAAGCCCGCGACAGGGCCCACACATGGCTCCAAGTCTGCCCGCCCCCACCCCATCCTTTCGGCCGTTGCCAGGAACAGGATGTCACAGGAGCTACCAGTGTCGATCAGGAGTCGGCCGACGTCGACTGCCCCAATCCGAGCTTTGACGACGAGGGCGCCATGGCTCTGGCCCCGCGCCTCCGACCAGTCCTCGGTAAAGGTGATAGGGGGTCGGTGTATCTTTCGTCGCTTCGATCGGAGGCCGGCGCCCGCCATCATCACCTGTCGGTCCTCGGCCTCCAGGGTAGCGGGCGCTCGTCCCGCCGAGGTTGGGCCTCCAGTTATTATCTCAATTCGCATGACCGCCCTCGGGGGGCGGGGCTCCTCCCTATCGCGGTCCGCGGGTGGTCCCCGTCCCCCCCGGGGGGTCCCTCTCTCCTGTCGCCGCGCGCCTTCCCGCGACAAAGTTCCCCAGGTGACCCGCCTGGATCAGTCGTTCGATCTCTCTTTTAAGGGAGTAACAATGGTCGGTGTCGTGACCGTGGTCCCGGTGATAGCGGCAGTATCTCCGGGGGTCCCTCATCGCCGGGTCCGTTCTCATCTCCCGGGGAGGCTCCGGCAGTAACTCGGCCCTTGTCGCCGCGGCCAGCACCTCCATCATGGGGGCATTGAGTCGCGTGTACTGCGCCGGCGGGGGGTCCTCTTGTCCTGGGATGACTCCTGGGGGCCTCCGCGCCGGGGCAAACTCGCGCGACGGGCCAAGCCGACCTCGTGGGCGAGGCTCGGGCGGCTCCCGCCGCGGCTGGGTCGTCTGATCGCGGCCTCGCCCCCTCTCTTCCTGCCTCGGCCGAGGGTGAGGCCGGGGTCCGTCCTGGGATGGTTTCGCCGGGGGGTATGCGACCTTTGCACCAAGGGTCTCTTCGGCCAATGCGTGCCTTTCCGCCATTGCAACCAGCGCTTCGTAATCGGTCGGCGGGTCCCGGAGCAGGGATTTGTGAAGGCTCCGAGTCCGCAACCCCGCCTTGAAGGCCAGCATTAGCACCTCATCGCCGCATGTCACCACCGCCCGCCTTTCCTCCTTAAAGCGGCGGAGGTATCTTCCCGTAGTCTCTCCTTCTCCTTGGACTATCGTGCAGAGATAGTCCAGGGGCTTCTTCTTCGTCCGCCCGGCCCGGAACTCTAGGCAGAATTTGTGGGATAGCTCGCCAAAGCCCCCGACGGATCTCGCTGGCAAGCCGAAGTACCAGTCCAGCGCGGTGTCCCTTAGGCTTTGGGAGAAATGTCTGCACAGGAACGCCTCGTCCACATCCTGCGCCTCCATTGCCCCCCGGTATTGTTGCACGTGGGTGAGGGGGTCGCACCTCCCATTGTACATAGCCAAGTGAGGGGGTTTGAACTTTTTGGGCCTTGGGGCGGACGTGATCCACCGTGCGAGCGGCGTGGCCTCCTCCGGATAGGTAGGGCGATCCGGGGTCTCCCCTCTCCGCCACTCGGGGGTCCGGCTCCGATCGCGCCACGGCCGACGACGGTCCCCCGCCCCCGGGGAGTAGTCCGATGGTCGTCTGGCGGGGCTCCTTCCTCGGGCCGAGGACTCGACGGGTTGTGGGCTACGACTCTCCCAGCGCCAGCGCCTCTCGGCCAGCTCTCCTCGGGCCTCCATCCGTTCCTGATTCTCTCGGAGGAGCCTCTCGCGCTCGGCGGCGAGGAAGCGTAGTTGTCGACAAATGGCTTCCTCATGCAAGGTATCAGAGGGGTGGTGTTGGTGACGCGGGTCGCCTCCTCCAGGTGGGGATCTGTTCAGCAACGGGTCCCGCCCGTTCCCGGGTCGCCGCCCCATCGTTGTCTCTTCAATGACTTCTTGGTTGCTTCGGTTTTCCTTCCTCGGCCTTTCCCGCTCCGCGACGATGAAGCGGAGTTGGCGGCGGGCGGTCTCTTCTTCCTGGTAGGCCCTTCGGGCGGTCTCGGCCGCCTCGTCCAAACGCCTTTGCGCAGCGGCCGCCTCCCCCAGGCGCCTCCACCGCTGCGCAACTTCTATCTCCTCTTCCAGGAGCCTTTGCTGGGCCGCAATCTCCTCAGCGAGCCCCCTATTCTCCCCCTCCTCCTCGGATTGAGGGTGGAGGTTCCGCCTCACGCTCAGGGGCTCTGAGGGGCCGGGCGGAGGCTCCGTTCCAGCCGTTTGATAGCCTTTCCTGGCCAGGGGGACGGTCTCGAAGCTCTTCAGGACGACGGGGGCCGAAGTATGTTCAGTCTCGGTGCCCATCCCAAGAAGGGGGTCGGACGCCGGGGTGATTTGTAGAGAGAGCGGTTCCTGGCCCACGGGATTTTTACCATGGTCAGGGTTCCGCGAGATTGGCATGGAGTCTAACATGGGTGTGACCCTTCGTTCCCACAGACGGCGCCAATTGTTACGAGGTGGAACTCGCGCACAATGAATTTGTATTATGGGGAACCAAGGGCACGGTGGTTATATGGAAATGTGGGGCTAGGTAGGCTGCTTTACAAGTGATTAGTGGGATGAAGAGGTTGGATCCGTCGCCGGGGGAGGTCACTGGATCGTGTCTCGTCGGACACAGCCGAGTGAGGTTGAACGACGGGAGGCTGACGCTGACTTTGGCCGAGGGGCGAGCTCTCCTGCAGCACGAACAACTCGTCAGAAGGGCGGGGTTGGGGTTCAACCCTAAGCCCCTCCGATGCCTAAGTCAGTAAAAGGGCTTAAATGGGGGGCTGGACACGCCGGCCGGACTAACTGTGTGTCCGCCTCACGTGACGAGCTATAGGTGGGAGAACAAAGATATGGAGGACCTTTGCTCTCGTTTGTGAATGATAGAAGATGAGAGAGTTTTTCTAACCTCCTCTCCGTAAGAGGAGAGGAGGTATTTATACCTGACGGGTGATGACTAGGCGTGCTGAGCTGGCTCGGGTGTCAGCGGAAGCTTCGGACGAGGACGTCGGGAACAGGAGTCCCTGATTCGCTTTTGTCTGGCGGCGCAGCGGCCGAGGGGCGCTTTTGTCGGGATGTCAGGGCCGAAAGCACTAACCGTCGGATAGGTCAGCCGCCTGGGGGTGCTTTGTCAGGTGGTCGTGTGACGTATGTGTCAGCCATGTCCTTATCCTAGGCTGTTTGTCGTTAGCGTCGAACTAATGGCCGGGCTCACTTTAGGCGTCGCGGCTCGCGGGAATCGGACGGGCCGTTCCGGTCGGGAGTTGTCCGGCCCGGCCGCGCCCGTCAATGGGCCGGGCCAAGCGTTACTAAACGCGCTACCCTGGCGGGTCGGGCGGCTGCGGTTGTTCGCCTCGGCCGGCTACAGTTCGCCTCAGCCGTTTCGGGGAGCGCTGTGAGGCGCGCCCATCTCCATGATGCCCCGGGTTTCCGGGGCGGCGGCCCTAATTGTTAAATGGTGAACTAAAGGGGTATGTTAGCGGATCCGGATGGGAGTCGGGCTCCTACGATCTTTAGGTCGTAACAGGTGTAAGTAATGATTAAATCCTATTTTTGGTAAATAAATCAAATCAATTTTTTAACTCACACCCTCTCTCATCTGCTTTTTAACCAAAAGTGGAAAACAATCTTTTCCTACACCTCAACATTTCTGTGTATATAGTCTCCGTCTGATATATTAATCCATAATCATGCTAGACACAGAGGCATATATGTTGACACCTTAATCATCCATCAATATATAAATCCATAATCATGCTAGACACAGAGGCATTTAATCATCCATTATGATGCGTTTTCCCCAAGATTTGCTGCATTTAAATTAAAATATTCCGGTATGCGAGGAAGAGCATTAACAAAAGTTTAAAACAGGAGCATTAAGAAGTTTAACCTCTCGTAAATTGAGGTGTGATTCTCGCGATCGAGTATGAAAGAAGCAAAGCAGGCCAACTACAAATACACGTCCTCCCCAAGTCCATCAGAGTTCTCGTCTGCGTCTGCGGCGCTGCTGGGAGGCGACCCCATCCTGTGGAAACGTTGGACGCTCAAGATCCATTCCTCCCAATTAATAGCAAAGTGTTGGGGCATCTGTCGCCCATCAGTGTCGGCGCGGCTGGGAGTTATCGTCTGCTCCGGAGAGTTATCGTCTTGAATCCCGGTCTGCTCCGGAGAGTTATCGTCTGCGGCGCGGTTGGGAGTTATCGTCTGCTCCGGAGAGTTATCGTCTTGAATCCCGATCTGCTCCGGAGAGTTATCGTCTGCGGCGCGGCTGGGAGCCGACCGCATCCTGGCCATGTTGAATCTGACGCCGCCCCAGTCTTGAATTCTTGTTTGCTCCGGCAGTATAGCAAACGTTGGCGGCAGCATCCTATAAATGCCGGCCATCTCCTCAAACGCCGCGAGCCCTGCGGCTTGCTCGCCGTCGCCTGGACCACCGACGCCAGCAGCGATGCCGTTGCTACAGATGCTGATGTGCGGCTGCATGCCCTTCACTGCGTCAGCGTTGATGCGCGCCATGTCGCGGTACATGCCGCCATCGACCATCATGTAGTCCCTGAAAGCATGGTAGTTCCCGTCCAGTGAGCTCAACAGCTTATCAATATGAACTTGATGTGCATGGGCCATCGTCTCCATCCCGGCTGCCTCCTGCGTCTTCGCGTAGGCCTCCCCGTCCGCCTCCTGCTTCCGCACAAGGAAGGCGGCCGCGGCGGCGGCCAGTCGACCCTCCGCCTCCTTCGTTTGGTGGTACAGATCGGCCTCCGCGGACTTCTGACTCTTGTAGAGCTCACCGTTGGCTTCTTGCACCTGCGTCGTTTCAAATTTTATACAGATCAGAAGAGAGTTTGATCAGTTGGGGGGTTTTGTTTACTTTGTTTGAATATTTGCTTGTGAGAAATGAAAATAGCAACACGCAATGGTCCAGTAGTCAAGCAAGTTAGTCTTAATGAGGTTGTTAGTGTATCAAATGATGAGGTCCATGTAGCTAGTTTTGGGACTATAACGCCTACTAGAGAATCATGATGGATGGATGAACAGAGTTGATACCTTTACATCGTGTTCCACTGTGGCCTTGCTGAGGAGCTCGGACTTGAGCTTCTCCGTCTGCATCATGGCGTTCCGCTTCTCCAACTCCATCCGAAGCTCGGCCTCCCCTGCGGCCACGGCGTTGGCGGCCACGGCGGCTGCCCGTCGACCCTCCGTCTCCATCATTTGCTGGTACAGCTCCGCCTCCGCCGACTTCTGCCTCCGGTAGAGCTCACCGTTGGCTTCCTTCACCTGCGCGTCGTTTCAAATTTTATACAAATCAAAAGAGAGTTGAGTTGTGGGGGTTTGAGAAATAAAAATAGCAACACGCATTAATGGTCCAGTCTTAATTAGGTTGTTCTCATATATCATGTAGCTAGTTTTGGGACTATAACGCTACTAGAGAATCATGATGGATGGATGCATGGAGGTGATACGTACCTTTACATCGTGTTCCGTGGCGGCCTTGCTGAGGAGCTCGGACGTCAGCTTCTCCGTCTGCATCATGGCGTTCTTCTTCTCCAACTCCATCCGATGCTCCGCCTCCCCTGCGGCCACGGCGTTGGCGGCCGCCAGCGTCTTCTTCTGCAACTCGGACTTCTTTACCGCCAGCGCGGCGTCGGCCTCAGCAACCTCGGCGTCCCTCTGCTTCTCGAATATCTCCACATCGGCCTTCACCCTGGCCTCCTCCTTCTTCACATCCCCCAGCCTCTTGGTCGCGTGGATGGAGGTCTGTGCGTCCATGTCGGCCGCTTTCTTCAGCGCCTCACCCTCTCGCCGCTTCGACCCGACCACTTCCTCCATCCGGGCCTCCTCGACGCCGACCTTGGCCGGGTTGGTCGCCTCCATCTGTCTCTTTTGGCGCAGGCAGGAGAAGTATTCGTTGCCGCTCACGTCCGCAAGCTGCTTGGCGTAGGCGTTGTACATCCGCAGCCCGAGTTGCTTCAGATGAAGCTCCACCTGTTTCATGATACAATACCATTTTATTAGTTTCTTCTGGGGGAATATTAATCGAAAACCTGGAGGTAAAAACAGAAATGCAAAGAACTGATGGGTGCTACACTTCGGCAAGAAAAAAGCGGTGCTAAAATAAGCTTTGAAAACCCCGAAAATAAACCAATAGATAGAGAACCCAAAAAGCAGCAAACTAAGAACTGATCATAAAAACAAGAGGAAGTACCTTGTCAAAGACAGCCCTCTTGAAATCCTCTGTGCCACTGAAGATGGCATCCATCGTCATGGAGGCAGCGAGAGCCATGACCTCCCCCTCGGCGATCTTATGAAGGGCGTTACTGACGCGGTCCGAATTCTGGTCGAGAGGCAACATGAACTTCACGTACATCTTCAGCATCGTCGGGTCGTCCTCATTTGGCCCGACCGTGAGCACCACCGGCAGCCTGAAGGGCAGTTTCTCGGAGCTCGTCGCCTCCACGTCGAACGCGTAGCTCGCCGGAGATAAGCTGAACCGCGTGCATCTCTGTCCGGGGAAAACCCACGACTTCTTTGCGAGCTTTAAGTCGTTGATCTGCCAACCGGTGATGGCCAGATACTCCGTGGCCTTGGCGACCTTGTACCAAATGACCATGGCGATCCTCTAGGGGGGAGGGAGGGAGGGAGGGGGAGAGAGAGAGAGTAACGGGAGAGAGGGTTTGTGGGCGACGAGAGAGAGAGTAACGAGAGATAGGGCTTGTGGGCGACGGACTCTCGGAGGGCTGGGTTTATACTGCTGAGTGCTGATACAAAGGGTAAGCTTGTAGTGTGTAGTGGAGATAGAAGCTCTTGGTTGGTACGAAAATGATGTGGGTCCCGCGTTCTTTTTTCTTTCCATTCCTAATCATAATACTAACAAAACCAGCGGGCAGCGGCAGCCTTGGTTGGGCACGAAAATGTTCTTTCTGCCCTTTGGCGTTTTTGACGTGATCTGGGCTTGTCTTTCTTTTTGAAATGGCGACGGGGAAAAAGGAGTCGCGGTGAGCTTACCGCCCCCCCTACCCTCAGAGTCGACCGTGCTGACCTATTGCTAGGTGCTGACCTATTGCTAGGTGCAGCAGGGTGCAATAAATGCAGATGCACGGCAGTGAACAGTGTGGACGAGGGGCAGCCGGCGCCTGTGGGGGGACAAAACTGCTGTCCAACACCCATTATGTACATGTACTCCAAAGGGGGGCGTGTGTGTGTGTCCCCGTTTCTGTTAAGTGGATAACTGCACCCTGCGCATGTGCCCAAGTATCGTTATGGGCAGGGTTTGTTATTTTTCTTTGCATCCCTCAACCATTTATGCAACTCTATGCCAGTGCTTCACTATAGAGTGTAATCTGTACAATTCTTTTGTATCCATCGTAATTAAGGTAGAGAACTTGATTCTCATGTACATTTTGCAACTGAAATCCCTCTTGTTGCTAGTCGGGAAACAGCAAGGTGAAGTGTTCGATGAAATGCATCTTAGAAGTTATCATAAGTGCCTTGTTTGTTCAGCAAAAATAGCCAATGTACTCATTGATAAGGTTGATAAGGTAGCCTAGCTTGTACATTTTTTTCTGAATTGTGAACACAAATTTATTATTAAAAAATTGAAGTTAATTCTAAAATATTCATTTACGTATTGTATTTTGAATTCTAAAATGTTAGACCCGATGGACGACATTTGTCACCAATAGTATACACTTGAATGTATGTAGAAGTATTCTTTGTGTGTATGTATGGTTAAATCCTTTTTTCTTAGAATTTTAGAGCCATGATTTATGAATGTTTTGGTTTTTAAATGATTCTTATCATGCAACCAACTTTTTTTCATCTACATCCCCTAATTTTTTTGTTAGAAAAAGGCACATAATTTTTTGATCTTAAAGGGATTATTTATCTGTTCACATCTTTTTTTTTAATGCATGGGAGTTCACTTTTTAACATGCAACCAAGAATTGTTAAAGAATCTTCTTACTTCTGTTAATAGGAACTTTAAAACTAACCCTGCATTACTTGTCAAGAACACAATATTTGCTAAGGAGAATGTTTGTACTATGTAATTTAAAAATAGCAATTTCATTCATGTGATCTAATATCAAGTGCTAACATAGAGTAATATCATCAATATTGTCATCAGTATTGGTTTGTGCAACATGAAAAATGATTGCTTCTCATATGTGATGATTTAGCTTGTCTACTCTTTTTCTTTAAGAACAACTATAACACCTTAACATTCAGAATTTAATTTTATATGCTATATATTTACTGATTGCACTAGTACTTCTTTATATAACAAGGGCTCCCTATTTCCCATCCTTGCTCCATGACGTACATAACATAAAAAGTTGGGTCAATCTCACATACGGAGGAGTAATGTATGGTCATGTCCGTGTAAGACTATCACCAAACGAAGACGAGGTTTCATCTCAACAAGTAAATAAAATCAAAAAGTCAGAGAACATTAGTTTGGAATTAAAATGCATAGGTAATGTATGATGTCATGAGATGCATATAGTTCTCAATTATTTTGCTTGATTATGCTTTCTTTGAATTACTCAAATCATCATTACTGCTTAGCTATCCCAGTGTTACTTATGTTCTTGATGCTTAACAAGCTATCCAGTTCATGTATTTCTATGAAGTGTGTCATTCATGCCAATAATGCATAATTATATATATGGAAGTATAATATCCAAGTAACATTTACCTTTACAAGTTCAATAATTCTGTCACGAAGGCATAATAATATGACATCACATGGTAACTCATACTCGCCTATAAGGTATAAATTAACAATAATAATTTATAGTTGCCAACTAGGCAGAATTTAATATAGGATGGCTAATGTTTCATCTTTGCTAATTAGGTAGTAAAATACACATGTACCCGTATCCTCTCTCTTTTTTTTGAGGATTTGTGTTATTTTTATTAATATTTTTAACTTCGTTGTTCATATGGCGCTGGAGGTTTTGCTCACATATAATTGTGCAAATCAGTAACTATGGGGGTGCTTGTAAGTGGATCAAGTACTTCAAGTTCAATGATCAAATATTAGATTTCAACATAGCATGAGGTTTCTTTTCAAGCTTGTCTTTCGACAGCTATAGGTGTGGGTACCTGTATTCTTGAAGAAGATGAAATAGCTGTGAGATTTCATCATTCAAATTTCTCTGGTTCACATCCGCTCATTCTTTTGTCGTAAATCAGTTTTTAGCAAGTGTATGATGGGACTGGAGGATGGTGGCAGCATTCAAAGCTATGTATTTTGTAGCTGATTAGTTACCTGGGCTGACAGCCTACGGATTTAACCATTATTACTGTATAAATAAAGTGTGAGCTGGATATGGATGAACATTTCTATTGCAATGAAAGAGAGGAAAGTTAGTTTAATAGAGGTCTTGAGGTTGATTGCACCCAAGATAAAGCAGTACAATTTGAGTCCAACAAGAATGCATGCTTGTCATTCTTGTATTCCTAAACCCTAATCAGAGAACAATGATGTTATTTTTGACTTTCTGGAAGTGACTTTCTGAAAGTGACTTTCATTGCCTTTTGTAACCTTCTCTCCAGTATGGCTGAGTACCAAATTTCTTTATTTATAGTTGCTTGTTGATATGTTTTCAGCATACAATTGATTGAGTGCGTACTTGTCATTTTGACACCTCACGTCTATGCGCCAGTTGTATATCTACTTTATATGTTGATAAAATGTCTTTTGCATGTTATACTGATAATCCTTTCTTCAGTTTGTCTTGGTAATTTGTTCTGTCTCATGTCTACTGAGTCCAATTTTTATAATATTGCAGTATGCACCATGTGTGGAAGATACAATTCTTGGTATTGTGGTTGACAGCAAACCAGATGTAAGTCTCTGTCTTTAAGGCTGCGACTATTGTTAATGTGTTACTTTCTTTACCTTCAGACTATAATAATTTATAATATTTTATTTTATTGTTTTCTGAATTACAAAGTATGCGAGAACATGTGTCCATGAATCCTTCTGAAGTGTTCTGAATCTGAAACCATTAGTATATATTATTTTTTGAGAAAACATTAGTATATATAATTGTAATCACTTCTGAAAAATTCTCTAACTAGTGTTTGAGGAGCGTCCAGGAAGTGTTGGTCTTCAACATGTGTATCAGCTTGTCCAACATTAGTGTAGCATCATGGCAAAACTACACATGCTATAAGTATGAACCATGAACATAAATTGAGTGGGGCAATACAACATTCAATCAACAATCTAGACATGCTTGGTGATGCCAATGTCATAATGCAGATTAACTATGAGAGTTCTACTGGTACATTTTGTCATAAGAGTTTTGAATCTCTTCGGCAAGCAGTCCTGTGGTCAAATATGCCAAAAGCATCTAGTTATGCTGATTTCCTACAGGTAGAAGAATTTTTTTTTGTCATAATGGTCTTTTCTTTTCTATCAGTTGTGTCATGAATGTATAGTGACAGTTGGCAAAACTATATATGATAAGCAACTATGATTGTGGGTAGGTTATTATAAAGAAAATCAGCTTCAAGATCTAGATGTGTGTTTTCCAGTGGCTGATTTGATTACTGGTGTAGATTCTGCTGACAAATGGTTAAAAATGTAATGTATGTATGTCATGTCTTTTATTTAGAAATGAAACTATTATCAAGAAAATTCCCATATTGATTGAAATTTAGCGTAATTTATAGTTTGTGCCTTTTGTGACATAATTTTTATTGTTTTCCCAGAACTTCCTTGTGGACATAAAGGGACATTCTTTGGCATTTTTACCCGTACTAGCATTTGAAGGAGGAACTAGAAGGAATATACCAAAGTTTGAGGTATTCTAGAGAAAAGAATTCTAAACCACTTATTACCTCACATTTGGAACTACTTATATCAGTTTGTTTACTGTTCTTAAGTGTTCGTTATATATTTTTAGTATGCCACATGTCATAGTTCATCTTCTTGTGTCTTTTCTTTCTCAAGATTTTGGTGCTATCCAATAAGTGTATTTGAGCTTGCTGAGTATCTTATGAAATTACTCTCAAGAGAACAAAGCACATATTTATTTCACTCATGATAAAAACAGGCAGTGACAGTTTCGTACGAAATGCAATTCACAGATCCAAGTTCTACTCTGATGGAACTCCAAATTTTTTGAAACCTTTGTAGTTCAGAGTTGACTGTTGGACTTCTATTGGGAAGCTTACTTGAGCTTGAATAGGTGGCAAAAGTGCATCTGTAGTGGTTGGATATCATATCCTCCTAGATTGCTGGTGCCAGAATTCTTGCTTTCGCTGGGAATATAGAGGATAAGATGTGACTTTGCAATACATTCAAATTGCTATTGGTTGTTCCCTTGCCTTGAATTCTTACTGTAGCTTGAACTATAGAAGATGAGATGGTAGTCGGCCGGGGGGGGGGGGGGGGGGGGGGGATTCACTGAATCTCTCTTTGACGGGAAAGGGTGCTGCTATACACATTACACATTTTGTTAAACAAAGCACACTTATTTACAAGTTTGCCATTTTATGTCCAAAAGATAAATGTCAAATTTGTAAATAAATGTAGAATGTTGGAAGTTGCATATCATCACTTTCCCACCGACATTTGACTCTCTCTGTTTCGTTCTCTTCCTCATTTTTTTTTCTTTTTTCCCTTACGTAAAAAATTAAAAATTAAAATTGAGAAATCTTTGCCCCCATTTAGCAGAGAAGCCTTTGAGGACGATCTTTCCCTTTTCCATTTAACTCGGATTGAAAAAAAGGTATATCATTCATCCAAACTATTTTTTAAAAAATAGATTTTCTTTATTATTCTCACTTTTTTGATTAAATTTGTAATCTTTCTGAGTTTCTTTGATCTGATGCCTAATGAAACTGAGATTTTGATCTATAATTTGATTGTTGATTTGTTGCTTAGAGATAATGAAATTGAGATGTGATCTGTTGCTTATTTTTTCCCCTAACAAATCGCATCATTCTTTCTGTAATTCTTAATAATTTGATTTGTAACTTGATCGGCCCCTTAAAGAATTTGATTACTCGTTGATATGTTGCTTAAAATATTTCTTTTTATTCTTTCTGTAATTTGATCGGGATTTTTCCTTTTCAAAATCGTATTGAAACTAAGAGTTGATATGCTTCATATTCAATTAGTGATCCAATGCTATGTCTAGTCATTAGATTTAACAGTTATGTGGGTTTAACACATGCAAATATTCAATAAAATTATGAACCTTGCATAATCAAAATTCAGAATATAAACGTAGATTTGTTGAGTTTAATTCAAGATATACTCTCGTAGAGTTCTACTTAGATAGTGTTTCAGAGTGTTTTCTCACTACAAAGCGTTGACCGTGGACAACCCGGTCAACGTGGTCGAGGGGTCCGCTTGGGTCCCTCGGACGAGTCGAGTCGGTGCTGTCGAGGCTCGAGTCGGATCTGCGGACGACGTGGAGCGCGTCGGCTGGGTCGACTCGGGGTCCTCGGTCTTTGGTAGGGCGAGGGGAAGCCTCGGCCTGTGTTATGACGCTCGGCCTCGGTCGGTTGCGCTCGGCCTCGGCGGTCGGACGACGAGGGGAAGCCTCAATCGTTCAGCTGGTTGCGTTGTCGGCGAGGGGCGGAGGGGAAGCCTCGGCCCGTGGATTGGATATCCTCCTGCGTAGACGAGAACACTCGTCAGGGGGCCGGACCTTGGTTCCGGCCAAAACACCTCCGATGCCTAAGTCAGACAGTGATCTGAAAGAGGAGGCCCGGCGGAGACGGTACGACTCGAGAGGAGATCGGTACGGCGTCTCACGGCGCGAGCGGGGGAGAAAGGAGGAGAGATGGGGGAGCTAGGTCGTTGATGGAGTACCTTAGGTTTTGAATACCTGAGATCCGGTCCCTCGTCCTGTCATCCTCCTAGCCCCTTTATAGACCTCCGCCGTGATTGCCCCCGACCCACGTCGCTCGTCCGCCCCCAATCGTGCCCCCTCAATCCCCCCCGTCGCCGCTCCCCGCACCACGCCCGTATTACCCCATAACTGCCATTAAGTGGTAATGGGATCGAGGGAGCGGTTATCGCAGGAGTGGGTGAGTGACCCGGGTGTTACCGCGGCCGGGTCGGATCGACATTTGGGGGAGTCCCCTACAGGGCCTTATCGAGTGGGCCTGAGTGTGCAGATGGGCTCTTGACCGGAGGTCGGGTTTCTGGGCTCGTGTCTTTCGGGCCTCGGCCAAATAGGCGTAACAATTGCCCCCATCGGTCGGGTCGATCGGCCTCGGCCGGTTCGGCTCGGCCGATGTGACTTCCGCCGACTTTGACAGGCTCGCCAGTCGATGCCGACTCATTTATTAGTCGTCATCATGAGTTGGCCCGTTCGATACTTTTAAGGCGCGGGCTCCGATGCGCCGTCGGTCCTCTGATGCTGCCACGTGTAGCTGCAAGCTTATCCCCACCGCTCGCGGGGTCGTCTTAAGTTGAGAAGCCGAGGGGTTCGCGAGCCGCCATCCCGTCGTTTTCTTCTTTGCGCTGATCCCTATTCTGCCTGAGTTCTGCCTCATGTCGTCTTCCTCTGCCACGGGTTCGGGTCGGCCGGAGCGCGACGCGACTCCGGGCCTGGCGGGTAGCCCTCCTTCGGCGATTTGTCGGCACGGGGATGATCTTTCAGGGGTGCCCCCAGAGGTCTTGTCGTGGCCTTCGTCGATCTGTGCCACCGCCATCGGGAGCCTGCGCTCCGCCTACCTGCTTCCGCCTTACTCGGCTCATGCCCCTGGGGCTGACGAGCGGATCTGCTTTCCTGGCCCCAACGAGGTTGGAATATACGAGAAGTGTTTCCGCTTCGGGCTTCGTTTCCCGCTCCATCCTTTTATCGTTGAATTCCTTCAGGCCCACAACGTGTGCCTGTGTCAATTCTGCCCCAACGCCGTCGGGCTCCTCGTCGGGTTCATTGTGGTCTGTATGCTGAGGGGAGTGACGCCCTCTCTTCGTCTCTTTGCCCAGTTCTATCGCCTGAGCCACCACCAATCAGGGGCATGGATTTACATCAGCGCCCGCCCGAAAATGACCCTGGTGCTGGGGTTGCCGAGCTCCCTGAAACGCTGGAAGGGGGAATATGTGTTCGTCACGTTCCCGTCGAGTGTACCCTTCCCGGTTAGGTGGGAGGCGGCCGGTGCAGTCATCCTCGATCTGGGTGAGCCGACGGTCGCCGAGCAGCAGATGGCGAAGAACATGCTGGCGATTCCCGCGAGGGAGCGCTCGATCGACGTCCTTTTTAGTGACCATAACTTGCGTAAGACGGTGTGGCCCCTAGGTAAGCTTCTCCGAGTGTTCGCCATTCGAGGTCGCCCGGGCTCTGCTTGGTCTCTCATTTCTCCTTTGAATGCAGGTGGATTCCCTCTCGGTCCTTCTCCCGCCAGCGCTCTCGTGCAGTCCCCAAATCCGGATCCGCGCAGAAGGGATCATGTGCTGGAGGTCCGGAAGAAGCAGCGGGTCGGGACCGCGACTGGAGGCTCAAAAAGGAAGAAGGCGTCATCTCCCTCTCTCCCCTTGCTGGGGTCTTCCAAGAGGGTCCGTGAGGGGGTCGAGGGGGTTGACGTCCTGCCGACCGCTGATCGTCCTCAACCCGCCCCTGTTGAGGTTGCCTGGCCGTGGGTCGGCCCTTCACCTCTCCCGGACGGTTCTCTCCCTGATGCCTACAGTCGGTATCTTGGCGCGTTCCGCTCCACTCCTGGCGAGTTCCCTTCGTCAGGGGAGGGTCTTCTTCGTCCACGTTTCCCAGTGGGGGAGAAGGAGTCGGTGTTTTCGAGCCGCGGAACCGCCGCACGAGTGGCCGAGAACTGTTGTCTCCCTCCCGATCAGGTGGTGTTGGACGGAGTCAGAGGTGACTGTTTGGCCGCCTTCGTGATCCAGGCTGGTCAACAGGTAGTGTGTCTCTGCTTGTCCCCCCTTTCTCCAGCTGCTTTCGCTGTCTTACCTTCGTTGCTTTGGTGCAGTTGTCCTCGGTGGGCCTCTCAATGAGGCGCCAATTTGCGGCTCTTCCCAAAGCCAAATCCGATGCCGGGCGAGGCCCTGAGGCCCCCGGCGAGGAGGGGGAGGCAGGTCAGTTAGAGGAAGCGCGGGTCCAGTCCTTGGACTCCCGCGTAACTGAGCTGTCCTCTGCCCTGGAGGAGGCGGACCGAGAGAGAGCCTTGGCTCTGGCTGCAAAGTCGGAGGTCGAGGCGCGCCTCGCCGAGCTTTTGAGAGGCGCCGACACGTCTGGAGGAGCCGAGCAGATCCCCAATCATGTTGCTGCTTCCGAGACCTTGGAGCTCTCCGATCGTCTGGAAGCGGCGGAGGAGCAGGCGAGGGTCCTCCTTGCCCAACTTGGCGAAAAATCTCGGGAGATCGAGAAGGAGAGGGCGGAGCACCAACGCCAGATCGAGACCTTAGCGGCCCGGATGCGTGGGCTTGAGGAGGTGGATCCGGCCAGGATCGCTCAGGATGCCGTGGCGGAGTATGCCACCTCTTTCGTTGAGACCGCCTTATCGGAGGCGTTCGAGAAGGGCTTCGCCCGGTGTCAGTCCGAGATCCAAAAGAAGTTCCCACTCTCGGGGGTCAACTTCGAGGATCTTCGGATGTACCCTGACGTCGAGCGGAGTAAGGGGGAAGACCCTAGTGGGCTACCAGCCTGTGGCTCCACCGGTGCCCCTGGAGAAAAATGAGGGAGGGGAATGCCCCGCGGCCTCTTCGTGCGCCTCTCTGTATATCTTTTTGCTTTATCTGGAAAGGAATGAATTCAAAATAAATTTATTTCATAGGAAACGATACATCTATTGAAAGTACTTGCGTAAATGTTCCGCATTCCAGGTGTGAGTGAGAATCCTCCCCTCCATATTGGCTAGTCGGTAGGCTGCGGGTCCGAGGACCTCGACGACTTTGTAGGGCCCCTCCCATCTAGCCGCGAGCTTCCCTTTGCGAGCGGTATCAGTGTTGAAGCCCGCTTTCCGGAGGACCAGGTCCCCAAGGTGGAAGCTTCTTCCCCGCACCCGAGCGTTGTAGTATCGGGCCACCTTCTGCTTCTGGCGGATGATGGTGGCCAGTGCCTGCTCCCGTCGCTCGCCGAGGAGCTCCAGACTGAGCCCCAGACCCTGCGAGTTCCTGTCTTCGTCAAAGTATTTGAGGCGGAGAGATTCCTCGCCCAATTCGACCGGCACCACCGCCTCGGCCCCGTAGGTGAGCATGAACGGGGTCTCACCCGTGGCCTCCTTGTGGGTTGTCCGGTATGACCAGAGTATCCCGGGGAGCTCTTCTGGCCAGTTCCCTTCGGCGTCTTTCACTTTCTTTCGGAGGGGCTCTATGATGCACTTGTTGGCCGCTTCCGCCATTCCGTTGGTCTGGGGGTGCGCTACAGAGGCGAAGAGAAGCTTGATTCCTCATTCCTCGCAAAAATCTTTAAATCCCGCGGAGTCGAACTGCTTCCTGTTGTCTGTGACGATGGCCCGTGGCACTCCGAATCTGGAGATGATGGAATTCCATACGAAGCTTTTCGCTTTCTTCCACGTGATGGTGGCCAACGGTTCGGCCTCGATCCACTTGGTGAAGTAGTCCACCGCCACAATCAGATGCTTCCGCTGCCCTCGTCCCGGTTTAAATGGTCCGAGGATGTCGAGCCCCCATTTCGCAAAGGGGATGGGGCTCACGATAGGGACGAGCTCTGACGGGGGAATCGAGATGTGGTGGGCATACCTCTGGCACTCCTGGCATTTCTGGACGTAGCTTGTTGCATCTCGGGCCAGGGTCGGCCAGTAGTATCCCTGCCTCAAGATCTTCTGTGCGACCACCTTGCCCCCATGGTGATTCCCGCAGATCCCTTCGTGAACCTCCCGTAGGACGTAGTCAGCTTCTTGCGGTCCGATGCACTTCAAGTATGGGAGGACATCCGTCTTGGTCCAGCGTCTCCGGTAGAGCGTCCCTTCATGGATCATGTATCGGAGCGCCTTTCTCTCCAGGGTTCGGCGTTCGTCCCCATCGGTCGGCACCTCCCCATGAGTGAGGTACCGGATGATTGGGTCCATCCAGGTGGGTTCTTGGTCGATTGCCATCACCTCGTGCTCCTCCGTGCTGGGGGATTGCAGGTTCTCCACGTAGATGGTGCGGCCCAGTTCCTTTGGCGAGGACGAGGCCAGCTTCGATAACGCATCTGCCCGCGCATTCTCTGATCGCGGGAGGTGCAAGATTTCCACGTTCTTGAACTTTGACATCGCCGCTCGGGCGACAGGGAGATATCTCTGCATCGCCTCCTCCCGTGCCTCGTAACTCCCCAAGAGTTGGTTGACAATGAGCTTCGAGTCGCTGAGGAGGCGGATGGACTCGGCCCCGAGCTCCAGGGCCAGCCTCAGGCCGTTGATCACCGCTTCGTATTCCGCCACGTTGTTCGTGGCTGGGAACTCGAACCGCAACGCGTATTCCACAATGTTCCCTTCCGGAGATCGGATTGCAATCCCAGCCCCGCCTCCTGACTGTGTGGCCGACCCATCCACATGGACTATCCACGCTCCTGGATCCCCTGGTTGGAAGTGGTCAGCCGAAAGAAAGGACAAGGGTTGAGCAATTACCGCCGCTGGGTCTTCTTCCTCCGGGGGGCCATTTCCTTCCGTCGTGCACTCGGCGATGAAGTCGGCCAGAGCCTGCCCTTTGATGGCCGTGCGCGGTTTGAATCGGAGGTCGAACTCGCTCAGTTCTACTCCTCAGTTTAGCATCCTTCCCATTCGATCGAATCTCTTGAGGTTCTGCTCCAGCTGTGAGTCGGTCAGGATCAGTATGGTGTGGGCCTGGAAATAGGGTCGGAGCCTTCGTGCTGAGAGGACGAGGGCGTACGCCAGTTTCTCCATGGGCGAGTATCGCACCTCTGCCCCCTTCAAGATCCGGCTCGTGTAATATACCGGCCACTGCACCCCACCGTCTTCCCGGATCAGCACCGAACTCACAGCTTCATCCGCGCACGCCAGGTAAAGGCTCAGCGACTCCCCTTCCCGTGGCTTGGACAGGAGAGGAGGGCTGCGGAGATACTCTTTGAGGTCTCCGAACGCCCTGGAGCAGTCTTCGTTCCATCGTATCGTCTTCCTATTGTCTGAAGGTTCCGCGATCGATTTCCTCAGGACCTTGAAGAAGGGGAGTGATCTTTCCGCTGATTTGGAAAGGAATCGCCCCAAGGCTGCGATGCGCCCGTTCAGCCTCTGCAGCTCTTTGATCGTCGTCGGCTCACGCATGTTGATCAGCGCCTCGATCTTGTCAGGATTAGCCTCAATGCCACGGTTAGTTATCATAAATCCCAAGAACTTGCCAGATCTTACCCCGAACGTGCATTTCGCGGGATTGAGTCGAATGTGGTGTCGCCGCAACCGTTCGAAGGTCTCCCGCAGGTCGGCGATGTGGTCTTCTGGTCGCCTTGACTTGACAAGCATGTCGTCGACGTAGACTTCCAGGTTCCTCCCGATTTGGGAGCTAAAAACCTTGTTGACCATTCTCTGGTAGGTGGCCCCTGCGTTCTTCAAGCCAAAGGGCATCTTCTTGTAGCAGTAGGTCCCCCGGTCCGTCGTGAAGGCTGTCATTTCTTCGTCCCGGGGGTCCATCTGGACTTGATTGTACCCTGAGTAAGCGTCCATGAAGCTAAGCATCTCGTACCCCGAGGCGTTGTCCACCAAGTGGTCGATGCACGGCAGGGGGTAGCTGTCCTTGGGACAGGCCTTGTTGAGGTCGCTGAAGTCCACGCACATTCGCCACTTCCCGTTGGGTTTCTTGACCATCACCACGTTCGACAGCCACTCCGGGTACCAGACCTCTCGTATGAAGCCGGCATCAAGGAGACGCTCCACTTCCTCGGAGGCTGCCTTCATCTTCTCGCCGCCCAGGTTACGCTTCTTCTGCCTGACCGGCTTGAAGTTGGGGTCAGCGTTAATCTGGTGGACGATCACCTGGGGGTCTACGCCGGGCATGTCCTCCGGTGACCAAGCAAAGATGTCCAGGTTCGCCTCCAGGCATCCGATCAGCTGATCCCTCAAGTCCTGGCTCAGCCCTCTCCCGATCGAGACGAACCGGCCCTCGATGTCCGTGACCGGGATCTGCTCTTGCTCCTCCGCAGGAGCGGGCCTAGGCTCACTCCTCAAGTCGAGCGCGGCCATCCGGTCGGCTAGACGATCCTCGGGACCTTCCTCCGCCAGTTGATAGCAGGTACTCGGTCTCCTCGCGTCGCCTTCGACTTGCCCCATCCACCCTGGCGTTCGGAACTTGATAGTCTGATGGAGGGTCGAAACTACCGCGCCGACGGCGTTGAGTAGGGGTCGGCCGATGATCCCATTGTATTCCGACCCGATCCCCAACACGATGAATTCCACCGCCAGGGTCACCGAGTCCGGTGCGTCTCCGAGCGTTACCGGGAGATGGATCGTGCCGATGATGGGGGTGGAGTGACCCGTAAATCCAACCACGGGACCCGAGCGAGGTCGCAAGTCTTCTTTCCGCCGCCCCATCTTTTCCAGGGTTGACATAAAGAGGACGTCACAGGAGCTGCCGGTGTCGACAAGCAGCCGCCGTACCATGGTAGTGTCTATGACCACCGACACCACCAAAGCCGCGTCCGAGCTGCGCGCCGTTACGGATGCACTCGGTCTCCCGACCGGTGGGGACGGGGAGGGCCTCCCGGCCCCTTCCTCACGATCCTCCTCGCGTCGGGCCTGCGCCCATTCTTGCCAACGATGGCGGGCCCTGTCGCCTCGCGTCAGGGCCTTGCTCTCCTTTCGCCGAGATGGGGGAGGTCGCGTCATCGCAGATGTGGTTTGTTTCTTCGTGGGACAGTTCGTTCCCACAGACGGCGCCAGAAGTTTCAGAGTGTTTTCTCACTACAAAGCGTTGACCGTGGACAACCCGGTCAATGTGGTCGAGGGGTCTGCTTGGGTCCCTCGGGCGAGTCGAGTCGGTGTTGTCGAGGCTCGAGTCGGATCTGCGGACGACGTGGAGCGCGTCGGCTGGGTCGACTCGGGGTCATCGGTCTTTGGTAGGGCGAGGGGAAGCCTCGGCCTGGGTTATGACGCTCGGCCTCGGTCGGTTGCGCTCGGCCTCGGCGGTCGGACGACGAGGGGAAGCCTCAATCGTTCAGCTGGTTGCGTTGTCGGCGAGGGGCGGAGGGGAAGCCTCGGCCCGTGGATTGGATATCCTCCTGCGTAGACGAGAACACTCGTCAGGGGGCCGGACCTTGGTTCCGGCCAAAACCCCTCCGATGCCTAAGTCAGACAGTGATCTGAAAGAGGAGGCCCGGCGGAGACGGTACGACTCGAGAGGAGATCGGTACGGCGTCTCACGGCGCGAGCGGGGGAGAAAGGAGGAGAGATGGGGGAGCTAGGTCGTTGATGGAGTACCTTAGGTTTTGAATACCTGAGATCCGGTCCCTCGTCCTGTCGTCCTCCTAGCCCCTTTATAGACCTCCGCCGTGATTGCCCCCGACCCACGTCGCTCGTCCGCCCCCAATCGTGCCCCCTCAATCCCCCCCGTCGCCGCTCCCCGCACCACGCCCGTATTACCCCATAACTGCCATTAAGTGGTAACGGGATCGAGGGAGCGGTTATCGCAGGAGTGGGTGAGTGACCCGGGTGTTACCGCGGCCGGGTCGGATCGACATTTGGGGGAGTCCCCTACAGGGCCTTATCGAGTGGGCCTGAGTGTGCAGATGGGCTCTTGACCGGAGGTCGGGTTTCTGGGCTCGTGTCTTTCGGGCCTCGGCCAAATAGGCGTAACAGATAGCATCTAGTAACTTGAAGCAAGTGATTTCGAAAAAAGAAGAAATGTGGTATAAGTGAAGTGAATAAATCTAGCATTGGTTGTTCGAGTGTCTTCATGTCACATGACCTCTTTAACATTACACCACTGTATCCGGCCTTTCTCGCCTTTCGGGAGGGAAAGATTTATGCCCGAGGAGATGGTTATCCCACGGAGTGGTAAGGGGAGGGAGTAACTTCAGTTCAAACTAGTTACGTGGTTTGTTACCGATCTCTCTCTAGCTCAAGAAGCTTTGATCCCCAAATTCTTAAGGATTTCCGTCCAAAGTTACCAGAAGACTGAAAGATCGGTCCCATCTTCAACGTGGAAGACCTGACAGCATATCTAGGTCATCACGAGGATGTGGAAAAAGAAACTGCACTATGCCTTCCACCAGTGACGTTGATATGTTATATATCATATTTGGCATATATGCATGATACTATTTTGTCGTCATTACCAATATATAATGAAAGTATTTCTTAGCGTGTAATTTTTTTGCTTTGTTATTTTCTAAAAATTATTATGTATCATTTTTAGTTTCGCTCAGGGTAAAACAAAATCCTGGTTACGCCATGCCACTGTTGCGGCACATTCAAATTGCTTTTGGTTGCCTGGTTGCCTTGAAATTCGGTTATGAAAAATTGTTAAGATTTGGTACTTATTCCACATGCCTCAGACTCATAGGCTTAGTCGTATGATAGTATATTAGATTAAAATAAAATCCTAAGGCTCAATCAACCTGCTCTGGATTCTATGATTTGTAGGCATAGTACTTTGATAATCAAGTTTAAAGTTGCTTGATAATACCTCAATGATATCCTGAAACCATATCTGGATTCTGGATTATAAGGGCTACTCCCAGTGTTCTAAATATCGGATATCGGTCGCGTATCGGCCTAGTAAATTTGATATCGGATTGCGGATATCAGGGATATATCGGGGATATTGACTACATATCGGAGTGTCATATCGGAGGCGTAAAAATTATGACTTATGTTAGCATAGATGTATCTAAGAAGATATAAACTATACTAACTCAAATAGAAGTATGTTTTGGTTATACTTATCTCGTTAAACATGATTATCGGGGATATTGACTTAATATCGGAGTGTCATATCAGAGGCTAAAAATGATGTCAAATAAAAACATAGGAGTCTAAGAAAATATAAACTATAAAAACTCAAATAAAGGTATGCTTTGTGTATACTTATCTCATTAAACGTGAATACCGATCATCCACTTGGTGGAATATTTCTCTAAGTGGTCACAAACCAAACGTGTTAAATAGCTACAATATATAATTCATGTGAATCATATTACCAGTGTGAAGATAAAAATCAAAAAAACTGAAGAAAAAAATGTATAAATGTAAAAAGGAAAAGAATACTCCTTGATTGGAACACCCTTTTAAGAAGAACAAACGCTAGATTGAAAAAAACCAACTGAAAAAATGAAAAAAATGAAAAAGGTAAAAAATACTATGTAGTAAATACTAATCTTGATCGGAAAATCCCTTGCAAAGATCGAACGTCGGATGTCCAAAGCTCGATCGACAGAAAAAAATCCAATACTTTAAGGGGTAAAATTAAAAACTGAAAAACTGAAAAAAAGGACTCGACTAATCACCTTGATCAGAAAACACTTCTTTGCAAAGATTGAATGTCGGACGTTGAAGCTCAATCGATTGTCGTCGGAAATTTTCACCGGACAGAGCGGAGCAGAGTGGAGTAAGGAGTGGAGCGTTGAGAGGAGCGGAGCGGTGAGATTAGAATTCGGGCAAAGCAGCAATTATCTCTCAAAAATCTTGATGCCTCTCGTCGTTTTAAGTAAATGATTGGGTCGGGTGACTCCGGTCGGATCCACTTTTAAGTGGACCGATCCGCTCACTTTGTTTTGAAAAAACTATGAATTGCGGCCGATATTTCAAAGGTATATATCGGCCGCAATATCGGCCGCAGCCCGATATTGCGGCGATATTTCCCCAAATATCGGAAACCGCAATATATATGCCCATATCGTATCGGCCTAGTAATAAAACCGATATTACGGCCGATATATCGGATATCGGACCGATATTTAGAACACTGGCTACTCCCAAGGAAAAAGTTGGCAGATGCAGCTCATGCGTAAGCTCTATATGATCAATAAACAAATGTCTGTTATATAGTAAATAAATCTTATATGTGATCTTTTACTCAAAAGACGGGTTTTCCAGTACTATTAGCTGACTCCAACAGATATGGAGTCAGCTAGGAAAAACTTCCAAAGAGGTTTCTCCACAGAAGAGTATCTTTATTTCTGCTAGTAAATTGTATGTGTTCATGACTCCATATCTGGTGGCAATTTTTTCATATCAATGAATTCTTTATCGTGGAAACTTTTTATTCTTTTTTAGCAGGCATGAACTATTAGATCTAGAAATATACTCGTATCCGTTTACATATAAAGTCCATCTGTGTTTATGTCTGCCTTTGATGCCAGACAGTAAATAGATGTAAAGAATAATGGTTTGGAAGAACTAAATCGATTGGGCTTGTACACGATATCTACCACAGACTATTGAAATATATCAATATGCATCAAGTAAATGTTGCCCATTGTTAAATAATATTTCTTTGTGCGTCTTCTTCACCATTTTTCTTATAAATTTTCTATTTTGTGATGTTTAAAAAATATTAGATATTTATTTTCTGCAGGTAGGTACTGTTCTTTATGTTCGGGTGGTTAAAGCTAACAGTGGCATGAATCCAGAGTTGTCATGCACTGACGGTACTTGGCCTTCCTTGCCTTTTATACAAACACTTGGATTGTAACTCCCTTCGCAACCATTTGTTGATATCTTATGATAGGCATTTAAGAGCATGTCATTTGTTACCGTCCCATGTGAACTGTTAAATACTCTGGCTTCTTTTACATGTTTTCTAAATTATCATAGGAATGTGTATTAACTATTGACCTCAACTTATCCAATTTGTATATGATATTGTGACATGTATAATGTTTGGCTGATTCTATACCAAAGGTTCGGTAAGGTAAAACTACCTTAAAAATTTCACAATTCTGAATTTAAAAAAATTTAGGTCATGCCCTCACACATTGCTACGTTCTTAAAGAGGTCAATATAGTGGAAACCTTATCTCAAGTTTTAAAGTTCATCTAAATGACAAACTAATCTGATTGCAAAGAAAGCTATCTAATATGCTGAGGAGAGGTGGCAAAAAGAGATACTTGGTGATGATGCCGTTTGCCTCCTAGTATCACCCAAAAACCATAAATGATTTTTTTTGAATTATTTTTTGTTCATATCTTAACTTTTACCACAACTCTGATTGTTTTTTTTGGCAAGTTTGTCCTCTATATATTTATGCAACTCAGCACTTGCATAAGACCAGCCAAATGTGTGTCTATAACGACAACCATTTGTTCCGTTACTTGCCGATATTTTAATTCATTTGGCAGTTAAAGTGGAAGTTCCACAAGCTTTGAGTTCCACTCATTAAGGCAACTCGGATGAGTAAAATATGCTGTGTGGACAATTTATAACAAGCTTTGTGTTCCACAAGCTTTGTGTGGCACTCGTCACGTATTGGAATGGATTACACGGATGAATACGAAGATGGGTGAATATAAACTTAATACAATCAACCCAAAAAAGTGTGTCCTCCTATCTTAATGTTCGGCGTTCAGTGTAGTAATAGCACAATTGTTGCCCCACTTCTAGTTTTGGGAAAAGCATTGCTCAATGAGTCTACTCTTGTAGAAAACTAATGAGTAGGTTTAAGCAGATGAATTGCTAGACATCCTGCAAGCTTTGTTTTTCATCATCTTGCTGTTTTTATTAATGAGATTTGGGTTTTACATAGCGAGCAATATTATACATGAGAATTGGGTTTTGTGATACGATCCAGTGGATCGAATCAATAGAAATCAGATTTTAAAAGAGGAAAAATTAAAAAGATGACTTTTTGATTGAGAATTTCGAAGAAGAACAAAGATAAGTGAGTTCTTTCGAGACGAACTCGATCTCCTAGCTTTTACTTGAACGGATAAAAAGCCTAAAGATCCTTCGCAAGATGCCTAAGGATGTTTTTCAACAAAATAAGCATAGCCCTAACAATGGCGGCTAGCCCTAATAAATAGAAAACTGGGATTTACTAATTTAGCCCGAACGGACTAAAATACCCCTCAACCCACTAAACCCACTACGTGACGATCCCGCGCCTCCTACGCCTCACGTACGTCACGATGGGTGGACCCGCATCCTCCACGGCCGGTGGGGTAGGCGATGCGTCCGCATCAATACCCCCCCTAAAAGAGCCACCTTGTCCTAAAGGTGGAAATCTGGAAACTGCTTCCGGACCACGTCATATGCCTCCCACGTGACGTCACAATCAGGTAGGCCCACCCAGTAGATCAGCACCTCTCTCCGCCGTCCCGGTCCATGACGAACAGCTCGCACATCCAGGGGCTCGAGCAATACCTCCATATCCTCCGTCAGTGTAGGTGGCAGAGTCGACGTGTCTGACTGGTCTCCAATCGCCCTCCGTAGCTGCGATACATGGAACACCGGATGTATCGCCGAGGAAGGTGGCAGGTGTAACCGATACGCCACCTTCCTAATCTTGGCTGCAATCTAGTAGGGACCGTAGTAGCGAGCTGCCAGCTTCTCATTCTGCCTCCGAGCTAATGTCTTCTGTCTATAGGGCCGCAGCTTGAGATACACCATGTCGCCCTCTTGAAAATGGACATCCCGCCTGTGGCCATCTGCCCGGGTCTTCATCACCTGCTGAGCCCTCAACAGATGTCGTCGTAGTTCCTCCAACATAGCATCTCTGTCCCCCATGTAAGCCTCTACCTGAGACACCGGTGTCTGCCGATCACCGAAACGCAGCAAGGATGGTGGGTCTCGCCCGTAAAGGATCCTAAAGGGAGTCGTCCATGCTAAAGAGTGGTACGAGTTGTTGTACCAGTACTCCGCCCAGGCCAACCACCTGTACCACTGTCGAGGCTTATCTGACGCGAAGCACCGCAGATAAGTCTCTATAGAGCGGTTCACCACATCGGTCTGCCCGTCTGTCTGTGGGTGGTACGCTGTGCTTCTCTTAAGGACCGTACCATGTACCCTGAAGAGCTCCCGCCAGAACCCGCTCAAAAAGACCTGGTCCCTGTCGGACATTATGGACCCCGGGATCCCGTGTAGGCGTATCACCTCTCGAATGAATACCGCGGCCACCGAGACCGCTGTGTAAGGATGCCTCAAAGGTATGAAGTGGGCATACTTACTCAGGCGGTCTACTACCACGAGGATCACTGAATATCCCTCGGAACGGGACAGCCCGTGGATGAAGTCCATCGTGACCTCCTCCCATACCATCTCTGGCAACTCCAACGGCTGTAGGAGTCCGGCTGGGGCCATCGCCATGTACTTGTGATGCTGGCAGACGTCACAAGCAGCTACTAACTGGGCCACTCTCCTGCGCATCCCGGGCCAGTACACCTCCCTGGCCATCCTCTGGTACGTCTGCTGTACCCCCGAGTGGCCTCCAGTCGCTGACCTGTGGAACTCCTGAAAGAGTACTGGTATGAACCCTGAGGATCGCGGTAGCACCAACCTCCCCTGGTAAAGCAGTCTGCGCCCCTGTAAGGAATATCCGGTCGGCCCCTCCTTTCCTTGCTGCAGCAACTCACGGATCCGCCCCAGCTCATCATCACTCTCTGCCTCCTGAAAAATGGGCTCCCAGTCCAACCACATCGGTCGCGACAGAGCTCTCAAATCCACGCTCTCCTCCCGACGAGACAAGGCATCATCTGCCTTGTTCTTCAATCCTGGCATGTACTCGATGGCGAACCGGTACCCCACCAGCTTGGACAACCAACGCTGGTGCTCCTCAATAACCAATCGTTTCTCCAAAAGGTACTTGAGGCTCCGTTGGTCCGTCCTGACCACGAACTCCCGACCCAACAGATATGGTCGCCACTTCATCACTGCTAAGATGATGGCCATCAATTCTCGCTCATAAACCGATTTGAGCCGTGCTCTAGTCGAAATCACCTGACTGAAATAGGCTATGGGTCGTCCCTCCTGCATGAGCACTGCCCCCAATCCATATCCTGACGCGTCGGTCTCCACCACAAAAGATAAGCTGAAGTCTGGCAAGGCAAGAACTGGCGCTGTCGTCATCGCCACCTTCAAGGCCTGAAATGCCTTGGTGGCATCTTCCCCCCAATGGAATCTGTCCTTCTTGAGCTGTTCGGTAAGGGGCCATGCTATGGTACTGTACCCCTTAACGAACTTCCGGTAATAGCCCGTCAGGCCCAGAAACCCGCGGAGAGCTCGCAGTGTAGTAGGTACTGGCCAGTCCAGCATAGCCGCTATCTTCGACCTGTCAGCCGCTACTCCCTCCGCTGACACCATATGCCCTAAGTACTCAATCCGCTCCTGGTCGAAACTGCACTTCTTTCGGTTAGCGAACAGCTGCTGCACCAACAACTCCCGGAAGACCACCTCCAAGTGGTCCAAGTGCTCCCTCAAGCTCCTGCTGTAGACGAGGATGTCGTCGAAGAAAATGAGGATGAACCTCCTCAGGAAGGGCTGGAAGACCTTGTTCATCAAGGCCTGGAAAGTAGAGGGGGCATTCGTCAAGCTGAAAGGCATGACTCTGAACTCGTAATGCCCCTCATGGGTGCGGAAGACAGTCTTCGACACATCCTCTGGCCGCATCAAGATCTGGTGGTATCCTGCCCTCAAGTCGATCTTCGAAAAGATCGCCGCTCCATGAAGCTCATCCAGCAGCTCGTCGATCACCGGAATAGAAAGCTTGTCAGCGACAGTGTCCTTATTCAGCGCCCGGTAATCGACGCAGAATCTCCAACTCCCGTCCTTCTTCTTGACCAGCAAGACTGGGCTCGAAAAAGGACTCACGCTTGGCTGGATGATCCCAGCCTACAGCATCTCCCGCACCATCCGCTCAATCTCGTCATTCTGCACATGCGGGTACCGGTACAATCGCACACTCACCGGTGTTGCTCCATCACGCAATACAATCGCGTGTTCGTGCCCCCTGGACGGTGGTAGCTCCTGCGGGTCCTGAAAGACCTCCTGGTACTACTCTAGTACCTGCTCGACCTCCGCTGCGGTCTCCTCCTGCTGCTGCTCACCCTCAGCTGTCAGCCCCTGATACTCCACCAGGAACCCCTCTCCCTCGTCCCGCAGCGCCCGAGTGATGGCCTTGAAGGCCACTAAAGAAAAACAAAGGGTCGGGTCCCCTATCAGCACGACGCTCCGATCTCCATCCTGTAACTCCATCCTCAGAAGCTTTCAGTTCACCTTCATCTCCCCCAACTTCTTCAGCCACTGCACCCCTAAGATGATATCCACATTGCCCAACTCTAGTGGCAAGAAGTCCTCCATGATCTGTACCCCCTGCAAGGTCAGGCACAGACCCTTGCAGAGCCCCTCGCTCTCCTCCACCTTCCCTGTTCCCAGCAATACCGTAAACTTCTCTAGGGTACTCATCTGTAGCCCATGTCGCTCTACCACTCGGCTGGAGATGAAGTTGTGGGTAGCCACACTATCTATCAGTACCGTCACCGCCGTGTCCCCCAGCTGCCCTGATAACTTCATGGTGTGGTTCGGTGTGAACCCCACCACAGAGTTCAGGGAAACCTCCGCGAAGTCTAGGTGATACTTCTCCTCCTCTACCAGTGGCTCCTCCTCAGGCTCCTCCTCCTCCTCACACACGTACCCCTCCTCGTCGGGTACCATGGTGATCTGCAGTAGGCGGCTCGCGCATCGGTGCCCAGGGGTGAACTCCTCGTCGCAACGGAAGCACAAACCCTTGGCCCGCTTCCCCTCACCTCAGCCTCAGTCACCCGCCGCCCAAGGGTAGCTGGACGGCCCTCCCCTCGAGTCTCAGTAGCAGCTGCAGGTGGTCTAGGTGCCGCGGCTGGTGGAGTGGGCCGGGAAATCTAGCCCCCCAAGCTCCACGTATCCTCATCTCCTCTGTATGCTTCTCCTCCGCTTTAAGGGCTAAGTGTAACGGTCGGTTTCCGATCGTACTTTCTTTGTGCACGTGCTCTTGATCGTGCACGTGTTTATTTTAGACTTTATTTGTTTTTGAATATTTTTGTGTGATATGTCGTTGTGATCGTCTCTGAGAGTATTAGATTGTGGAATTATTTTGAAACGACATTTCTCGAGTCGTTCTACCACGATTTTATCTTATTTGAAGTGACGTCACGATTTTCTGTTTTGACGTGAGACGTTTCTATTTTTAGTTTCGTCTCTCGACGTCGAATTTTAGATCCGTCTTCTTGGTTCTCTTTCTTTCGTCGCCCCGATAACCCAAATATTTATTTTACAATTTTTAGACTTCTTTTGATCTATTTTCCATTTTTGGCTAAGTTTTAAATATTTTTAAAACCTACTTTTATAAGTATTTTATTTCTAATAAAATTTCTATTTAATAATAACACTCTAAGTAATTTTTTGACCAAGTCCCATATTTTTTGGCCGCACACATCCATGCGAGAGGGTGAGGGAGAGTTAATTTTAGTTATTTTACTTTTTAAATTATTTTAATTTAATAATAAACCCTAGCCCTAACCCTAAACCCCATATTCTATTTAAATAAACCCTAGGCTAAGTTATTTTCGCAGCCACCCAAACCCTAGCCGCCGTTTCCTCTTCCAAAGCTTCGTCGCAACTGCAGCCGCAGCCGCCCCCGCACGACCGACGGTTCGCCCCGCTTTTACTCGGTCTAACCGAGGCCGTCGCCCGCATCCGCCCCCGCTCCGCAACGTTGCAAGCTGCAACGTTGCAACCTGCAGCACCCCGCTGCGACCGACGAGACCGCCCGCATCCGCCCGCTACGACCGAAGGCAACACCCGCACCCCGCTCCGCTCCGCACCCGTCGCCCGCTCCGCTGCAGCCACATCGCCTGACCGAGAGCGCCGCTCGGTTCGACAGAGCCGTTCCCCCGCTCCGCACCAAGCCCTGCCCCGCTGTGTCCGACCGAGAGCTCCTCTCGGTCTGACCGTGGATTTCTCTCGCAGCGGCCGCTGTGACCGACCCCGCAGCACTGCACAGCGCCGCCGCAGTGTCTGACCGAGGGATTTCTTCGCACCGACCGTGTCTGACCGACGGCCAATCGTCGCAACGTCGTTTCTCCAGCATCAACTCCTGTTGTGTGCCCCCCCAAGTTCTCCAGAAGTGTTGTGGGTCCCCATTTAACCCCTAGAACTGCTGTGGGCCCCACTTGGGTGTTCTACTTCGTGGATTTTCCGTCTACGACGTTACGACACGTCGTAGGCCTTCGCCGCAAGTTTCAGCTTTTGGGAAATCGTGCATGGACCAGATTTGACGCCGAGGAGTTCTCCGTTCAGACACGACTTCCATCCTACGACGAACCCCGGTAAAGGTTGGTCCCCCGAACTCGTAGAAACCCCCACAATAGCTGATTGAACCCCTAAACTAAAAGTCGACAAATTGAACTAAAATTTATTTCCAGCATCAGTAAAACGTTGTACAAACATAAAAAATCGACGAACGGACTTTAGACTATGCACATAGGATAGATCGTCGATTAGGCTGAAACATCAAAATGTGACTTTTGACGAATAGGATAGTCCCGATAACCTAGAAACGAACCCTAATAGGATTTGATGAAATTGAGACCTGACACCGTCGCCGTGACGCTATTTCAGACGGACTTCCGCGGACGAGACGCTTGGACGAGACGCTTCGAGAGGATGACATACTCGCCATCGCAGGCAAGTGTATCCCACTTACACTTTCGACTGTGCTTAGGCCTTAGTTGGTTAGAACTGATAACTGTGAACAAATAGAACCGAATGTGAAATGATAGCGTCCGGGACGACCCCTGACGGCTCAGACTTGACGACGAAGTCTGAGCCTGACAACCACAACTTTTGACATCGTAGGGCTATCATGTGTGTGTGGACACCCTAGAATAACCCTTCCCGTCTTGTCACGTCCCGTCCCGTCTTGCATAGCCTGCGGGCAATAGGGCACTCACCAGTGAGTGGGTGATCCCTTGTACTGATACACAGCCCAGAGGGCAATAGGACACTCACCAGTGAGTGGGTGATCCCTTGTCGTGATACACAGCCCAGAGGGCAATAGGGCACTCGCCAAGCTAGAGCGAGTGATCCCTTGTCGTGCTTGTCTTGTCCTGTCATACTTGGGGTTTGGGGTTGGGTTGAGCGTGCGCACGGCAAGAGGGTCTGATGGCGTGAACCCTTTCGTGTCTCACTTGTCTTGTCTTGTCTTGTCTTGTCCCGTCACGTCACGTCCCGACTTGTTTTGACACCTGTAGGTTAGTCCCGTAGTTGGTAGCACACACTACGACTACTACTTGCTACGTTTTACTTTCCTGATGCGTTACTTCTTTTGTTACTCAGTTATAACCCCAGCATGCTAATCAACCAGTAAATCGTTGTCTAAAAGTTGATACACTTGCAGTAGAGTCTGACCATTTTTTGTAGACTTTACCTGACGTACAGTTTCCTTCTTTGGTGATGTACGTCAGGTGTTGAGCCGGAGTACGTCGACGAGGCGGACTTGCCAGCAGACGGGGAGCCGGAGGACTTTGATCCGGAGTACGACCCAGAGGAGGACCAGAGTTAGAGGCCTCTTGTTGCTGTTCCGGAGTTTCATATTTCAGCTTTGTTGGGTGCGTAGCACCTTTTTGCTTTCTTGTTTAGGTTGGGTGCTCGCACCAGTAGTTTCCTTTTCTGCAGTTGTAGCCGTTTCCGGCGTTTTAGACTTTCCGTACTTTGGATGTTATTTTTGGAATAAAATGAAATGATATCTCTTTTCAGTACTTTTGTTGTTCCGTACTAACATGCAGGGACCTGTTCCTTCGTTTTGGAATACCACAGACGCTTATTGGGTCTGGGCTCTCAGCCCCGGCCTAAGCGGGCCTTAGTCACGCTTCGCCTCCGTACTTTGGGAAGCGGGGCGTGACACTAAGCGAAGGACATCCTCCAAGGTCGTCGGGCTCTGCATCCGCAACTCAGCTCGTATCGATGGCTTCAGCCCCCTCATAAAATTTCCGATCATCACCTCGTCGGTCACCCCCTTCACCCGGCTATTCAGCATCTCAAACCTCTCTACGTAGTCCCTCACTGTCCCCTCCTGCCTCAGGGCCGACAGCTGCTCGTAGAAATCCCCCCTACTGTCTCCTGGAATCGATCCACGACCAGCGCTGATAGCTCCTCCCAGGTGCGAAAAGGGGACCGTGCTATCTTCCATCGGTACCAGGCCAGAGCCTTCCCCTCAAAGTAAATCCCGATGGCCTTCAGCACCTCCTCCTCCGTCAGCCCCATCACATGGAAATATCTCTCCGCTCGATATATCCACCCGTCAGGATCGGTGCCATCGAAGGTCGGTATCTTCAGCTTCATCAACCGCCGGTCGGCATTGATGTGTCCCTGCTGTCCCCTGTCTCCTCCACGGTCACCGCCCCGCACCAAAACGCCACCCCGAGGCTCTATCGGGCCTCCCCCATCAACCCCGTACAGCTCCTCCGGCCATGCAGGTCTCTTCCAAGCCTCGGGCTGATAGTGATGCCTGGGAAACTCTGGTGGTCATGCAAACATGAGCCTCGGCCATGGGGGGCGGTCTCCGCTCTCCAAAATTGGCCCGCTGGGGCCCCAATAGCTGCTCCCGAGGCCCATCCGCCTCTCGCTGCCCCCGAAGTTCCTCCAGAGTGGGGTACGAACCCTGCCACACCGCCAAAGCCCCCCTCGTGCTCGCCACGCCTCCGGAAAGGTCGCCCTGGCCCGCTGACCCCCTCCCGGGGTCAAGCAGCCCTGCCCGGCCCCAAACGGGGGCCGGAGCCCCTTCGCCACCCCCGCCTGGGGTTGTTGACCCCCAGGCGGGGGTCGCACGGCTCGCCCGACCCCCGATGGGGGTCGACGGGCCCTGGGCACCCTCGGAAGGGGGTGTCGGCCCTCCGGCGGCCCCGATTGGGGTCGCCGAGGGCCGGGGTGGCCGGCCGGGCCCGCCCAGGCCGTGGATGAGTCTGGCGGGTCGGTCGACCCCCAAACAGGCCCGACAGGGCCCGTGGATGCTGTTCCGGTCCCTGTCGCGCCAAACACTAGCTCGCCGGCTAGGGTTTAAGCCGCCGCCGCCGCATATGATCCCACATGGCTCAGGGGTTCCTGATTTGTCGAATCGATGCCGGAATCGCCTTGGATCTGGTCTGTTGCTCTCCCTTTTCCGCGATCCGCCACCTTCTCCTTGGTCAAGTCTTGCAACATCGCCATCATCGCTGGAATCGCAGCCGTGGCGTCCTTCAAACTTTTAAGATCCCTTCCCGACTCCGCGGCTTCCCTTCTCATGCTCCGAAGTTCCGTTTGAATGTCCTCTTGGGTGTTTGCGTGATCTTTGATCGAAGCCTCCATCGTCTTCCTCAACCCCTCGATCTGTTGATTGAGATCGTCGCGAAGGCCTTGGATCTTCTCGTCCACGGAAGCTCTCGTCCCTGTTGCCATGGAATCATAGTGCTCTGATACCAATTTGATACGATCCGGTGGATCGTATCAATAGAAATCAGATTTTAAAAGAGGAAAAATTAAAAAGAGGACTTTTTGATTGAGAATTTCGAAGAAGAACAAAGATAAGTGAGTTCTTTCGAGACGAACTCGATCTCCTAGCTTTTACTTGAACGGATAAAAAGCCTAAAGATCCTTCGCAAGATGCCTAAGGATGTTTTTCAACAAAATAAGCATAGCCCTAACAATGGCGGCTAGCCCTAATAAATAGAAAATGGGGATTTACTAATTTAGCCCGAAAGGACTAAAATACCCCTCAACCCACTAAACCCACTACGTGACGATCATGCGCCTCCTACGCCTCACGTACGTCACGATGGGTGGACCCGCATCCTCCACGGCCGGTGGGGTAGGCGATGCGTCCGCATCATTTTGCATGGAGTATGATTTTACAGATTTGGCAGAGAACATTTCCAAAAAGACTGGACGTAAGTACTTTGTGTCAAAAATCTGATTGTTGCAAACAACTTTACTTTTCATAAAGCTCTCTAGTCCAGTCACATATTGTACATCATGTACAAGATTTCTATCAAGAACCCCATGCATTTTACATAGATATTGATTTGGTCAATGATGTTGAAACTGATACCTTCACACACTCTTTGGTCGATCAACTGATGATTCGATATCAATTAATTAACAAGCTTGGCTCTTAAATAGAGCTTTACAAACAGAAACAAAAAACAAAGAACAATTCAAATACACGTTTAACAACTACCCCACGTTTGCTAAATACCTGGTCAAAGGCAAACAGAAAGTTGAACAAGCTAGAACTACTACTCTACTACCCCTACATAACAGGAGCATTTATTTCAATAGATCAAAGTATGACCTGTTCCTAACATTTCCTTCCCCAAACTGTGACTGCTGAAAGCATCTCAGTTTTCAATCTCCAACCCTTGAACTCCAAGTAACATACGCATCTTCTGAAAGGTATCCAACTTCAAGGGTTTTGTCATAATATCTGCAATCTGCTCCTGAGTTCCACAATGGACAAGTTGGATCTCCCCATCCTTCACTAAATCACGTAAAAAATGGAACCTTACTTTGATGTGCTTCGTCCTTCCATGGAAGACAGGATTCTTTGATAACTTAATTGAAGAGCTGTTGTCACAAAAAATGGTTGTACTCTCATACTGTGACTGATGGAAACTATCCAAGATCTTCCTCATCCAAACACTCTGGCATGCACAAGCTGAGGCTGCAACATATTCGGCCTCTGTGGTGGACAATGTAACTATAGGTTGCTTCTTGGAACTCCATGCTACTGCTGCCTTGCTCATCAGAAAGACATAGCCTGAAGTGCTTCTCCCACTGTCTATGTCTCCAGCAAAGTCGCTGTCTGTATAGGCTCTTAATGCATCACTTTCATCACGTCTGTAAAACAACCCTAACTCAAGTGTTCCCTTGACATAGCGCATCACTCTCTTGACTGCCATTAAATGAGCTTCTCTAGGACTTTCCATAAACCTGCTGAGGAAGCATACAGAGAACATCAAGTCCGGCCTAGTAGCAGTTAAATACATGAGGCTACCTATCAATTGCTTGTATTGGGATGGATCAACAGCTTCTCCTCCTTCTCCTTTCGAAAGTTTTGTCCCTGGTACCATTGGATTATTCACCGAGTTGCAAGTCTCCATTCCAAACCTTGACATGACTTCAGCTGCATACTTCTTTTGGCCTAAAAAGATACCATTTTCTGACTGGTGTACTTCGACTCCTAGAAAGTACCTCATTCTTCCAAGATCAGTCATGTCAAACTGTTTCTTCATTGATGCTTTGAACCCTTCACACAAACCAGCATCGTTCCCTGTAAAGATTAGGTCATCGACATACAGACTTACAATAAGAAATCTTCCTGGAGCTTCATTCTTGATAAACAAAGTGTGTTCATGAATGCATTTAACAAAGCCTTCATTAGCAAAGTACTCCTCAATCTTGCTATACCAAGCCCTCAGTGCCTGCTTTAGCCCATATAACGCCTTTTTTAGCAAGTAAGCCTTCTCTTCATGTCCCTTCTGAATGTAACCTTCAGGCTGCTCTACATAAACTGTTTCCTTCAACACACCTTGAAGGAACGCACTCTTTACGTCAAGCTGGAACACATTCTGTTGAAAATAGATGTTGAAGAAAACCGAAAGAAGAGAGAGGAACGATGTTACCAAAAAGAATGAAAGGGGCTGAGTCGCGGACTAGGTCGCTTTATTTAAGATGTTTCGTGGCTCTGCCCAAAGTTGTGCAAGCAGTTGATAGCCCCGCCGTCCCCAGGATAAAACAGCCCAGATGAACCTCTGTGATAGATCAAATCTGCACAGGAAGAGATCGAGGAAGAACAACACCAAAAAGAACTGCTCGGGATCCAGGAAGAACAGAAAATAAAGAAACTTTTTTAAAGGAAGAATTTTCGCAGGCAAAGAGAAGAATTTTCGCACCTCCCAAATGTAAACCAAGCTCTGTCTTTTATAATGAAAAATTTGTAACGGACATGAATTAAACCGAATTAATTCTAGATCTGGAATTAATGCGTGTTAATTTCAGATCTGGGATTAAAAGCGGTAATAAAATCTGGATTAAAACTAATAAACGTTTGAATTTGAAACGTTTTAAAACCGTTTGAAATTTGAAATCCGGTTTATTAAAATAATTATATATAAAAAATAATTATTTTATCCAAAAAAATATAATCACCGCGCGCACGCACGTCACGTCACGGCCGGCCGGCGGGCGGGCGGCGCGCGCGTGTTGAACCCAAGTTCAACTAAGTCCTCTCCCCTTCACAAAAGAGCTATACCCCAAGGGGCACACCCCTAAGGCACAACAAGCTCTTTATATACTCCTCCAAGTCTTTTTGCCCATCCAATGTGGGACAAAAGAAAAAGGGAGGGAAAACCAAATGAGCCCAAATCCCCTTGAAAAATTCAATAGTTTCCAACAATCCCCCACTAGAATTTTTAAAAATAAAACAAAAGTATATTTCATCGAGCAGTATATAATATAAGACTTGTGCATAAATAAAGGTGTCTATCGACTTGAACCTTTATATAGTGTTGATGATTTAGATTTAACTAGAGTAACTCGTAGTTTTGAACTCTATCTCTAACATCATCACACACACAACCTTATCACGGTGTTGTTCATAAGCCCGTGCTTTACGACCTTGCACGTGTATCCCAGTATAGTGAATGCTCTAGATAATTTTGCCCAAAATTTCATAGGAAGCGGCCACACTTCCACATTCACATAGGTGATTCTATCAAGAGTACTCCTGTAGCTAGGTACCCCACTCCACATAGAGTATAGAATTCATTAAGAGTTAATATAAACTCATCCTTTTTTTTCGCTTCAGGATATCATGCTCAATATGATTCTTCTTGAATAGGACTAATAATTATACTAGCATGATTCTCCACATATCACTTCATGATTTGTTATTACCCTTTGAACCTATTTCTCGGGATCTCCGGTCTATAGGTTGGGTTTCCCTCACAAGTGACTCATCATTCTAAGGGCATGAGTCCCATTCCTTTCGAGGTTTTAAAAACCTTCTCTCGAGCTAATCCTTTCGTCAAAGGATCAGCTAAGTTATCATCAGTACGTACATGATCCACTCTCACAGCTCCAGAGTTCATATACTCTCTAATAGTGCTGTGCTTACGACGTATTTGTCGCCTTTTTCCGTTATAATAACGGTTCTGAATTTTTGCAATAGCTGCAGTACTATCACAATGGATCAAGATAGCTGGTATCGGTCTATCCCATAACGGATGTTCTGATAACAGGTTTCTAAGCCAACCTGCTTCTTCACTAGCTGAAGCTAGTGCAATCATCTCAGACTCCATGGTGGATTGAGCTAAGATAGTCTGTTTCTTGGATTTCCAAGATACAGCTCCACCAGCTATGCTAAAAATATAGCCACTAGTTGCCTTGGAGTCATCTGAAAGGGTGTTCCAATCAGCATCGCTATATCCTTCAAGGACAACGGGAAACTTCTGATAATGTAATCCGAGATTCATGGTCCTCTTAAGGTATCTCATGACTCTTTCAATAGCATACCAATGCTCAATACTAGGTCTGCTTGTAAACCTGCATAGTAATCCTACAGCATAAGCTATATCAGGTCTAGTGCAATCAGCAGCATATCTCAGACTGCCAATAATGCTCGCATACTCAGTTTGTCTAACACCGTCTCCGGTGTTCTTGAACAATTTAACACTAGGATCATAAGGAGTACAAGCTGGTTTACGATCAAAATAATTATATTTCTTTAGAATCTTTTCAACGTAATGAGATTGATTCAAAGAAATTCCATGTTCAGACCTAGTTATTTTAATTCCAAGAATTACATTAGCTTCACCAATATCTTTCATGTCAAAGTTTGCACTTAACATGGTTTTAACTTTGTTTACAACATGAATGTTTGAACCAAATATCAGCATGTCATCAACATAAAGACATATAATGGTGCAAGTACCATTATCAGATTTATAATATATGCATTTGTCACTTTCATTAACATTGAAACCATCAGAAATAACAAGGTTATCAAATTTTTCATGCCATTGCTTAGGTGCTTGTTTCAGACCATAAAGTGACTTATCTAATTTGCATACTTTATCTTCTTGTCCTGGAACAACAAAACCTTCAGGTTGATCCATATAGATTTCTTCTTCTAATTCACCATTTAAAAAGGCTGTTTTAACATCCATTTGGTGTATTACTAAATTATGTATAGCATCAATAGCTAATAGTACACGAATGGAAGTAATTCTAGATACAGGAGAAAAAGTATCAAAGAAATCTATGCTTTCTCGTTGTCTAAAACCTTTGGCTACGAGACGAGCTTTATACTTATCAATAGTTCCATCAGGTTTTAACTTCTTCTTAAGTATCCACTTACATCCTATAGATTTACATCCAGGAGGTAAGTCAACTAGATGCCAAGTTCTATTAGACTCTAGAGAGTCCATTTCATCATTAATAGCCTCTTGCCATAAATTGGCATCCAAAGAGGATAAGGCCTCTGTAAGATTCCTAGGATCTTCTTCTAAGTTATAAGTGTAATAGTCAGGACCAAAGTCCTTAGCAACACGAGCCCTCTTACTCTTTCTAGAATCAATTTCTAATCCTTTATCAGACTCAGGAAGACTAATGTCTGGTATAGGATATGAACTAGAGCCCCCACTATTCTTAGATTTAAAAGGAAACTTATCTTCAAAGAAATCAGCATCATTAGATTCAATAATAACATGTTCTTTCAAATCATAAAATCTATATGCTTTGCTATTTACAGCATAACCAATGAAAACACATTCATAAGCTCTACTAGCAAGTTTTCTCCTTTTAGGATCAGGAATCCTAACATAAGATAAACATCCCCAAGTTTTAAGATAGGACAGATTAGGTTTCTTATTCTTAAAAACTTCATATGGAGAAATTTTACTTTTAGATTTAGGAATCCTGTTAAACACATAGCATGCAGTTAATAAAATTTCTCCCCACCAATGAGAAGCAGCTCCAGAGTTAAGCATAATTGCAACAACAGATTCAGCTAAAGTTCTATTTTTTCGTTCAGCTTTACCATTCATTTCAGGAGAATAAGGAGCAGTCTTCTCATGAATAATACCATGTGAATTATAAAATTCATTAAAAATTGTTGAGTCATACTCAGTTCCTCGATCACTACGTAATCTCTTTATCTTTTTATTACACTGATTTTCAATTTCAGTAACAAAAGATTTAAACATATCAAATGCATCACTTTTATTTTTCATTAGATATACAACAGTATAATCAGAACAATCATCAATAAAAGTTATAAAATATCTTTTTCCATTTCTAGTCAAGACACCATCAAATTCACATATGTCAGAATGAATTAAATCAAGTGGCTCTGATTCTCTTGAAACAGATTTATGTGGTGTCTTGGTTATTTTGGCTTGACTACAGAATTCACATTTCTCAAAATCATCCAAAGACAATTTAGGAATAAGTTCTAAGTTACTCATATTTTTAATAAGGCGTTTGTTAACATGACAGAGTCTAGCATGCCAGATATTAAAAGAACACAACATATAAGCAGAAGCTGAACCTTTATTAATATCAATGTTCAACTTAAACATACCATCAGTGGCATACCCTTTCCCAACAAAAACATTGTTTTTAGCAATGGTATACATATCAGCACCTATAGTTTGAGTGAACCCAGCCTTGTTGAGAAGGTAGCCCGAAACCAGATTCTTCCTCATCTCTGGAGTATGCATGACCTCTTTAAGAGTTACAGTTTTTCCAGAGGTAAACTTCAAATCTACATCGCCTATACCAGCAACAATAGTGGAGTGGGAATCTCCCAGCAGCACTTTCTTGTCCTTTGTTTCAGAATAGGACTTGAATTGTCCACGATCATAACAGACATGGCGCGAAGCACCAGTGTCTATCCACCACCCTTCAGTACCTCCTATTGCATTGACTTCAGAAATCATTGCAATCAGATCCTCTTCGGTAAGGTTCGCCTGCGGTGCAGGACGACGCTTATTCCGACAGTTCCGAGCCAAATGGCCAGGCTTGTTACAGTTATAGCAAATAAACTGTACCGAATCATTCTTTGAAGGGGGTTTTGGTCCATTCTGAGTTCTAGGAACATTTTTGTTCTGGTTGAATCGATTTCGATTCTGATTCTGATTCTTCATGAATTTACCTTTAGGTTTCAGAATAACAGATTTCTTACTGTTAGAAACAGCATTAATTTCTTCCTTTTTGTCTTGTTTACGGGCCTCCTCCTCAATCCGAAGACGGGTTATCAAACTTTCTAAGGAAAATTCCTTAGTTTTGTGCCTAAGGGTATTTTTAAAATCTTTCCAGGCAGGGGGTAACTTGTCTATGAGTACAGCGACTTGAAATTGTTCATCTAGAGTCATACCTTCAGAAACAATTTCATGAGCTATCTTCTGTAGCTCGTGAGACTGAACCTCCACAGACTTGTCGTCTGTCATCTGGAACTTCAGGTAGCGACTGACTGCGTATTTTTTTGAGCCAGCCTCCTCTGTGTCGTACTTCTTCTGCAGTGCTTCCCAGACTTCCTTTGCTGTTTTGTGAGAACTATAGTAATCATAGAGATCGTCAGAAAGACCATTAAGAATATAGTTTTTGCACAGGAAGTCATGATCATCCCAGGTTTGGAATTCTTTGAGCTGAGCATCAGAAGGATTTTCGGGTAGAAGCAGAAGAGGCTTTTCAGTTTTACAGACGTATGCAACAGTTTTGGTGGTAAGGAAAAACAACATTTTCTGTTGCCAACGTTTGAAATGGGATCCAGAAAAACGGAAGGGTTTGTTTAGGTCAGAGGCAACAATCACTGTTTCGGTTTCAGAAGTCATGGCAGAAGAACGTCTTAAAATTGTTGAAGATAGATGTTGAAGAAAACCGAAAGAAGAGAGAGGAACGATGTTACCAAAAAGAATGAAAGGGGCTGAGTCGCGGACTAGGTCGCTTTCTTTAAGACGTTTCGCGGCTCTGCCCAAAGTTGTGCAAGCAGTTGATAGCCCCGCCGTCCCCAGGATAAAACAGCCCAGATGAACCTCTGTGATCGATCAAATCTGCACAGGAAGAGATCGAGGAAGAACAACACCAAAAAGAACTGCTCGGGATCCAGGAAGAACAGAAAAGAAAGAAACTTTTTTAAAGGAAGAATTTTCGCAGGCAAAGAGAAGAATTTTCGCACCTCCCAAATGTAAACCAAGCTCTGTCTTTTATAATGAAAAATTTGTAACGGACATGAATTAAACCGAATTAATTCTAGATCTGGAATTAATGCGTGTTAATTTCAGATCTGGGATTAAAAGCGGTAATAAAATCTGGATTAAAACTAATAAACGTTTGAATTTGAAACGTTTTAAAACCGTTTGAAATTTGAAATCCGGTTTATTAAAATAATTATATATAAAAAATAATTATTTTATCCAAAAAAATATAATCACCGCGCGCACGCACGCACGTCACGTCACGTCACGGCCGGCCGGCGGGCGGCGCGCGCGTGTGTTGAACCCAAGTTCAACTAAGTCCTCTCCCCTTCACAAAAGAGCTATACCCCAAGGGGCACACCCCTAAGGCACAACAAGCTCTTTATATACTCCTCCAAGTCTTTTTGCCCATCCAATGTGGGACAAAAGAAAAAGGGAGGGAAAACCAAATGAGCCCAAATCCACTTGAAAAATTCAATAGTTTCCAACACATTCCATCCCTTTTGCGCCACAAGAGCCAATAGCATTCTGATTGTGTCCCATCTAGCCACAGGCGCGAAAACTTCTTCATAATCAATGCCATGTCTTTGCGCATACCCCTTTGCCACTAACCTGGCCTTGAACTTGTCCACTTCACCTTTCTCATTCATTTTAGTCTTATAGACCCACTTTACACCAATTTTCTTCATTCCAGGAGGCAGATTAACCAGTTCCCATGTCTCATTTTTCTGTATGGCTTCCATCTCATGATCCATGGCTTTTCTCCATTTATCTTCCTTCATGGCTTTACTATAAGTTGTAGGATCTTCGTGAGAAACAAGTAGTGCTAGGTCTTGTTCTTCACTTTCTTCTTCAGATAGTCCTTCCCCACTTACATAATCTTGCAAGTAGCTAGGCGCTACTCTTCTCCTTCCTCCTTGGTTTGGAACTTCTTCGTCAGGATTAGAGGATTCCTCTTTAGGTGGAATAGATTGGTGTTGTGAACTGGTGCTTCCTTCTTCATAGTTTGCACCACTGCTTGCATCATCTTCTTCTCCCTCTAGAACCAATATGTCACGTTTTACTTCATCTGCATTCCTTCCCCAATCCCAGCCTTGATCTTCAATAAATGTTACATCCCTGCTGATAACTATCGTCTTTAAAACTGGATCATATAGCTTGTACGCCTTAGACTCTTCACTAACACCCAGGAATATGCACTTGTGGCTCTTGTCGCACTACTAAAAAAAGGACATTTGTCAGCGTTTTTTTTAACATTTCTCGACGTTTTTAAAGTGCTGGCAAATGTTTTCCCGGCGTTTTACGAAACGCTGCAAAGACGTTGGGAAAAGATGGTGTTGCTAAATGTTTTCTCGGCGTTCTGGTAAAACGTCGGAAAATGTCCACTTTTGTCGGCGTTTTCGTGGAACGTTGGAAAATGCCCAAGACATTTCCCCGCGTTTTTTTGAAACGTCGGTAAATATTTTTAGTACATTTACCGACGCTTTTTTGAAACGTCGGGAAATGTCTATAGTACGTTTACCAGCACCTCCTTGAAACGTTGGGATATGCCTATGATAGATTTAGCGACGTTTTCATAAAACGTTGAGAAATGCTCATGTGACATTTAACGGCATTTTTAATACATTTATCGGTGTTTTGTAAAACGTTGGAAAATGCTTATGACACATTTAGCGGCCTTTCCAAAAACATAGCTAATATTGAAAACTTTTGCCAACACTTCTTTAAAACACCCAAAAATGTGATAAATTTAAAAATCCAATTCTGTATTTTTATATTATATTTAAAACATGTTATCTTTTTAAATTTACACATATTTAGAATTCATAAATAATATGATGAAATAAATTCCTCTGAGATATACCATCAGTACAAATTATTTCTTATAAGTTACATCATCCATACAAAATACAATAAGTTTATTCATCATCCATAGAAAATACAATAAATACAATAAGTTTTTACAGGATCCATCTTCCATACAAAATACAAAAGCGATGTTATAACCTCCTTCATATTTCTTTAAATCATCCAACGAATCAACTCTTTCCGTTCTAACGGTCAAAGCAAATTGTGTATCATTTTGCCCTTCGACTAGGATTTTGCCTGGCAAGAGAAAAACCAAATAAAGGTATAAAAATTTGAGATTCTTATTATTTCAGATCAATCAGTAAGTTGATATTTATTACTTATAAAACAACAAAGAAGAAATGTACTCATAACAATTGTATTAAAATCCTCAAAGACAATTTGTGGCTGCAAAAAAGGAATGGAATGACTATGAGAAGAGACGTGCAGCAAAGATGCTTGCAAGGGTGGCTCTCTGTTGTCTCTTTTCCAGAATGAGACATTCTCAAAGTTTTCTATCCTTCATTTGTTTCAAGTTGGATATGTGACAGAACTGCATAAATGGATCAAATTGAATGAAACTTTACAAGCGTGGATGAGATATCACATGTTCGAGTTTGGAGTACCGTGTTGCAGTCTTGAGTGTTATATAAGCTCCAACTTCTGTGAACCTGAATTCGAAAACTGACACCAATATGCATGGAAGAAACACCACATATCCGAACTTGATCGGAACTTTAAGCCCATTTCCTTCTTCGGTGGTCTGTATATGACAAACCGATGGAAAAGAAACAACTTAAAGATATTATCGTTGATTCGAGCGAAGGGGCCTATTATATAATAGGCCAAAGTGATACTTAGCCGATATTTGAGTTACGATTATTTATTATTATCACACTAAGGTATAAAATTTTGACACAAACTTTGGTAAAGTTCATGAATATGTGCAGTATATATCAGAATGACTATCGGATACGCCCAGAAGCAGTTAGCACACAAGATAAATTTTATAAGCACATAGGGATCCCATATAGTTGACCACTGCGATTTGCAGCGGGCTGCAGAGTAGTAAATTTAAGACAAATTTGCGCCGAAAACAAAATCTTTTATATGTTTTAGTTGAGATTAATATTGTTAATTGTCTAGAACTTGCAACTCAGAACAGAAATACAACAAACAGAACAGACATCAGAAATTAGCAGATAATGAAAGATACTTTCCAAGGATTACTATTTTTTATATTCTCAGATTTCATCTGACTTCTTTAAAATTGAGCTGAAAACTTTCCTTATAAGACAGCTAGCAGCGAGGCAGCCATAAGACCCAACAATTCATGAGTTTGAGAGAGCTAGACCCAACAATTCATTAGTTTGAGGGAGTTTATTTTTTTGACAGAAATTCAACAAGCAGCACATGAATTGCCAAGAAATTTGGAATCAACTGATATTGGCATGCAATAAATATTATCAACAAAAACATGATTAACAATAATTGAAAGAAAAGACAAAACATAGAAATGAGAAACATACCAATAACCACAAATCCTTTCGCAAACTCAGAAGAAAGAAAGAAGCTCTGAAACAACCAAAACACATCATGATGAATGTCAACATAAAAAGACATGTGCCCCCCCCCCCCCACAAAAAAAACAAAAAAACAAAAAAACAAAAAAAAACAAAAAAAAACCATAAACGAAAAACGAAAAAACAAATGTGCGACTCAAAATAGGGAACAAAAACGAACTAAGTGCCAATTAAAAATTACCTGCATCCCTACATAAAGGACAAGTGAATTAATGTGTGGTACGTTTTAAAAATTACCTGCATCCCTACATAAAGGACAAGTGAATTAATGTGTGGTACGTTGTAGCGTGTTCCAGCAAGGTTTGCTTCATTTTAGGATAGAATCAGTCTCTGTTTCAGTTCTGTTAAAAATGTAGATCCTTCCGATATCGTCTACATGATGAGGAAGATTAAGCATGTTAAGAATAAGCAATCACTTTCTTTGGAAATGAAACGCATGATACAACAGCAAGGTGAAATTACACTAGAAAATGAACAATGCAGACATACAAATCAAAAGACAATTCACCAAGGCAATGTAGTAAGATAACTGTTCCAAAGTTATGTTCTAGTGGCACAATAAAGCCAGCTTTAATGGATGATCTTTGTTTACCTTTAGATAGTCGTCGATATCAACCTTAATCTGCTTTGCTTTCAGAGCACCATCAACATCAGATAGAATACGAGGAGCCTGTCTGATCTCAGCTAGAAGGTCAATCTGCATTACAGGAAAACAAGTTTTAAATGTTAGAACAGAACTTTGATTCCAAACTGTCATGATATACAATTCAGGAATCCCCAATAACATCCAGGAGCACCTTTAAGTTTGGAGTGGATGGATTCAGAAGCCTCATATTGCGTGGAAAAGCACTTAAAATAACATTCCGTATTTGGATGCAACTAGGAGGAATCACATCACAAAAACTACAACAATACAAGCAACAACCTTAATATGCCCTTGCACAAAAACTGAACCTGAGTGGAAGTGAAAATGAAATTAAGAACAAATAAGAAAAAGTTGTTTCTGGCTAACAAATGAAACCACCAGCAGAAAGTAAAATAAAGAGAGAAAATATTGAAGTGAGGACAACGAACCGGCTCTCCTAGCTCGGCGTTCCTCAGGTAAGGCTCCATAAATTTGAATAGATCTACAAGCAAGTTCTGGAAGTACAACCAACCCTTTGGTGCAGTGGTAGTAAGAAGTTTTGGCATGAAACTTCTGTGGTCTCCACTCTAGCCATGCAAAGATAGGAGCAAATTTATTAAATTAGAGACTTGAGCAAAAAAGAAGCTGGTTCTACATCATTGATATAAATGTTGAATGTCATTCTGGAATTATTTCAGTGCACCGCTACCATGCAATTTTGTAGTATCTGATTTCACTCGTCTAAGTTTTATGTTCTTTACTACTTTCTATTATTATTTTAATTTTAAAAGGAATCATGGCCTGCTGTCTCCTGTCCAATTTACAAGCAGGCACAAACAAGACAGTCCATAGCGTTCAAAACAGATTGGTTTCAGCTAAGCCTGGAGGAAAGAAGAAACATTGACAAAGATTAGAAGCTAAGTCAGAAGCCACATATAAACAGATGGAACAATAGGACGTGCCTACACCCCAGTTACAAAGGGGTCCCAATCTAGATTGTTAAGAAGCAATCTGTTAAAAGGACACAAATGGACATGCCACAATTTGAAATGTCAAACACCCAGTTTAGCTAGCCTAAAATGCCAACATATCATAATATGGGTATTGCCTTATCTGTGGTTATTATAAGAACAAGTATCAAAAAATGTCTGGAGAGTTTGAAATCTTTGGAGAAGAGCATAAGCAGTCCAAAAAACAATCAAAAGAATTACTAAGAACAACCGCTAAGACTAACTAATTTTGATTAGAGCAATGTAATCCAATGGAAATAATAGTGTTCTAATAGACAACATATATACCAGCTAGTTTGCAATGGGGCAGGCCACTTTGGATGCAACCATAGCTAAACAATCATCATTCCTGGAATATAAAGGTAACACATGAAAATAAAATCAAGTTGCACATACAAACAGGAAGAACAAACGAATAGAACTAAAGAAGCTTCTGCATGCCATAAGCAGGACCAAAACTATGGATAGTGATCAAATTAATTTTGTCCATGGAAGTACAACTTATAATGATTTCCCTATGACAAAAACCCCTCAATATTTACAACTCTATGTACATAAAGGTGTATGTATATATTTCCATGCATGCATTCATTCATACATGCATATCAGAATCAAATACATTTGTAAACCCAATGATGTTGGGATGAGGACCGCTATTGCACATCAACAATGTAAGTATCATATGCAGAAACAATTAAGGTTCATGATCTAAATATTGGAGGATTTTCAATACCCCAAATGTTTTGCTCTTTATATGTAATACTTCTGTAATGAGTATACAAATAAAAAGAACACATCAGGATTGAAGAATGATGAACAATAGGAGACATTGGATACAAGAAGCTCATACACAGACGCATAAACAGACATGACACAACAACAATGAAACAAAAATACAAAGGAACCACCAACAGCAAAACAAGAAGTGTAGTATCATAATGCTTATGACACTTCAGAATCAAGGTGTCCATGCTACATGTCACAAATTCGTGCCACAAACATATTGAAGCAGTCCATGATTTATCTGTACATAAATACAAAAACACTGCATCTTGTTATCTTTGTCAATCTAGAAGGACGACTCTACAACAACTTTTCTTACTGGTATGAAATGGTGAGTCTTGGCTAAATTCTATAAAAGATGAAGACATGCGGGCAAGGCCATTATCATTTATCACCATTATAGAAGGCATCCCATATAAGAACGAACAATAATGATATTGGATAATAAAATCTTCTAAAGCAACTAAACAAGGAATGCAGCCAGAGGCATCCATTCAAACATGCAATAACAAGTAGTCTTCTCGCGATACTAATTAGTTTTAAGCCGACACTACTTTTTCTGGGTCATTGAGGCATACACTTTTTTTGTTTAAAGATATTGCATTACAAACAATCCAGATTTAACTAGAACAATGGAAAATGAGCAATACTAGAACATCAACACAGAATATCTACATGGTAGCTACATTTCTGTGGTTCTGCTTCACAATCTAAAGAAGGCATGGATACTAAAACATATCAAGTAAATCTAAATATAGTTTGCATGTATTTGTTTCTATGCAGTGAAATGAGTTGGCTGTCAAACAAGACAGTGACCATGATTGCACATTAAAATAAATAAGAAAAAATTGCATAAGCTCTATGTTAATGGAAAACTTACAGCAAAGCAGCATCCATATTATAATCTGTAGTCGCATAAATGTCACCAACTCCCATTCCTTCGGAAGGAGGATGGCTGGTACCATTAGTCATAGGAAATGCATTTTCATCCTGCTTCATCTTCCACCTATCAACGCTCTCCTTCCAGGAAACATTACCAGGACCTCCCGAAAACTCCCTCGATGTGTTAGCTGCTTAAATAGGCATACCAACAAAACTAATGTAAATATACATAAAAATCTAAATCTAAATGCCAAGAGCGCCATCTTCAAACCACATTCGTGACTGAACATAAGGGACAGGGTGCACACGCTTCCTGCCGCCGCCGCTGCCGCCAGGTGACATATATGCTCCAGGCAATTCCCCAGATACCTGCAAAGGGTTTCAAGTCAATAATATAACTATATATTCCAAAATGGGTTCATGTAACATGGACCAATTCCATGCAATAGAAACTAATACCGGCTGGCTATGAGTGAGCATATGAATATGATTACGAAGGAAACAAAACGGAAGAAACCCTAACCGCTTAGAACCGGATCTACGCATGCCAAAAATGCTAAAAAGGTGGCATTTTTACCTTCTTCTACTTCTTCCCACCGCCGGACTTGGCAGGCTTCGAAGACGGAGGCGGGGCCTTAGCGTCCTTCTTCGGAGCCTGCTTCAAAAAACCACATAAAGAGGGAGAATTTCACGATCTAGGAGACCAATCAGGGATCTGAGCGAGAACTAGATAACCATTTTCAGATGGGGGTTAGGGTTCCTTTGGGTTTGATCTCGAAAGAGATGATCGGAAAAGGAGAGCGGCGCGAGAACCCGAGGGCTTTTGGTTTCTTTTTTTTTTTGATACATCGGAAAGCTGGTTAAAGACGCGCGCCGCGCTCCGCATCCACCAGGGATCGAACCCTGGTGGCCTCACTAGGAAGCGGAGCTAAATGCCTCTAGACTACAGTCCTTTGACAGGGCTTTTGGTTTCCGGATAGGAGGGAGGGATGAATACCACTCGTCATTAAAATTTAATCAATTGTGGAAATTTACATGAATGACAATAAACCATTTTTAATTTACTATAAACATTGGGCACTAGATTTTCTAACGTTTTTAATAAAGCGTCGGGAAAATTTCAGCATTTGTCAACGTTTTTAGTAAAATGTCGGGAAAAGTCCAGCATTTGCCAGCGTTTTGTAGTAAAACACTGTGAAAAGCTTAACATTTGCCTGCGTCCTTATAAACGTCGGGAAAAGTCCAACATTTGCCAGCGTTTATATGAATGTCGGTAAATGTCGAAACACTAATAGACATTTACCAACGTTTCTTTAAAACGTCGGTATAAAAACGTTGGCAAAAGTCAAATTTTTAGTAGTGTCGTCTAACTTCACCCTCTTCTGTGCAGGAATATGAACATATCCAATACATCCAAAGACTTTAAAGTGTTCAACATTAGGCTTACATCCACTCCAGCACTCATAAGGCGTCATGTTCTCCAAGGCAGAAGTGGGACTTCTGTTGAGAATATGAGCTGTCCACTTAGCAGCTTCTCCCCAGTATACCTTAAGCATCTCCTTCTCATTCAACAAGCATCTAACCATCTCAATTATAGTCCTGTTCTTACGCTCAGTCACCCCATTCTGCTGGGGTGTGTAAGCAGCAGTCAATTGCCTCTTAACTCCATTAGCAGCACAGTATTCATTGAATTCCCTAGAGTTGAATTCGCCTCCCCTATCACTCCTCAAGCAACACAAGTTGTTCTTTGTCTCCTTTTCAACCAGATTCTTGAAACGTTTGAATACTTCAAATGTTTCTCCTTTCTCAGATAAGAAATATATCCAACACTTCCTACTAAAGTCATCAATGAATGTCAGAATATATTTCTTGTTACTTACAGTGCATGGTGATATTGGGCCACATAGATCTGTATGCACAAGCTGGAGCCTCTCAGTTGCTCTCTATTTTGCCTTCTTCGGGATAGGAATACGATGTTGCTTTCCCTTATGACATACTTCACATACACCCTTGAGTTCATTAATTTGTGGAAGACCCTTGACCATCTGCTTGCTGGAAAGTAATTGAAGATTTTTCATATGGAGATGTCCATACCTCTGATGCCATAATTCTGCAACATTCTCAGTTGTGGTTTGTAGACAAGATCCTGGAGAAATTGGTGGTGTAATTTCAGCCCGGAGAATAAACATCCTATTGGTTGACATGTTTGATTGAAGAATCAGTCCCTTCTCGTGATGAAATATTTTGCAGCTCCCATTCCCAATCATTATCGACAACCTTCTCTCCTGCAACTGTCCAATACTTAGTAGATTGGTGGTGAGATCGGGTACATAATACACATTGTTCACAACATGTGCCTTTCCCTCAATAATAAGCTTGATGGTTCCCATACCTCTTACTTGCATCCTGTAGCTGTTTCCCAATCTAACAAAATGACAGAACTTTTCACTTAAACTAGTGAACCAATCTTTGTTACCTGTCATATGATTGGAACAACCAGAGTCCAAAAACCAAACTACATCTATCTGAGCTTCTTCAACATGCGCCATGAGTAGCAGTTCATCTTTCTCATCTAGTTCAGCATAATTGACACTCTTTTCCCATCTAGGACAGTCAAATTGGTAGTGCCCTAGCTTGTGACACTTGAAACATTCAACTGGTCTGTTGTAGCTCCTGCCTCTGCCTCGTCCTCCTCTAAAGGTGCCTCTATAAGTTCCTCTACCTCTTCCTCCAGTTCATTTCTCCTCACTAGATACCCTGAGCACTTGTTCTTCCTCACTAGTATCCGTCATGCGTTGTTCATGCAATAGCAGGCTGCTTTGTAGCTCATCCAACGTCATGGTGTCCAGATTGTTTGACTCCTCAATTGAGCATACTACATAGTTGAATTTCTTCCACAGTGATCTCATAATCTTCTCTATGATGGTCTTCTCTTGCATATCATCTCCACAGGCTCTCATTTTCTTGGCAATGGATAGGACCCTTGCAAGATAGTTGTTCACTGACTCTCCTTCCTTCATCTTAAGAGCCTCAAAGTCCGACTTGAGAGCTTGCAGTTGCGCCCTCTTCACCCTAGTTGAACCCTGATATTTTTGCTTCATGCTATCCCAGATCTGCTTGCTAGTATCAGTATTGAGAATTTTGTCAAGAACATCCCTGTCAATTGATTGGTACAGGTAGTTCTTGAGTTTAAAATCTCTCAACGTTTGATCATCAACCACCTTCTGTTGTGCATCTGTTAGCACAGCTCCTCCATGTGAGTTGATTCCACGCTCAATAAGATCCCAGCTTTCCTTCGATCTGATGAAGTTCTCCATCAATCTCGCCCAGTGATCATAGTATCCATCAAATTTAGGGATTGATGGAACTACAAAACCCTTGTTGCTGCTGCTGCTCTCCCCCATTGAGCTTCTTCTTCCTTGACTCCTGCACCCTCAAGCTTCGGCTTGTACTCTTCTCTCTTAGGTATGCTCACACACCTCTCTCTCTTGCTCGATCACGCCACTTGAGGTGGCTCTGATACCAGATGTTGAAACTGATACCTTCACACACTCTTTGGTCGATCAACTGATGATTCGATATCTATTAATTAACAAGCTTGGCTCTTAAATAGAGCTTTACAAACAGAAACAAAAAACAAAGAACAATTCAAATACACGTTTAACAACTACCCCACGTTTGCTAAATACCTGGTCAAAGGCAAACAGAAAGTTGAACAAGCTAGAACTACTACTCTACTACCCCTACATAACAGGAGCATTTATTTCAACAGATCAAAGTATGACCTGTTCATCCTAACAAATGTGTCAAATATTATTTCTTGTGGAGAGGACTGGATTTAGCAGTATCAGTACGAACGTCCAGTTTTAAGTTTTTACAATGTTGTATGTGGAGGTTTCTTATATATCGAGAAGAATTCCACTTTTCACCCCTCAATTAGATGATTGGAAGCCATCACTGTACTCGGAAGTGTGTATTTGTATAAAGGTTGAAAAGTTCTATATTGTTGAGAACCATGTGAGGAAATTTCCTCATGACACGTGCGCACACAAATAAAACAAAGAAAGAATAAAAAAAACACACAACAGAACATAATCATGTACACTCACCATACACACACATACTCTTAATAGTTCATCCATATTTTTGATTTTCTTTTATTGTTGATTTTTTTTCTTATTTTCTAAATTTTTTTAATAGTAGGCTTTATGCGCACGTCTAAATTTAACCCAGATTGCATCACTGATGTTCTGTTATATTGTTTATGCTTAGGTTGTGTTCTGTAACAGTGGGTTTCTAATTTTCTTGTATTTGTCATGCATAGCTAGCGGTAAAGCAGCAGAATTTGGTCCCTTGAAGGATGGTTACATGTTTGAGACATCAACTGGACTGTCACGGATGTGAGAGCCCATCGACATCAGGCCCTTTCAATTTTATCATTGAATTCAAGTCCACCAATGACTTTTTCCCCTTCTTTTGTTTTTTCAGATTGTTAAGCTCACCAACATGTCCGCTCCTCGAAGCACTTGGAAAGAAGCTGTCCGTTGAGATAGCTGTTGGATTAAATGGTCGTGTTTGGGTATAATTCATGATCCTTCTCATTTGTCATCTCAGACTTTTCATATCTAGATGCATATTGAATGTCTAATTCTAGAATTTAGTCTCCTATTCAGCAAAATATTAAGAATGCACAAATTGTTGACAGATTATACTCTCAGCCGAGGATTATCTTTGAATTGTTTGCCTTGTCCCAAAAAAATCAAATAAACCAAGAAAAAAAATGCATTAAATAAGTCGTCCCCATCATTTATATTTGAATCTCCAGTTGTTTTCATCCTTTCATCTCGATTTTCTGATTCAATATGCGCATAATTGTGATGTTGAATCTCTAGGTAAACGCTTCATCACCATCGACGGTCATTCTTGTATCAAATGCAATCATGAGCTCGGAGTTTCTGAGCGGGGTGCAGCAAAGAATCATGGTGGAGAAACTTCTGCAGAGAGTCGAAGTCGAGCAGTGATGACGGTGAGTTTATCCCAGACGTGTTCGATTTTCATCCTTTGATGAAACCATCATTCCTGTTACCCAGGGTTAAAACAAAACTTGAGAAATCGCATTGTTATTTGCTTAATCTATGAGGATAGTTCTAGTAATAGCACTAAATAAGCTTCTTAATTTGCAAGTTGTCCTCCAAACATTATATTTGAACTTTGGGGCTATTGTAGAAGAGTTCAAATGCGAGTATATATCTTTATATATATTCTCTTGTTGATTCTCTTGCTGTTATATTTTTCAACACTGATTTCTCTTGTCATCCGTGAGAATAACATCGTTTTCTCTTCCCCAGATAGGCTGCTGTAGGGATAGAGATTTATGATTCCAAACATTAGAAGCCTTCTTCAATCTGCAACCTCAAATCATCATATCCAACAATCCCATGCCTACGCCATCACCACCGGCCTCATCCATGACCCATTCATCGCCGGCAACCTCCTCGAATCCTTTCTCCGCCTCAACCCTTCATCTGTTGCTCATTCTCGCTCTCTCCTCCTCTCGTCACCCAGCCCTTCAGCGTTCATGTACAATGCCGTCGTCAATGCTCACTTGTCGAACAATTTTCCCGACATTGCCTCTGAACTGTTCGATCAAATGCTCCAACGGCAAATCGCAATGCCCAACAACTACACTTTCCCTTTGGTCCTCAAAGCTCTTTCGCAGCTCCGCGCGCTCGACAGAGGCAAATGCGTACACTCTATGGTTGTTAAGCTCGGGTTTGGCGCCGATCACTTCGTCCAATCGGCGCTGGTCCATTTTTACGCAGCCTGTGACCGCAGTGCGGAGGCGCAATGCGTTTTCGATGGGACGACGAACCGGAGCTTGACGTCCTGGACCGCACTGCTGTCGGGCTATGCGAAATGCGGTGATCTGGAGACTGCAAAGAGGCTGTTCGATGAAATGCCTAGCAGGAACGAAGTCTCGTGGGCAGCAATGATTACGGGGTATGTCGAGAACGGGTACATGAATGAGGCTCTGGCGCTGTTTCAGGAGATGCTGATGATGAGGGTGAGGCCATGCGCTTCCGTGTTTGTCAGCGTCTTGGTGGCGGTAGCCGAACTGGGAGCTCTCCAAGAAGGGATGTGGGTCCATGCCTACTTAGAGAGAATGAAATGGAAGGATTGGACCGCTAGGCTGGTCACTAGTTTGGTTCACATGTACGTAAGGTGCGGCGACTTGTTAACCGCGCGCCAGACGTTCGATAGAATGAGGCAGAGGGACGTCGATGTGTGGAATGCGATGATCATGGGACTGGGCCTGCATGGGAGAGGGGAAGAGGCATTGGAACTCTTCGAGGAGATGGCGAGCAAAGGGATCGAACCCGACGACCTGACCTTTGTTGGGGTTCTGTCGGGCTGTCGCCACTCGGGGCTAGTGAACGAGGGCTTGGCTTGCTTTCGCAGCATGGGCCGGGTGCACAAGGTTCCGCCCAAGGTCGAGCACTACAGCTGCGTAGTAGACCTTCTCGGAAAAGCCGGGCTACTCAAGGAAGCCATGGAGTTAGCAGGGAGCATGCGCATGAAGCCTGGGGGTCGGTGTTCGGTGCTTGCAGGGTTCATGGCGACGTCGAACTGCGAGCAGCGGTAGGAAAGCAACTCGTCGAGCTGGAGCCAGACCGAGCCAGACAGTACATTCTTCTTGCTAGTCTCTATGCATCGGCGGGCAGATACGAGGATGCAACCGGTGTTAGGGAGGCCATGAAGAGCAGAGGAGTCGGGCTTGAACCCGGATGCAGCTCGATCGAGATCGACGGCGTGGTTCATGAGTTTCTTGCGGGCCACAGGACTCATCCGCTGGCTAAAGAAGTCTACGATACGTTGGATGAGATCGAAAAGAAGCTGAGATTGAGAGTTGGCATTGATACATACTGAAGATGCAAATTTTTCATTACAAGATAAATAGCATTATTATTACAATTGATATGACAAGATGGAGGATCGAGCCTAATACATCGAACGAATGCATAAGGCTAGCATTTCGTAACGCCCGAACACTCAAAGCTTTGAGGTCTGTTAAGTTTTTGGCCATGGCTTTTTTAGACCTGCCATGTGTCGAACTTGCCCTTGACGAAGTCGTAGTACCCGCCGTGGAGGGCGAGGGTCTTCTTCTCCAACCCTTCCTTCACGAACGGATACGTCTTCAGGTTCCCAATGGATACGTTCACAGCTTCCTGCAGGGAAGAGATTTAGGGGGGAGATGATTGTGTATATGTTAGTTTTGAGATGGGTGTATGATTTTTTGCAACCTTTTCGCATTTGGCGCACTGCTCCTCAAATGGCAAGTCGGAGTGCGACTGCAACACCTTCTCCTTTGCTGGTCCGCAGACCTTCACCCAGTCCTCAATAAAATCACTGCCAAAAAAAACATGAATAGATAAATGGGTAAATTACAAACACATCATACCACGCTAGTAGTATAAATTTCATGAAAGATTAATGTGTATCAGATTGCAAGTGAGGAGCTTCCTCAAATGCTGCAAAACCGCAACACCCTCTCTTTAGGTCAAAAAAAAGTAACACATGGATTATATATGTGTGTAATATGTCATTCAGCACATTAGCTTTTGTTAGAAAGTTCGCTCTTCATTTATCTTCTGTATGATCGGAACCGTTTACATTGATCTTCGTATTTTAAAACACAAAACACAAAACATCCAATAAATCTAAATGGTTTTGCTCGTGTGCATCTATCTAGCTCTTACAGAAAGTTTACCGTTAAATCATTAAATTTGCGACGAGTGAATGAAGAAGAAAGATATTTAGTATTATAATGTTGTAGAATATGTAGATTAAAAATAACGATTAGCTTAGAAAGTGTACCACTTAACTGAGCCAAGAAGTGAACACACATTTTTCAGGGCCAAAAGTTCCATATAAAAAGCAGAAAGAATATCAGCTAATGATAAGTATCATTGGTGGGGGCAAGGCCGGTTCAAGCATAAATGAGGCCTAAAGCGAAACAAAATATGAGGCCTAAGTATTAACACAAAATTTTAATTTAGACCTAAATTGTAACTTTGCCATAATATGAACTTTCATTTTTTTTTCAGTATAATTGAGGTTGATGTTGGTAAATAATATTATTTTCCTTCTTTGTTCCTGATGATTAATATTTCTTCTCCTGGTACATGCCAAAGATATTGCAGATTTAGGATATCTCAAGGATGTAGCTAGAATTTTAGTTCATGGTAAACAGATTAATAGATTGAGGAAAGCTAACATCCCCTAACAGATTCCTCTTATAATATGTTTGGTTTCTTAACATCCATATGCTGACTAGAAAAAAGGTTATATGACAATACACATGATGTTGCTATAGTCTCCTTGTTTGCGATTGATCTAAGGTTCGTCATATTCAAAGTTGGAAAAATTTTCATTTTAGGTCTATATTTAAAACAAGCCTGCATATTTTATTTTCCCAATCATAATCCTAAAATACGAATTATATAAGGATTAAAAAAAGTGCATATAAAGATCAAAGGAACACAACGAAGACTAATTACCCTTGTTGTATTTTCCGATGCTGCTGTGACGCTGTCGCCTGTCGATGACGATGATTCGATGATCGATCGGAGGCGCGTAGCGTCGACTGGGTCTGGGAGAGCGGGAGAGCCTCAGAGCCAGAGAGATAGAGACTAGAGTCTAGAGAGAGAGAGAGAGAGAGAGAGGTTTGAGCACAGAGGGATTGAGGGAGCGGCGATTGGAATCTGAAGACTTGGAGCGCCGCAGCCGCAGGCAAGGATTTGAGGGGCCAGAAGATAGAGAGAGGCTCTGTCCTCTGAGAGATAGAGAGAGAGAGAGAGAGAGGTTTGAGCACAGAGAGACTGAGGGAGTGGCGATTGGAGTCTGGAGACTTGGAGCGCCGCAGCCGCAGGCAAGGGTTTGAGACTTTGAGTCTTTTGAGATTTTTTTAATGCACAGACTTTTTCAATCCGTTGGGAGTTGACTCAGTTGAGGGAACGAGGCGGGCCGTAAAACAACTAGGCTGAAAAATAAATAGGCTAAAAAATTTGAGAATGGGCTGTATAAAATGAAAATACGAGGCCTCCGAGATTTGGAGGCCTAAGACGGCTGCCTTACTTGTCTAACAGAAAAACCGGCCCGGGGTGGGGGAATCAATAACACTTGTCCCAACGGCCCTTTACAACCGTACAATGACTATCTGAGGGGGACCAACACAAGTACGCAAGAATGTCGTAAAGAGCCCCCCAGCTTTTGGAGGTGAAGCATTAAACAAATGAGAGGAGAGAGGAGAACAACAGGATGCCACTAGTTTTTGTTGAAGAGATCAAAAATGTGAACAAATGCCTCAATATTCTTCATGCATCCTACCACAAAAGGATAGTCGCTGTTTGTCAAGAGATGGGGAAGGCTACATGGCCCCTGATAGCTAAGCTACCCTTGGAATCAATCATTCGCCAACCAAAAAAATTGATTGATATGGATTAGCTTGCTTATATAGTTAGCCAACCAAAAAAAATTCCCCTTCGATCCTAGATGATTGAGAATTTGTCCTCTAATTGTAGTGGCCCAAAGGGATTCACTTGCCCATATCAGCTTTTGAAAAGCCAGCTCATAGATAATATAACGGTATGCGTGCATTTCTTTATCACTTTAAACATCTATTGGACGAAAGAAGCGTATGCATTCATGAGTTTCAATTATCATTACTTTATTACCAAAATCAGGAGAGAGAGAGATAGAGAGTGTGTGTGTGTGTGTGTGTGTGTTTGCAAGAGAGAGAGTGTGTGTGTGTGCGCGTGTGTGTGTGTTTGTAAGAGTAAGTGATTCCTTACGTTCCACTTGATCCATTGCCCTTGAAGGACATGAGACCCTTAATCCCACCACATGCGCTGTGACCAATCACCACAATGTTCTCCACCTGTTATCACCATCCGTGGCCTACTGTTAGGAAAAGATAAATATATAAGAGAATAATGAACATGTGCGGCGGCCTATATCCATTATTTTATTGGGATGTGTTCTACAGATTCAGATTCATATGGATGATCACAATGTCAAAAAGTTAACAATATTTGATCATTAATTTAACCGTTGCAAATTTAAAGGTGTCAGAACAACGTGAACTTTTTGCAACAGGAGGATCCAATATCAAATCTCATTTAAGTCTTCACCAAGGTTTGAGATTTTAGGGGTTATCAAAAATTTAAGGAGACCAAAAAGAATTTATAAAATGTCACACCCAAAAACTGACCTTGAGATGAAGGACCGCATATTCTATGGCCGCCCCTGTACCCGAGAACTTGTCCTGCACCCAAAAACACACACACATCAGCGCGGGCGGCCTTGGGCCATGCTAATAGTTAATAGCAGTGGGTGAATTAGTGGGTGCACGGGCGAATTGAACCTTGTGGTAAGGGGGACCATGGCGGCAATGTTGCGCATGGCGAATGCCTCCCCCGGCCCGAAGTTCAGCACCACCGACGGACAGACCCGAGAGTCCGAGCACGCGAACACCATGAACTGTGCGAATTTAAATTTCAAAAAGATAGAAACAAAATAAAATGATTATATAAATGGGGGGGGGGGGGGGGGGGGGATAAAACAATTTAATTAATTCCCAACATTAGAAACTTCGTTAGTTTTGGACCTGAAGACGTGGAATCTAAAGTTCGCTAATTGTACTTTCAATTTCTGACAATAGAAAAACAAGAATACTTTTCTAATTAAAAAATTAGGACAGTATTTTTACTATATCTAGCACGCGATTTGGCGATGGTTCATTCAGAAATTGATTGAATCTTCCCGTGCGCGAAACTGAACAAAACGCCATCGATATTAATATCTTACCTTGGGGCTCTGTCCCTTGGCGAGCTCGCCGAAAAGCTCCGGCTTCTTGCTGTAATGCAGCCAATGGCAAATTAGTCCAACTAAAATTAAGCAGTTTCTTAATTACTAATTTAACCGTAATAAAAGTATTTTTTTTTGGTAAAAAACAATCAGAATGGGGACTCACTCATAGAATTCCTTCTTGAAGTGCTCGAATCCAGACTTAAACCTCTCCACAGGCTCCATTTCCTGCAACAACAAAAAATAAATAAAATCACCTACGTAAAATCACATGATTAATCCATTTTGATCAATAATTCAAAGTTACTGCAATCCCTAATTCGATCTTAATTCAAGCAATCGGAGCTAAATTACGATAGGATCGATCTCAGAATCAACAAAGTGTGATCCAGCAATAATAGGACGTCATATAATTCGATCTCAGACGATCGAGAAGAGGAAAGAAACAGAAGCGCAGAGAGAGAGAGAGAGAGAGATCAAACCTTTAATTTTTAAATCGAGATCTCTTCAGATTGTGGTGTAGAGGGAGAGAGAGAGAGAGAGTGTGTGTGTGAATGTTGTTTTTGATGGGAGATGAGCTTAACGATTTTGAGAAGCCGATGGCGAGTGTTAATATATGCATCTAAAAACGGCCGTTTCAGATAATCCGGCGGAGTATTTTAATAGTTAAAAGTGATCCCCCAACGCAAGCCAGGTATGACCAACGTTTTATTTTTCTGACAAATATTAATTAATTTAATTCCACCCATCCACTGACATGCGGGACCCACTCGCCGGTAAAAATACACGTCAACCAATTTTCTAAAATAAGAAAAAGGAGGCAGGATCTGGGCGTGATTGCCGAAAAGAGCCAGCAGTTACGCCGTTACGGTTACCCCGTGGGACCCGCTCCCTGATAACTGACCGGAGCTAGCTAACTGACCGCTGGGGCCCACATTTGCTGACCTGTTTTGACGACGAGTGGCGGCAAATGTTAGGTCAGCAAGCATGCGGCGGCTCCGCTGACCCTCTCAATCTTACCATTTAAAAAATCGCCGATTTTTTAAAATAAATAATTCGCATTTTGCTGGCTTTGGCCTTTGGGGGCCATTCGATAGCACGGATTCTTGATAAAATCAAGTGTTGCAAATTTCAAACCAGAATATGATAATAGCACCAGAGAAACTGAGACATCGTATATGTATATATGTATATGTATATGTGTATATGTTTACCACGGCTGTGAGGGTGGATGGGGCGACAAAGACTGGGAGTTCCTAATGAGGCCAGGGGTGGCTGATGGGGTTTTAGGGGAGGGGGGAGTGATGGAGGAGGAGATAACTGTAGATGTACGCTTGGCAACCGAGCGAGCGAAGCAGGCGGCGAAGCAAGTGCAGCCCGGAACGGCGCCGGTAGACATTGTACAGGGGGCAAGCGACCATGACGGACTCTTATAGTACCATGGAGTGGATCATATGGTGATGATGAGAGAGAGTGAGGGAGTAGAGGTGGCTGGCTGTAGAGTAACTTACAAAGATCACCACTCAAACGAGGATGAGGAGATGAGGATTGGGAGACAAAGGGCTTGCGGTAGGCTAACTGTTCTACCCACCACCAATACTGTGGACACGAATTTTGTAGGCTAAGAAGAGGGAAAAAGATTTTCTTGGGACCGAGTGAAGAATTTTGGATGGATTGCATGCTTTTTTCCTGTCATAAAAAAACCAACAATATATGCAGCATAATATTATAATGTCAGTTAGGACTACAGCAATATTTATTATCTCTTAGCTTACAAAATTTGAGAGCTATACGATCGCGGACCCCCCAAACACATAACCCCCTGACCGACAGAGCTATACGATCGGGGTGAGCTACGTTCAGGGCTGTATCCATGCCCTGCATCATGTTAGCATTAGCCCTCAAGCATGCATGCTGCATCCATGCTCCAAACAGTTATGTACAAGTCCTGAAAACAAAACGAGAAAACAAAGAAAAGGACGAACTGTTGTGAATGGGTATTTACTGGGTTGGATGAGTTATTGGGCCAACTCAGTGTTTGGGCCCATATCTGTATAAGCCCACTTGTATTCTCCCCTTTGGCTGTAAATATAGACCTGAGGGCTCTCCCCTCAGTAGTTGATTCATAATACGTTATCAGCACGAGCCTCTAAATTTTTTCCTTTCCACAAATTTTTTTTTCCGTTCGTTGCGAAGGCGAAGGCGAAGGCGAGACGGGAGATCCACGAGCGAGGTGCAAGGCTTCCTCCATCGAAGGTCGTCATCCGCGTAGGGCTTCGAGCAACCATCGCTATATCCGGAGGACGGATATAGAGGTAAAAATACTAAAAACGATACTTTTAATCATACGTATGATTGCCCCTCCCCTAGATCTCGCAAGATCGTCATGGGGATTCATTGTCGCCTTGAAAACGACGGATTATTCATCCCAAAAATCAAATTTTTTTAGGGTTTATGGATTTTTTTACCAAAACCCCAAATCAACCCCGCCGGCGGCTTCGCCGCCGCCCGGCCCCCCCCCCCCCCCCCCCCCCCCCCCCCCCACCTCGCCGCCACGCCGTCCCCCCCAAGGGGGGGGGCGGCAGCCGCCGCACCCCCTTGCAGGAGGGCGACGGCGGCCCCCTCTGCCGTCGCCCTCCCCTGCAGGGGGCGGCCCCCGCCGCTCCCCCCTGCAGGGGGGCGGCGGCCCCCGCGAGGCCGCGCCCCCCCTACAGAGGGGGCAGCGGCTGCTGCCGCTCCCCCCCTGCAGGGGGGCGGCAGCCTCCCGCGGCCGTGCCCCCCCCCCCCCTGCAAGGGGGCAGCGGCCCCGCCGTTCCCCCCTGCAGGGGGGGCGGCGGCCCCCGATGCCGCGCCCCCCTGCAGGGGGGGCAGCGGCCCCCGTCACGCCCCCCTGCGGGGGGGCGGCGGCCTCGCGGCCGCGCCCCCCTGCAGGGGGGCCGCGGCCCCTCCGCCGCGCCCCCCCCCCCCTGCAGGGGGGCGGCGGCGGCGCGCCTCCCCCCCTTTTGCCTGCGAAACCCTAGAACACAAAAAAAAAACGCAGAAGCTGTGGGCCTGAAGCCCACAGCAGATCTGTGGGCTTCAGGCCCACAGATTTTCACAAAAAAACGCAGAAGCTGTGGGCCTGAAGCCCACAGCAGATCTGTGGGCTTCAGGCCCACAGATTTAAAAAAAACCGATCTGTGGGCCTGAAGCCCACAGCAGATCTGTGGGCTTCAGGCCCACAGATTTTCACACAAAAAAATTTTGGGGGGGAGGCAAAGGGCTATAAACTCGCCTCAAACGGCAACTTATTAGCCCAAAAATTAATTTAAAATGGGGATTCAAAGGCAAAATATTCGTGAAAAATCACGGTAAATTACGGGACGAATATCGGGCAGACAAGGGCATTTTGGGGATTTTTTGGTGGGCTTCTTGGGATGATGAGGGAACCTTTTTCCTCATACAAAAGAAAATGTTAATTTTGGGCTCTTAATCAATTTAATTGATTAAACCTATTTACTTTACAACCTATGCATCGTAATTTCTTTTACATGCTTTACATCTCTGGCAAAATTATGTGGATATTATTTGCGTGGTTGTACATTTTATTTAAAAACTTAATAATTATGAAGATCCTGCGACCGCTCTGCCGTTAGTTACCTAACCTAACGGTGTATGACGTTGCCCAGTGGTCCAATAATTATTAAGTGATTAAATATCGCTTTATCCTCATATGAATAAACTGCCTGTGATGTCTGTGGATGAAAATGTTGATGAGCACAATATTCTTGCATGAATTGCTAAATGTGGTTTTTGGATCGGCCGTTTAGTCCCACAGTTTATTTCCCGCACTTTTCTTTTATTTTTGAGAGAAATTGTAGTGAGGAATTTATGTAAATGTCAAAGAAAGAAGACCAACTTCCAAGGAGTCGGAAGCTACGCTTGAAGACGAAGATATTAAAATGGGACCCACGGGGTTTCCAAAGTTGTATTTTCATTTTATTCAAGCTGCAAATTTGTATAATTTGGACTGTGGACTCTTGGACTCTTTCTTATGGGACTGGCCGATCCACACGTTTAGTTTTTCATTCAATATTGCTCCCGCATGAAAATGTTCTTTCTGATTGATTATTAATTCATGCATGTTTGTGCTCTGCTAGATAAATGGCTAAAATTGCAAGCGTTGACTTTGAAGTGCTGGATGCATCAGGCAGAAACTATCTAAGCTGGCAGCTAGATGTTAAGTTTCACCTGCGGGCCAAGTCCCTCATCACTGCTGTGACTGAAAAAGAAAATGTTAGCGATATAGAGAAGGCGCAAGCCATCATCTATATTCGCCGCCATGTGGATAAGACCTTAAAGGCTGAGTACCTTACGGTCGAAGATCCACTTGAGCTATGGACCGCCCTTGAGGACAGGTATAAACATCAGAGAGATGTTATACTCCCAAGGGCGAGATATGAGTGGGAGAACCTGAGACTGCAGGACTTTAAGTCCATTGCTGAGTACAACTCAGCACTTTTTAGCATCACCTCACGCCTGAAGTTGTGTGGTGAAAAAGTCTCAGAAGATCGCATACTGGAAAAGACGTATACGTCTTTCCATGAAAAGGATGCGATACTTATGCAGCAATACCGTGAACGTAAGTTCACCAAGTATTCAGAGCTGCTGTCATGTCTTCTCATGGCCGAGCAAAACAGAGAGCTTCTTTTCGCCACTCACAATATGCGCCCTCCTGGCACTGTCCCCCTACCAGAAGCTCACCATACCTCTTCCTTCAAAAAGAAGATGGACAATAAAAGAAAAGAAAGACCACAGAAAGGGGGACAACAGAAAAGAGCCAAGGGCCCACTACAGCAGCGCAAGAATGAAGGGAAGCGCAAGTTCACCTGGCGCAGGAATGATAACAAGAAAAACAATGCACCCCCACCCAAGAGGGACTGGGAAGACCAGTGCCACATCTGTGGCATGACAGGCCACTGGTCTAGAGTGTGCAGGACCCCAGTGCATCTCCAGGAGCTTTATAAACAAAGCAAGAAAAAGAATGCTGAATCAAACCTGGTGGCTGCGAATAATGCAGTCAAATTTACAGCAAAAGACTTCGAGTCAGATAATCTGCTTGATTAGCCCGTTATCATTTATCTTAGCATTCTATTGTATGAACTTTTTATTTCATGAGAGCTTTTTATGTATCTTCAATTCTGCTGAATAAAATTTAGCCTTTCTAAATGCAAATGTTTACTCATCTTTTTTTAGATGGAATGCTCTCATGACTGCTTAGTAGACAGCGCGTCAACACATATGATCCTTCAACACAAATGCTATTTTCATACATTATCCCGTTTAAGAGCCCTGTAAACACAATTTCAGGGCCATCGGACATAATTGAAGGTTCTGGGAATGCAACCTTGTTGCTCCCCAATGGAACAGAACTAAAAATAAAAGATGCACTTTACTCTCCGAATTCCAAGAGAAACTTACTAAGTTTCAAAGATATCCGTTTTAACGGATTCCACTTGGAAACAGCAAATGTCAAAGAAAATGAATTACTGTATGTAACGTCTCAAGAAAATGGAGTTAAAACCATTCTTGAACGCTTTGAGAGCCTCTCATCAGGCCTCTACCATACAAAAATTCGGAGAGAGGAAGCAAACCTGACGGAGCACCTGAAGTGCCCGACATCGGCCAAATTCCTACTTTGGCACGATAGACTTGGCCACCTCGGATCTGTGATGATGCACCGCATCCTAGCACAATCCCATGGGCATAACCTGAAGAACCAGAAGATTCTTCAGAAGGGAGAATTCCCTTGTGTACCCTGCTTTAAGGGTAAATTAATAACAAGGCCATCACCACTTAAAGTGGATATTGAGTCTCCTAGCTTCCTTGAAAGAATACACGGAGACATATGTGGACCTATCCAACCCCCTAGCGGGCCTTTTCGGTACTTTATGGTACTGATTGATGCATCTTCGAAATACTCGTATGTGTGTCTACTTTCAACCCGCAACTTAGCTTTTCCAAAGCTTTTGGCACAAATAATAAAGTTGCGGGCGCATTTCCCAGACAACCAAATAAAGAAAATACGTCTGGATAATGCGGGGGAATTTACCTCTCAGTCATTCCAAAAATATTGCCAGGCAACGGGAATAGAAATTGAACATCCGGTGCCGCATGTTCACACCCAGAATGGGTTAGCTGAGTCGCTAATTAAAAGACTCCAATGGATCGCACGACCATTGCTGATGAAATCCCAGTTGCCGGTGGATGCATGGGGACATGCAATTTTGCATGCTGCATCACTAATAAAAATTAGACCCTCAGGAGGTCAGAGTCTATCTCCAATGCAACTCGCATATGGAACGTCGCCGAACATCTCTCACTTGAGAATCTTCGGCTGCGCAGTTTATATCCCCATTGCACCACCACAGAGGACCAAGATGGGTCATCAACGTCGCCTAGGTATCTACGTAGGGTTTGACTCACCCTCCATTATAAGATACCTAGAACCCCAAACGGGGGACGCTTTCAAGGCACGCCTTGAAGACTGCAATTTTGATGAGACGTATTTCCCCAAAATGGGCCTAGACATCGAAAAGTCTAGTGCAAAGCAAATGTTAACGTAAGATACAAGAAGTTTGACCCACTATGATCCGATAACAAAACAATGTGATGATGAGATCCGGAAGATCTTACACATCCAGGACACAATCCATAGATTACCGGACTCGTTCACTGACAACCAGAAGATTGTCAGATCACACATCCCTGCTGCGAATACTCCAGCTAGGATTGACATCCCGAAGGATGGATGCAATCCACCTGCAGTAGAAGTGGCTGCACCTCAACAGAAAAGAGGCAGACCACCAGGCTCCAAGGATAAAAATCCAAGAAAAAAAAAATATCCGGAGACCTTGGGACGATACCCCCACAGAGAAACGAGCTCGTGTCCATACCCTCTCCCCTCCCGGAATCCACTGCAGAGGAACTGCCGGGAGAAACAGAAATATCACTAAATTATGTACGTACATGGGAGGTATTGGACAGAAAGAGTACAGTCGTCGACGATGACTTCGCGTTTCACATTGCCATTCACGTCGCCGGAAGCGATGATGATTATGAACCACACTCCGTTGCTGAATGCAAACGTAGAGATGATTGGCCAAAGTGGAATCAGGCAATAGAAGCCGAGCTGGACTCGCTTCAGAAACGAAAAGTCTTTGGGCAAATAGTCCAGACACCTACCGGTGTCAAACCTGTGGGATACAAATGGGTATTCGTCAGAAAAAGAAACGAAAATAATGAGATCGCACGCTACAAAGCTAGACTTGTAGCACAGGGATTTTCCCAAAGACCGGGTATACTATGACGAAACATACTCCCCGGTCATGGATGCGATCACGTTCAGATTCCTGATAAGCTTAACAGCAAAGGAAGGCCTAGATATGCAGCTAATGGATGTTGTGACTGCGTATCTATACGGCAATCTCGACAAGGAGATCTACATGAAACTTCCTGATGGCTTTTCAATGCCTGCTGAACTGAAAGATAGACCTCGGGACGTCTATTCTGTTAAGCTACAAAGATCATTGTATGGTCTCAAACAATCAGGAAGAATGTGGTATAACAGACTCAGTGAGTTCCTTGTTCAACAAGGATTCACAAACAATGAAGTCTGCACTTGTATCTTCATAAGAACAAAGGGAAAAGGATTCATGATAATAGCTGTCTACGTAGACGATCTGAATCTCATAGGATCTCCCGAAGAGATCACTGAGATATCTGTAAGCCTAACAAAAGAATTCGAAATGAAAGACCTAGGCAAAACCAAATTCTGCCTTGGCTTACAGATTGAACATCAAAAAGACGGAATCCTATTACACCAAACCACATATACGAAGAAAATGTTGCAAAGATTCCATATGGACCATTGCCATCCATTGAGTACACCTATGGTAGTACGATCCCTGGATGCACATAAAGACCCCTTCCGGCCGCTGGAAGAGGGGGAGGATATACTTGGTCCGGAAGTTCCCTATCTGAGTGCCATCGGAGCACTACTATATCTGGCAAATTGCACGCGTCCCGCTATAGCGTTCGCAGTAAATTTGCTTGCCAGATACAGTGCAGCGCCTACACAGCACCACTGGACCGGGGTAAAGCACCTTCTGCGCTACCTCCAAGGGTCTACAGATTTGGGACTCTTCTACAAAAATGGAACACCCTCTACACTTGCAGGTTATGCTGATGCAGGGTACTTGTCTGATCCCCACAAAGCAAAATCACAGACTGGGTACGTGTTTACCTACGGAGGGACAGCCATTTCCTGGAGATCCATCAAGCAAACCTTGACGGCGACCTCATCCAATCACTCAGAGATCATTGCCATCCATGAAGCAAGCAGAGAATGTGTATGGCTACGCTCAGTCATCCACCACATCTTGTCTACGACCGGACTGAAGACTGGAGACCTCGAGCCCACTACCATGTTCGAGGACAATGCTGCTTGCATAGCTCAGCTACGAGGTGGCTTCATCAAAGGCGACAGAACGAAACACATTTCACCAAAGTTCTTCTGGACGCATGAGCTACAGAGAGATGGCAAGATCGACATTAGACAAGTGCAGTCATGTGACAATTTGGCAGATTTGTTCACTAAAGATCTTCCTACTGCTACCTTTAGAAAACTTGTACATAGGATTGGAATAAGACGCCTAAGAGATCTGAAAGCTTGAGAGCTTGTACAGATCAGGGGGAGTTTGGCAGAATTTGTACTCTTTTTCCTTAACTATGGTTTTTCCCACTGGGTTTTCCATAGTCAAAGGTTTTAACGAGGCAAATCTCACCAACTCAGGATCCTGAAGTATCCACCTCATGTGAGACCCATACAGGCTCAGAATCCTGAAGTATTCATGAGCAGGGTCCACAACTATGGCGGGATAAGGGGGAGTGTTGTGAATGTGTATTTACTGGGTTGGATGAGTTATTGGGCCAACTCAGTGTTTGGGCCCATATCTGTATAAGCCCACTTGTATTCTCCCCTTTGGCTATAAATATAGATCTGAGGGCTCTCCCCTCAGTAGTTGATTCATAACACGAACAACAAATTTGAGAATTTTTGTTCATGGGCCTTGAGATTTATGATGATGAGAGAGGCTTATTAATTGTTTGGGCAAGAACAAAGACAGGGGATGGCAATTGAATGTGCTCATCTTAACGACATCACCGGCAACGAGTTTTGCCTGCAATTGCTACTTTGGGCTGGGCAAAGTCCATGGGCTATTAAGCCCAGGGCTGAACACGTTGGCCTACATCCGTCTACATCGCCCACGGAATTTTCCAACGACTGATTATTTTTGTAACGGTGGGGGGATGATTCAAGTGGGTGATGCTTGTCACACGAAATTGCAATCTCAACCAGAATCAAAAAGATGATGCATGCGTTCGAAAGTTATACACCACGAGATTTCGTCTTTGTACCTCCCACCATGTTTACGGGAAGGCGAACTTCTGCGCCGATTCACTAGCTACCATGTGATGTCTCGGTCTATCCTCCTGCAGCAATATCACATCTCAGTTACTTCTTATGGATGTAAAGGAGAATGGATACCCTCGAAGATTCACCTTCTGATCCCTTGTACTTCTTTTAGGATGTATCAAAAAAAAGGAAGCAACTTGAGAGGAAAAATGTTCACCTTCTCTAGCCTCTTTGAAATCATTGAGGACACTTTTATGTAAATGTTTCTGTGGGTGGAAGTTCTCTTTCACCCACAAAATGGTTTTACCACCCACAGAATATCCATGGGCGGTATAGCCAAAAAAAGTGTAAATGTAGGCACGTGGATTTTCCATGGACCGATTATTTGGATGGAACATCCATGAGAATCCTTGGTCGATCGGCATTAATTAAAATCCCGAAAAATTAATATGGGCTTGGGTAGGCAAGCCTAAATTTTTAGGTCTGGTTGCCACCACTGCCTTAAAAATCTCTATCACTCGCACACTTTCTTTTCTTTCTCTTCAATCCCCAAAATTCCATCTCCCAATATGCCGCCCCCTCCAGCCTGACACTGCCCTATCGTGCCCCCACGCACTCTATCTAACGGTACACCCACTATTTCCATGTACACAACACCTCTACCACTCTTTCCACCCTCCTCTATATATGACAACAGTTAATCAACGTACAATGAGAAGGGGGGAGGGAAAAGTGAGTGGATGTCACTTGGATATTGAATTATGGGTTTGGGACCAGCATTATCTCAGTTACTTCTTATGGATGTAAGGGGGCATGATTTCCTCTAGGATTAACCTTGTTGATACGACTATTTTGGAGAAGCCCAAAAAACAAGGACCCGAGACCCAGCCACGAACGAGAAGCCCACTAGCAAGATTGGGCCCCACCAGACGAGGCCCACGAATAAAGCCCTACGTTGGGCCAGACGAGCCCAAGGGACGCACGATCAGCTCGCACTCCCCCAGGACAGCCGTTCCCCTGAATCCGTGGCTCCTTAATGTCCATTAAGGGGTCCATTAATTCACGCCCCCCACGACACACGCAGGCGCCTTGAAGGAGGCGGATTGCGGGGGTGTGAGTGGAGGCAGACGAATGACGAGGATTGAGGGCAATCGTGGCACGAACCCTATAAGAGGATGACAAGGGCAACCGGGAAGGGGGATCGAACCCCAGGTACTCAGATCTGAGGTATTCCATCAACGACTTTGGTTTTCCGCCATTCTCATTCCCTCCCACTGCTCGCGCCGAGGGTCAGCGTATCGATCTCCTCTCGAGTCGTACCTACCCCGCCGAGTACTCTTCAGACCTTGATCTGACTTAGGCATCGGAGGGGATACGACCGGAACCAAGGTCCGGCCCCCCTGACGAGTTTCTCGTCTGTCCAGGAAGAAGCTGACCGAGGCGCCGAGGCTACCCCTCAGTGCCCAACGATCGCCCTTGCTACAAGCGGGCGTGGCTACCGACCGAAGACCAAGCAGCAAACGAAGCGCCGAGGCTACCCCTCGACGCTCGTCCAACCAAGGCCGAGCCCATCTCACAGAGCCGAGGCTTCCCCTCCGCTCTGCTTCAGCCGAGGACCGACGCTGCGCTCGGATCTCACGCTCGACCTCGACTCCATCTCCAACCCACGCTGAGTGCACGTGTGCTTGGCGTGCCCAAGGGATCTCAACCGACCCATTGACCACGTTGATCGTACAGTCCTCGGTCAACGATCCAGTGGTGAGAAAACACCCGTAAACATCTGGCGCCGTCTGTGGAAACCGAGGTAAGCCCACATCGAACCACCGGAATGGAACCAATCTGCAATGGCACGGGACGCATGCCCCCCATCCAAGAAGAAGGAGATTACATTCCCCCCGAATCCAGCACAGTCACACCACCGAGGGGACAGGCGAATCCCGATCGATCACCCAGGAGCAGCTCCGCATCTTCGCCCAGGAGACCAACGCTAACATACAGACGTTGGTCGCGATAATTCAACAACTCGTGGACAACGCGCCCATCCAGGAAGATGGGGTGGAGGAAGCCCACCGTTGGGGAGGGGATCACCAACCCGTGCGGTCCGCCGAAGTCACCAACCACAGGAACGGGATGCCCAACCTGGAGCGGCCATTTACCATACCGGGCTTCAACCCAGCGTGGCCCCCACTCCCACCTCGTTTCGCGAGGGAAACAGGAGGGGCTCCGACCGAGAAGAGGACGAGTCGATGACCGCCTCGTCCAGGCGTCCAGGCTCGACCAGGCACCGACGGGACGGTCACCGGGCATTGGCGGATCGGACCCAGCGGAGTGGAAGTACTTGTCGTCCGAGGCAGGACCAGCAAGAGAACCGAGGCGAGAGGGGGGACGCACACCGATCGAGCCCCGCCCCCAGCTTGGCGGGGACACAGAGGACGGCCGGGCGTGAACCTACCCCCCCCCCCCCCTCCCGTCATGACCGGGCGACCACGAGGTAAGCAAAGGAGGGCGGCCGGGGGGCGTTAATGGCGACCGATGCCCCCTAACCCAGAGGATAACCGAGGCACGGGTGCCCTCAAGTTTCAAGGTGCCAACGTTAGATAACTATGACGGCACGGGCGATCCCGCAGACCACGTGATGGATTACGACGGGGTCATGGCGTTCCAGGGGGCCGACGATACCCTGCTCTGCAGGGGTTTCTATTCCACCCTCCAGAAAGCAGCGAGGACTTGGTACCACAGCTTTCCCAACCGCTCCATTGATAGCTTCGAGGAGCTTACCCAGTTGTTCTGCAAGCAATTCATGTCTGGGCGACAGGTAAAGCCAGACTCAGAACTCCTATTCAATGTGGTGCAGGGTCCCGGGGAACCCCTGAGGCACTTCATGTGTCGCTTCAACACGGAACGACTGAACGTGAAGAGCTGTCCCGAGATGGTCGTTAAGATGGCCCCAAAGAAGGGATTACGGCACAGGGGTCTGAAGAAACCATTACACAACGAACCTCCGAAGGACCTCGCCGGGGTCATGGCACGGGCCGAGCGCTTCATGCTGATGGAAGAGGCCTTGGCCGTCGACGACGGAAGGGCCAATCGAGGATCCAAGCGCAACGAGAGTGAACGTCGCGGCCCAGAGGAACATCGGCAGGAGAAGAAGGCCAGAGGAAAGCAGCGAAGGGAAGAACCATGGCACGCCCAGTTGAAAGTTGCCCCGGACATTGTCCTTGCACATGCGCAGAAAGAGGGGCGCATGAACCGACCTCCTCCGAGGATGAAGAGAGGCGGGAGAGACGAAGAGAAATATTGCAAGTATCACTAGGACAATGGTCACGACACCGACGACTGCTGGCATCTGAAGAAAGATATAGAGAAGCTGGTGAGTCAGGGACACTTGAAGAACCTCGCCGACGATCCCGCTCTTGGGGAGGGGACATCCAGGCAGCCGGACAAAGGGAAGAAGGTAAACGTGGTCCAGGCGGCCATGCGCGTCATCGAGTGAGCGGATGGGACAAACAGCAGCCACCTCACCGGGAGGGCCTTCCTACCCTAGCCCCCTCCGTTTTTTGTCTTTTTCCTCCAAATGTACTGGTCCATGGAAAGAAAGAAGGGCCTTGTTAAGTACAAATGCAACCTCTTTTTCACATCTAGATTAATGGCTATTTCAAGACTCAACCTCCTCTCCCGGAGGACTACCCTCGCTCAACAGGTCGGAGGCGGGAAGCAACTCCCCAAACAGGAAGATCATCACACCCATCCGTAAGTCTGGGGCAAGTCCCCTAGCAGACGGGTTCTGCAGTCGGCCCTAAGCCGGAGAGCAACCCTCCGCAGGCCCACCGAACCAATCGACCGTAAGGCTGGGGGCAACTCCCCCAGCAGGTCGATCCTCAAACCCGTCCGAGAGTCTGGGGGCAATGCCCCTCACAGACGGGTTCCGCGGTCGGCCCTAAGCCGGAGAGCAACTGTCACGCCCCGCTTCCCAAAAGCATGGAGGCGAAGCGTGAGAAGGTCCGCTCAGACTTGAAGCTACAAAGCAGCAAGTCCGATAAGCGTCAAATAATACGAAGTAGTATGTCCCTGTAATGTGACTCGAAACAACAATAACAATAATAGAGGAAGAGACAAATAATTAAAATTATTCAACTCAGAGTCCAGATAAAAGTTCAACAACCAGAAATGCCACCAGGCAAAACAAGAGTCCAAAAGAAAAGGCCTAGCATGGCCAACAAAGGAAACTAACAATAACGGTGCTACTCACCGACAACAACACAACCAACAAAAGAAGAACGAAGGAGCATTAGGACTAGTCACCGGTGTCCTCGTACTCGTCGTCAGCAACGGGGTCGGGCTCGTACTCCACGAACTCGTCGCCCAAAACTGCAACCTCTGGCTCAGCAACTAACATGCGTCACCCAAAGAGAAGGGGCACATGTCAGCAAGTCTACAAGACTTGTGCAAGGAAACTAAAGAAAAGGTAGTAACAACCGAGCAGTTCTAGAGTAAAGTATGACATGGCAAATTATGCAATGAGAACAATGGCAGTTATGTTATGGCATGATTATAGCATGGCAAGTGACATGGCATGGCAAGTAAACATTTACATGACAAGTACAAGAATTTGTAAGCACGTCGTGCACAGAGATTCTACCCTTTGGCTAGAGTGGCTGTACAGGCCAACTCTTACGCTCAAGTGACCGTTTATCCCTACCCCTCCACGTGTATCGAGCCAGTGCATTACCCCCGAACATGGAATGCTCGCTTCTGGATCACAAGCCAGGAAGTGTTTTTAACAAGGATGGCGTAGGGTTATGGCCGCATAACGGGTGCCTAGCCGGTAACACTGAAAACACGGATTTGTACAAGGATTTGTAGCGTGTGCTACGATGCGACATGAACATGATATGTAAAAATGGATGCACATGAAATTGTGTACCGTTAAAGAAAATTAAACATGACAGGCAATTGTATGAAATGGCATGACAAGGAAAATTCTAGCTTCGTTGTCAAGCTAGAATTGAAATTGCGCCTAGACCGCTATCATTTCACGGACTAGTCTCTTTCATGCTAAAACAAGTATTGGCCTAAGAAGCATGGCCTAAGGTAGGGTTGGCAAGTTTCACTTGCCTGATACCGAAGTTGTTGTTCGACGTGAGTCACGAGATCGGTGTCCTACGGTAATTGGGTTCGCTGTTATGGCAAAATAGAATATTTAGAACCAAATCAGATTTCATAAGAGGATCCTATATCGTCTAATGAATCCATTTTTAATTAGGGTTTCTAATTTACGGTGTGGTTAGAATAGATTAAGGGATAGATCCACTAACCGAAAGAGTAGCGAGCGGAAGACGCCAAAACAGATCTAGCTTTGGCAACGGAGAATGATCCCGGAAAAGCTACGGCTGAAATCGAGATCCGGCGACCTAGGGAAGGTGGCCGGCGCAAGGAACGGCGAGAGGGAAGCTTCGAGGAGGAAGGAAATGGCTTGAGGGAAGTTAGGGATGATTTGGGGAAGATATTGGCTCAGAAAGAATGAAGAAAGAATGAAAGAATCGAAGAGATTAAATAGAAAATGAAACGGCGGCTGCGGCTTGACCTAGGTTTATTGGGCAGTTTAGTCGGTCAGAGAAGGGTGGTCGACCGACTAGTTTGGGATCTAGTCGGTCGGTCGTCTAACTTAGACCGACTAAAAGCCAAACCGTGAACAGGGTTGGTACAGGTAGACAGATTTAGTCGGTCTGCGAAGGCCCGTCGATCGACTAGTTTAAGATCTAGTTGGTCGTTGATCGTTCATAGACCGACTAAGAGAGAAATTAGATAGACATTAAGCACTGAGAATTAGTCGGTCAAAGAAGGAATCTTAACCGACTAGTTTAGGAACTAGTCGGTCGGTAATTGTTCTTAGACCGACTAACCATAAACAGTAACTTAGACAGTACAGTAGGACTCAGAATTAGTCGGTCCGAGTACATGTCCTGACCGACTAGTTTGGGAACTAATCGGTCGAAGAATGAGCTTAGACCGACTAAACGTAAACAGTAACTAAGCTGAATTTTACTGACAAGAACTAGCCGGTCAGAGAAGGATTGCCGACCGACTAGATTGCAATCTAGTCGGTTGGCTCCCCTTCATGAACCCACTAAGATGCACCAAAAGTGCCGAAACGAAGCGCGAAGCTTCGGGAAGACTCCTATGGCCTCTAGGATTACTCTAGCACTAAGATTAAGACGCTATAAAGTTAAACGTAAGGATTTCTAACGGAAAAACACACAAAGAGGGAAACATCCAATATTATTCAGATAAGATAGTCATTACAAAAACCGGTCGTTACAGCAACCCTCCGCAGGCCCACCGAACAAATCGACCATAAGGCTGGAGACAACTCCCCCAGCAGGTCGATCCTCAAACTCGTCCGAGAGTCTGGGGGAAATGCCCCTCACAGACGGGTTCCGCAGTCGGCCCTAAGCCGGAGAGCAACCATCCGCAGGCCCACCGAACCGATCGCTCGTAAGGCTAGGGGTGACTCCCCCAGCAGACGGGGACATCAGTCGGTTATAAGCCAAGGGGTAGCTCCCCTCGCCAACCGGACGATCCGCCCGCTCGTAAGGCTGAGGGCGACTCCCCCAGCAGACGGGGACATCAGTCGGTTATAAGCCGAGGGATAGCTCCCCTCGCCGACCGGACGATCTGCCCGCTCGTAAGGCTGGGGGCAACTCCCCCAGCAGACGGGGTCATCAGTCGGTTATAAGCCGAGGGATAGCTCCCCTCACAGACCAGATGATCCATCTGCTCGTAAGGCTGGGGGCAACTCCTCCAGCAGACGGGGACATCAGTCGGTTATAAGCCGAGGGGTAGCTCCCCTCGCCGACCGGACGATCCACCTGCTCGTAAGGCTGGGGGCAACTCCCCCAGCAGACGGGGACATCAGTCGGCTATAAGCCGAGGGGTAGCTCCCCTCGTCGACCGGACGATCCGTCCGCTCGTAAGGCTGGGGGAAACTCCCCCAGCAGACGGGGACATCAGTCGGTTATAAACCGAGGGGTAGCTCCCCTCGCCGACCGGACGATCCGCCCGCTCGTAAGGCTGGGGGCAACTCCCCCAGCAGACGGGGACATCAGTCGGTTATAAGCCGAGGGGTAGCTCCCCTCGCCGACCGGATGATCCGCCTGCTCGTAAGGCTAGGGGCAACTCCCCCAGCAGAAGGTGACATCAGTCGGTTATAAGCCGAGGGGTAGCTCCCCTCGTCGATTGGACGATCTGCCCGCTCGTAAGACTGGGGGCAACTCCTCCAGCAGACGGGGACATCAGTCGGTTATAAGGCGAGGGGTAGCTCCCCTCGCCGACCGGACGATCCGCCCGCTCGTAAGGCTGGGGGCAACTCCCCCAGTAGACATGGTCATCAATCGGTTATAAGCCGAGGGGTAGCTCCCCTCGCCGACCGGTAGCTCCCCTCGCCGACCGAATGATCCGCCCGCTCGTAAGGCTGGGGCAACTCCCCCAGCAGACGGGGTCATCAGTCGGTTATAAGCCGAGACCGAACGATCTGCTCGCTCGTAAGGCTGGGGGCAGCTCCCCCGGCAGACAGGAACATCAGTCGGTCATAAGCCGAGGGGAAGACCCCCTCACCGGCCAAACCGATCCACCTGACTGCGAGGCCAAGGGCAACCCAGCCTCGTACGAGGCGATTACCTGAGCAAACCGAGTATCTACTGCAGGCCGGACAAGGGCGCCTGTAAGGTTCCCGTCCAGGGTACCAACAGGTCCGAAGTTCTGAAGACCCTTCGCCCCCACCACGAGCAATAAAAGGACGTCGGCAAGAATGTGGAATTTACAACCAGTTCAAAGCACGATAAAAAGATTGAAGAGACCGAGGGTCCCAGCAAGGCAGAAAAACCCAGACAACCAGAGAAACAACTACAAATATGGGGGCCAACAAAAAACTTTATAGATTGTTTAAAATTACAAGGGAAAACAAAATGGGGCGACTTAAGGCCCTGGGGCACGGGAGGAAGCGTCCTCTGGCGCCTCGCCCTGCTTGGAGCGCGGGGGATCAGCGGGTGGGAGAGGCTGTCGGGCATGCTCCGTGAAACGCCGGAAGAAGGTTCGAATGACGTCGATGATCCGAGGAGCAAGCAGGTCCTTATTAGAGCTGAAGGCCTCCCTAAGGACATCCGCGATCCTTGCTCCCAGGACCCCGCCGATGTCCCTCTCCACCTCGTCGACGAACCGGGTCATCTGACGCAGAACCGCCAACTCGCTCTGGAGATCGCCCCTCTCCTAGCGGAACACCTCTTCTGCCTCTCGGGCCGACCTCTGAGCGTCGGCCAGTTCCCCCCGGAGGTCCATCACTAGGCCAGCGAGCTCGTCTACCCGGCATCGAAGATGCCGAGCTTCCATGCGCTCCTCTTAGGCGGCCACCTCGGCCGCCCCGGCCCTTGAGCGCTCCTGGGCAGAAGACTCCTCGAGATCCCTAGCCCGGGCCGCCCGACATTACACCTCGACGGCCATCACTGTGGCCTGCAAAAAGGAAAGAGTTATATAGAGAAAGATCAGAAGACGGGTCTGAGAATAAGAAAGCAGCCAAACCTGTTGAAACTGCCAGACTAGGGAGTCCGACAGGCTGTCGGTGGGAGCACTCTCCAGGATAGATCGGTCCCTCAGGAGGACAGAGCCGTGGGCCAACTGGTTGGCCATTATCCGATCGACGAATACCGAGTCCCCGGGGTAACCCTGGGGCCCGCCAAAACATTCGCCAACATGCCGCCGGCTCCCACCAGGGAGGGATCGGCCGAGACGGTGGGAATGGCCACCAGGGTCAGCGGGAGAGTTTCGCTGGAGGCCGATGGCACCTCGGGGGCTGCCGGAGTGCGGGTCTCCCCACCATCCTTCCTCATTTTCCTCTCGCTGGGGCCGGCGGAGGTCAGAGGGGAGCGCTTACGCCCCGCACCACGACCGCTCACGGGCGCACGGGGGGCCGGCTCGGCTCCCGTATCGCCTTCCCGGCTTGGACAGGGGGAGGGAGTTTGGCCGCCGGGGCCTCGCCTTCGGGGAGGTTCTCCGCAGCCAAGGGGGGAGGTGTCGCCACGACCGTGGGCTCCACTCTACCCACGGCAGGCTTGGCTTGACGCACCTCTTCGTCAATGGTGCGACGGGGTGCCTGACTCGACGGGTTCCCCCGAGTTCGGCTGGAGCCCCTCCGGATGAGCTCATCGACATTACAGGTGAATTCGCACCCAGCCATCTCTGCAGAAGAAAAGAAAATCAGTGTAAGTGATCGATGCCCAGGTATGCACACGCACCCGGGACGAGCGACTCGTAGTCTTACCGCAAGCGCACGACGTAGTGGCGAGCGGGTATCGAACTCAGGGAGGAACAATGACGGTGTCTCGTTCTAATCACCTAGCTATCAAAATGGTCGAGAATAATTTGGGGTAAATTGTCACAATCGTTCGAATGTCGAAATGGTCGAGAATAATTTGGGGTAAATTGTCACAATCGTTCGAATGTCGATAGAAATACCAATGAAATAAAGTGCCTAGGGATAGGGAATCCCCGCTACGGACTGTATCTCATCGTTGTGATTCGTAGGTTACATCATTGCTAGACTTGAATTTTAGGTAAACTAGTCGCAACTAAATATAGAACCAAGCTCACGCTCTCGCGCTATTTCCGGTCTACAGCGAACCTAGGGTAGGGCCCAATCTCTTGCAAACCCTATCCTAAGCCGCTAGCGTTAGGATCGACATCATCGTTCAACCGTATCTCGAGCCCACTCTCGTGCAAACTCGAGCTACGACCTAGGTTGAGATAGTTCCTACCCGTCCAATCTCTTGTAAACGGATATTGGTATAGAAGCACGATTAAAAACCCTAGATTTGGCCCAATCTCTTGCAAACCAATTCTAGGGAAGTCCAATCGTAAATCTAAATCGAATCTCTAGGGCTTCCTATCAATTGGGATCCAATCTCTTGCAAATCCCAATCAATATGAGTCCCTGGCTATCCGTAATTAATCAATCCCAACCTAACCCTAATCAATTCTAGCAAGAATTTCACCAATTCATCACAACTTAGAAATAGGGTTCATAGGGTTCATCCCTATGCCCTAGAACAATAAAACTACTCACTAATCATCATGCAATTCATAAGAAATTCAATAGAAAAATCAACACAATTCATTGCAATAGAGAAATTATCAACAAAAATAGGGTTTTTGATAAGAAGAGAGACAAACCAATGAGAATCCAATAGCATCCAACAAAAATAACCTTTTAATCTTCAAGAGAAAAGCTAAACCTATTGATCTAAAAAGCTCTCTAAAAAGGCTGCCAAAAGTATCTAAAAAGTTCTCCTAACCTAGGGCAAAAACTGGGTTTAAATACCCCTCAAAATCGCTCAAAAAATCGTGACAAAAACGCCCCTGTGCAGCCCAGAAATCGCAGTTTACGCAGCAGGCGGGGCGGCTCACTCGGCCGAGTGACAATTGTCACTCGGCCGAGTGACAAACCCTATACAATAACAGTAAGTCGGGACTTTTCTGGGGTCTGTCTTCGGGAGTGACTCGGCCGAGTGGATTTACTCACTCGGCCGAGGGGCATTTCTTGCTCGGCCGAGTCAGAACCGTCAAAAGCATGTACATTTACAGTAAGTCGGCCTCTTTTGAAGTGGATTTTTCCATGCCACTCGGGCGAGGGGATTTCCATGCTCGGCCGAGTGGACTATCGTCACTCGGCCGAGTGCATGCTGATTTCCTTATGTATTGCGTGTCTGATCTGGTCGGCCGAGTGGTTTTCTTGCTCGGCCGAGTGGGTGGTTCACTCGGCCGAGTGAGATGCTGCAAATGCACAATCTTCATCGTTTCGCTTCCTCGTCGCTCATACGACGTTCCTTCTTCTCCCACTTGTTTTCCATCGCCGAATAGCACTCAAAAGAGCTTTAGGTGACACTCCAGAGTGGGTGCAAATCCTCTCGATCTCAAAATCACTTCAAATCACTCCATATCTCCTGAAATACGACAAAAACAAGAAATCGTGAAAAGCATCGCAATATTGTCGAATAATAGTGAAAAACGCGATATGAGCGATCAAAGTGGCATGCAAACATGCAGAAAAAGGGTGTAAAATACGGAGCGATCAGTAAGCAAGAGGGAAAACAGAAAGAAAGGAAGAGCCTACCAGGAGACCACAGAATGGTCTTAAGAAGGAGGTCATCCAGCAGAGGCCAGATTGACCTCTCCTCCAGGGAAAGAGACGACAGCAGCCGGACGGCTGCATGGTCAGCCTCGGAGAGGGTCAACATCAAGTGGTATTGACATAACCCTCCCCAGCCTGTCAAGATCTCGGCGTCCTCAGGAAAGACGACGAAGACATAGCTCGAGCTCCAGTCCCCCACCCAGCGGGGTAGACCGAGCAGACACTCCCTCCCTATGCGGACCCGAAAGTGCTGCCACGACCCCTGGCCGACCGTCTGAAACCAATAATAATAAAAAAGAAGAGGAAGAGACGGCTCTAAGTCATGAGCGAGGCAGAGCATGATGAACCCGGTCAGCACCACGACGGAATACGGGGTCAACTGATACAAGGACACCATCAGGAATTCCATGACCTGGATAATGATGGGATGAAGGGGGAAACGGAGGTCCAGGCAAAACATCTCGACGTAGATGCCGACCTCATTACTCCGTGGGAAGCAAATCCGCTCGTCGTTAAAGGGGATTCGGACGTCGTACGGATGATGCAAATACCTCTCCCGGATCTCCGCAGCCGCCAGGAAAGGAACCTTAGACGGCGACCCAAGGACCGCCGGGGGAACGTCGAACCTCTCGGTGGCCTGAGCCACATCATTGCCGACGGGGTCCATGAAACGCTTTCTTTTCCCCTTGTCCTGAATAGGATGAGTCCCCGAAGGGACTCCGGGCCCCAAAGGTCAGACATTGCCAGACCTGGGCGCCGGAGGGTCCCTTGGTCCCTGTTTACGGGTGTTTTCTCATCACTGGATCATTGACCGAGGACTATACGATCAACGTGGTCAAGGGGTCGGTTGAGATCCCTTGGGCACGCCAAGCACACGTGCACTCAGCGTGGGTCGGAGATGGAGTCGAGGTCGAGCGTGAGATCCGAGCGCAGCGTCGGTCCTCGGTTGAAGCAGAGCGGAGGGGAAGCCTCGGCTTTGTGAGATGGGATCGGCCTCGGTTGGATGAGCGTCGAGGGGTAGCCTCTGCGCTTTGTTTGCTGCTTGGTCTTCGGTCGGTAGCCATGCCCGCTTGCAGCAAGGGCGATCGTCGGACGCTGAGGGGTAGCCTTAGTTAGCTTCTTCCTGGACAGACGAGAAACTCGTCAGGGGAACCGGACCTTGGTTCCGGCCGTATCCCCTTCGATGCCTAAGTCAGATCAAGGTCTGAAGAGTACTCGATGGGATAAGTACGACTCGAGAGGAGATCGATACGCTGACCCTCGGCGCGAGCAGGTGGAGGGAATGAGAATGGCGGAAAACCAAAGTCGTTGATAGAATACCTCAGATCTGAGTATCTGGGGTTCGATCCCCTTTCCGGTTGCTTCTACTACCTTCTTATAGGGTTCGTGACATGATTCCCCCCGATCCACGTCCTTCGTCCGCCCCTACTCACGCCCCCGCGATCCGCCTGCTTCAAGGCACATGCGTGCGTCGTAGGTAGCGTGGATTAACGGACTCCTTAATGGACATTAAGGAGCCACAGATTCAGGGGAACGGCTGTCCTGGGGGAGCGCGAGCAGATCGTGCGTCCCTTGGGCTCGTCTGACCCGATGTAGGGCTTTATTTGTGGGCTTCATCTGGTGGGGCCCAATCTCGCTAGTGGGCTTCTCGTTCATGGCTGGGTATCGGGTCTCCGTTTCTTGGGCTTCTCACAAATAGTCGTATCAATTGCCCCCATCGTCCGTGTCGATCCGCTTCAGCCGGCTCGGCTCGGCCGATGTGACTTCCACTGATTTTGATAAGTGTGCTAGTCGAGGCCGGTTCATTAAATGGTGGTCATCATGAGTCGGCTCGTTCAAATCCCTCTAGGTGCGGGTTTCAAAGCGCCGTCGGCTCCCGGATGCTGCCACGTGCCCTCGTGCGTTCATCTCCGCCGCGCGAGGGGCCGCCTTGGGGGAAAAAGATGCATAAAAAGGGGAGTCGTCATCTACCGAGCGATGGTCTGGCTTTTCCTATCATCCTCCCCACATTCTTTCCTTTCTCTTTTTGTCAAACCGAATCCTGTTTGGGCTCCACTTCATGTCTTCCTCCTCTGCCACTGGTTCGGGCCGACCGGAGGGCATCGTCGATCCCAACCTGGCCGACGGGTCCGTCTCGGCGGTTCGCCGTCATGGGGGCGTGCTTGCAGGGGTGCCCCCCGAGGTCCTATGGTGGCCCTCGTCCATTTGTGCCACCTCCATCGGGGGTATGCGCACCAGTTATCTTCTTCCCCCAATATATGCTCGGGCTCCTGAATCCGACGAGCGGATCTGCTTTCCCGGTCCACGGGAGGTCGGGGTATATGAGAAGTGTTTTCGGTTCGGGCTTCGGTTTCATATCCACCCCTTCATCGCCGAGTTTCTGCGAGCTCATAGAGTGGCTTTATGCCAATTCTGCCCCCAACGCCATCGGGCTCATCGTCGGGTTCGTCGTTCTCTGTGTGCTGAAGGGGGTGGTCCCTTCCCTCCGACTCTTCACCCAATTCTACCGTCTGAGCCATCATCAGTCGGGGGCCTGGATTTATATCAGCGCTCGGCCGAAGATGAGCCTGGTGTTGGGGCTGCCGAGCTCCTTGAAGCTCTGGAAGGGGGAAGACGTCTTCGTCGCCTTCCCATCGGACGTAGATTTCCCGACCCATTGGAGCGCCGTCGGCACGCTGGTTCTTGAACTGGGAACCGGGGGGAAACCCACCTGTACAGAGGGGCAGAAGAAAGAGTCAGAACTGGCCGGGGTAGCCCCAAACATCAGCTCCTCCAAGAGAAGGGCGTCAGCGAAACTCACCAATGGGCCACATGGTCTTTCGCAAGTTAAGATCATCAAAGAGAACGTCGATTTTCTGATCCCTCGCAGGGACCACCAACAGGGTCAGGGTCCGTCTCTTGGAGGAGCTGATGTTTGGGGCCACCCCAGCCAGTTTTGACTCTTTCTTCTGCCCATCGCTACAGGTGGGTTTCCCCCGGTTCCTTTCCGACCCCTCCCCTAGTCACGGTCCCGGATCCTGCTCCGTGAAGAGGGATCACGTACTGGAGGTCCGAAAGAAACAACGGGTCGGGCCTTCAGGCGACGGTTCCAAGAGAGCGAGGGGGCAAGCTCCATCCTCCCCCTTGCCGGGCGCTCTGAAGAAAGCCCGTGCTCAGGTGGAGGAGGTCGGTGTTCCATTGCCTGAGGGTCGGGCCCCGTCCTCCTCAGTTGAGGCTATTTGGCCATGGGCCGGGCCCTCGTCTCCGTAGCAGAGCCCTCTCCCTGAGGTTTACGAGCGGTACCTGGGCGCGTTTCGCTCGATTTCTGTCGCTTCACCTCAGTCGTGGGATGGTCCTCTTCGCCCCCGCTTCCCGGTGGGGCCAATGGAGTCGGTTTTTTCCGACTGTGGAGTGGCGACGCGGCTGGCTGAGAATTGCTGCCTTCCCCTAGACCAGGCTGCGTTGGATGGGGTCAAAGGCGACTGCCTAGCTGCCTTTGTGGTCCAGGCCGGTCAACAGGTGAGGCACTCTCGCATACTCCGTTTTAGTAGCAGCCTTCGTCTCATCCTCGTCTTTTGGTGTAGTTGTCTTCGGTAGGGCTTTCGATAAGGCGCCAATTTGCGGCTCTCTCTCTCAGGCCAAGGCTGATGCGGCGCAAAATCCCGAGGTCGAGGGAGGCGAGGGAGAGGCAAGCCAGCTGGCCGAGGCGCGCGTCAAGTCACTGGAGACTCGGGTGGCTGCACTCTCCTCTGCTTTGGAGAAGTCAGATCGGGAGAAAGCCTTGGCTTTGGTCGAGAAGTCCAAGGCCGAGGATCGGATTTCCAAGCTCATAGAGGCCGCCGAAGTGGCTGCCGAAGCTGGCGTGGACCATGCCCCCGTTGTTGCAGCTGACTCCCCGGAGCTCGCCAGCCTCCTGGACACGGCGGAAGAGTGAGAGAAGGCTCTTCTAGTCCAACTCAATGCGAGATCCAGAGAGATCGAGGTGGAGCGGGCAGAACACCAGCGCCAGATCGTCATTTGCAAGGATCGGGTCCAAGAGCTGGAGGCGGTGAACCCCGCTCAGATTGCCCAGAACGCTGTGGAAGCGTATGCCATTTCTTTCGTAGCCACGGCTATGGCCGAAGCGTTCGATAAGGGGTTCGCCCGCTGCCAATCTGAGGTCCAGAAGAGGTTTCTGCTCTCGAGGATCAATCTCGAGGAGCTCCACGTGTACTCCGACGACGTGGAGGAGACACGGGACGGACCTCGTGTGCAGCCTGCCGGTAGTCCTGAAGGGGTTCCAGGTGGAGATGAGTGAGTGAGGGTTTAGCCTCCTAGCCTTGTCGCTTTTCTTTCGAAATCAGTGCTCGGCTATTGTGTATCGTACTCTCCCCTCATTCTACTTAGAAATGAAGTCTCCTTTATCTGCCTATGACTGCTCATCTTCCTCCTTGGGGTGTGTCCCATTTTTGGGTTTTTTTGTCGATGAGTTGGTCAACCTGCCGGGGGCATTGCCTCCCGTCCCGGCAGTGAGTTTGGTCGGTCGTCTGGCTGGGGGATGCTACCCCTCAGGCTCTCGACGTACCAATATGCCGGGGAGTTGCCCTGGCCTTACAGTCGGTTTGGTCGGTCAGTCTGCTAGGGGTGCGACCCCGTGTTTTGCAACTGACCGAGGAGGTCGACTACTGAGATCGGCCTCATGACCGACCTGCTAGGGGAGTTGCCCCTATCCTTACAGTCGGCCGGTTAGCCGACCCGCTGGGAGAGTTGCCCCAGCCTTACGGTCGACCGGTTAGCCGACCCGCTGGGTGAGTTGCCCCCAGCCTTACTGTCGGTCGGTTAGCCGACCCGCTGGGGGAGTTGCCCCAAGTCTTACTGTCGGTCGGTTAGCCGACCTGTCATGCCCTGTTTTGAAGTATACATGTATTCTACTGAATACGTGTGGTATTTCTATCTATGGTGCGTACGTAGGCATGAGATAAACGAAGATATCGATGTATGTGACGTAGTGAGAGGGGGATTGTGCCGTAATACGTGGCTAAGGGAAGTGAATGTGAAGTGTGAAGCAGAGAAGCGTGAAAGACGTCATCGGTGCAAAACAACAGGAATGTGCTAGACGTGTGTGTGTGTGAAGCATGTATGAGTCCACAGATGAGCATGGATGTGTGTAGGGAGAGCCATGGAAGTGTGAAAGGGGTTAGGGGGTCAATGGCAACTTCTGTAAATTTTTAGAAAAGTCAGGGGCAAAACGGTCTTTTTGACTAAATTTGCTGCACGTACATACTTAAGTGGTGTGTACGTAAAGTAATGGCACACTTGTAAATTATGGAAATTTAAGAGGGTATTTAGGTCATTTCAAAATCTTCATGGCTTATTCAAGAAGCCATGACATGGCTTAACCTTTAAGAAAAGGAGTGTGTAGAAACTCCTTAAGAAAAATCTCCTCTTTTCTTTTCTTTTCTTTCCTCTTCTTCCCTTATCCTTATCTCCTCTCCTCCCACTCAACTCCCATCCATAATTTTCGTGCTCCCCCTCATACCCATCCATGTTGTTCCAAAAAAAGAAGAAGAAGAAGGAGAAGAAGAAGATGGAGAAGAAAGAAGAGAAGGAGAAGAGGAAAATGAAACTTTTGAGGTAGGAATCTCTTGGAGTAGAAATTCCAATCAATTTAATTTTTGTTATTTTATTTTTATAGCATGTTTTATCTAATATGTGATGAAGATAGTCAATTTTTACATGTTATTGCTCAATTTCACAAGTTTCTCTTTGAAATTCCTAGCAAAGTCATCTCCTTTTGAATTTCAGAATTCTTGATGTCTGTTGTAGCTTCCATTAAAGTTACTGTAGCTAGAATCATGTTTCAAAAAAAATATGAACATGTAGATCATGAAGTTATACCCCAAAATAATATAAATTTTTATATAGTTTTACTTCAGGAATTGGGAGAAATAAATCCATCTTCACTACATGTCTGTTTGATTTTCAGTGTTGACACAGTTTAGTAAATTTGTCCTACAGAGCTACACACATCTTGGAATTTTATGATTTTGGTCTTGTTGTAAAGCTAACAAGTTTCTCTAAAAGTGCATCTGATTTATCTTATGTCGAAATTCTGGCTAGAACATGCCCAAAATTGGTGTTCAACACAGACCCTAAAATCTGTCTGAAAAACAGAATTGACACACTTCACTAATTAAATCACCATAAATCATATAATTCATATTTTTGCATGAATTTTATCTGTAGATTCATAACTGTTATATCTTCAACTTTCATTTGTAAAGTTTTGTTAAATTCCCAAGAACAATGGATGTATTTGTTGATCTTTATGGATGTTCTTGCAATTTCCGCAAGCTGAATACCTTAAGTGCTATTCTTATTCATTAAATGTGGTTAATTGGCTTTCATTATTCTTGCTTAATATTGTTGTATGGTAAAATAAAGGTTCATGCCCTCGGCACATGTAAATGTTATTGAGTTGCTTTGATATAAATGACGCCTGCCAGGTGTTCGATGAAATGCCTCAATGAAGGCAAAATCCAATAATTTGAGTAACGTGCACATGTTAGTGTTTGCTTTGTGCCACGGTGATGATTGGTGAAATTAGAGGCTTGAATGGCATGGGAACGTTATGTTAATGAGTGGATGATGTGTGGAGATAGAGGGCATGTCACGTGAGTGCATGACCCTATGTCTGATGATGGGCAGATGAGACGATATGTGCATACACATGCCATCAAGACCCCTAACGTGTCACTTATGATGTTAACTAATAAAATTGAATAATTCTAAGTCCTCTCTAATGAGGGTGAGTTAGCAAAGCCCGGGTTTTAGGTGGGGTTTGAGTAAATTGTGTATATGAGGCCTGGACTGTGTAGTTGGGAGATCATTATGTGATGTGTGGAGTTACATTTTTACACACACTCGCCTTTACCGGGAGTGGAGGGGTCATACGGAGGTTGGGTTATATGTGGATAGCCACACTCCTGCCAGGGACGGGGGAGGTGAGAGGCCTGGTGTTGTACAGTGCCCGTGTCCACTGCGTCGTGTGCTATATTCACCCCAAATTTGGGATGAAGTCCAGGTACTGGTATCACACAGTTTACCCAAGTTCCAATTAATTCCATTATAAGATAATAAAATAAGAATTCGCGTGTTACTCCTTCTGCTGACAGCTCTTCCCCTTTCCTTTGCCTGTTTCTTGGTGACTCTGTGTTGTGCCTCAGACAGTTGTACTCTTTTTATTAGATAATGTTGCTTGAACACTTGTGTTATTATTATTATTATTATTATTCGTGTTAACCATTTCCTTGCAGTGACTCGACATTGGACCGCAAGTATGTTTCCCTAGTTTTAACTATTAAATTTCCATTATATCACTTAGTTACATGCATTATTCCTCTGGCCTGCCTTGTAAATTGATAACCTTAAAATGGAGTTCCAAACCCAAGTTGGTTCCTACTGGGGCACACATTGACGTGCTCCCCCCTATTTTTCAAGTAGCAAGGTTAGCTTGGATGGAGGTGACTTGGAGCTGGGTTCAGGGGTAGCACTTGGTGTGAGCAGTATTTGTGGTGTGATATGGTTGGTTTGGGAGGTGAAGAATGACTGTGTATATGTAGTGGTGTACCTGGATTATGTATATAACTGGAAGTTGTTATCTATATGTTATGTTGTTGGCGTTCTTTATTATTCATAAGATAGTTTTATCATTATTGTGGAGCTTCACTTGTACTATCCCAGCATGTGCGCAGTGGCCTGCTTATTCAATTTCTTCTTTCTCCCTCTTTTCCCTCTTCATCACCTCTGCTCTTCAGAATACTTGGGAAAAAAATTAAGATCTCGGGTATTCTGGGGATCGGGGCATAACAGTTTTTGGCGGCCCATGCAGGTCACCGCACTGCGATGTGCGTAAGGATAGTACAAGTATTGCTTCAGTTGGTGATTGGGATATATTAGCCCTACTGTGGGTAGTGACTTTAGAGCCTTAAGTAATCCACCCTTAAACCCCTAACTTAGGAAATCAAGGCCTATAGTGGAGTAGACTAAGGATGTATATTGTTGATATACACGTGTATATGTAGTTAGGTAAACCCGTGGATATAAGTGCATTTGTTGTGCTTAGAGATTTGAATTGCGCATGTTGCGGTATACCCGTATATTTGAATGACCTGAACGTTACATGTATCTTGGATGTTTGTAGTGGTATATAGATAGGTGTGGACGTATATGCTAGGTGGGTGAATACTCGAGCATACGTATATTACGTCTCTATAGAAATATGTGATGCAGATAAGGAGGCAGGTGAGTGGTATACTTATGTGACTCTGAGCCATAGGTGATATATACATGTTATACGTGAATGTATATTGGGGAATACATATAAGTTAGTGGGGACATATACCCTGTAGGGGTGTGAGTGAGGCGATGTATATATATGATGTGCGTGCATGTAAGCGTCTTCCTATCTATTACATTACGGTTGTTTCCATGTGTGAGAAAGTACTAAGATGTGTATATCTATCCCTGAGCAGATAGAGTGATGAGTGTTTATATGGTCCTGTAGATATATGTGGAAAAGTGCAGGTGTGTGAATATATGTGTGCTTGTATGGATAGGTGATGTAGATATATCTGTGGGAAGTTAGTGCATATATATCTCTAGTTTGCATTACTAGGGTAAGAATTCCTAGGGTATTAAAAAGTTTAAATGACTGAGAATATATGTATGTGATGCTTATGTGCCAATAGAAATTGGTATATTGTTTTACTTAGGTATATGGTTGTGGGTATATTATTGCGTGAAGATAGGTGTTGTGTCTTGGCCACACATATAGCGTGTATGTAGCGGTATAGATAAGTGGTGAATGCACTGGGAGTAGGAGTAATACTCCAGAGTGTTTGGAGTAGATGTATCTTAAGGTGGATATGGATAATTTAGACCCGTCCACCTAAGTTGAGGCCCTTAGTTATATCATGTGCTAATATGGGATATGGATAGAAGTGTAACGTGTAACATATGTAGAATGTGATGAATGTAAAGATTGAGGTTATACAGTGCATGTGTAAGTGGATGGCTATGTGTTTGCACGGTTAGGTAGAGTTATGGTATATGTACATATGAGTGTATACGCTTATCGGTAGAATGGCATCTATTGGACTATTTGGATGTATACGCAATGTATGTGTCCTTCTATATATAGTGGCTTAAGGAGGATTGTGTATGGGTGTATGAGATACTTATACGTATGTAGGTGTATTGTAGAGAGTATGGTATGACTATGTGTATGAGTTATTGACTGTGTATTGGTGTATGTCTTAAGAGTGGTTATATGTCTATGTAGGTGAATGATCTCTAATTTGATATGTATGTATGTGAATGTGTACGTACATAGAGTGTGACTATCTACTGAATGTGTATGAATATTGAAATATACTTATTTGTTGTATTCAAGTATGTTAGTAAAAGTGTGGATATAATGTATGCTCTGATATATTGGTATGGATGGTTACCGACGACATATTGGTACCCTTGGATAACTTGCTTGTATGAGTATGTGATAGCAGGGTATGTATAACATGTGTACATGGGTGTGTGCCCATACATGGGAATGTATGTGCCTGGTCGCATAGACCCCAATAAGTATATATATGTATGTTTGTGTACATACCTACCATTATAATGATAAATTGGTCTGTATGAGTGAACGTGTATTTGGCTATGTGTAGACCTAGATATCTATATATGAAATTGATATGTATATCTCTGTATATACATAATAAGTAAGTGAATATGAATTAGGTTAAATAGAGTGTTCATGTGGTGTATTGGTTGATGTGTATACGTGAATATGTATCATAGTTGTATGAACTTCCATTATATGTGTGATGTGTATATGTGTATGTGATGTGCATGGGAGTATATGTAATGATGTATATTTTGGATGAATGAATATACATAAATACTTATACTATTTTGTTTGTTTATCCGCCGATCTATCCTATAGGGTTGTTTATCCAAGTGTATCTCGGTGTGCCTTGGATAAAGGTATTCTTGTTTGTATGTACGCGTATATGGGTATGTACCAAAGCATGTGTGTATATATATACATATGCAATGTGAATGTAAATGTGATAGATAAGGAGTATGTATATGTGTAATATATTTGATAAATGTAACTGAATGGAACTGTTGATATGTGTGGGTTGGACTGTGTGTAATTGGTTGCACATTTATATGTATACATGCGTGTGTGGAGTGTAAATGGATATTTATAGTTATTTGACTATTTTGGCCGTATGTGCGTAGGATGTGTAAAGGTAGTTATGTATATACATATATTGCATATGGAGTGGAACATATTATGTTGTGCACTTTTGTGTGTATCGTGTGTGGCATATGTACCTATCTGTGTGAGGTAGTAGGTGCACTGCTATGGATATGAGGTTATATGTATATTCATTTATAGTTATGATTGTGAATCTTACGTGACTTGATCATGTATGTGTTAGTACATGCACGTGAATGTATGTATGGATGTGAGTAAATATTGTGTGTATATAGGTATTTATATGCCTGTGAATGTGAGTAAGCCCATGTGACTAAGTATTGGGAGTATAGGAATCCGAGGTACGTACGGTGTGACACCGTGATAGTGACCCTGTTTATCAAGCAATGATGTGTAGATTAATGTGTATCGCTGGGTGTTTGTGCATGAATGTAGACGTATATGTAAATATATATATATATATATATATAAAGAGATAGAATATAAATCGTTTATACTCGAATGTATTGTGATGTATGTGAAAGCATGCCATGTATGAAAAACCTTATGTATCGTGATATGGATGTGGTGTGATGTCATATATATATATATGCGCAGTGATCTAAATACGTGTAATAAAACGTATAGAGACTTATTTGTGGTGTGTGATGTATATGTAAATGTGTGAATATGTGTGCCAAGATGTTTATATGAAGAACACATGCGTGTGCGTAAGTGATGATTCATATAGTGATATGGATGTGCTATTAGACGAGTAATAGGATGTATCTATTGCATGTGTGTGATACTGATGTGTATGGATGATAGTGAAGCATATAAAGTACATAAGTGTGGTGTGTATATGTATTCTTATTTGTACTTCGTGGGTAGTAAGATCATCATACCTATCTGACCTCGGAAAGGATCACACCCTATAAAGTCCGAGGATGGACTTTATTTTAAGGTGGCTAGGATGTCATGCCCTGTTTTAAAGTATATGTGTATTCTACTGAATACGTGTGGTATTTCTATCTACGGTGCGTACATAGGCATGATATAAAAGAAGATATAGATGTATGTGACGTAGTGAGAGGGAGATTGGGCCGTAATACGTGACTAAGGGAAGTGAATGTGAAGTGTGAAGCAGAGAAGCGTGAAAGACGTCATCGGTGCAAAACAACAGGAATATGCTAGACGTGTGTGTGTGAAGCATGTATGAGTCCACGGATGAGCATGGATGGGTGTAGGGAGAGCCATGGAAGTGTAAAAGGGGTTAGGTGGTCAATGGAAACTCCCGTAAATTTTTAGAAAAGTCAGGGGCAAAACGGTCTTTTTGACTAAATTTGCTGCACGTACATACTTAAGTGGTGTGTACGTAAAGTAATGGCACACTTGTAAATTATGGAAATTTAAGAGGGTATTTAGGTCATTTCAAAATCTTCATGGCTTATTCAAGAAGCCATGACATGGCTTAACCTTTAAGAAAAGGAGTGTGTAGAAACTCCTTAAGAAAAATCTCCTCTTTTCTTTTCTTTTCTTTCCTCTTCTTCCCTTATCCTTATCTCCTCTCCTCCCACTCAACTCCCATCCCTAATTTTCGTGCTCCCCCTCATACCCATCCATGTTGTTCCAAAAAAGAAGAAGAAGAAGGAGAAGGAGAAGGAGAAGGAGAAGGAGAAGGAGAAGAAAGAAGAGAAGGAGAAGAGGAAAATGAAACTTTTGAGGTCGGAATCTCTTGGAGTTGGAATTCCAATCAATTTAATTTTTGTTAATATATTTTTATAGCATGTTTTATCTAATATGTGATGAAGATAGTCAATTTTTACATGTTATTGCTCAATTTCACTAGTTTCTCTTTGAAATTCCTAGCAAAGTCATCTCCTTTTGAATTTCAGAATTCTTGATGTCTGTTGTAGCTTCCATTACAGTTACTGTAGCTCGAATCATGTTTCGAAAAAAATATGAGCAGGTAGATCATGAAGTTCTACCCCAAAATTATATAAATTTTGATATAGTTTTAATTCAGGAATTGGGAGAAATAAATCCATCTTCACAACATGTCTGTTTGATTTTCAGTGTTGACACAGTTTAGTAAATTTGTCCTACAGAGCTACACACATCTTGGAATTTTATGATTTTGGTCTTGTTGTAAAGCTAACAAGTTTCTCTCAAAGTGCATCCGACTGTTCTTATGTCGAAATTCTGGCTAGAACATGCCCAAAATTGGTGTTGAACACAGACCCTAAAATCTGTCTGAAAAACAGAATTGACACACTTCACTAATTAAATCACCATAAATCATATAATTCATATTTTTGCATGAATTTTATCTGTAGATTCATAACTGTTATATCTTCAACTTTCATTTGTAAAGTTTTGTTAAATTCCCAAGAACAATGGATGTATTTGTTGATCTTTATGGATGTTCTTGCAATTTCCGCAAGCTGAATACCTTAAGTGCTATTCTTATTCATTAAATGTGGTTAATTGGCTTTCATTATTCTTGCTTAATATTGTTGTATGGTAAAATAAAGGTTCATGCCCTCGGCACATGTAAATGTTATCGAGTTGCTTTGATATAAATGACGCCTGCCAGGTGTTCGATGAAATGCCTCAATGAAGGCAAAATCCAATAATTTGAGTAACGTGCACATGTTAGTGTTTGCTTTGTGCCACGGTGATGATTGGTGAAATTAGAGGCTTGAATGGCATGGGGACGTTATGTTCATGAGTGGATGATGTGTGGAGATAGAGGGCATGTCACTTGAGTGCATGACCCTATGTCTGATGATGGGCAGATGAGGCGATATGTGCATACACATGCCATCAAGACCCCTAACGTGTCACTTATGATGTTAACTAATAAAATTGAATAATTCTCAGTCCTATCTAATGAGGGTGAGTTAGCAAAGCCCGGGTTTTAGGTGGGGTTTGAGTAAATTGTGGATATGAGGCCTGGACTGTGTAGTTGGGAGATCATTATGTGATGTGTGGAGTTACATTTTTACACACACTCGCCTTTACCAGGAGTGGAGGGGTCATACGGAGGTTGGGTTATATGTGGATAGCCTCACTCCTGCCAGGGACGGGGGAGGTGAGAGGCCCGGTGTTGTACAGTGCCCGTGTCCATGCGTCGTGTGCTATATTTACCCCAAATTTAGGGTGAAGACAAGGTCCTGGTATCATACAGTTTACCCAAGTTCCAATTAATTCCATTATAAGATAATAAAATAAGAATTCGCGTGTTACTCCTTCTGCTAACAGCTCTTCCCCTTTCCTTTGCCTGTTTCTTGGTGACTCTGTGATGTGCCTCAGACAGCTGTACTCTTTTTATTAGATAATGTTGCTTGAACACTTGTGTTATTATTATTATTATTATTATTATTCGTGTTAACCATTTCCTTGCAGTGACTCGACATTGGATCGCAGGTATGTTTCCCTTGTTTTAACTATTAAATTTCCATTATATCACTTAGTTACATGCACTATTCCTCTGGCCTGCCTTGTAAATTGATAACCTTAAAATGGAGTTCCAAACCCAAGTTGGTTCCTACTGGGACACGCATTGACGTGCTCCCCCCTATTTTTCAGGTAGCATGGTTAGCTTGGATGGAGGTGACTTGGAGCTGGGTTCAGGGGTAGCACTTGGTGTGAGCAGTATTTGTGGTGTGATATGGTTGGTTTGGGAGGTGAAGAATGACTGTGTATATGTAGTGGTGTACCTGGATTATGTATATAACTGAAATTGTTATCTATATGTTATGTTGTTGGCGTTCTTATTATTCATAAGATAGTTTTATCATTATTGTGGAGCTTCACTTGTACTATCCCAGCATGTGCGCAGTGGCCTGCTTATTCAATTTCTTCTTTCTCCCTCTTTTCCCTCTTCATCACCTCTGCTCTTCAGAATACTTGGGGGAAAAAAATTAAGATCTCGGGTATTCTGGGGATCGGGGCGTGACACGACCCGCTGGGGGAGTTGCCCCCAGCCTTACGGTCGGTCGGTGTCGTTATGCTTGCTGGGAGGGCTACTCCCAGTCTAACGGCGGATCGACGGATCGACCCGCTGGGGGGGTTGCCCCAGCCTTACGATCAGTCCACCCCACTGGTCGGCCACAGGGGTGCCCTCCATCTGTCGGCCGGTTTGGGGGTCAGCCTGCTAAGGGGTCTGTCCCCTAGCCTCTTGAGCCTCTGCTCAGGCATTCAACCAACGAGGTCTCCCTCACCCCGGGTGAGCTTCTCATGGTCATGAAACATGAAGATGAATAGGCTCAAACGAATTTATTCGGGTAGATGGAAGAAGAGAGATACATTTATGGGTGATCTTATTGGTAATATTTGCGCAGGTGCTCAGCGTTCCAGGTGTGGGTGAGGTTATTTCCCTCCGAATTGGCTAGTCGATAAGTCGCGGGTCCGAGGACTTCGATGACCTTGTAGGGACCTTCCCACTTAGCTGCCAGCTTCCCTTTGCGAGTGATCTCTGGGCTGAAGGCCGCTTTTCTGAGGACCAGATCCCCATATCGGAATATCCTCCCCTTGACCAGGGAATTGTAGTAACGAGCCACCTTCTGCTTCTGGCAGATGATGGTGGCCAAGGCCTGCTCCCGTCGCTCGCCCAGGAGCTCCAAGCCGAGCTCCAAGCCCTCCGAGTTCCTTTCCTCGTCGAAGTGCTTTATGCGAAAGGATTCCTCGCCTACATCGACAGGCACCACTGCCTCGGCGCCATATGCAAGCATGAACGGGGTTTCGCCCGTGGCCTGCTTGTGGGTCGTTCTGTATGACCAGAGTATCTCTGGGAGTTCCTCCGACCAACTTCCCTCGGCGTCCTCCACTTTCGTGCAGAGGGGCTCTATGATGCACTTGTTGGCGGCCTCCGCCATCCCATTGGTCTGAGGGTGTGCCACCGAGGCGAAGATGAGCTTGATCTTCCATTCTGCGCAGAAGTCTTTGAACCCAGCAGAGTCAAATTGCTTCCCATTGTCCGTGACGATGGCACGGGGAATTCCAAACCTGGAGATGATGGAGTTCCATACGAAACTCTTCGCCTTCTTCCAAGTGATGGAAGCCAGGGGTTCGGCCTCGATCCACTTGGTGAAGTAGTCCACCGCCACGATTAGGTATTTCCTCTGCCCTTGGCCTGAAGTAAATGGACCGAGGATGTCGAGCTCCCATTTCACGAAAGGTACAGGACTGACGATCGGGACGAGTTCCGACGGGGGGGTTGAGCCGAGTTTGGCGAACCTCTGGCATTCCTGACACCTTTGGACGTATTCCGTCGCGTCGTGGACCAAGGTTGGCCAGTAATATCCTTGCCTCAAGATTTTCTGGGCGATCGTCTTGCCCCCGTGGTGATTTCTGCAGATCCCCTCGTGCACCTCCCGGAGGACGTAGTCAGCCTCCCGAGGCCCAAGGCACTTAAGGTAGGGGAGGATGTCCGTCTTTGTCCAGCATCTTTTGTAAAGTACCCCTTCGTGGATCACCTACCGGAGTGCCTTTTTCTCCAGGATTCGACGTTCGTCCGAGTTCGTCGGTACTTCTCCATGAGAGAGGAACCGAACGATCGGATCCATCCAGGTGGGGTCCCCGTCGATCGCCATCACCTCCTTCTCCTCCGTGTTGGGGAATCGGAGATTCTCCATGTAAATGGTGTGGCCCAACTCCTTGGTTGAGGAGGAAGCCAATTTGGATAGAGCATCTGCGAGGGCGTTTTCCGACCGGGGGAGGTGAAGGGTCTCAGCCTTCTTGAATTTGGACAGCACGGTCTTGGCCGTGGCAAGGTAGCTCTGCATCGCCTCCTTGCACGCCTCCTAATTCCTCTGCAGCTGGTTGATGACGAGTTTTGAATCGCTGAGGAGGCGCACAGATTCGGGCCCGAGTTCCCTGGCCAGTCTCAAACCGTTTATCGCGGCCTCGTATTCGGCCACATTGTTGGTGGCCGGGAATTCGAACCAGAGCGCATACTCAACAACGCTTCCCTCGTGAGACCGAATTACGATCCCGGTCGCGCTTCCCGATCGGGTTGCTAAACCGTCTACATGGATTATCCATGTGTCCTGGTCTCCTGGATGGCTAGTAAGAATGACATCAGTCGAAAGGAAAGATAAGGGTTGGGTAGTTACCGTAGCCGAGCCCTCTCCGCCAGAGGGGTTCCCCCCTTCAATGGTACATTCGGCGATGAAGTCTGCCAGGGCCTGCCCTTTAATGGCCGTGCGCGGCTTGAATCGAAGGTCGAACTTGCTCAGTTATACTCCCAAATTCAGCATTCTTCCCATCCGATCGAATCTCTTGAGGTTTTGTTCCAGCTGAGAATCAGTAAGGACCAATATAGTGTGGGCTTGGAAGTAGGGCCGGAGTCGGCGGGCCGAGAGAACGAGGGCGTATGCCAGCTTCTCCATAGGCGTGTACCGCCCCTCCGCGTCTTTCAGGACTCGACTGGTATAATATACCGGCCTCCGTACTCCGCTGTCCTCTCTGATCAGCACCGAGCTCACTGCTTCTCCCGTGAAAGCTAGGTAGAGGCTCAACTGTTGGATCCTGTGGATGGCAAGCAACACTAGAAGGGGGGGTTGAATAGTGTTGATCAAATACTAAAACTTTTTCGCTCAACGATATTAACACAAGTAAATTCCTTCTAACGTTGCCTAAGAAACCAAGTAGAGTGATCTACGCTTGGTTCTTAATCAACAATATAATTTAAAGTGCACAGCGAAATTTCACAGCAGGTAGTCGACTCCTTATGAGCAGTAGTCGACTCCCAGAGAATATATTAGAACAAATAAGATTACAAGTATGAATTTCAGCGTATAGAAATAGAATTGATATTTGTTGTAGATAGAAGACAAAAATGTAAAGATAATCAAACACAGAAAATGCAAACGCAAAGACAAGGATTTTTATCCTGGTTCCCCGCAACCCGGGTACGTCCAGTCCCCGACCAATCCGGTACGAGATTTCCACTATCTGCCTTGGCAAATACAAGCACCTAACTTCACTCGTTAGGATTTCCAACGACCTAGCCTTGACCAGGATTTCCGAACACAACACCTAGACTTGTCTAGGGTTTACCCTTGCCTCACAAACCGAGGACTTTCCAACTGGCAACAACTAGACTTGTCTAGTGTTCCAACAATCAACACAATAAGAGATTTGTCCAATACTCTACAATAAATGATAGAGATTGGTAAATACACCCGATTCTATAGCCAATCAAAAGATAGACAATTTGTGTAGTGGCTTAATAGAATGATAGTCTAGATCACACAAAGATACGAGATAAGTTCTTTGTGATCTAGAGCTTTTTCAAAAATCCTTCAAATAAAATTAGAGAGAAATAATAGAGAGGATTTTGAAAAACAATTTAGCCAATAAAATAATAATATGATCTTCAAAAAGAATTGGGAAAATATTGCAAGATCAAAAACTGAAATTAAACTGGCTAGAGAGAAAATTAGAGAGCTTTGATTCACGAGAGCTTTTGCGAATTTTGATTTTCAATTGTTGCATTTTTTCACAAAATAATTAAGCTCTATTTATAGGGAAAAACTGAGATTTGAATTTCAAATTTCGTTTGACTTTTGTCCCAAAAATTTCGGAGTAAATTGCTCAAAAGATTTTAAAATTCAAATTCAAAACATCTGAAAATTTCCAGCAGGTAGTCGACTCCCTCCTATAGGTAGTCGACTCCCAGAGGAATCTAGGAAATTTTCATCCCTGAGAAGTAGTCGACTCCCTACTTTTGGTAGTCGACTCCCAGAGGAGTTTTTCCTGTTGTTCTAGTCAAAAGTTGTAGTTAGCTCCAGGGTGCGTGGAGTTTCACTACGAGAATTATGAAGTGACTAGAAAAGCTCTTGAAAACTATTTTGAAGATAGTTAAAAATTATTTCGAAATCATTTGAGTGTGTGTGTTGTCTATTTGATATGGCTTTGACAAATACCCTAAAAGACACGACACACTCACACTAGACTCTGAACATGTCTTCGGAAGTTTAGTCAACTTGATGAAGTGAAGATGAGCTTCTCTTTGAGCTTCTTGTTTTGTTTGAGCTTGAGCTTCATCACTTGAGTTTAGCCATGTTCGTCTTTGTCGTGGAGCGTTGATGCGTGCTTCTTGGAGTATTAGTAGAGCTTCACGAAATCTGTATACTTAAAGTGTAGTGTAGTTAGTACACTAAGCATTCAGTTGGTGTGCTCATCATCAAAATTACTTGGGGTTGGAATTCAATTTCCATCACTCTCCCCCTTTTTGATGATGACACCCAAACGAAAAATTTGAAGTAAGACATGAATATGAATAATATTTCAAGTATACTTACTCCCCCTGCTTTGATGCGGTTCTCCCCTTGCATCGAAGCTATTAGAAGTACAATTCATATTTTTTGCATTTCATATATTCTTCTCCCCCTTGTCATCAACAAAAAAAATAATTTATATGGAACATTAAAAATAAGAGGAATTCAATTCCATATGCCTGCAATGGAGATGTTATTTCATAGGAATAACTAAGTATGGCATAGTAGATAACTTCATAGTAGCTAGCATCACACAATAAGAGTTATTACAAACCATAGTTTAGAGAATCATTGTTTTAAAAAAAACCATTATTTTGAAAGAGAAGTTCATGAAGCTAAGGATGACCGCTGTTCTTTTTCAGTTCCTTGATCTCTTCAAGGATCATAACAAGCGTCTCCTCAGTCATCTTGTTGCTTTTCACTATGATCTCCTTGAGGTCGTCCACCTTTTGATTGAGATCTTCAAATCCTTTCTCCTGTGAGATCTTCAATTTTCCAATCTTTTTCAGGAGCATCTCCTGAAGTTCAAGGATGTAAGCATGAACTTCTTCTTCTTCCTCGCCGCTTCCTTTTTCTTCTTCTTCACTTTCTTCATCTGAATCTGAAATGACAACCTTCTTACCTCGCCTTGAGGATGATGATCCTCCTTCGGTAGCGATTTGCTCTTCAGGGACATTCTCATCAAGGTCATGATGGAGATTCATTCTCCCAAGAGCATGAACATCAAAGACACGGGCAGGTTCTAGAATGGTTGTTTCATGATCCAAAGGCACGTTAAAGCTAATAAATAGAATGGTCAGATAGTGCCCATGAGAAAGAGTGGAGGAAGGTCTGTCAGATGAAGCTGAAAGTAGGATGGAATCCATGATGACTTTAGCCCAATTCACACGAATATTACCAAGAATGGCATAGATGCATTTAGCTTGTTTTTCAGAAAGAATAGCATGACTCCCAGATTTTTGAGTTATGTTATACGACAGAATATTAGCTAAGATTCTCGCCGGATAGCGAAGATGGCTACAAGGAAGTTTGGTTTGAAAGTGTTTACCAGGCAGATACATTCTCTCTAGGATATTCTCGTCAGTCATCTCAATTTTGTCAAGGATCATACCGGAGTATGGGATTCCTAGGGCTTCACCTAGGGATTTTACAGTTATTGCAAGTTTGGTATCCAGAACCTTAGTAATGAAACGACTTTTCACGAGATCATAATCCATGTTTGCATAAAAGAGATGAACAAGCCTAGGATAACACAGATACACATTTTCAGAGGAGAACAAATTTGCTAAGTTTTGGAAATCTAGCAGACTGTCAATACCGTAATTGATGACATCATGAAGTTTTACAAATCTTTCATGCAAGATTGGTTTCCTAGAAACTTTAACAAAATGTTCATAGGTAGTTGATTTGAAGAGATAGGGTAGGATGATTTCTTTCTCAGAATCAACATCAGCAGTAGCAGTTTTTCTCTTCTTAGAGAAAGCTCCTTTGAAAGGCATCTAGATAGAGTAAAAACAACAAAAAAACTATATTTTTACACTACTAGATAACCATGAGAGGTGAAAAACTAAAGTTCATGATAGTAAAAAAAAATTTACCTCGAGTAAATTTGAAGGAAGATGAAAAATTGCTCCAAAAGTCCAAGCTTCAAGATGAAAACTCAAGAGAGGAGAGGGGAAAAGGAGGTAGTCGGCTACCTCTAGGGTTTTCTTGGGGTTTTGTTTGATGAAGTGAAGAGATGAAGAGAAGTAAGAGCCATTAGATCTAGATTTGGGTGGCTAGGATGGGTTTTAGGCTTAGTGGGTAAGTTGTCTTAACGGATCTTGACCCATCCACTCAAATAGAACCCAATAGGAGTTAGTCAAAAAAAAGGCAACCCCGAATTTTACGCACTGGTAGTCGACTCCCTCCTGTAGGTAGTCGACTCCCTGCTGGGTAGAGTCGTTTTCTCATCCCGGAGAAAGTTTGGTCCAGGTTGAGCGAGCTCTTTTTAACGAAAAATATTTTTAGCAATAAAACATAATCATACATACAAATTAACTTGTTTCAACCCATTTAAAAAATAGTTATAAAAAAATAAATGAAAGCATTTGTTCCGATTCAGCCGTTTTGACTTCCCGAATTTTCTTCATTGTTTTCCTCCTTTTTAGAGCACCTGAAAAATAAGCGTTTATGGTACTCTTTTGGTTTTGAGTCCGAGGAGTTAGTCTTTAGGAAACCAAACCCAATACGGTTTAGTTCCTTCATGAACAATATACTTATAATTTTTGTTAAAATGAATCTGTTTAACAAAGTTAGTAGCGTACCTTTCTTTTTGCTGATCAGATAATCTCTTTGGTACCCAGATGCTTAAAACATTATCATTAGCATGATGCATCCTAGTGTGCTTAACCCGTTTCTTGGTATGATGTGAATCATAGCCAAGTCCGGTTTTGCTAGATGAAGTTTTTTGATTATCTATTATATTATCTAGCTTCCCTTTTCCTTTATTGAAATTCTCAATAATTTTCATCGTAGCGTCGTATTTATCTTTGACGGATACGAGAAGATTATTCAGACGTTCAACCTTTTCATTTACTAGCAAAATATCCTTTTGTAAAAGATCATTTTTCTCTTTAAGAAGACTATTTTCTTTAATGACTTCGTCTTTTTCCTTAGTCTCTCTTTTAGCAATTCTAAGTGTTTTTCTATGTTCTTTAATGAGCTTTTCATGCATTTTGCATAGCTCTTTATATGCTCCCCTATAGTCCAAGTCTTCATCATCGCTTGACGATGACTCATTGTCGCTAGATGAATCATGATGCGAGCTTACCTTGGAGGATGTAGATGCCATGAAGCACATGTGTGCCGTCTCTCTTCTTTCATCATTATCTTCGTCTGAGGATTCGTCGAATGAAGAATCGTCGCTCTGGTCGAAGGCTGCATAGGCTTCTTTCTTTGGTCGCCGAAACTTGTTTCTTGTATTGGTTCGTCTTTCATTATTCTCTTTGTTCTTCCCACGATCTCTGGAATCACGGTTGTTTCTTTCCAATGGACAATCTCTCTTGATATGCCCTGGTTTATTGCAACCAAAACAAATAATACCGTTAGTGGGTCTAAAAGATCGTTTTCCATACTTACTTGTGATGAACTCTTTAAAGTTCTTTGAGATGAACGCGATGTGATCTTCTTTGTCCGTGTAATCGGAATCTTCTTCTTGAGCTTTGAATGCAAGATTTTTCTTCTTTGGTTTTTCTTCGATTTTCTTGTCTTCTTCAAGCTCGATCTCATATGCCATGAGATTTCCCATCAGTTCTTCGATGGTGAGGTCCTTTACATTGTGAGCTTCTCGAATGGCCGTGGTCTTTCCCTTCCATTCGGGTCGGAGGGATCTTAGTATCTTCATTACCTGTTCATACTCGGAAAGTTTCTTTCCTAGTCCTGCAAGCTCATTTGTAATGTTAGTAAAACGAGTATTCACATCGGTGATACTCTCTCCTTCTTCCATTTTAAAAGTTTCGAATTTTGAATGTAATACATTTATACGAGATTCTTTTACCTTTTCTGTACCTTCGTGACTTACCTGAAGAGTGTGCCAAATTTGATGTGCTGTCTCACATTGGGAGACTCGATTGAACTCATTTCCTGTAACAGCGCAAAACAAAGCATTCATTGCTTTTGCATTGAGATTAGCTCTCTTCTTGTCATCGATAGACCATTTTCCAAACTCAACGTCGGTGGGTGCGATGTACGGGACTTTGGTGATAGTCCATGCTTCAATGTCCAATGACTCTAGGTGAGTCTTCATTCGGATCTTCCAGCTGGCGTAGTTGGTTCCGTTGAATAGAGGTGGTCGCATAGTGTTCAGTCCTTCGGAGTGAAAAGATGTTGACGCCATCACTATTGTAGCCTCGCTTTGATACCAAGTGTTGGATCCTGTGGATGGCAAGCAACACTAGAAGGGGGGGTTGAATAGTGTTGATCAAATACTAAAACTTTTTCGCTCAACGATATTAACACAAGTAAATTCCTTCTAACGTTGCCTAAGAAACCAAGTAGAGTGATCTACGCTTGGTTCTTAATCAACAATATAATTTAAAGTGCACAGCGAAATTTCACAGCAGGTAGTCGACTCCTTATGAGCAGTAGTCGACTCCCAGAGAATATATTAGAACAAATAAGATTACAAGTATGAATTTCAGCGTATAGAAATAGAATTGATATTTGTTGTAGATAGAAGAAAAAAATGTAAAGATAATCAAACACAGAAAATGCAAACGCAAAGACAAGGATTTTTATCCTGGTTCCCCGCAACCCGGGTACGTCCAGTCCCCGACCAATCCGGTACGAGATTTCCACTATCTGCCTTGGCAAATACAAGCACCTAACTTCACTCGTTAGGATTTCCAACGACCTAGCCTTGACCAGGATTTCCGAACACAACACCTAGACTTGTCTAGGGTTTACCCTTGCCTCACAAACCGAGGACTTTCCAACTGGCAACAACTAGACTTGTCTAGTGTTCCAACAATCAACACAATAAGAGATTTGTCCAATACTCTACAATAAATGATAGAGATTGGTAAATACACCCGATTCTATAGCCAATCAAAGTTAGACAATTTGTGTAGTGGCTTAATATAATGATAGTCTAGATCACACAAAGATACGAGATAAGTTCTTTGTGATCTAGAGCTTTTTCAAAAATCCTTCAAATAAAATTAGAGAGAAATAATAGAGAGGATTTTGAAAAACAATTTAGCCAATAAAATAATAATATGATCTTCAAAAAGAATTGGGAAAATATTGCAAGATCAAAAACTGAAATTAAACTGGCTAGAGAGAAAATTAGAGAGCTTTGATTCACGAGAGCTTTTGCGAATTTTGATTTTCAATTGTTGCATTTTTTCACAAAATAATTAAGCTCTATTTATAGGGAAAAACTGAGATTTGAATTTCAAATTTCGTTTGACTTTTGTCCCAAAAATTTCGGAGTAAATTGCTCAAAAGATTTTAAAATTCAAATTCAAAACGTCTGAAAATTTCCAGCAGGTAGTCGACTCCCTCCTATAGGTAGTCGACTCCCAGAGGAATCTAGGAAATTTTCATCCCTGAGAAGTAGTCGACTCCCTACTTTTGGTAGTCGACTCCCAGAGGAGTTTTTCCTGTTGTTCTAGTCAAAAGTTGTAGCTCCAGGGTGCGTGGAGTTTCACTACGAGAATTATGAAGTGACTAGAAAAGCTCTTGAAAACTATTTTGAAGATAGTTAAAAATTATTTCGAAATCATTTGAGTGTGTGTTGTCTATTTGATATGGCTTTGACAAATACCCTAAAAGACACGACACACTCACACTAGACTCTGAACATGTCTTCGGAAGTTTAGTCAACTTGATGAAGTGAAGATGAGCTTCTCTTTGAGCTTCTTGTTTTGTTTGAGCTTGAGCTTCATCACTTGAGTTTAGCCATGTTCGTCTTTGTCGTGGAGCGTTGTGCGTGCTTCTTGGAGTATTAGTAGAGCTTCACGAAATCTGTATACTTAAAGTGTAGTGTAGTTAGTACACTAAGCATTCATTTGGTGTGCTCATCATCAAAATTACTTGGGGGTGGAATTCAATTTCCATCATCAACGACTCTCCTTCTCGCGGTTTGGAGAGGAGCGGCAGACTGCGGAGGCATTCCTTGAGCTCAGCGAATGCTCGGGTGCAATCCTCGTCCCAAGGTATCGTCTTCCTTTTGTCGGCAGGCTCAGCGATTGCTTTCCTCAGGGTCTTGAAGAATGTAAGGGACTTCTCCGCCGATTTGGATAGAAATCGCCGCAGAGCGACGATGCGTCCATTCAACCTCTGCAGCTCTTTAATTGTCGGTGGCTCCCGCATGTTGATCAGTGCCTCAATCTTGTCAAGGTTAGCCTCAATGCCACGATTGGTGATCATGAACCCCAAGAACTTGCCGGATCTCACCCCGAACGTGCACTTCGTGGGGTTGAGCCAGATGTTGTGCTTTCGCAATCGCTCAAAGGTCTCCCTGAGGTCGGCGATATGATCCCCTGGTTCCCTCGACTTGACCAACATGTTGTCGACGTAGACCTCCAGGTTCCTCCCTATCTGGGAGTCGAACACCTTGTTGACCATTCTCTGGTAGGTGGCCCCTGCGTTCTTCAAGCCAAAAGGCATCTTCTTGTAACAGAAGGTCCCCCGATCCATCGTAAAGGCTGTCTTCTCTTCGTCCTGAGGGTCTATCTGGACTTGATTGTACCCGGAGTAGGCGTCCATGAAGCTGAGCATTTCATACCCCAAGGCACTGTCCATGAGGTGATCGATGCGAGGAAATGGGTAGCTATCCTTGGGGCAAGCTTTTTTGAGGTCACTGAAATCCACACACATTCGCCACTGCCCAACCGCCACTTCCCGTTGGGCTTCTTAACCATCACGACGTTGGATAGCCACTCCGGGTACCAGACTTCTCGGATAAAGCCGGCGTCGCGAAGACGTTCCACCTCCTCGGAGGCAGCCCTCATCTTCTCGCCACATAGATTCCGCTTCTTCTGTCTGATCGGTTTGAAGTTGGGGTCGGTATTCAGCCAGTGCACAATCACCCCGGGATCAACACCGGGCATGTCATCGGGCGACCATGCGAAGACATCAAGGTTTGCCTCCAAGCACTCGATCAACCTACTTCTCAGGTTAGGGTCCAGTCCTGATCAGATGGAGACGAATCTTCCCTCGAAATTCGTGACTGGGATCTGCTCCTGCTCTTCCGCGAGAGTGGGTCTCGGTCTGCACCTTAAGTCAAGTGAGGCCATTGGATCGTCAGGCCGTCCAGTGGGCTTCTCGGCTGCTAGCTGGTAGCAGATCTTCAGCTTTCCTGCGTCGTCGTCGACTCGCACGATCCCTCTCGGGGTCTGAAACCTGATCATCCGGTGGAGAGTCGAGACCACAGCACCAATAGCGTTGAGGAGTGGGCGGTCGATGATCCCATTATACGCCAACCCGATCCCCAGCACCATGAACTCCACCGTCAGGGTCACCGAGTCGGGTGGCCCCCCGAGCGTGACTGGGAGGTGGATCGCCCCGACGATGGGTGTGGAGTGACCCGTGAAGCCCACCATGGGCCCCAAGCATGGCTCCAGGTCCTTGTCCCGCAATCCCATCCTTTCTAAAGTCGACATGAAGGGGATGTTGCAAGAGCTGCTAGTATCAACTAGCAGCCGCCGTACCATGGATGTGTCGATGACTACGGACACCACTAGTGCTTCGTCTGACCGCGGTTTCTCCCTCGCTGAACCCGCCCCGTCGACTGGGGGGAGGGGAGGAGGGCACCCGGTCTCCATATCATTGTCCTCCGGGCCGAGGTCGCTCCGGAGTCCCATCCTGAAGCGTGCGCCGGGGAGTCATGGTCCCTTCCCACCGACCGCGGTAGGGGCCGACGCCCGACGCCAGGGTCACGCCCCTCCTTCGCTGCGGAGGGTGGAGCCGTGTCATTGTCGGTGTGGTTGTTTTACGTGGGTGTTGGTTCGGTTCCCACAGACGGCGCCAGATGTTTACGGGTGTTTTCTCACCACTGGATCGTTGACCGAGGACTGTACAGTCAACGTGGTCAAGGGGTCGGTTGAGATCCCTTGGGCACGCCAAGTACACGTGCACTCAACGTGGGTCGGAGATGGATTCGAGGTCGAGCATGAGATCCGAGCGCAGTGTCGGTCCTCGGTTGAAGCAGAGCGGAGGGGAAGCCTCGGCTCTGTGAGATGGGCTCGGCCTCGGTTGGACGATTGTCGAGAGGTAGCCTCAGTGCTTCGTTGGCTGCTTGGTCTTCGGTCGGTAGCCACGCCCGCTTGCAGCAGGGGCGATCGTCGGGCGCTGAGGGGTAGCCTTGGCGCCTCAGTCAGCTTCTTCCTGGACAAACGAGAAACTCGTCAGGGGGACCGGACATTGGTTCCGGCCGTATCCCCTCCGATGCCTAAGTCAGATCAAGGTCTGAAGAGTACTCGGTGGGGGTAGGTACGACTCTAGAGGAGATCGATACGCTGACCCTCGGTGCGAGCAGGGGGAGGGAATGAGAATGGCGAAAAACCAAAGTCGTTGATGGAATACCTCAGATCTGAGTACGTGGGGTTCGTTCCCCTTTCCGGTTGCTCCTGCTACCTTCTTATAGGGTTCGTGCCATGATTCCCCCCGATCCACGTCCTTCGTCCGCCCCTACTCACGCCCCCGCGATCTGCCTTCTTCAAGCCGCCTGCGTGCGTCATGGGGAGCGTGGATTAACGGACTCCTTAATGGACATTAAGGAGCCACGGATTTAGGGGAACGGCTGTCCCGGGGGAGCGTGAGCAGATCGTGCGTCCCTTGGGCTCGTCTGACCCGACGTAGGGCTTTATTCGTGGGCTTCATCTGGCGGGGCCCAATATCGCTAGTGGGCTTCTCGTTCATGGCTGGGTCTCGGGTCTCCGTTTCTTGGGCTGCTCCCAAATAGTCGTATCAGTCCCGATTCCGAATCACCTATTCTAAGCGTAGTCATGAGGCAAAAGAAGAAAAGGGGTTACCTTGAGAAGGAGCTGAAGGAAGAAAGACGACGGAGAGGAGGAGCTTGCAAAACCAAGATCAGAAGGAAGGGCGCAAAAGAATCGAAACTTGGGAGGCCGGTGTCTTTATACACTGGGCGATCGAGGAATTCAAACTGTCCAGGAGGGAGCACGTGGCAGCATCAGAGGATCGGTGGCATTTCGAAACCCGCACCAAGAGAAGATCAAACGGGCAGCATCATAATGACCCCCGTTTAATGGGCTGGCCTCGACTGATACGCCTGTCAAATCCCCAACAATCACATCGCCCGAACCGAACCGGCTAAACCCGAACGGCTCGGACGATGGGGGCAATTGATACGACTATTTTGGAGAAGCCCAAGAAACAAGGACCCTAGACTCAGCCACGAACGAGAAGCCCACTAGCAAGATTGGGCCCCACCAGACGAGGCCCACGAAGCCCTACGTCGGGCGAGACGAGCCCAAGGGACGCACAATCAGCTCGCGCTCCCCCAAGACAACCGTTCCCCTAAATCCACGTCCATTAAGGGGTCCGTTAATCCACGCCCCCCACGATGCAGCAGGCACCTTGAAGGAGGCGGATCACGGGGGCGTGAGTGGAGGCGGACAAAGGATGTGGATTGAGGGCAATCATGGCACGAACCCTATAAGAGGGTGGCAAGGGCAACCGGGAAGGGGGATCAAACCCCAGGTACTCAGATCTGAGGTATTCCATCAACGACTTTGGTTTTTCGCCATTCTCATTCCCTCCCCCTGATCGCGCCGAGGGTCAGCGTATCGATCTCCTCTCGAGTCGTACCTACCCCGCCGAGTACTCTTCAGACCTTGATCTGACTTAGGCATCGGAGGGGATACGGTTGAAACCAAGGTCCAGCCCCCTGACGAGTTTCTCGTCTGTCCATGAAGAAGCTGACCGAGGCACCGAGGCTACCCCTCAGCGCCCGACGATCGCCCCTGCTGCAAGCGGGCGTGGATACCGACCGATGACTAAGCAGCAAATGAATTGCCGAGGCTACCCCTCGACGCTCGTCCAACCGAGCCCGAGCCTGTCTCACAGAGCCGAGGCTTCCCCTTCGCTCTGCTTCAACCGAGGCCCGACGCTGCGCTCTGGTCTCACGCTCGACCTCGACTCCATCTCCGACCCCCGCTGAGTGCATGTGTGCTTGGCATGCCCAAGGGATCTCAACCGACCCATTGACCACGTTGACCGTAGAGTCCTCGATCAACGATCCAGTGGTGAGAAAACACCCGTAAACACTTGTGATCCTTTGTACTTCTTTTTCGATGCATCAAAAAAAAGGAAGCAACTTGAGAGGAAATGTTTACCTTCTCTAGCCTCTTTGAAATCATCGAGGACCCTTTTATGCCCGGTTGCTTTTCAAGCAACGTCGAGTAATCATGATCTACTTTGCTGCCATGCTTTTATAAATGGATTGATGCCACTTTGGTGGGTTTCTTCTAGCAGCCTTTTTTTAAATTTGCCAGCATCTATCAGTAAAAAATTAACTCGTCGCTAGGGGAATTATCGACATGGATTTATTTCTGTTACTATAATTCCATGAGTGGAAACAAACTTCCGCCCAGGAAACAGTTTTGACCATCAATTGAATTTTCATGGATAGAAAAACTTTTTTTGAGAAAAAAAACCTTTTATATCCCCATACAAAATTTCAATGGGCAACGTCCTGTGGGTGGAAGTTCTCTTCACCCACAAAATGGTTTTACCACCCACAGAATATCCATGGGCAGTATAGCCAAAAAATAGTGTAAATGTAGGAAAATGGATTTTCTATGGACCTACTATGTGGATGGAACATCCATGAAAATCCACGGTCGATCAGCATTAATTAAAAACCCAAAAAATTAATATGGGCTTGGGTAGGCAAGCCTAAATTTTTAGGCATGGTTGCCACCCCTGCCTTAAAAATCTCTATTACTCACACACTTTCTTTTCTATCTATTCTATTCCCAAAATCCCCCCTCCCAACATGTCGCCCCCTGCAGCCTGACACCGCCCTATCGTTCCCCATGCACTCTCTCTAAAGGTAAAACCCCCATTTCTCTGTACACAACACTCTACCACTCTTTCCACCCTCCTCTATATATGACAACAGTTCGTCGACGTACAATGAGAAGGGGGAGGGAAAGTGAGTGGACGAGTGAATCTCTCTCGAGGCCATGCCAGTCGGCCTCTATACATGAACCATGAGGAAGGGAAGAAAGAGTGCATGTTCTAACGAGAGGGAGTAGTTTATTACATTTCTTTGTACTTTTTAATTTATTAATGATAGAATAAAATTAAAATTAAATTTTTTATTATTATATAATTAGGTGGTGGTGATGTTGATGATAATGTTGTTAAGTATTGTTGTTTTTAGCCGTGGCAGCAATTGATGGTAGTAGTGGTGATTTGTGGCGGCGGCGGCGGCGTTGTTATTGTTGTTATTTTTATTGTTGTTGGTATGCACGTATATATGTTGTGAATATTTTTAGTCCAATTATTGTTCAAACTTCCAAATATTATAGAAATATAAATATCAATTATTTACTACCATAAGGATAACCTAAACCGAAAGTGAAAATGTTATTTTTATGTAAGCTCGTTGAAAACCGTAAAAGATAGTAACATGAAGTAATTGAAATATCGTTTTAAAGCTATGGCTAACTTGTAAAGAACAATATCATGAAAAATGCTCCTCTTATGAAATCTACACACAATTCGAGTCGTATATTTGTCCATCTAATAAATATTATATATAATCCTTCTAGAAATTGCACGTGCACTTGGTGCACGGAGCAAAAATAACTCCCAATAAACACGGCCGCAATGCAAGCGCGGAACTGAGAAGGAGCCAAAAGCGTGGGTGTGCGTGTTAACCGCATCGGAGGGTAAAAGGGGAGAGAATGCACGGACACCCCAAAAACCAACCCACACAATTAGGACGCAGGACCCACACGGCGTTTCGATGAATGCAAAAACAGGTGAAAATGAGAAGTGTGGGTTAGAGTGAGTGTATTGTCTTAGGGTTTTTGGTTTTTTTTATCGGGGGTGCGATTTTGGGTGTTTTGGGTTTGGGTTTATTTGGGGGGTTGGGTGTGATTTTGGGTTTAAGTAATTTGTCCCATATGGCGATGTGATATTGCCACATGGGACAAATTCAAAAACATCCCTCAATTGTAATTTTGGGTGTTTTGGGTTTGGGTGTGTTTTGGTGAGTTGGGTGGGTGGGTTTTTGGGTTTTTTTTGGTGTTTGGGTTTAAGGAGGTTGTCATATGTGGCGATGGGACATTGCCACATGGGACAAAGATTCAAAAACCTCCCTCTTTTGTAATATAGATTATTACATATGTGTCTGTGTCTGTTGATATTTTGAAGCCATCATGTTTGAAACATACAAATATTTTGTATGCACATGTGATGGGGGGGCATATACATAAATTTTTATTGCATCCATCCGTATTTGGTATGCAAATGTATTACGTTCATACATATCCATGTGTGTTTGTATGTTCGTTCGTTTCATAAGATTTTTAGTAACACTTACCCATTATTCTTTGTGTACAAATATATGTGGATTTGTAGCTGTAGGTTCTTCCCACTATATTGTACTTAAAGAACAACAAATACTTGCTATCAGAATTTTCATGAAACAAATGTGCACACAAGCACATAAGGATACATATGTAATACATTTGCATACCTAATGGGATAGAAGCCTTCCTCGATAACTGATCATGGATATTGTATATGGTACTTAAGGATACTAAGCTCACCCCCTTTTAATTTCAGATGTGGGTGGTACCAGACAAATTATTCATGGACATACTACATAACATACTACATAAAGGAGGTTTGCAGACATCTGGGTAAGAGATGAGATAGATGCAGTCTTAGAATACTCCAACACTAGTGTAATTCAGTACGCAGTAATAAAACATAAATCCAATGAAACAACACACGTCAATCAGAGACACACAAGACTTGGTAACGTAGTTCGGTGCACACTCCTACATCTGCGGGGCCACGCCCAGAAAATTAGAATACTCCACTAAAATAATCAATGAGTACAATCACTAATTATCGTGATTCTATTAGGAGGAACAACATCCCCCTCAATACAAACCGTGATGGGTGGTCTCTACCAACCCATGGAGTATTCTCGGTAAGCTCTCCTTGCCCGCAAGATCCCCTTGCACAACCAACTAGATTAACTCCCTTGATCCCTACGTGCGTAGCCGTCGGCCTCCTCCCAGAGTTCTTCAAAACTTTCGTAAAAATCCTTGCCCTCGCTGTCAAACCGCACGCCCTTCACTACCCCGCTCCCCCTCAATCATTGAGTAGATATGGAAGGTCGCTCAATGAAATCACGTGCAGAATCGGCAGCCCACAAATTAAGGAATCACTTCGGGCAAGTGGTTCCGCAATATCTTCAACAAGATCTTCCAACCAATATTTGCGGGCGAAAATCTCTCTAAAAAATTCAATAACAAATTCCGAGAGATAAATAGCTTCCAAACATATCTTCAGCTCACACATAATTAACTGAACTAATATAGGAAATGGTTCAGCCAAATCTTCTAAAAATAGCAACAACAATAAGTGTGCGAGATTCTCTCCAACCGAATCAACAATAAAATGAGAGAATAATAGCTGCTAAATATATCTCCAGCGATTCCTCAATCACAGCTACCTATACCAGAATCGGTCGAAGATACAACAAAAAGATCTGCATCAATCAATCTTCCCAACCAACAAATCTGTGAGATATTCTCTTTCTATTTCAACCCAACATCCCTTCAATTTAGCAACTGATTTAGGAAGGGCTTTCCAAAAATCTTTCATGTAGACATTCCACAATCAATTCAGAAATCCCCGACATTCTAGGTAGCAAATCAGATCTGAAACTGCAAGACAGATCTGCAGACCAAAGCAGCGTTTCTGCATACGAACCAGAATTCCAGATCCCGAATGTTGAACATTATGTTGAACGACATTATGTTCAACATTACTGCTCAAACTGCCCAAAAACAATTCTGATTCCGCAAACCGAGCTCTCCAGCTACAGTGCCACTAATGCCAACAAATATCAGCAGAAATTCAACCCTAACAACTAGTCTTCTTTGATTGGAAATCAACATGATCTAGCTACTATCATTGCAAGATGCATTCGAATAGTAAGTTGCGTGTCAGAAATATTGCGAATGATTAGTTAGTGGCTCATATATTTGAGGACAATTATATATTTAGGAGTTACCATGAAGGTGTTGTATATAAGAAGACATGCAATACAAGGTACTATAATGGGTGACAGAGTGGATGCCACTCATGTTATGTTGAATGATATTCTTCCTATAAGCGATGGTAATGACATCCAGGAGATGAACACATCTCTAATAGATATAATGCTTGATAAAATTAATGTAGGATAATAATTTAGATTTATACAGGATGTAAGGAGTTCACAAGGATATCGCTTATGGTGAGACATCTGCATATACTAACCCTTAGTATGATGGCTGTTACATATTTCCAGATGTTATTGGATCAATTGAGAAGAGTCATTCTAATTAGTGAGAAAAGCATGCATGTGACTCATTATGAAGATAGAAATTAGTCATACCCTAGTGTTGGATTACAAGAAGATTGACATTTACCTATTTTATTATAAAGAGAATATTGTTATCAACGGTTGTCTAACTTACCATATACAATGTTGGAAATGTTGGAAATTAGAAGAACTTGCAAGGTTATTTGGAGGATGGGGAATAGCATGTACGTAAAGCAAAATACATATGAAGATTTTGCATTATTTTTCTATTATTCTTAGGCTGTAGAGGTTCTCCATGTATACAAAAATGATATGGAAAATATGACAGCATGTAAAGGAATGCATAAAGGATGAAAATTTGAGGCATCCTATTGCTTGTGAGGCACGTGAGCATGTCAATCAAATCTATCCCCTTCATGCTTTGCAATGTTTGCTAAAAAAATTACATTTTAAGCACACTACATTGTTATCTTAAAATTACTAAATACATTACAATTATATCAATTTTCACTCCTCTTCTCACTTCACTTTTACCATCCCTTCGTCATCCAACTCCCTTGATGCTTCCTCCTCTTCTCATTGACGAACTCCAACTCCTCCCCATATCAATGCCCTTCTATCCCTCTTCAACTTTCTCAACCTCCTCCTCCTCCTCCTCCGTCCTCCTTCCATTCGCAACTTCTTTCCCATCGAGTTTAATTAAACCCCAAAAAATTAAAAAAATCCAATTATACCCACCAAACATGAAACTCAGTTAAAATTAATTAAACTCTAAAAAATGATGTACTTGAATTTTCAGGCCTAAGCATCATATGTGTAACTTGGGCTCATATCCCCGAACACCATATATGATGTACTTAGGTCTAAAGGCCCGAGTAATTATTATAAATATAAGCCCGATCATCAATTCAGTTGATCATGTTTGAGAATCCGAGCAACAATGCCGAAAAAGAGGAGGCTAATGGGGATGAGGAGGATGGGAAAGTGATGGTGGTGACTACAGAAAGAAGAGTGAAGGAGTGGTCGATTTGGAAAAGATGCAGATACAGGAGGGGGGATGCGGAGAAGGGTGAGAAGTAGATGATGTGGAGGTGGATGAGGATGTGATGACGGGAGGATTGGCTTTCTTTTTTTCTCCTGGTGGGAGAAGTGTATTGTAGCAATGAGAGGAAAAAATAATAAAACTCAAATTTTACTCAAATATAGAATAAGTATTAAGACAAATGTCAAACTTGTTAAAAAGTACAATATGTTTAGAGTTTTTTGTAATGTGAGTCGCTATACACACAGACCTAAATACCTAACACACAGATCATTTATTTACATGTTTGCCATTGAAATTTTTTACGCTTTTATCATCATCCTCTCTTCCTCTTCTTCTCTGCCACTATCGCCTCTCCGCAGCCTCTCCTACTGCACACATTGCATCTGCCGACCTCTCCCCTTCATCATCCCATACACACTCCATACTATCCCTCCTCCCCACACTTCCGTCCTCATTCCCTCTCCTCTTCTGTTGATGTCGCCTCCGACTCAATATCGACAGTGACAAAAAAGAGGAGGGGAGGGGAGGGGAGGGGATGATGAAGAGTGTGGATGACGGACCTCAAGGGGGAGGGGAGGGGATGGAGTGGACGATGAAAGGAAGAGGGGGCACAACAGAAGCTGACGACAACGATGTGGGTAGAAGCGAGAGAGGAGAATGAGTGAAATGATATTTTGAGGATACTAGGAGATGTGATATGTGTAAAATAAAAAAACTGTTGGAGATCAATCAACCATGGCAATCGCTCATGGTCCCTTTTATCATATTAACATGTTAATGAGGGGAGACCAATGGTCTCTTAGTATACCAAAGGTCCACCCCACTACTAAGTAGTGGGGTGTTTATGGTGGATAAATGAGAGGGGAGACCATAAGTCTCCCCCACTCATAACACCCCCCCATCCATCCATTACCTTTGAACTTAGCATATGAATACTTCATGATTCATGATGCTAATGGGGTGGATACTTCTGGATCTAGAGTAAACGTGTTTGCCTCATTAAAACCTTAGCTATGGAAAACCCAGTGGAAAAACCAATAGTCTTAAGGAAAAAGAGTACAACCCACATGTTACTCTCCCTGATTCATACAAGCTTCATGCTTGTAGATCTCTCAGCTGTCTCATCCCGATTTCTTTTACAAGTTTTACAAAAATACATCTAGGCAGAGCCTTAGTGAACAAATTAGCTAAATTTTCATAAGACTGAATCTGCCGTACTTCAAACTACTTCTACTCCTATAACTCGTGCGTCTAGAAGAACTTGGGAGAGATGTGCTTCGTCATGTCGTCCTTGATGTACAAGCTTGTAGTAGAGGTTTACAAGCCGCATTATCTTCAAATAATATGGTTTTCTCAAGGTCTTCCGTCTTCAGGCCGGTCGTCACTAGAATCTGATGAATGACTACACGAAGCCAGACACATTCTCTGCTAGCTTCATGGATTGCCAGGAGCTGAGTTGTTGGATGAGACTGCTGTGGTGGTCTGCTTCAAAGATTTCCAGGAGATGGTCGTACCACCGAAAAATGAACACCAGTCTGTGATTTCTTGGTATGGGATCAGACCTGTAACCTGTATCTGCATAACCAATCAAAATGGAAAATCCACATTTCGGGATGTATAATCCCAGGTCGACTGACCCTTGGAGGTAGTGCAAAAGCTGCTTTACTCCGTTTTAGTGATGCTACGGGCACTGAAAACTGTATCTGGCTAGTAGGAAGACTACGAATGTTATGTAAGGACACGTGCAGTTTGCTAGATATAGTAGTGCTCCTATGGCAATAAGGTAAGGTACTTCAGGACCTAATGTTTCTCCCCCTCTTCCAGCAGACAGAAGGGGTCCTTATGTACATCCAAGGATCTAAACGACCATTGGTTTACATAGAGGATGACATTTGGAAATTTTTCAGTAATTTTCAGGATTCTTCCGCTGATGTTTTCTATCTGTAAGCCAAGACTATGTTTAGTCTTGCCTAGGTCTTTCATTTCAAACATTAGTTTGAGGCTTGCAGATATATCATCAATCTCTGCAGGAGATCTGATGAGGTTTAAGTCGTTTACTTAGATGGCTATTATCACGAATCCTTTTCCCGGGGTTAAAATACACGGGCAGACTTCATTATTGGTGAAACCTTGTGAAACAAGAAAATCACTCAGTCTGTTATTCCACATTTTTCCCGATTGCTTAAGACCATATAATGATCTTTGCAGCTTAACAGAATAAACGTCCCGATGTCTATATTTTATTTATGTTGGTATTTTGAAACCATCTGGAAGTTTCATATAGGTATCTGTATCTATATTGCCATGTAGATATGCAGTCACAACGTCCAGGAGCTGCATTTCTAGGCCTTCTATTTAAGCTTATCATGAATCAGAAATGTGATTGTATCCATAACACGGGGAAGTATATTCATAATCTATCCCCGGTCGTTGGGAAAATCCTTGAGCTACAAGCCGTGCTTTGTAGCATACGAACTGATTATTCTTATTTATTTTCCTTACGAATACCCACTTGTATCCCACAGGTTTTACACCTTTTGGTGTTTGGACTACTGGTCCAAAGACTTTGTGTTTCAAGAGTGAGTTCAGCTCTACGCCTATTGCTTCGTTCCACTCTGGCCAATCTCTGTGTTTGTTTCCAACTAGAAATAGTGGATTGATATCATCGTCGACATTAGCGACGTGAACAACAATATTGAACGTGAAGTCGAAGACGACGACAGTGCTTTTTCTGTCAAGTACCTCCCCAGTACGTACGAATTTTAATTATATTTCTCCGGTATTGTCCTCTTCGAGGGACTGAAGGAGGGGAGAGGTTACTAGTCCGAGCTCAGCATCCTGTGGCGGGATATTCTTTATTTCTCCAGGTATATTCCTCTAACGAGGGAATTTAACTTTGGATCCAGGGGTCGTCCTCTTTTTATTTTAGGTACGGTCGATTCTGCTGCCGGTGGATTGCACTCATCTTTGGGGATGGCAATCCTAGCTGGCGTATTGGTAGCATGGACGTGTGATCTGATAATCTTCTGGTTATCAGTAAATTTGTCCGGTAGTGAAAGTATTCTGAATGTGAATGATCTTCAGGATCTCATCTTCGTAGAGATTAGTACGCGGATCATATTGAGACAAAGACTTAGTGTCCTAAGAAATGGTCTCAGAAGCTTCAGGCTTTTGTTTTGTGAGCCTAGTATGGAAAATAATTTTATGAAGATGTATCTATCAGTACCATAAAGTACCGAAATGGAGAACTTGATGGGTGAATTGGCCCACAAATGTCTCCTTGTATTTTCTCCAAGAAGCTAGGAGATTCAAAACCCCACTTTCAGGTGGGATGGTCTCCTGATTAGTTTTACCCTTATAATAGGAGGGACACGAAAAATCACCCTTTTGAAGAATCTTCAGGTTCCTCAATTTTTGTCCTCGGGTGTGGGTTATGATGCGGTACATCATTTTCGATCCTGGGTGACCTAGTCTATAATTGCCAGAGATTGAATTCTGGTGAGGTAGAACACTGCTGGTGCCCTATCAGATTAGCTTCTATAGGTTAATTGTATGTTTGATAAAGGCTCGACGGGAGTCCTGTAAAACGTTATAGGATGGTTTCAATACCATCCTTATTACGAATAACATGCAATTATTTAACACTATTGAAATCATCAGTTTCCAAGTAATATCCATTTAAACAGATGTCCTTAAAATTTAATAGATTTCTGTTTGTTTATAGAGAAAAAACATCTTTTATTATAATTTGGGTTTGGTGTGGGAGCAATAAAATTGCTTCACCTGATCCTTCGATTATTTTATTTAATCCCGAAATCGTAGTGACGTGATCATTATAATTAATGATGCTTTAGCATCTATCAAGAAGGATCTTGTACGCGGAGGCACTATCCATTAGGCAGTCACAATTCATCTCTACCTATAGAAAAGAATGTAAAAAGTTTTATGAAAAGTAAAACTACATTCGATTCATAATTAAGATAAAGAAGGACATAATTGAAGATACATTTTAAAACATTAATGATAAAGGCTGATAATATGACTCAATTTGCTTTAGTCAAGGAGGTCGTCATTCTCGAAATCCTCGGTGTTAAACCGAGTTAGAGGCTGTATGTCCACCAAATTTGTTTCTGCAGAAGGCTTCAGGCTTGCCATATACAAATCTTGGAAGTGGCATGGAATACGACAGACCCTGGACCAATGTCCAGTCATGCCACACCGGTGGCATTTATCTTCCCAGGTTTTCTTGGGAGCAGACATCTTGTTAGAGGTATTCCTCTTCAACGTATTATTTTTCTTCCCCTCATTATTGTGTTATGGGGAGGAGCTCTGGTCTGCTTCTTCGCAGTTTTCCCCTTGTTGAATCTTCCTTTGTGCGTGTTCTTCATCTTCTGGGAAGAAACTGTGTGAGCTTCAGGGAGAGGAGCAGAGCCAGTAGGGCATAGGTTATGAGTGGCCAGTAGGAGGTCTCTGTTCTGCTCTGCCATAAGAAGGCAGGAGAGTAAATCAGAGTACCTCGTGAACTTGTGTTCGCGATACTGTTGCATGAGAATAGCATCCTTCTCATGGAAGGATGTACATGTTTTCTTAAGCATTCGGGATTCCGAGACTTGTTTACCACACCACTTCAGGCGTGAGGTGATGTTATGGAGTGCTGAGTTATACTCAGTAACGGACTTAAAGTCCTGAAGTCGGAGATTTTTCCACTCATAATGTGCACGATGGAGGATAACATCTTTCTGATGTTTGTATATGTCCTCAAGTGTTGTCCACAGTTCATGAGGGTCTTACACTGTTAGATATTTGGCCTTCAGGGTCCGATCAATATGTCTCCTGATATAGATAATGGCTTTTGCCTTCTTTACATAGGAGACTCTAACAGTAGCAGTCCCTTCATCAGTTGTCACAGCCGTAGCTGGAGCCTGAATTGTGTGACTTATGCCCTGTGAGCGCAGATGGAACTTCGGGTCCAGCTGCCAGCTCAAGTAATTTTTCCAGCCGCATCGAGAAAATCAAAGCCGACGCTCGCTATTTTTGGCATATTATCTATGCATTAAAATAACATGAATTCATAAAACATATTAAAGATTCATGTAAAGTTAATAAATTAGTTGCGGGGATCGGCCAGTCACCATATAATAAAGTCCAAAGTCCAAAATTATAAAGTCCAGAAAGCACAAAAGACTAAAAATGAAAAAGTACAACTTGGAAACCCATTGGGGTCCCTGCAAATTTGCAATTTAGCCTCCGCCTTCAAGTAAAGAAACTCCGGTCTTTGGCTTTATACAAATTATATTCTCACTACAATTTCTCTGAAAAAAAGAAAAGAAAATGCGAGGAATATAAAAAAAGGTGACAAATTGGCGGATCAAAAACCACAACATCCACACAATTTATAAATTATGCAACAAACACATGCATAAATTATTGCGCAACATCATAGGCATATCAACATCAACATCGCACGCAATTTTATTGGAGAAATATAAAATAATTAATAATTACTTGGGCCACGTGGAGAAATATCATGCACCGTTAGGTTAGATAACTAACGGCAGAGCGATCTCAGGACCTTTCATAATTATTAAATAATAAAAACTAATTAATCTAAATTATGCAGATATTGATGGTATTGATATTATATGGACCAAAAACAAATAACATCCCAAAAAGAATATTAATGCAACAGTTTTCATTTATCTATATTTTTCAGAATTTCCAGTTATAATTTGGTATTTTCCGATATTTTTCTAGATTTAATTGAAATTTTTTGAGTTTAAATTTATATTTAAATCAGAAAAATAACATAACCCAATTATTTCAATAAAAGCCCTTAGGTTTGTTGCAGGCTTTAGGCCCATCAGCCAAAAAATTCTTTATTTTTATTAATAATAAATGGGTAAATGGGCTAATAGCCCATATGTTTAGTGTTGCAAAAATAATATTTAGCCCCCAAAAAATGAAATTGAAAACAAGTCCATTATCTCCCCAAATCTGCTTTTAAATCCTCAATTTGATTTCAAAAAAACTTTGATATGAACTCCCTAATCCGCGAAACAACCCCAATATCATAATTATTGCGTTCAAATCCCCCTCCGACAGGGAGGGGGCGGCGGTCCAGAGGGCCCTCCCTTCATGCAGCAAGAAGCCACCCCTACATGGGGGAGGCTGCGCTCCGGTAAACCCCCGGGCTTTGCGACAAGGACGAACCCCCGACAGGGAGGCCGAGCAGTGGAGAAACCCCCACCGCAACCGCAAACGAAGAGCCCCTGCGTGACTGGTTGAAGAGCTCCCCCCGATAGGGGGGCGACGCTTCGGGCGTCGCCGGCGCAAGGAGAACCCCCCGGGGGGTGGTGCGGCGACGGTGCCCCCGACAGGGGGCGGCGGCGGAGCCTCCCGACGGGGGGTCGCCCCCTACGGGGGCGGCGGCAGAGCCCCCCTCGAGGGGGGGGGGGGGGGGGGGGTCGACGAAGCTCGCAGAGAGGAGCCCTGGACAATTTATTACACAACTCTGGCCACACTAAACTAATGCATATATATTGAGTAAAGAATTATCATTACAGTACTTAATACAATTCCCAGAAGTTACTTCACATCAGTAGACATAATCTTGAACAATTTGGTGTTAGATGACCACGATATATTCATAAAAATGAAAGGTCATGTTTATTGAGGCTCAATATGAATTAAGCCGTAAGCTAATATCAATTTCTAATTTCTATTGTTTTAGAAAACATTTTATTTCATTTAAGCAAGGACGCTTGGTTGAAAAATGCATGCCATGATGCAGTGAATTGTACATCTGTCTCCCGAAAAATAAGCCCATGGGTGGTTGGCAGCAAGTAGTATTTGTAAGCTGCTCAAGAAAGACTAGGCACTCCTTACTCCTTAGAGCTCTGCTTCAGAAAGAATATTCTCATAGGATCCACTATGACGAAAAAATAGATTGCAACTGATGGTTGATAATCTACTGTTATAAACCTCAAATAAAGGGAATTTGGAGAAAAACAGTATTGGGTTTTTTATATTCTATTTTTTGATATGTTGATTTGAGTAAAACAATCAACATACATATGTAATAAAATAGAATACAGTCCTTAATATATATCTACGAGATTAGAATTTTACCTCTAGATCAAAGATCTAGGGAAGAACAAATAAAATTTGTAGATAAAAATCCCCGCTCCCGTCGATCGCTCGTCGTCGCACGGGCTTTGCCGCAACTACAAGATTCCTTCGCAAGAGGAAAATTTTGTGGGGAAGATGAAATTTTTTTTTATGGCTCAAATATTTTTCTAGAGCTTGATCGTGCTGATAACGTATTGGAGATCAATAAACCATGGCAATCGCTCATGGTCCCTTTTATCATATTAACATGTTGATGAGGAGAGACCAATGGTCTCTAGTATACCAAAGGTCCACCCCACTATTAAGTAATGTGGTGTTTATGGTGGATAAATGAGAGGGGAGACCATAAGTCTCTCCAACGCATAACAAAAACTGAGTTTTAAATATTTTTAGTCGCGTCCATATCGAGTGATCTGTGTGTACAGTCTGTGTATATACCCGCACTCCACAGTCAAGGCGTCAACCACATAGAAAATCCAATCAATCCCTTTCTCTCGATTTTATTACATCTTCCACCCCCAAATCTCCCGTCATGAATCTCCCAACACTCACCGCCACCGCTGCCGGCGTCGCCTTTAGCCTCAAATGAACCGTAGACAAAACCCTAGTTCTACCATTACTGTATCCTATGCTCGTCCAAGCCTCCACACACTCTCTCCTCGCTCCTCCCCTTTCCTCTTCGGCAAATCCGAGAGTCGCATCTAGGGTTAGGGTTAGGGCTTGCGTGGATGAAGCAGGCGGAGGTGGAGACCGGTGGATGTAGAGAGGGGAGCTGAGATAGGAAGAAGACAAAGTGGAGAAAGATGAATAGAGAATGACGGAGGAGTCGGAGAGAGTCACGGCGGCGGCGGCCCGCCGTGACTCTCTCCGACTCCTCCGTCATTCTCTATTCATCTTTCTCCACTTTGTCTTCTCCCTGTCTCAGCTCCCCTCTCTACATCCCCCAGTCTCCACCTCCGCCTGCTTCATCCGCGCAAGCCCTAAGCCTAACCCTAGATCCAGTCGCATCCTCTTCCTCTCCGCCTCCCCTGATCCGTCCTCGTCGGCCACCCTCCTCCGCGCCTGGATCCGCCGGTCAAGATCGGATCTTTATGCTCCCGTGGCTATCAGCTTCAAGAAGCGGATTGGGGGGCCTAAGGGGCTCGCTCTCGATATCAGGCACGGGTTTGGGGTCAAGATCGCGGGATCGGTTAACGTGTTAGTGGTGCATTCTGTTGCCGAGAGCCGTATCTGGGTTTTGGGGGTGAGGATTGCTGGGGATGAGAGGGTGGAGTTGGTGAAGTGCGCGGTGATTGTGTGCACGATGCCATTTTATGAAATTAAGGTTTCCATGGGGGTTTTGGTGCTCGGGGAGGTGGGTGGGGTGAGGGTTTTTCCATTGAAGCCGATGGTGAAAGCTGGTCAGGGGTTGACGGCGAAGAAGAGGAGGGATTTGAATGGAGTAGGAGAAGGAGCCGGTGAGCAGCGGTCTCGCGGTGAGTTCCTAAATTTTGGTCTTGTTCGGTTTGCACTATTTTTTGTCTATTCATATTTTGTGCCAAAACGTAAGAGTTACTTCTTTAAGGAAATGAATGATTCACTAAACATACCTTTATCTTATCAATGATCCATTTAACATGAAGACACCTGTTTCTTGGGTTATCTGAGACTTCTATCTTTGGGTGTAGCTTACATGCATCCTCGCTTCACCTTGACGTGGTGCTAGGTGTTAGAAGATACTCCCGACCCTAAGTTGTAAACATTTTGCGTGCTCCATTAGCCATTATCATTACAATTTCTGCTGCTGTATTTCTAGTGCCAAGAAAATTTACGTGTTCACTATGCAATCACCAGCTGTGATGCTGATCCTGTACTCTGCAAGCCACTAATAGCTAATGATATGTTTAATCAGCTATCATACCGGGCTTCTTATAATTCATATGGAATTTTAAACTTTGAGTGATTTTCATAGTCATTGTGAAGATTGTGTCATAATTATGGTTGATACAAAACAGCTCAGTATCTTTTCGAAGGGCTTGTTGCCGAAGGGATTGTTGCGGCAGGTGATATGGTTGATTTGATGGGGCGTACAAGCTTTGATGTATGATATGGGAATTTCGATGGAATTTGATACTTAGACATGTGTTTTTCCCTTAATCTCTCTCCTCCTTCACCCCATCCTGTCTATTGCCAGTCTCAAGGAAAGGGTGACTGTTAAAAACGTGGATGGTTGACGAGGAGATATTTGAATAAGTGGTTGAGGAGTTCCTATTTGCTGTTGGAACTGTTATCTCCTGATGTTGGTAGGTGTCAGGTTCATTGTAAGTTGAAAAAGGTTACATTTGAATTGCCTGTGACATGGGAAAATTTATGTCAAAAGGACATGCGTTCCAAATTTATTAATAGCTATATTATATCTTACATGTTTCTGAAAACATGGTATATCTGTGCTTGACCAACTAGGCTACAGTAAAAGCTGGCCATTTTCAGAGTATTTTTCAGCCTATTTTCGGAGGGATTTTTGCCCAGTTTCAGAACTTTAGCAATTTCGGATGCAATTAGAGCCCATATTCAGTATCTTCCGCACCAGTGGGTAGCTGACTCAGTCGGCTACGCATAGGTACCCTCCAAACATGCAAATCTTTTCTAAATTATGGGATACACCATTGATTACTAGATGATTATTACAATGACTATACTTCCTCAACAAATTTTGAGCTTGAGAAGTGGAGACAATTACGAATCTTTTATGGTTTCAAGAATAAATTCGGATATGATGATTGGGAGTACTATCTTGAAAAGTTCTTCTCCCGTTTTGATTTATCTAACGAAGAAAAATATAAGTATGCATACCTAAAGTTAGGTAGAGAAGCGTTATCTTAGTGCTTGAATCTTCTAGTTCCTTATCATCGATGGTCAACATTTAGATCTGCTCTTTGATGTCGATATTCTTTCAAGCATTGATACATTTCCCAGTCACCCAACAATACTCAAGCCCGAAAGTAAAGAATGATCCAATCGAATTGGTACGTGGCTCTGCAGCCTTTGTGAACAATAGGAGAGGGAGCAACATAGTAAACTCAAGCCCGAGCCCACACCAGAGATTGATCCAACACCTGAGGTAAAGTATGAGCTTGAATAAGAGCTAAAACCTGATACCAATCCAGCGAGTGTGACATAATTGGTGCATGAACCCAAATTGAAGCCCGAAACTGAATTGGAGCATGAGCCAGCATTGGAATCAGATCAAGAGCCCAAGCAAAAGTCAAAACATGAACCAGAGCTTGATCCATTGTCATATTCTGAGCCAGAGACAGAACTTGATCCAGCACTGCAGTCTGAGCCTTATCTGGAGCCTTTTATGGAACGCGCTGCAGAACTGTCGAAAGAAGAACCGTTGATTCTGCTCGAGCATATAGAGTTTGTTATCACACATCCTCCTACACTAACCAATAAACCTGTGCTAAATATTTTTCTATCTTTGTTGAGTTAGGAGAAATTTTTAGAAGACGTCCATCAAAACTTTGTATCATGATATATTGCAAAATTCGTGGTCGTGTCTTTTCCAACTGCATATGACTATTGATTTCGGTCCAACTGTGCTACTTCTGCCTACCTTCACTAGGAGGCTAAGTTCTCAAGCATGGGAGAATGATAGAGATACGATCAGAATTGTAATTTTATTTTATTTTATAGTTCATTTTGAGTCTTTTAGGAATCTAAGTCTGTTGGGTGAGTTTAGTTACACATCGGATGGGTTAGGAGAAGTGTTGGGTTGTGAGCCTATATATAGGCTTAAGAGTCGTATCTTTGATATTAATCAACGAATGAATGAAAATGAGAAATTTCTCCAAAACCTGTGAAAGTTTTTTCCACCTGTGAAAGGTCCATTCTTTCTTGGTGAAGCCTTGGAATTCTTGGTGCGAAGCCAACAATCCTAACGTATCTCCTTCCCCAAATCATCCACCGAAACCCTTGCAACTATGTTGGACTGGCCACGAACGACCACTTTGCATGCTTTACGAGGCTTCTTGGGGCTGACAATGTATTATAGGAAGTTCGTCAGGGGAAATAGCACCAGCACCATCGCCTGGCCACTTACAGAGCAGCTCATGAAGGATAGTTTTCGGCGGGGAGAGGAGATGACCCGAGCTTTTGAGGCCCTGCAACGGGTTATGTCTAGTGTGCAAGTGTTCGCTCTTTCGGATTTCAGCAGACCGTCTGTGGTGGAGACGGATGCTTCTGGTTATGGGGTTGGTGATGTGTTGATGTAAGACCAGAGGCCAGAGGCTAACTTTAGCCAGGTTTTGACGGCACATGCCTGTCTCAAATCTGTGTATAAGTATATGTTGATGGCCATTGTGTTAGTAGTACAGAAGTGACGACCCACTTGCTTGGCAGGATGTGTATTGTGCTCACAGATCAGCGGAGCCTAAAATATTTGTTGGAGCAGTGCATGGTGACAGAAGAGTATCAGAGGTGGTTGTCCAAACTCATGTGGTATGATTTCAAGTTCCAGTACATGCCGGGTCTGGAGAACAAGACGGCAGACGCTCTGTCGTCTCGATGTAAGGAGGCACAATTGGTGGCTTTATCTGTGCCAATTATGCTTGACTTGGAGCCTTTATTGCACGAGATTGAGGCGGATGAGGGGTTAATGAAGATACGGGCCGCTTTGCTATATGGATCGATGGAGTGCCCTGGCTATTCTTTAGAGGGCCAGAGGTTGTTGAATCAGGGTCAGCTGGTATTGCCTAGGACTTCTACTCATATTCAGTCTATCTTTCAAGAGTTACACATCCGTGCTAGTGGAGGACATTTTGGGACACATCATACTTATTGCCGATGACATAGAGCTGTATTGGACAGTGATGAAACAAGATGTAGTCCAGATGATGGCTAATTATGATGTTTACTGGTATCACAAATACTTGGCGATGGCTTCGACGAGATTACTACAGCTACTATCCATTTATCTTTTTCTTACATGGTTTGGGGTCTGGGCGGAGATTACTATGGACTTCATCGAAGTGCTGTCGAGACCAGAGGGGTTTTCAGTTATACTTGTGGTTCATTCCCTCAGCAAGTATGCTCATTTTGTGACTCTTCGACACCTCTATACTGCGGTGACAATAACGACGGCTTTCATGAAAGAGATTTCAATTGCATGGCTTTTCGGATTCTATTGTTTCTGACAGGGATCAAGTGTTTTTGAGTCACTTCTAGGGAGAGTTTTTCAAGATGTATGTGATTGTCTTTAAGAGGAGTACAACCTACTATCCACAGACTTACGGCCATACAGAGGTCGTCAACAGAAGCATCGAGACATATCTTCATTGTGTCGTGTCGGAGGTGCCCAAGCAGTAGGTGAGGTGGTTGGCGTGTGTGGAATATTGGTACAACACGTCCTATCATATATCTGCACAAACCACACCCATCCAGATTTTGTGTGGCTATGATCATCCACATCTTATACACTATGGCCACAGCTTGACACTGATGTCTCAAGTCGAGTAGTACTTAGAGGAGAGGAACAAAGTCCTTGAGGAGTTAAAAAGGGATTTGGCTAGAGCGTAACAGATAATGAAGAAGAAAACGGATGGATATAGAAGGGAAGTCCATTTTGCAGTGGGAGACATGGTTTACTACTTGAAGCTGAGTCTATACCGTGAGAGATCCTTGGCTCACATGCATAATGAGAAGCTCGCAGTTTGCTACTTTGGGCCCTATGAGGTAGAGGCCAAGATTGGAGAGGTTGCTTACAGGTTGAAGCTACCACTACTATCCACAATACACCCAGTTTTTCATGTATCACAGTTGTGTCAAGCCGTTAGTGATCGCACCTTCATCTATACCACCGCCGGCTTTAATTGAGAAAATGGAGGTGATCCTGGAGCCACTGAAGGTAAATGGGCCCGTCGAGGGAATGCATGGGGTTAGAGAGGTAGTGATCTACTGGAAGGGACTGGAAGGGACTCCCTGACTATGATGCAACTTGGGAGCCTTTTGGAGTAATACAAGACCAGTTTTCATATTTCTTTTGGAGAGGAGTAATGATGCGATCGTGACATACCAAATGAATCGAATGAGGCTTGATAGCTGTGCGGCAAAGCAAGGGGCTAAACTAGGGGTGTTTTCGTAATTTTGGCCTTCACGGACATTTTTGTAATTTCTATAATTTCTGGACAAACAATTTTTTAGTATGCGAGGGCTAGGGTTAGAGGTTATATGTTGAATTTTGTGAACGAATTTCTCTAGGAGTGTGTAGAACCCTAGATCTTGGAGAGGTAGTCTTTGCTCTCGAATCTAAAGCTAGGAGAGCGGACTCCTCTCGAATCGAGGCCACCTATCTTGCTACCTTTATTAAAAATCCAATAAAAATCTCACCTTTTCCCAAATCTTCTACAAAACCCTTAATTTTATCCTTATTCCTCTAGCAGATCACATCAGGATACAATTAACAGATGGAACAATGTTTTAATTTCCTTATCTCGGTATAGTATTCATGCTTGTTACAATATTGGCAAAATGGGTTACAGATGTGGTCTCTTCGCTTCAATATTCAAATCTGTAGAGAGGATTTGGTTTTTCTGTGTGATATTGGATTCGGTTTCCTCCTAGAAGATGACTTTCTGAATAAGTTGTTATTGCCATATTTCATTATTAGGCTTTTTAAAAGTGTTTTTGATGATGCATGCTATTGTTTTTAGTATCTACCTAATTATTTACTTACAGGTAAGCTCAAAACTCTAAAGTTAAGGCATGTTTCAGGTGATGTATGCTCATATTTTATGATGACTACATGTGATGTGGTCCAAGATTCTGACGGTGTTATAGGAGTTCATGCATCATTAATAGCAGTTGATGTCCATGTTTTGTCCCAGAAGAAGTTTCTAATCTTGGACTCAGTTGGAGATCTTTACCTGTTGACCTTGCGAAATACTGTGTTGTCATCAGAAACCACAACTCGTTCTTCCATAACACCCACATCTGGTCGAGTAGACCGTTTGGATGCTACCATGAAAGTGCAACTTTTGGCAGTTCTGCCTGACATGTCTGCAAGTATGTTTGAAGTTTCCCGTTCATAAAGCATGTTAGTTTGTGCTGCTAGCTTCATTTGGAATGCTTATGTCTATTGTTTCATAGAAATGCAGGTTTTATGGTTATCAGATGGAGCTCATACAGTGCATGTCGTGTCAATGGCTGGCATGGAGCATCCTGCCAGGGAGACTGAGAAAAATGGAAACAATGAAAATGATATGCAGATCTCAGGTCTTTGCAAAACCATATCATCATCACATTTGAACATTCTAAATCAGTATCACCTTAGATGTACAAAAGTATGAATATCTAACGAATCAGTTGCTTTCATACTATTCATTTATTGGTGGTCATATGTCGCAATGTTTGCATGTATCTTGATATTTCTGCTGTTATAATTACCAAATCTGATTGAATGAGTTTAACGTGCATAACAAAGTAGGTTGTTGGAAACTAAGTGGCCTTTCAGGATGGTAAGCCCTTCTAGTTTCATAATTTCTTTGACATGAACTTGCCGGAAACTCAGAGGTTTAGTCAGGTTGATATCTGTTCAGAAGATCTTATCAGTCTTTCTGAGGGGCTTTGTGATCCATAGCGAACCTGTTCTGATGGGAAACATGTAAACGAAGATAATAGTAACCATACCTGATTTAGGAAATTAGCCCATGGGGATGTTCTGCCAACAATTATGCATTTTTGAAATTACTGCTTTTCTGCTCGTGTTCATTGATTCATCCCTGCTAAATAAATTATGGGACTGATTATAATATCTTAGCGTGTTGATTTATGCAAAATTGATCCTTCCATTTCATTCTTCATCTAGCGATTCAAGTAATCTTTACAAGCGAGAAGGTTCAGGACATTGTTCCTCTTTCTGGAAATGGAATTCTGATACTTGGACAAGGTAAATTACTGAAGCATGAGCCATTGTTTTCCCACCGTTTGGTATAGCTTTGGGTTTTTTATTTTCCATATATAAAATCTTTGTACACTTTACATGTAACAATTACCTTAACCACTGTTATACTCTTATTATGTAGGAAATATATTTTAATACTCTATTGCTTGAAGCAGAAAGGTGGTAGCGTCTTATGTGGTGGTAAGTTTCAGCAGGCTATGCTTTTAATTTCCACGACACACAGAAAATTGAAGTATTCTCTACTGTTGCCAGACTCACTAAGTTTATTTTCACAATCTAACACCACCACCTGATTCACCGTAAACAAACTGGCTTTAAAAGCAAGGTATCTTTGCTACTGGTCTTTAGGAGAGTGTCATGACATGTGTTCTAATCATAGAATGCCATATATTGCTAGAGTGTTCTTTGTAGAAATGTTTTGTATCAGTCTTTGCATGTTAATTCCATGTTGTTTACTTTTGGTCTAATTTTTTCCCTCCTCCAATCCTGAGGTACTAATTGCCCTAAAATTGACGCATTTTCCTGCAAAATTACAACCAACACACCCTTCTTTCTTTCTTTTTGGTTTCAAATTGGCGTGCTTCGAATTACTTCTTTATGGTTATCATGAATTGTTACGTATTTTAACTTAGCATTTGTGGTGAAGCTTTTTTGGAAAGAATTCAGCTGGATTAATCTCCCCAAACTAGGCAACATGTATGACCTATTTTAGTATTTTGAAAATCTACTTAAAAAAATTCATGAATAAATATTGGGGCTAGGCTTCAGAAATGCAATTTGATTTTGGCGCCAAATTAGCAGTAGAGCTACTTGATCAAAGCGATAAACTAATTTTTTGCAGTGCTACTCGGACATGTGTAATGGGCCTGTCTTAAAAAACATTTTTTCTTTCCTTTTTTCGTTTGTGCGGCCCAGCAGCGCAAAGCCTACGAGGGCTCTTTTTATTTCTCAGCTCTCAGGCCCTCCCCTCACTTATCACGCCAGACTCCTATGTCACAATCGCAGCGGCCTCTCCCTCTCGTGCGCTTCGTTCGCTCCGATCGATGGGCGCGACCGTCTCTCTCTCTCTCTCTCCCCTGCAGGATCTCAACCGCTGCCCCTTCACCTTCAGTTACGTGGGGGGATCTAGCCACGACCCCACGCCTTTACGATCTTCTCTCCAACGGCTCCTTCGAGCCTATAATTTCAGTTTTCCTCTCCTCTCTTCAATGACGACAAAACTGTAAGTTCTTTTACTCTGCGAGATTTTTCGGCTTGGTCTTCTTCAACCCTGGAATCTGAACATTTCAGGAGTATCTGGATTTTCTGGGAGCTTTCGTTCTTTGTTTTTTTATTATTGGCTTTAAAAAGGTAGACCTTTATCTTCTACGCATTTAGATGCTTTCGATTATCATTATGTTTAATTTCTGAAATGAATTCGTATTTAAATTCATACAGAAGTCGGATTTGTGGGATATGATGATGACGGGAATAATTCTTAGGGCTTTTAATCCCTATCATCTGATTAATTTGTGGGGTTGGCTTCTGTCTTGCTTTGGCCTGGGGTCTCGGGGCTTATGAATGGTTAAAGAAAACAATTTCAGTCCCTCTTGTCTGACCGTGGGGTTTCACCTGAGGGTGATTTTGCCTTACAGTTTCAGCGTACTACTTTAATTTGTGGGGGTTGCGACTTCTGTTTGGTTCTGTTTAATTCTATTTAGTTTTGTTTAGTTCTGCATACCACTTTAATTCTGTTCAGTTTTGGAATCCCTCTGTCTACTTCTGGAATTCTTCTGTCTTCATGATTTGACCATCGGAGGCCTTGGGTACTCGCTGTTTTTGGGTGTTATCTTCTGAACTGACATCGGAATCTCAGAAACCCCTTTTACCCTTCGCAGTTGATAATCTTTGGCCTGTTTCCTTGCTGATATACTCACAGTCCCTGTAGACCTTGCCGCAGGTTCGGGAACCCCCCACAAACACGATGAAATTCCCATAATCTAATCCCCTAAGTATTAAACTTTTCAGTCTATATTTTCAGTAAATGATTCCAGTTAAAACTGAAAGTAAATGGAAATCTAGTGTTCAGTTTTATATTCATTATTTATTTTCAGTTCAGTTAGCATGGAGTTGAATCTTGTGTTTAAATTCCGTTTTCCTTACATATGCAAATTGGAAGGAGAGTCTATTAGTTATATTGGACTGAAATGTCAGCAAGTTTAAGTTCAGACTTTTTAGCATGCTCTAATGAGGAGTAGAATAATTTATTAGTAATGTTTGTCTCGAATGCAAATCTCCACAAGTGTACAAGAATCCATTGAATTTCATGGAAATTCTAATTGTAGAACTGATCTCATATGTCAACTGCGCAATCTAAAGGTGTTATGTGAATATAAAATGAATTGGACTTGATCCAATAATTAGTACATATATTTGGTTGAAAGCAGAGAATATACCTTGACATGAAACAAATGAACTCTTTAGATTGTGTAGGTTGAGGTAATGAGTAAGATAAATGACACTACCTGACATGGAATTTGGATACAACATCAAACCGTTAATTGAACTATATAACTTTTTGGGTTGGGAAACTTATAAATGAGAGAGTGCAGGAGCGATTGGAGCCGTGATTTCGGCCCGTATCTGGGAGGATTTCCGTTCACGGATCCTGAGTCACCGTCACAGTTGACTTCTAGACTCGGCCCAGGGTAGCACCCTGTGGTACAAGATGGTTTTTGGGTTGCACATCGTGCTCTCCGTTATAAGTTTAAGATTGAAACAAAACAAACTTAGTAGCATAGTCTCATAGTAGTTTAACAACACCGAAAGAACCATAATTTGTTAGGCTTTGGTGCATTACCTTTCATACAAGTACGTTAAGATGCCTTTCTATTCATGTATCGTTACCATTGATGTTGCTAGAATTTATAAGTCTACTCTATTGAGCCGTGGTACCACTTCTGTTGTTGCCACCAGGTGACCAACAAGACTACGCGGATGCACCGTTGTACGAGGAGACAGAGTTTCCGGTTCAGGGCGACGAGCTTTGAGGACCGGTTGGGTGTGAGTGACATTGTATCTCTATTTCATGTATTTATGTTTCAGCATTGGAGTGATGATGTATTTTCCGTTTCATTATAAATATCGTTGTAATTCGGACATGATGGTAATGAAAGAAGCATTTTAAATTCAGTCAAATTCTACTTGCTCCACGTTGCTTCCACTGGTAACTGCAGGACCTGCACAAATGGTACAAAATTAACGATACCCAGGTATGAGGCGTTACAAGTGGTGGCCCATGCAGGTCCGCGCAACCACCTCGTGGACAGTGTAGAGCAAGTGGAAATTACGTATTGAGGTACTCGTTTGATTTAATTTTTACCTATGAATGCATGCGGATGAAAGTTTACGTACGCAAGAGACGCGGAGCTTCTAAGAGATTGACTATGGCTGAAAACGATTCGGGATCAGGATCCGGGTCGGGCAACAACTCTGGCTCGAACATGGTGCATCAAATCTCAGACCTAGCCTTACGAGAGATGGTCCAGGCAATCCAGAGGGAACCTAGACAGGAAGGAGGAGTGCAACAGTTCCGGTCATTACGGCCGCCGACTTTTACTGGACGAGAGGACACTTTGGCTGCGGAGGACTGGTTACGTTCTATTACTGATACGCTGAAGGCAGCGCGGGCACCTGTAGATTCATGGGTTGATATGTCGAAGCTACAACTGATCAGGGATGCGAGATATGGTGGGATGCTGAAGAAGATCGATTGGCGCAGCCGATTTCCTGGGACATTTTTAAGAAGGAACTCAATGCCCAGTACTTTTCGTCTGAGGCACAGATGGAGCTTGAGGAGAAATTTGTGGAGCTAAAGCAAGGCTTTACAACTGTGGAGGAGTATGATGCTGAGTTTTTAGGCTCAGCAGGTGCGTGATTTCATGCACAACGCTTAGCTATCCCACCCATATGAATTTACTAATTAATTGATATTTCAGGTTCGCCAAGGACATGGTGTCCACACCTTTGGCTTGGGCCAAGCGATTTTAGAAGGGTTTGAACATCGACATTTGTGACAAGCTAGTTGTGTTCAAATTGAAGACCCATGCTGATGTACTCTTCACAGCCCGGGAGTATGAGTATGTCCAGCGGGAGCGGGCACGAGAGCGACAGGCGGTGCCCCCTCCGAAACGACCACCACCTCCCACAACGGCTTTTGTGGGGTCCAGTCGAGCACCAGCCGCCTTTACCAGACAGTTACACCGACCTATCCAGCAGACCCAGTTTAAGAGGCCGGCACCACAGCAGCATCAGCGACGTCCTACACCGATCTGCCATTATTGCAACAAGCCTGGACACATCAAGCCAGAATGCAGACTGCTCCTGAATCAGTGTCTCATTTGTGGGGCTGATGACCATACTGTCAGACTGTCCACGGAGGGGACAGATGCCTACCGCCCCAGGCCTGACGCCTGCACTAGCTACTGCACCAGCCGGGAGCACTCAACGAGGACCCGTACTTCCGCCTCAGCGGAAGGTCTTTCAGCAGGCGAGATCACAGGCTCCACCTCCCAGGCGCCAGACATTCACTATGACTGCTGAGGAGGCCAACGCCACCGGACAGGTCATCACAGGTACGACTTTTATTACTGCAGCACTTAAATTTTGTTTCGCAGACTAGTCACTGCATGCTTAGACATAGTGTTTATTACCTTAAGTACTGTACTATTAGCTAGCAGACCCGCCCTTGCATTGTTTGACTCGGGAGCTTCACACTGTTTCATGTCGAGACGATTTGTCGACCAACATAAAGTTCCTGAGTCACCCCTTACCTCTTGTTGGGATGTCAACACGGGCGGTGGAGTGTTGAAGACGTCTAGTGGGAGTTCCTCTTGCCCCGTAGTGATATGCGTGCGAGAGCTTTATGTGGACTTCCTGATCATTGAGATGCCGAGTTTTGAGGCTGTATTCGGGATGGCCTTGTTGGGGACATTTTACGCCACTATTGACTGCCGACGCGGAGTGGTGATGTTTGAGATGCCCAATCACCCGAAGTTTGAATTCGCCAGAGCAAGCAGGTCAGAAGGGCCGATCACGTTCAGAGCCAGACTGACGAAGGCGGTGGTGTCTACTATGAATGATGAGCTGGAGAAAACAGAGGTTGTGCGAGAGTTCCTGGATGTCTTTTCGGAAGAACTTATAGGTTTGCCTCCGGATCGCAATGTTGAATTTTCTATTGACTTAGAGCCAGGAGCACTACCCATATTTAAGAGACCCTACCGTATGGCACCATCGGAGCTGGAGGAAGTCTGAACACAATTGAATGATCTTCTGCAGAATGGATGGATACAATCTAGCGTGTTATCTTGGGGAGCTCCAGTACTGTTGGTGAAAAAGAAGGATGGAAGCAGACACATGTGCATTGACTACAGAGAGCTCAATAAGGTGACTGTGAAGAACAAGTATCCCCTTCCCCGTATTGACGATCTGTTTGATCAACTTGGTGGGTCAAGTGTTTATTCAAAGTTGGATCTCAGAACTGGATACCACCAAGTGAGGGTTAGGAAGGAGGATGTGCCTAAGACTGCATTCCAGACTACTAGATACAGACACTACGAGTTCTTAGTGATGTCGTTTGGTGTTACAAATGCACCTGCTGTGTTCTTGAGTCTTATGAATCTAGTGTTATATGAGTATCTAGACAAATTCGTAGTGGTGTGTGTATATTGATGATATTTTGATATACTCGAAGAACAGGCAGGAGCATGCAGAGCATTTGAAGAAGGTCCTTGGGACATTGAGGCAACATCAGTTGTACGCCAAACTCAGCAAGTGTGAATTTTGGTTGAGCAAGGTGGCTTTTCTGGGCCACGTGGTGTCCGGAGAAGGAATTTCGGTGGATCCATAGAAAGTATCAGCGGTTCAGAAGTGGCCGATTCCTAGGTCTGTGTCCGAGATTCGGAGCTTCCTGGGGTTAGCTGGATGCTATCGGAGGTTTATTCAAGACTTCTTGAAGATCGCGGAGCCGATGACGTGGTTGACGAGGAAGGATGTTATATTTGTTTGGTCCAAGGCTTGCAACGATGCATTTAATGAGCTAAAGAGGAGACTGACTACATCCCCAGTATTGGTCATTCCAGATCGGACTGGAGGATTTGAGGTGTTTTGCGACGCATCCGGTAAGGGTCTCGGTTGTGTGTTGCACCAACTTGGCCGCGCTATGGCGTATGCGTCCAGGCAGCTAAAGATTCACGAGAAGAACTATCCCACGAATGACCTTGAGTTGGCGGCAGTCATTTTTGCCTTGAAGCTCTGGACTCTGGAGGCACTTCTTGTTGGGAGAACAGGTGAAGGTGTTCATAGACCACAAGAGTTTGAAATATCTTTTCACACAGAAGGAGTAGAACATACAACATCGTCGATGGGTCGAGCTAATGGCAGACTATCACATTGACCTTCAGTACCATCATGTGAAGGTCAATGTTGTGCCTGATGCATTGAGTCGTCTTCCAACAGTGATGATTCTTACGATTCAGTGGAGGCTTCAACCGGAGATTACAGAGATGGGGATAGAAGTAGTATCACCGGGGATGACTGCTTCTCTGATGAACTTACAGATACAGTCTACTTTAGTGGACAGGATTAAGGCTGCACAGGCAGGGGGTGCGAAGCTGCAGAGGAGTCGGGAGTTGGTATCGACTGGGCAAAGACCAGAGTTTCAGATTCATGAGGATGGGTCCTTGAGGTACGGTAGGAGGATCTGTGTACCGTCTGGAGATCAGGGAGGACTGTTGAAGGAAGCTCACAGTTCTCCGTATTCCATTCATCCAGGCGGGACGAAGATGTACAAGGATCTGAGACAGCATTATTGGTGGCATGGGATGAAGAGGAGTGTTGCTAGGAGTGTCGCCAAATGTATTGTGTGCCAACAGGTGAAGGCTGAACATCACCGCACTGCTGGATTGTTACAGCCTTTTGTTGAGTATTGACTCCCCGGATTTGGTTTTGATGATGAACAAACTTAAATATCGTGAACTAACTCTTTGTGAGCGCAGTTATGGAGTTCGTCGCCAAATTTCTATGAACATCAAAATCGACGTCTCAAGACTTCTCATAGCGCGTGATCGTGTGCTTGACGCTTCGTTGAAGCTCAAGGACCATTATTGAAGTCAAGAGATTCGGATTGAAGCTTTTGAAGACGGTTCGTCAAGTTTTATTTATAGTCTTCTAGCTTCTTTTCGTAGAATGTTAAGCCTTGAGTAGGTCTTACGTTTTAATCTTCATAACGCTCTTATCTTAGAGCTAGGATCATATTAGAAGCCCATAGAATCTTTGCCGAAGCTTCACGCTTCATATCGCGGCTTCTTGTGCATCTTAGTTGGTTCAAGAAGAAGAACCAACCGACTAGATGGCAATCTAGTCGGTCGGCAATCCTTCTTGAACCGACTAGAATGCCTTGTTCATTTTCAGCTCATTCACTGTTTACAGTTAGTCGGTCCAAGAAGGTTCACCGACCGACTAGTTGTCAAACTAGTCGGTTAGGAATCCTTCTTAGACCGACTAGTTGTGTCTTTCATTTCACAGCCTGAGCTACTGTTTATCGTTAGTCGGTCAAAGAACAACCGTCGACCGACTAGTTGAGAAACTAGTCGGTTGGAATTTGTTCTTAGATCGACTAGTGCTCCTTGATTTCAGCCTATCATGTTACAACTCTTAGTCGGTCAAAGAACACTCACCGACCGACTAGTTGTCAAAGTAGTCGGTTGGCAAGTCTTCTTAGACCGACTAGTTCTTTATTGTCTGAACTTTCTCTTTTGGCTGTTCTCCAGTTAGTCGGTTTATGTTGAATCACCGACCGACTAGTTGAGAAACTAGTCGGTCAGTGATCCTTCTTTGACCGACTAGACTGCTTCAGAATAGAGCCGTTGGAGCATTAAATGCCACGATTTTTGCTCTCTTTCCTCTATCCTATATATACTTGAAGGGCTTCTTGCTAAGCATTCAAGGCTGATATTAATTGCATTTTAGAGAATCAAAGAGAAGCATTTATTTCTCATTTCCAAGCTTTCATTTCTCACAAGAATCTCTCCCTCACTCTTATTCCTCAAGAGAGATTCATTGATTGTGAGCCATTCAAGCCAAGAGCTTGATTCTAGGTCACCAACTCCACCCTAGGCTTCTATTGCTGTTCATCGTCTTGGAGCTAGGGTTTGGTGACTTCTTCTCCTCCAAAATCCTCCTTACCCTAAAATCGTAAGTTTACTCAAGGCATATGATTTTGTTAGTAAGCATTTCTTATTTCATTTAATTTGATATTGCAAGTTTTACTCTCGGTTGTGAGAGTTGTGTGTGATCCCGGTTTGTGGGAGTCACATTTTCATTTGTGTATGATTTGATCTTGTAGAGGTTTTCTACAAGTATTTCATAGTGCAAATTTGAGTTAGAAGTTTCTAACTCAAGTATCCGGAGGGGATCCGGGTGTTTGGGACGTAGGATCACCGGGAACACGTCGGGGAGACTTGGGTGGATCCGAACCCGTTATATCATTTGTTTGCGATTGTATTTCTTTGTTGTCAATATTTTCATTTCCACATTGTTGGTTGAGTCTGCAAGATAATTAGGAATTATCTTCTTAATTATTTTAAAGTACTATTCACCCCCTTCTAGTACTTGTGCAGTAGCTATCAGGGCATTACATTTGGTATCAGAGCCAAGTTCATAGCTATGTCTACCAACGACAACAAGAACGTGCGTCCACCTTTAGACTATAACACCTTCAGGAACCGTGAAGGAGCTTCTTCGGTGATGGAAGGACAGTCCTCGACTAGGCCTCCTTTCTTCAACGGTACCAATTACGAGTACTGAAAATGCCGGATGGAAACGTTCCTCTGGAACGCTTCACTATAGAGAGCTACGTTGACGGAGTATGTCGAACCTGCAGAAGAAGATTTCACTAAGTGGACTACCGCTGAGGTCACCGCGGAGGTAAGCAATGCCAAGGCAATGAATGCCTTGCAAAGTGCGTTGGAGCCCGAATACTTCAACAAGATATGCACATGTAAGAGTGCATATCAAATCTGGAACTCACTCCTCATCTTGCATGAAGGAACAAGTAGGGTAAGAGACTCCAAACTCGTTGTTGTAAATAAAGATTACGAATTATTTCACATGCAACAGGGTGAGAAGATGAAGGAGTACTATGCTCGCTTTGTTAACATCACCAATGAGTTGGAGGCTCTTGGAAAGACCTACACCCAAAATGAGAAAGTCTCAAAGATCATTGATGGACTTCCTTCTTGTTGGGAAAAGCGTACATTCGCCATCGAGGAAGGTAACGATATGAGTAAATATACTGTCATTCAATTAATGGGTACCTTGATGTCTTATGAGGTACGTAAGGACATTAAACTAAAGCTGCAGGACAAGATGAAGTCTTACTTGAAGCAAGACGAGCCAAAGAAAAAGGCGATTGCGTTCAAGGCCGCTCCATCTACATCTACATCTACCGATGATGAAGACTCGGAAGACGAGTTGGACAATGAATCTCTTGCCCTCATTGCAAAGAAGTTCATCCGATTCTTCCGGAAAGGTAATTTCAAGAACAAATCTAAATTTAGTTCTTCTAACGCCTCCGCTCCTTTGTGCTTTAAATGCAATAAGCCAGGACACATGAAAGCGGATTGTCCTCAAAACAAGCAAAAGGAGAAGTGGAAGGCGCCAAAGTTTGTAACGGTCGGTTTTCGATCGTACTTTGATCGTGCACGTGCTTTTGATCGTGCACGTAGTTATCTTAGACGTGTTTGATTTTTGAACACTTTTGTGTGATATGTCGTTGTGATCGTCTCTGAGAGTATTAAATTGTGGCACTATTTTGGAACAACATTTCTCGGGTCGTTCTTCCACGATTTGATCATATTTGAAGTGACGTCACGATTTTCAGTTTTGACGTGTGACGTTTCTATTTTTGATTTCGTCACTCGACGTCGAAATTTAGATCCGTCTTCTTAATCCTCTTTCTTTCGTCGTCTCGAGCACCCCATATTTATTTTACAATTTTTGGACTTCATTGGACCTATTTTCTATTTTTGACTAAGTTTGTAATATTTTTAAATTATACTTTTAAAAGTATTTTAATTCTAATAAAATTCTTATTTCATTATAACTCCCCAAAATAATTTTTAGCAGTAGCTCTAGCCTTAGCCGCATCCCTATGCGTGAGTGAGGGTGATGGAGAGTTATTTTAAGTATTTTAATTATTTTAATTATTTTAAATAATTTCCTAAACCCTAGACCAAGCCCTAACCCCCTTTCCTATTTAAATAAGACCTAGGTTAAGTTATTTTCGCATAACTCAAAACCCTAGCCGTCAAAAACACCCCCCAAAGCTTCGCACCCCCTACAGCCGCAGCCGCCCCGCACGACCGACGGATCGCCCCGCATCTGCTCGGTCTGATTGAGGCCCCGCCCCGCATCCGCTCCGCTCCGCAACGTTGCAAGCTGCAACGTTGCAGCCCGCAGCAGCCCCCGCTGCGACCGACAAAATCCCCCGCATCCGCCCGCTACGACCGAAGGGAACCCCATCATCGCCCGCTTCCCCGCTCCGCTGCAGCCCGCAACGCCCGACCGACGCTCCCGTAGTGTCTGACCGACCCGCTCCCCCGCACCGCCGCTCGTTGCAACCCCGCTTCGTTGCAACCCTCGCCCCAAGCGCCCGACCGACAGATCTCTCCGTAGCGGCCCGCTGTGACCGACCGACCGCAGCTCCGCAGCGCTGCGACCCCCGCCCGCAGTGTCTGACCGAGAGAACCCCCTGCAGCGGCCCGGTCTGACCGAGCGACGTTCGTCGCAACGTCGCAACTCTCGCAACGCTTGCTACCTTGGGCCCCCCAAGTTCTCCAGAAGTGTTGTGGGTCCCCCATTGACCCCTAGCACTACTGTGGGCCCCACTTTGGTGATCTTCTTCGTGGATTTGCCGACTACGACGTTACGACACGTCGTAGCCCTTCGTCGCAAGATCTAGCTTTTGGAATCTTGGTCGTGATTCAGATTTGGCGACGAGGAGTTTTTCGCCACTACTTTCATTCTATTCCAGACTCCGGAAAAGGTTGGTTCCCCGAACTCGTAGCAACCCCCACCGTAGCTATAATCAGACCCTAAACTAAAAGTCGACAACTTTAATTAAATTTCCTTCTCTCTTTTAAAACGTTGTGCAAACATAGAAAAATCGACGAATGGACTTGATGACTGTGCACATAGGATATATCGTCGAATAGGGCTGAACATCAAAAATGTGATTTCTGACGAATAGGATAGTCCCGATAACCTAGACACGAACCCTAATAGAAATTACTGAAAACGAGGCCTGACACCGTCAACGTGACACTATTTCAGACGGACTACCGCTGACGAGACGCTTGGACGAGACGCTCCGGGAGGACGACACACTCGCCACCGCAGGCAAGTGTTTCCACTTGCACTTTTGGCCGTGCTTAGGCCTTAGTTTTGTTTGAACTGTTAACTGTGAACAAAGAGAACCGGACGTGAAATGATAGCGTCCGGGACGTCCCTTGACGGCTCAGACTTGACGACGAAGTCTGAGTCCAACAACAACTTTTGACATCGTATGACTATCTTGTGTGTGTGGACACCTTAGAATAACCTTTCCTGTCTTGTCACGTCCCGTCCCGTCTTGCACAGCCCAGAGGGCAATAGGGCACTCTCCGAGTGATCCCTTGTCTTGATACACAGCCCAGAGGGCAATAAGTCACTCTCCGAGTGATCCCTTGTCGTGATACACAGCCCAGAGGGCAATAAGGCACTCTCTGAGTGATCCCTTGTCGTGATACACAGCCCAGAGGGCAATAGGGCACTCGCCAAGCTAGAGCGAGTGATCCCTTGTCTTGTCATGTCTTGAATACTTGGGTTTGGGGTAGGGTTGAGCGTGCACACGGTAAAAGGGTCTGATCCCCCTCGAACTATAAGGCGTGAACCCTTTCGTGTCACACTTGTCTTGTCTTGTCCCGCCATGTCACGATTTGTCTTGACACCTGTTAGGTTAGTCCCGTAGTTGGTAGCACACGCTACGACTACTACTTGTCACGTTTTACTTTCCTGTTGCGTTTACTTTCTTTTGTTCCTCTGTTATAACCTCAGCATGCTAATCAACCAGTAAACCGTTGTTAAATAGTCGATACACTTGCAGTTTGGTCTGACCTTTTTTGTAGACCTTACCTGACGTACAGTTCCTTCTTTTGGTGCTGTACGTCAGGTGTTGAGCCAGAGTACGTCGACGAGGCGGACTTGTCAGCAGACGTGGAGCAGGAGGATACTGATCCAGAGTACAACCCAGAGGAGGACCAGGGTTAGAGGCCTCTCGTTGCTGTTCCGGAGTTTCTGTTCCAGTTTAGATTGGGTGCGTAGCACCTTTTGTTTTCTTGTCTAGGTTGGGTGCTTGCACCAGTAGTTTTCTTTTCTGTAGTTGTAGCCCTTCGGGCGTTTTAGACTCTCAGTACTTTGGATGAATCTTTTGGAATAAAATGATATGCTTTTCCTTTCAGTACTTTTATTGTTCCGTACTAACTTGCAGGGACCTGTTCCTTCGTTTTGGAATACCACAGACGCTTATTGGGTCTGAGCTCTCAGCCTTTCTGCAAATTTTGGGAAGCGGGGCGTGACAGGTTTTAGTGGTGGCCCATTCAGGTCCCACCCTTTCTGCACATTCGGAACAATCGAAGTATTGAACTTCATTTTATTAACATCCAGAAATTGTACGAGTCTAATCTGTGTCTTTCTGTCAATAGGATGGCAGGACGACGTACTACCCGATCGGGGAGCTCAGGAGATGGAGTTTCGAAAGACCAGGGCGGAGAGTTCCGTCAGTTTCTGGGCGTGATGAGAGAGATACTGGATGTGCAGCATCAGTTGGTTCAGCAGTCCCAGCGTGCTGCACAGGCTTCCCCAGTTGCACCACCACCACCTCATGCCCCTCGAGCTGCTCCAGGAGTGAAGAAGTTCAATGAGCTTCAGCCGAGGATATTTTCTGGGAAGGAAGGACCCCTAGCTGCTGATGAGTGGATCCAGAGCACTGAGGAGAAGTTGGTAGCAGCGAAGGTCCCTGATGACACTCGCGTCAAGATAACGAAGATGCAGCTGATGGAGAATGCTAGCAACTGGTGGCGCATTGAGGAGAGGCTTCTTGAGAAGCCAGTGGAGTGGAAGACCTTCAGATCGATGTTCAAGGATAAGTACTTCACCAAGTCTGCTAGGAGGGAGCTGTTGAGCAGGTTCATAGATCTGAAGCAGGGGAATATGACTGTCGAGGAGTATGAAGCAGAGTTCGAGATGTTGAGTCGTTTTGCCCCGCATATGGTAAGGAGGAAGGAGAAGCGATCTGATCGCTTTCGTCAGGGACTGCACCCGAAGATTTAGGCTTCTATGTCTTCGGCCGATTTCACGACTATGAGAGCTGTGCTAGATGCTGCGAAGAATCATGAGATTATATCGCGTCTACCTGACCCTTCAGCTGATAGAGGGAAGCATCCTATGGAGCAGTACCGGCTACCTGCTAGGCCGGCGATGAGGCTAGTTCAGACGGTGCCATTCAAGAGGCCTGGAGCACCAGTGTAGAATCAGAACAAGGGTCCGTGCCACTTCTACGGCAAGCCAGGACATGTTCAAGTCAACTGTAGGAGGAAGTTGGGACTGTGCTTAGTTTGTGGAGATGCCTCGCATGCTGGGAAGGATTGTCCGAGAGCCCGTAATGCTATTGTTGGAGCGCCAGCCCCGCTGCAGATGAGAGCGCCTGCCCCAGTCCAGAGAGGACCTGCTGTTCGTGGACCACCCTTGGTGCCACAGAGGCAGATGTTCCAGCGAGCAGCGCAACCCCAGAGGCCGGCTTATACCATGACAGCTGTTGAGACTGAGGAGCTGGATGGAGTTATTGCAGGTAACTCTTTAATTCTAGTCTTTCATTTCATAGTTTAGATCTTATTGTTAGTTTTGCTTGCTCGACTTGTTTGTTAGAGTAGCTTGGTTTGACCGTAGTTCTTTTATATCTTAGGCACCATTCTAGTGTCCTCTCACCCGGCCTTGGCCTTGTTCGACTCCGGTGCATCTATGTGCATCTTATCCCGGAGATTTGTAACAAGTCACTCCATTCCCACCCATACACTCCCTAAGTGTTGGGACATCACCACAGGGAACGGAGTGGTGACAGTGAACTTGGGTTGTCGATCGATTCCGTTGGTGGTCAGTGGACACGAGCTTTTCGCAAATTTCATTGTCCATGACCTGCCACATTTCGATGTCGTTCTTGGCATCGATTGGTTGGGAGATTTCCACGCCTCGATCGATTGTCACAGCAAGAGGGTGGTATTCAGGATTCCAGGCCATCCGTAGTTCGAGTTCCGTAGCAGGGATGAGTCGCTTGGGCCCATCAGATATCGGGCCAAGCCGAGGTGCCGATTGTTGCAGCTATGCAGATGGAGATGGATCGAGCGACCAGCAGTCGTCAGAGACTTCGACGACGTCTTCCCGGAGGATATCTCAGGTTTTCCACCCGACAGAGCTTTAGAGTTTGGTATTGATCTTATGCCGGGAGCGCAACCGATATCGAAGGCGTCGTACCGTATGGCTCCTGCTGAGCTCGAGGAGCTGCGGAAGCAGTTAGATGAGTTGCTGCAGAAGGGTTTCATCCACCCTAGTGTGTCACCGTGGGGTGCACCAGTTTTGCTTGTGAAGAAGAAGGATGGGTCCCGTATGATGTGCGTGGACTATCGAGGGCTGAATGCTGTCACGGTGAAGAATAAGTATCCGCTTCCGCGCATCGACAATATCTTCGACCAGCTTGGAGGTTCGAGAGTTTTCTCGAAGTTAGACTTGAGGAGTGGATACCACCAGTTGAAGGTGAAGAAGGATGATGTTTCGAAGATAGCTTTCCGGACGAAGTACGGACATTATGAGTTCGTGGTCATGCCGTTTGGCGTGACCAATGCGCCAGCTGTGTTCATGAATTTGATGAACTTGATTTTCTATGACTTCCTGGATAAGTTTGTCGTTATCTTTATTGATGGCATTCTTATTTACTCGAAGTCTGAGGAGGAGCACAGCTGTCATCTGAGGACGGTGCTGGAGACGCTGAGGCGACACAAGCTATATGCCAAGTATAGTAAGTGCGAGTTCTGGCTGGACAAAGTCGCATTCCTGGGACACGTGGTGTCCGGTGATGGCATATCTGTAGATCCGGAGAAGGTCAGAGCAGTTCGAGATTGGCCGACTCCGCAGTCAGCGTCCGACATCAGGAGCTTCCTTGGTTTGGCAGGCTATTATCGGCGGTTCATCAAGGATTTCTCGAAGATTGCAGAGCCGATGACGAGGCTGACGAGGAAGGATGTGAGTTCCTTTGGTCAGAAGCTTGTGAGGAGGCCTTCAGTATCTTGAAGGCGAGATTGACCACAGCACCGGTGTTGGCAGTGCCGGATCGAAGCGGATGCTTCGAGGTATATTGTGATGCGTCAGGGAAGGGCCTAGGATGCGTCTTGCATCAGCATGGCCACGTGGTTGCGTATGCTTCTCGTCAGTTGAGGACTCATGAGAAGAATTACCCGACGCACGATCTGGAGTTGGCAGCAGTGATTTTTGCACTGAAGATCTGGAGGCACTTCTTGCTGAGTGAGAGCGTGAAGATTTTCACCGATCACAAGAGCTTGAAGTACATCTTTACGCAGAAGGAGCTCAACATGCGTCAGAGACGATGGTTAGAACTCATGGCTGACTACTAGATAGACTTGCAGTATCACCCGGGGAAGGTGAACGTAGTGCCCGATGCTTTGAGTAGGCTTCCCACTGCTATGATGCATACTGCTGACTGGAGGATTCAGCAGGAGCTGAGAGAAATGGATTTGGAGGTCGTCTTACCTGGTGTGGTTCTTTCATTCATGAATTTGCAGATTCAGTCCACGATCGTGGATCGGATCAAGGCAGTACAGGCAGGAGATCCGAAGCCGCAGAGGATCAGGACGCAGGTTGAAGCTGGACTACGGACAGAGTTCGTGATTCATGAGGATGGTTTGCTGCCGTACGGCAGCAGACTTTGCGTACCTGCAGGTGATGTTCGGGAGGAGCTGTTGAGCGAGGCTCATAGCTCGCCATATTCTATACATCCTGGAGGCACCAAGATGTATAAGGACCTCCGTCTGAACTATTGGTGGATTGACATGAAGAGGAGTGTGACACGGAGCGTTGCCAAGTGTTTGATATGCCAACAGGTGAAGGCTGAGCACCATCGTACGGCTGGATTGCTACAACTGCTTCCTATTGCGGAGTGGAAGTGTCAGCATATTACGATGGATTTCGTGACTGGTTTACCTCGGACCCCGAGGCAGAACGACGCAGTCTGGGTGATCGTAGATCGATTGACTAAGTCTGCGCACTTTATCCCATTCCGAGTGGGCCAGTCTACGGAAGCTTTGGCGAGGAAATATCTAGAGGTAAAATTTCATTTCTACTTCTCTTTAATTTCCTCTTTGAGTTAGTTGTGATGTAGACCGTGTACGTGCAGGAGATTGTACGCTTACTTGGAGTCCCCGTAAGCATCGTGTCTGACAGAGACACAAGGTTCACATCTCAGTTCTGGAGAAGTCTGCAGGAGAATTTGGGTACGAGTCTGATTTTCAGCACGACGTACCACCCGCAGACCGATGGCCAGTCAGAGAGGACTATTCAGATTCTGGAGGATATGCTGCGAGCTTGTACGCTTGATTTGAAGGGATCGTGGGGGGACCATCTCCACTTGGTAGAGTTTTCATATAACAACAGCTACCAGGCGAGCATTGGCATGTCGTCGTTTGCTGCCTTATATGGGAGAAAATGTCGATCGCCACTGAGCTGGGATGACATTGGAGATCTGGAGCTGTTGGGTCCAGAGATGATAGTGGAAGCTGTGGATGTCGTGAGGGATATCAGGGAGAAGCTTAGAGTTGCACAGGATCGCTTCAAGCATTGGGCAGATGCCAAGAAGAGACCCCTGAAGTTTCAGCAGGGAGATCACGTCTTCCTGAAGATTTCTCCGAACTGCGGAGTCATTCGTTTTGGGAAGAAGGGAAAGCTGAGTCCAAGATATATTGGGTCATTCGATGTGCTAGAGCGTGTGGGGGCAGTGGCCTACCGCCTTGCTCTGCCACCGTCTTTGGAGGGAGTTCACGACGTATTCCACGTATCTCAGCTACGTCGGTACGTCAGTGATCCGTCGCACACGGTTGATTTCTCATAGATTACAGTTCGCCCGGACCTGACGTATGACCAGTAGCCTGTGCAGATTTTGGACCGTCGACAGAAGCAATTGAGGAATAAAGTAGTCAACCTGGTGAGAGTGATGTGGCGTCATGGATCACCTGTAGAGTCCACCTGGGAGCGTGAAGATGATATGAGAGAGCGCTTCGCGCATATTTTTCCGAGCAGTGCTTGATGTTGATTCCGAGGACGGAATCATTTCTAAGTTGGGGAGGATGTAACGGTCGGTTTTTGATCGTACTTTGATCGTGCACGTGCTTTTGATCGTGCACGTACTTATCTTAGACTTGTTTGATTTTTGAACACTTTTGTGTGATATGTCGTCGTGATCGTCTCTGAGAGTATTAAATTGTGGCACTATTTTGGAACGACATTTCTTGGGTCGTTCTTCCACGATTTGATCATTTTGAAGTGACGTCACGATTTTCAGTTTTGACGTGTGACGTTTTTATTTTTAGTTTCGTCCCTCGACGTTGAAATTTAGATCCGTCTTCTTAGTCCTCTTTCTTTCGTCGTCCCGAGTACCCCATATTTATTTTACAATTTTTGGACGTCATTGGACCTATTTTCTATTTTTGACTAAGTTTGTAATATTTTTAAATTCTACTTTTAAAAGTATTTTAATTCTAATAAAATTCTTATTTCATTATAACTCCCCAAAATAATTTTTAGCCCTAGCTCTAGCCTTAGCCGCATCCCCATGCGTGAGAGAGGGTGAGGGAGAGTTATTTTAAGTATTTTAATTATTTTAATTATTTTAAATAATTTCCTAAACCCTAGACCTAGCCCCAACCCCCTTTCCTATTTAAATAAGACCTAGGTTAAGTTATTTTCGCATAACTCAAAACCCTAGCCGTCAAAAACACCCCCCAAAGCTTTGCACCCCCTACAGCCGCAGCCGCCCCGCACGACCGACGGATCGCCTCGCATCCGCTCGGTCTGACCGAGGCCCCGCCCCGCATCCGCTCCGCTCCGCAACGTTGCAAGCTGCAACGTTGCCGCCCGCAGCCGCCCCCGCTGCGACCGACAAAATCCCCCGCATCCGCCTGCTACGACCGAAGGGAACCCCCGCATCGCCTGCTTCCCCGCTCCGCTGCAGCCCGCAGCGCCCGACCGACGCTCCCGCAGTGTCTGACCGACCCGCTCCCCCGCACCGCCGCTCGTTGCAACCCCGCTTCGTTGCAACCCTCGCCCCAAGCGCCCGACCGACAGATCTCCCCGCAGCGGCCCGCTGTGACCGACCGACCGCAGCTCCGCAGCGCTGCGACCCCCGCCCGCAGTGTCTGACCGAGAGAACCCCCCACAGCGGCCCGGTCTGACCGAGCGATGTTCGTCGCAACGTCGCAACTCTCACAACGATTGCCACCGTGGGCCCCACAAGTTCTCCAGAAGTGTTGTGGGTCCCCCATTGACCCCTAGCACTGCTGTGGACCCCACTTTGGTGATCTTCTTCGTGGATTTACCGACTACGACGTTACGCCACGTCGTAGCCCTTCGTCGCAAGATCTAGCTTTTGGAATCTTGGTCATGATTCAGATTTGGCGACGAGGAGTTTTTCGCCACTACTTTCATTCTATTCCAGACTCCGGAAAAGGTTGGTTTCCCGAACTCGTAGCAACCCCCACCGTAGCTATAATCAGACCCTAAACTAAAAGTCGACAACTTTAATTAAATTTCCTTTTCGCTCTTTTAAAACGTTGTGCAAACATAGAAAAATCGACGAATGGACTTGATGACTGTGCACATAGGATAGATCGTCCAATAGGGCTGAACATCAAAAATGTGATTTCTAACGAATTGGATAGTCCCGATAACATAGACACGAATCCTAATAGAAATTACTGAAAACGAGGCCTGACACCGTCGACGTGACACTATTTCAGACGGACTACCGCTGACGAGACGCTTGGACGAGACGCTCCGGGAGGACGACACACTCGCCACCGCAGGCAAGTGTATCCACTTGCACTTTTGGCCGTGCTTAGGCCTTAGTTTTGTTAGAACTGTTAACTGTGAACAAAGAGAATCAGACGTGAAATGATAGCGTCCGGGATGTCCCTTGACGGCTCAGACTTGACGACGAAGTCTGAGTCCAACAACAACTTTTGACATCGTAGGACTATCTTGTGTGTGCGTGCGTGTGGACACCCTAGAATAACCTTTCGTGTCTTGTCACGTCCCGTCCCGTCTTGCACAGCCCAGAGGGCAATCGGGCACTCTCCGAGTGATCCCTTGTCGTGATACACAGCCCAGAGGGCAATAGGGCACTCTCTGAGTGATCCCTTGTCGTGATACACAGCCCAGAGGGCAATAGGGCACTCGCCAAGCTAGAGCGAGTGATCCCTTGTCTTGTCATGTCTTGAATACTTGGGTTTGGGGTAGGGTTGAGCGTGCGCACGGTAAAAGGGTCTGATCCCCCTCGAACCGTAAGGCGTGAACCCTTTCGTGTCACACTTGTCTTGTCTTGTCCCGCCATGTCACGATTTGTCTTGACACCTGTTAGGTTAGTCCCGTAGTTGGTAGCACACGCTACGACTACTACTTGTCACGTTTTACTTTCCTGTTGCGTTTACTTTCTTTTGTTCCTCTGTTATAACCTCAGCATGCTAATCAACCAGTAAACCGTTGTTAAATAGTCGATACACTTGCAGTTTGGTCTGACCTTTTTTGTAGACCTTACCTGACGTACAGTTCCTTCTTTTGGTGCTGTACGTCAGGTGTTGAGCCAGAGTACGTCGACGAGGCGGACTTGTCAGCAGACGTGGAGCAGGAGGATACTGATCCAGAGTACAACCCAGAGGAGGACCAGGGTTAGAGGCCTCTCGTTGCTGTTCTGGAGTTTCTGTTCCAGTTTAGATTGGGTGCGTAGCACCTTTTGTTTTCTTGTCTAGGTTGGGTGCTTGCACAAGTAGTTTTCTTTTCTGCAGTTGTAGCCATTCGGGCGTTTTAGACTCTCAGTACTTTGGATGAATCTTTTTGAATAAAATGATATGCTCTTCCTTTCAGTACTTTTATTGTTCCGTACTAACTTGCATGGACCTGTTCCTTCGTTTTGGAATACCACAGACGCTTATTGGGTCTGAGCTCTCAGCTCCGGCCTAAGCGGGCCTTAGTCACGCTTCGCCTCCGTACTTTGGGAAGCGGGGCGTGACAAAGTTCGACAAGTCAAAGAAGTACAAGAAATGGTACAAGAAAGGGCTTGTCGGCACATTCACCAATTCCGACGAGGACTCCTCAAGTGGAGAGTCGGATGATGAGCAAGTGAAGCAAGCACACATGTGCTTCATGGCTAGAGAGGAACATGATCAAGAATCCTCCTCCGATGATAGCGAGGATGAAGGCGATGATGTAACTATGGATGACCTTAGATTAGCTAACGAGCAAATTTGGTCTAAGTATTCTAAACTAGTAAATAGATATACTAAGACTAAAGATGAGCTAGCTAGTCTCCAAACCTCACCTAAGCCTATCGTCATCAACAACGACACCGTTGTTGAAGACTTGAGAAATGAGATTGTAAATCTCAAATCTCAACTTGAGCATGTTCATATTGAGGAATCGGATGAACATGAGATAGCGGATTTGATTTCTCGAAACTCAACTTTGAGTATTGAGAATGAGAATCTCAAGTCTCATGTTTGTGTACTCACAACTCTAGTGTCCACTTTGGATGCTTCTATACTTTCTCTCTTCAAGAAGTATGAGTCCACATTAGGCCGGATTAATAAATTCAATAAAGGTAAGGACCATTTGGATAATATCCTAAATGATTTACTTCCGGCCAATCCTCGCATTGGCTTGGGGTATAAGATGAGAAATTCATCCAAATCATCTACTACCTTTGTTAGGCCAACTTCCGATGCCTCAACGAGTGGGAGCAAACACCCCATTGGTAGTTCATCTACCAATGGTGCTTCCACTTCGCACACATCCCCATTTGGAAAGAAACCCATCTTGGGTAGACCTCCAAAGAAGGGTCATGCTTTTATGTACACCAATACCATGCCACGTAGGAACACACATCCTACTCCACCGGTTCACAACTATGATGATTTTTATGCTACACGTCCACGGGCACGTGCACACCAAGTGAGACACCCTCACGCACGTGTTCCTCCACATGCATATGTTCATCCACATTATCATATGAATGATTACCATCATGCATCATATCATATGTCGCCACCACCATTTCATCATGTGCCATATGCATATCCACGACATGCATCACGTAGAAATCAACAACGTATGCATGTTCCCAATAGGAATAGGGCTCCCAAAATATTCACTATTTGAGGCCCGAAGAACACTAACATGCATGAAAAACAAGCATACATGAATTCTTATTTTATGGATGTCGTGCATAATGATGATTACATTGGGAAGTCTAAGTCCAATTGGACTTGGCTTTCAAAGGTCTAATCTTTTGGACCCAATGACATTGGGTACCATGGAATGATATTTCTATCTTTAGGTACTCAAGAAAAAGAAACAGAGCAACAAATCCAAATTTAGCTCCAAGAATAATTGGATACTCGATAGTGGGTGTTCAAAACACATGACGAGTGATGCTCAATTGCTCTCCGGAGTGGTGCCCATTGCAAATGGGAACCGAGTCGTCTTTGGAGGCAACGAGAGCGGAACCATCATCGGTGTTGGTAAAGTTGGTAATCCTTCTAAACCACTAATAAGTGATGTTTACCTTATTAAAGGATTAAACCACAATCTTATTTCAATATGCCAACTTTGTGACAAATGTTACAAAGTTAGCTTTGCGAAAGAAATGCGTCATATTTTAAGAAAAGATAATAATGATTTGTTATTTTCTGGCACACGCCATAAGGATATTTATATATTAGATCTTCCAAAATCACATGAACAATGTCTCATTGCCAACACAAGTGAACAACACTTATGGCATCGACGTTTTGGTCATGTGAACTTTGGAACACTTTTTAAGATTTCCAAGTTAAATTCTATTAAAGGATTTCCTAAGCTTGTCTTCCAAAAGAAAAGCTTTGTGACTCGTGTCAACGAGGCAAGCTTCCCAAATCGTCATTTAAACCTAAGAAAAGCATTTCATCTAAGCGGCCTTTAGAGCTATTACATCTAGATCTTTTTGGGCCAACTAGAGTTGCTTCATTAGGAAATGCACGAAATGGACTTGTCATCGTTGATGACTTTTCTAGATTTACTTGGGTATTTTCATTAAGTAATAAAAATGATGCTTTTGAAAACTTCACAATATTTGTTAAGAAAGTACAAAATCTCATTGGAACCACCATTGTCACTATTCGTAGTGATCATGGAGGGGAATTTGAGTATGAGTCTTTCTCAAATTTTTGTGATGAAGTTGGTATTACTCACACCTTTTCTTTCCTCGCGCACCTCCTCAAAATGGTGTAGTTGAGAGGAAGAATAGGACGCTAGTGGAATGTGCTCGCACTATGCTTGATGATAGCCAACTTGGCCATCAATTTTGGGCGGAAGCGGTACATACCGCTTGCTATGTGTTTAATACAATACTTTTGAAGCCCGGCACCAAACAAACTTGTTATGAATTGTTGTTTGGTAGATTGCTTCAAGTTAAACATTTTCGAGTTTTCGGCACAAAATGTTTTATTAAAAACACGTATGGTAGTTTGGACAAATTTGATGCAAGATCCGATGAGGGAATATTTGTTGGATATTCCTCCCGTAGCAAAGCCTACCGGATATACAACAAACGGACCTCAACGATCGAGAAATCACTTCATGTTTCATTTAATGAAAATTTTGACCCTACTAGAATTACTAATGATGATGACTCCATGGATGTTTTATGTGATTCTATTGGTAATTCTAATTCTATTGATTCTATTGAATACTAACCCTACTGATGATACTTTTGAGAATGTTCCTAATGATCAGGGAATTCCCAAACGGCTTCATATAGTTCGTGACCATCCCCATGAGCAAGTCATTGGCAACATACTTGATAGTGTCAACACGAGATCTCAAGTCAACTACTTCGCTCATTGTGCCTTTGCTTCCTCAATTGAGCCAAAGAATATTAACGAAGCGTGCGAAGATAGTGCTTGGATCTTAGCCATGGAGGAGGAACTCATTCAATTTGAGAGGAATGAGGTTTGGGAGCTTGTTCCATTGCCTTCGAAGAATCACACCGTTATAGGAACGAAGTGGATTTTCAAGAACAAGACCGACGAGAACCAAATCGTCGTCCGGAACAAAGCTCGGTTAGTAGTTCAAGGCTACCGGCAAGAGGAAGGTATAGATTTCGAAGAATCATTTGCTCCGGTAGCTAGATTAGAATCTATTAGGTTATTGTTATCTTTTGCATGCCATAAAGATTTTAAACTCTTTCAAATGGATGTAAAAAGTGCGTTTTTAAACGGAGATGTTGAGGAAGTTTATGTTTCTCAACCTCCGGGTTTTATAAATGAAAAATTTCCAAATCACGTTTTCAAACTTAAGAAAGCACTTTACGGTTTGAGACAAGCTCCTCGAGCTTGGTATGACCGTCTAAATAACTTCTTTGGATTTGGGTTTTAAAATGGGTGAAGTTGATTCTACATTATTTGTTAAGTATTCGAATAATGATATTATTTTAGTTCAAATTTACGTTGATGATATCATTTTCGGTGTTACTAACTTCACTCTTTGCGAAGAGTTTTCTAATGTCATGAAGGATCAATTTGAGATGAGCCACATGGGTGAGCTCAAATATTTCTTAGGTCTAAAAATTCGCCAAATGAACGATGCAATCTTCATCCACCAAACCAAGTACACGGTGGAGTTGCTAAAGCGATTTGGAATGGAGAATGCCTCAGGCAAGAAGACTCCAATGAGCACTACTACACATCTTGATAAAGATACGTGCGGCAAAGATGTAGACATGCGTCTATATCGAGGTATGATAGGTAGTTTACTATATCTTACTGCCAGTCGGCCCGATATTATGTTTGTCGTATGTGTATGTGCTCGTTATCAGTCTCAACCTAAGGAATCTCACTTAGTAGCGGTAAAACGTATTTTCCGTTATTTAAGTTACACACTCGACTTCGGATTACTTTATCCAAAGTCTAGCACATATGAGTTAATCTCATATAGTGATGCAGATTATGCGGGATGTAAATCCGACAGGAAAAGTACTAGTGGTACTTGCCATTTTATAGGAAATTCTCTTGTCTCTTGGTTTTCCAAGAAGCAGAATTCCGTATCACTTTCAACCACCGAGGCGGAATATATTGCCGCAGGTGCTGCGTGTGCTCAGGTTCTTTGGATGAGACACACTCTTAAAGACTTTGGTATAAACTGTGATACTTGCCCTATCATGGTGGACGACCAAAGTGCAATATGTCTCTCTAAGAATCCGGTACACCATTCCCGTTCTAAACACATAGATGTCCGTCACCATTTCCTTGATGATCATGTTGCTAAAAAGGACATCATTTTAGTGTACGTTGAAACCCAGAAGCAAATCGCTGATATTTTCACGAAACCACTCAAGGAAGACTCATTTGTGCGGTTACGTCGAGAATTGGGGATTATGGGTGAATCCGAGATTTAGGATTCATATTTTCAATAATCTTGCATGATAATAATTTTCTTTATATTTGCTCATGCTAGATTAGTTGAGATTTTCTGGATTTTTGGTTAAATTTTCGGAATTTATGCTCGAAATATTCATGAACGTCGTATTTATATCTTTCGATGTTTTATGGGGTAGATTAATGATGTATGAGAGTATTTCGATGTTTCGTCCAAGTGCGATTGGGAGAGAACTCAAAATTTCTAAATTTCAAATTTTTGAACTCTCTTAGTCGGTCCAAGTTCATTGGCCGACCGACTAGATTGTGTTCTAGTCGGTCAGTGAATGAACTCAGACCGACTAACTCATGCCCTAATTTTGGCTTCAGTTACTGTTTGCACTTAGTCGGTTCAAGCTCATTGGCCGACCGACTAGATCTCATTCTAGTCGGTCAGCACTTGAACTGTGACCGACTAAATGCACAGGGCTGTTGTGTCTTTTCCTCTTCCCAGTCGATTTAATCTCTTCTGCACCGATTAGATCTCGTTCTAATCGGTGCGAAAAACTCTGTCAGCCCAAAACCGTTCGTCTCCCTCACTCTCCTCCGCCGTTTGCCGCGATTTCCGGCCATCTCCGACCGAGTTTGCCGTCGATCCCTCTCTCTCCTCCACCTAGGGTATCACTCTCACCTTCTCTCTGCGTTTTTAGGGTATCATTCTAGGTTTATCTTCGATTTCCGTCGTTTGTTAGGGTTTGTTCTAGGGTTGTTTGTCGACCTAGCTTTCGATTTCTAGTTCGATTGTGCGTTGTCTCATCTCGAGTATGGCGAAGACACGTATGCCCATCAATCCCTCGAATCCGTCTCCCATGACCGTAGAGTCTCCTCCTACGGACCCCCCTCAATCCAAACGCCGAGCCAAGACCACTCGTCCCTCTTCTTTTTCGCCTCCTCTTAAGAAGAAGAGAACTACCGTTGCCAAGCCTAGAGCCACATCTAAACCCAAGCCTAAGAAGCAGACTGTGTCTCCAGCCTCATTTCGTGCACCCACTCCTCCCGATGACTCCGACGCCGAGTATATCCCTGAGTCTGAGCCTACCGATAGGGCTCCTACTCCTCCTCGATCTAGCACTCGTCCGTCTAAGGGGAAGGCTCCCATGCCATTGGGTGATGTCGATATATCATTGTGTCGCGATGACCCGTTGTGTCTCACGGCTTACAACCGTATTGAGCACTGTCCATTGATATTGGAGCACTTCGTTCAGTTCTCCGATTCTCCACATCTCGCCGATCTTCTTTCCTATAGCAGCCTCATCGATTATCTTCGCCATGACCCCAAGGAAAACCCTCCCCCGTACCCCCGTCTCGTCAAATTGTTCTACGCGAATCGTGTCTGGGGTCAGTACGACGACACTCACTCCATTGAGACGACTGTCTTGGGGACACCTATTGTCCGCACGACAGAAATCTTAGGGGAGTTGATTGGTGTCTCATCCTGTGGCCTGCTTCCTTCTGATATCTCGGTGGATAATATCCACGATCTTGATCAGACCATGCTTTCAGAGATGTTTCATGTTATCCCTCCCGCCATGATTGGCGTCCCTTCTAAATCTTTTAAGCCGAATGCTTGGGTCTTGAATCTTATCTTGAAGTCGTGCATCCTTCCGAAGTACGGCTCATCTAGCTTGCCCTCTCAGCCATTCCTCAAGCTGATCTACGCTCTCTTCATGGGGAGCGAGATCAATTGGGCTCGTATCATCCTAGATAAGATGGACTTTTTTGAATGTATCCGAAAGTCCACAAAATCAGCTCACATCCCATATCCTTGCCTGCTGACCCTCCTCTTTCGTCACTTCGGGGTCCCTCTCCCTCCCGATGACCAGCGTCCGTTGGGTCCTCCTCTGAATGCGACGGCCGTCAAGAAGTCTCTTGCGGCGCTTCGTCACGTTCATAGGACTACTCCTTCTGCCACCGAGGGTACCTCTTCAGCTGCTCCTCCACCTCCTGCTCTTACTCTCGCTGAGTTTGCCGTTTCCTTGAGACGTGTGGAGTCTCGTGTTTCTCGCTCTGAGGAGATGCTATCTCGCATCTGTTCTCACTTTGGCATTGAGATTCCTCCGTCTGTTTCTGACGAGGAGGAGATGGATGAGGCTGAGCTCCAGGAGCTAGTTGGATCTCTTGTCCGTGCCCCAAAGGGTACGTCTGCTGCTGCTACTTCTGTTGGTGCTCCCGAGAGCACACCTGCTGCCACCATTCCTTCGGTGGATACTTCGTCCGGTGCTCCCGAGACCACTCCTGTTGCGACTCTCCCTTCTGTGGACACTCCTGTCGACCCAGTGACCACCGCCCCTTCTGCAGAGCCTGCTGCTGCTGCTGACCCTGCCTCCACCTCCTGAGCTTGCGTTGGAGGACTCTCCCATATGCACTTTGGATGATATATTTAGTCGTGAGAGAGTGGGGTAGGATAGTTGGTGGATATGGATTTTTGATATTTTTGGATGTTATGATGATACACTTTTTGATGTATGTTCATTTTGATGTTCGTTGTGACATATGTTGTATGTGTGCACCGATCTTTCGATCGTTTTTATGTATGTTGGCGGATGTATACATTTTGTTGTACCATGTTATATATATATATATATATACATACATCGTGTTGACATTTTCTTCCGTGTGCACATTACTTATATTTTTGTCTCTGATGTTGACTTCGTCGCTCGACGATTACATTTGATTTAATAGAAATTAATTCTATAAAAATATAGAATTGTTTTCCATGCACTTAATTCATCACGAATGTTGATATTGGAGAGTATGTTCCATAACTCAATACGTGAAATTGATTTGAGTTTTGATGATTTCATTTTCGATTTTCGACTATGGTCTCGTTGGCACACTTTGATTTTCTTCGTGATTTTACTTTGGTGTCATTTGAACCGTAGTCGTATTCTACGACTCCCGTGCTTTTATTTTTTAGCCATTGTTGTCGTTTTTCTCCTCCCGCTCTTTTTGCTTATGCTAAAGGAGGAGAGAATTAATAATGACGATGAGCTACATGATAATTCAAAGCAATTTACCGTGAATCTAATTTGATATGTTAGATTCAGGGGGAGTTAAGATATAAAAATGGATTTAGATCCTAAATTTCAATAATTGGATTCACATTTTATACTTTGCTCGTCTGCTTGATGCATATGATTATTATTTTATATGGAATTAACGTGTCATCAATGCAGGGGGAGTAAGTAAATTTCATTTGAATCATTATTATTGATTATTATTTATGTTGGTTTGTCATCACCAAAAAGGGGGAGAATGTTGAGTATTGACTCCCCGGATTTGGTTTTGATGATGAACAAACTTAAATATCGTGAACTAACTCTTTGTGAGCGCAGTTATGGAGTTCGTCGCCAAATTTCTATGAACATCAAAATCGACGTCTCAAGACTTCTCATAGCGCGTGATCGTGTGCTTGACGCTTCGTTGAAGCTCAAGGACCATTATTGAAGTCAAGAGATTCAGATTGAAGCTTTTGAAGACGGTTCGTCAAGTTTTATTTATAGTCTTCTAGCTTCTTTTCGTAGAATGTTAAGCCTTGAGTAGGTCTTATGTTTTAATCTTCATAACGCTCTTATCTTAGAGCTAGGATCATATTAGAAGCCCATAGAATCTTTGCCGAAGCTTCACGCTTCATATCGCGGCTTCTTGTGCATCTTAGTTGGTTCAAGAAGAAGAACCAACCGACTAGATGGCAATCTAGTCGGTCGGCAATCCTTCTTGAACCGACTAGAATGCCTTGTTCATTTTCAGCTCATTCACTGTTTACAGTTAGTCGGTCTAAGAAGGTTCACCGACCGACTAGTTGTCAAACTAGTCGGTTAGGAATCCTTCTTAGACCGACTAGTTATGTCTTTCATTTCACAGCCTGAGCTACTGTTTATCGTTAGTCGGTCAAAGAACAACCGTCGACCGACTAGTTGAGAAACTAGTCGGTTGGAATTTGTTCTTAGATCGACTAGTGCTCCTTGATTTCAGCCTATCATGTTACAACTCTTAGTCGGTCAAAGAACACTCACCGACCGACTAGTTGTCAAAGTAGTCGGTTGGCAAGTCTTCTTAGACCGACTAGTTCTTTATTGTCTGAACTTTCTCTTTTGGCTGTTCTCCAGTTAGTCGGTTCATGTTGAATCACCGACCGACTAGTTGAGAAACTAGTCGGTCAGTGATCCTTCTTTGACCGACTAGACTGCTTCAGAATAGAGCCGTTGGAGCATTAAATGCCACGATTTTTGCTCTCTTTCCTCTATCCTATATATACTTGAAGGGCTTCTTGCTAAGCATTCAAGGCTGATATTAATTGCATTTTAGAGAATCAAAGAGAAGCATTTATTTCTCATTTCCAAGCTTTCATTTCTCACAAGAATCTCTCCCTCACTCTTATTCCTCAAGAGAGATTCATTGATTGTGAGCCATTCAAGCCAAGAGCTTGATTCTAGGTCACCAACTCCACCCTAGGCTTCTATTGCTGTTCATCGTCTTGGAGCTAGGGTTTGGTGACTTCTTCTCCTCCAAAATCCTCCTTGCCCTAAAATCGTAAGTTTACTCAAGACATATGATTTTGTTGGTAAGCATTTCTTATTTCATTTAATTTGATATTGCAAGTTTTACTCTCGGTTGTGAGAGTTGTGTGTGATCCCGGTTTGTGGGAGTCACATTTTCATTTGTGTATGATTTGATCTTGTAGAGGTTTTCTACAAGTATTTCATAGTGCAAATTTGAGTTAGAAATTTCTAACTCAAGTATCCGGAGGGGATCCGGGTGTTTGGGACGTAGGATCACCGGGAACAAGTCGGGGAGACTTAGGTGGATCCGAACCCGTTATATCATTTGTTTGCGATTGTATTTCTTTGTTGTCAATATTTTCATTTCCGCATTGTTGGTTGAGTCTGCAAGATAATTATGAATTATCTTCTTAATTATTTTAAAGTACTATTTACCCCCTCTAGTACTTGTGCAGTAGCTATCAGGGCATTACACCTTTGCTTATTCCTGAGTGGAAGTGGCAGCATATCACGATGGACTTCGTGTCAGGCTTACCGCGGAGTACGAAGCATAATGACGCCATTTGGGTGATCGTGGATCGATTAACCTAATCGGCGCATTTCATACCATTCCGAGTGGGTCAGTCAACAGAGACACTTATCAGGAAGTATATAGAGGAAGTTATGAGATTGCACGGGGTTCCTGTCAGCATTATGTCAGACATGGATACTCGGTTTACATCTCATTTCTGAAAGAGTTTATAGGAGCATTTGGGCACACAGTTGAGCTTTAGCACGGCGTATCATCCGCAGACGGACGGACAGTCGGAGCGTACGACACAGATCTTGGAGGATATGCTGCGTGCCTGTATGTTAGACTTCAAGGGGTCATGGGAAGACCACCTACACTTTTTTGAGTTTGCATACAACAACAGCTATCAAGCCAGCATTGGGATGGATCCGTTTGCAGCATTGTACGGGAGGAAGTGCTGATCACCATTGAGCTGGGACGATGTTGGTGATCGAGAGCTGATTGGGCCTGAGATAATCATAGAGGCATTTGATGTGGTTCGAACTATGAGGGAGAAGCTACAGCTGGCACATGCTAGATACAAGCATTGGGCAGATTTGAAGCGACGACATCTGGAGTTTCAGCTAGGAGATAATCTTTTCTTGAAGATCTCGCCCAACAGAGGAATGATTCGATTTGGTCGGAGGGGGAAACTCAGCCCACGGTACATCGGACCCTTTGATGTATGGGAGCGAGTGGGAGAAGTCGCATACAGACTTGCATTGCCTCCATCTCTAGAAGGGGTGCATAATGTATTCCATGTATCTCAGTTGCGGAAGTACGTGGGAGATTCGACCCATGTGGTCGACCATTCGGAGATTACTGTACGACCAGATTTGACATGTGAGCAGCAGCCAGTGAGGATCATCGATCGACAGCAGAAGGTTCTCAGGAACAAGACTGTCAGTTTGGTGAAGGTGATGTGACACCGAGACTCGTCTGGAGAGTCTACCTGGGAGAGAGAGGATGAGATGATGGAGCGATATCCATATTTGTTTGATGTATCTTAGTTTCCTTTTAAATTCCGAGGACGGAATTCTGTAAGGTGTGTAGAATGTAATGGGCCTGTCTTTAAAAAACATTTTTTTCTTTCCTTTTTTCGTTTGTGCAGCCCAGCAGCCCAAAGCCCACGAGGGCTCTTTTTATTTCTCAGCTCTCAGGCCCTCCCCTCACTTCTCACGCCCGACTCCTAGGGCACAATCGCAGCGGCCTCTCCCTCTCGTGTGCTTCATTCGCTCCGATCGATGGGCGCGACCGTCTCTCTCTCTCTCTCTCTCTCTCTCCCTCCTCCAGGATCTCAACCGCCGCCCCTTCGCCTTCGGTTACGTGGGAGGATCTAGCCACGACCCCACGCCTCCACGACTTCTCCCCAACGGCTCCTTCGAGCCTATAATTTCAGTTTTCCTCTCCTCTCTTCAATGGCGACAAAACTGTAAGTTCTTTTACTCTGCGAGATTTTTCGGCTTGGTCTTCTTCAACCCTGGAATCTGAACATTTCGGGAGTATCTGGATTTTCTGGGAGCTTTCGTTCTTTGGTTTTTTTATTATTGGCTTCAAAAAGGTAGACCCTTATCTTCTACACATTCAGATGCTTTCGATTATCACTATATTTAATTTCTGAAATGAATTCGTATTTAAATTCACATGGAAGTCGGATTTGTGGGATAGGATGATGACAGGAATAATTCTTAGGGCTTTTAATCCCTATCATCTGATTAATTTGTGGGGTTGGCTTCCGTCTTGCTTGGCCTGGGGTCTCAGGGCTTATGAATGGTTAAAGAAAACAATTTCAGTCCCTCTTGTCTGGCCGTGGGTTTTAAACCTAGGGGTGATTTTTCCTTACAGTTTCAGCGTATTACTTTAATTTGTGGGGGTTGCGACTTCTGTTTGGTTCTGTTTAATTATATTTAGTTCTGTTTAGTTCGGTGTACCACTTTAATTCTGTTCAGTTCTGGAATCCCTCTGTCTAGTTCTGGAATTCTTCCGTCTTCATGATTTGACCATCGGAGGCCTTGGGTACTCGCTGTTTTTAGGCGTTATCTTCTGAACTGACATTGGAAACTCAGAAACCCCTTTTACCCTTCGCAGTTGATAATCTTTGGCCTGTTTCTTTGCTGATATACTCATAGTCCCTGTAGACCTTGCCGCAGGTTTGGGAACCCCCCACAAACACGATGAAATTCCCATAATCTGATCCCATAAGTATTAAACTTTTCAGTCTATATTTTCAGTAAATGATTCCAGTTAAAACTAAAAGTAAATGGAAATCTAGTGTTCAGTTTTATGTTCATTATTTATTTTCAGTTCAGTTAGCGTGGAGTTGAATCTTGTGTTTAAATTCGGTTTTCCTTATATGCAAATCGGAAGGTGAGTCTATTAGTTATATTGGACTGAAATGTCAGCAAGTTTAAGTTCAGACTTTTTAGCATGCTCTAATGAGGAGTAGAATAATTTATTAGTAATGTTTGTCTCGAATGCAAATCTCCACATGTGTACAAGAATCCATTGAATTCCATGGAAATTCTAATTGTAGAACTGATCTCATATGTCAACTACGCAATCTAAAGGTGTTATGTGAATTTAAAGTGAATTGGACTTGATCCAATAATTAGTACATATATTTAGTTGAAAGCAGCGAATGTACCTTGACATGAAACAAATGAACTCTTTAGATTGCGTAGGTTGAGGTAATGAGTAAGATAAATGACACTACCTGACATAGAATTTGGATACAACATCAAACCGTTAATTGAACAACTTTATATAACTTTTTGGGGTTGGGAAACTTATAAATGAGAGAGTGCGAGAGCGATTGGAGCCCTGCTTTCGGCCCGTATCTGGGAGGATTTCCGTTCACGGATCCTGAGTCCCCGTCACAGTTGACTTCTAGACTCGGCCCATGGTTGCACCCTGCGGTCCAAGATGGTCTCCGGGTTGCACATCGTGCTCTCCGTTATAAGTTTAAGATTGAAACAAAACAAACTTAGTAGCATAGTCTCATAGTAGTTTAACAGCACCGAAACAACCATAATTTGTTAGGCTTTGGTGCATCACCTTTCGTACAGGTACGTTAAGATGTCATTCTATTCATGTATCGTTACCATTGCTGTTGCTAGAATTTATAAGTCTACGCTATTGAGCCTTGGTACCACTTCTATTGTTGCCACCAGGTGACCTACAGGACTACGCGGAGGCACCGTTGTACGAGGAGACAGAGTTTCCGGTTCAGGGCGACGAGCTTTGAGGACCGGTTGGGTGTGAGTGACATTGTATCTCTATTTCATGTATTTATGTTTCAGCATTAGAGTGATGATGTATTTTCCGTTTCATTGTATATATCGTTGTAATTCAGACATGATGGTAATGAAAGAAGTATTTTAAATTCAGTCAAATTCTACTTGCTCCACGTTGCTTCCACTGGTAACTGCAGGTACTGCACAAATGGTACAAAACTAACGATACCCAGGTATGGGGCGTTACAACATGGGACATGGGTGTCAAGCACTGATTTAAATATCGGCCGATACGACCATTATATCAGCCGATATATCGGTATCATGTCCCAAACGATACAATATGCCTTAATTTATCGGGTTTTAAAAACTGACCCTACATCGGATGTATCGATCGATAAATTGGGTCGATATCGATCAATGTGTATGTTTTGAATCAAGTTGTAATTTTATTGTTACAAACTTATAATTGTTACAATAATGTAATCGATACAATACTAACATATTATTACAATGTGAAAGAATATTTAATTTATAAGAATGTTCAATTATATTAATGCTGTAGCTTTAAAGAATATTTAATTAAAGCTCATCTAATGTTAATGTTTGTATTTTCTTATTTTATATTTACATGTTTTTTATCTTCCATATGGTTTTGCATATAAGACAAAAGTTTTCTTATTCATCCAATAGCACGCATGTAAAAAGATTAATTAATTAGATGCAAGTATGAGGTAGGTCACTCTTGCTATTAAAGTCATATTATATTTTTAATTTTATTGCTTTACGTGATATGTTAATGATTAATTTTTAATGTGTCATTTTAACGTTACGTGATTATATTGATAATATTTTCATCATATAATTAAATATGAACATATAAATATGTTATAACTACTATTTAGTTATTAAGTTTTTTATATTTATAATTTTCAATTTGAGCAACCCGATATTGACATGTCTCCCCGATACATCCCGATATCCGATTTCTGATATGAAAATGATACGATTAGGGTTAATCGTAGCAAAAGTTCAGATTTTTAGTGGAAAGAAAGGAAAGAAATTTGATTTGGACAATGGAAATTGATATTAAGATAGGCAATCCCTTCTGGAGTGGATCTTTCCCTAGCTTGAATTGATGGATCAAGCCTAATCCTCCAAATCCCTAACAAGAAACTACTCTCAAATGATCGTTCTTCGATAAAATAAACTAGGGCCGGCTCGTAGGCTTTTAACCCCTCCTAAACATGAAAATAAGTAAAAGACTAATAAGCCATCTAAAGGCTAAACACACAACTCGACTAATGAGCAAAAGGATAAAATTGCTAAACACACAGCTCGCCAATGAGCAAAAGGATAAGTCACCCCCGTGGGTGCGCGCCGCTCCGCCTGGTGTAGACCCGGATCACATCATTACTTCCCCCCCAAAAATGAACCATGTCCTCAAGGTTACAGTCTGATGAGGCGTCCATCTTCTCTAATCTAAGTGTGGGCGCGGCTCTACCTCGTCCCCACCTTCGTCAAGCATCACCACAAGATCCTCCTCTGCTGCCACCTCCAGTTGCTTGCCCTCCCTGTGCAACGGTGCCCTGGGTTGAACCTCTCGTCACACTTGAAGCAAAGGCCCTTCACCAATGGCCCTTCGCTCCCTCATCTCGGCCTCTGTCATGCGGCGACTTTGCCCTTCCGGTCGCGTCTCCGCTGCATCCCCTCTTGCCATCGCTGGTGCCCCCACAGTGGTCTGGGTTATCTCAGTAGGTGCTGGACTGCGGTATGTCGATCCGCCCCCGGACCCCCTAGACTTTCTCTCTTCAGCCAACATGTCCTCCACTCTCCTAGCCACTCATATCATGGCTGCCAGCCCCTGAGGGTCATGTACTCCCAGCTCCGCTCTCACGGCTGGGTTCAGCCCCTTCAAAAAATTCCCCTCCAGCGATTCCGCAGACACACCATCCACTCGGCTCGCGAGTGTCTCGAACTTTGTGATATAGTCCTGCACGGTCCCATCCTGTCGCAAGGTGTACAACTGTTCAAACAGCCCTTCCGCGGGTCTCCTGAAACCTCTCCATGAGGCACTCTGTCAGCTCCCTCCACGTCTGTATTGGCCTCTGCTTCTGGGTCCACCTGCCACCCAAGAGCCTCACCCTCGAAGCTCAATACTACTGCCCTCAGTCTCTCTGCTTCAGTGAAGCCTGTGACATCAAAATACCTCTCTATCTGGTAAATCTACCAATCGGGGTCCTTCCCATCGAACATTGGTGCCTTCAACTTCCTCATCCTCGTCTCTGGGTTGGTGTCACCTCGTGGTGGCCCTTTCACGTTGGCTACCTGACGCCTCTGGTAAGGATGCTCCTCCTACCGTCCTTCATCTCCCCTGGCCATCTCGTTGGCGAGTACGTCCACATCATTCCACTCATCAACATACTCCCGCCGGGGTCCCCCACGTAGCCATCCTTCTTCGACGCTCCCAAAAGGAGGGGGAAATCCTCCTGTGGGCCCCAGATGGGCCCGCCCGTCCTCGCCGCCCCCCACGGGGTCCGCCCACCTCCTGTGGGCCCCAAGTGGGCCTGCCACCCTCCTCCGCCCCCACGGGGGAGAATCTCCATCTGTAAGCCCCAGGTGGGCCCACTTGCCATTTCCGCCCCCGCCGGGGGCAGAAATCCCCCCTTGCCCCCAAGTAGGGGGCGCCACCCTCCGCCCCCATGGGGGGCAGAAATCCCCCAGCGGGCCCCAGATGGGCCCGCTGCTGCTCGCCGCCCCCAAAAGGGGGCGGTTGCCCTCCGGCGGCCCCGGCTTGGGGCCGCCCGCCTTCGCCGCCCCCAGTTGGGGGCGGCCGATCACCGGTGGGCCCCTGGTGGGCCGCCCGTCCTCCCTTCGTCCCGTGGCGTCCCCCCATGAAGGGGAAGTCCCTCCTTCAAACCCTAGGGCTAGGGTTTGCCTTCTGCCGTCGCCGTTTTCCGGGTTTGTTCGCGAGATCAGATCTGAAGATCCGGACGATTTCAGATCCGGATTTCGCTGAAAAAATTGCTGCTGAAACATCTTCGCCATCTCGGCAAACCCCTCCATCTCGCGCGAGTATCGCTTCAACATCCGATTCATCTTCTCATCCATGGTTGCGCTCAGATCTGCCTTGATCTCTTCCTTCATATCCGTCATCTCCTTCCGCAACCCCGAGATCTCCGCTTCTAGTCGCTCCTCCAGAGTTTTCGCCGCAGTCGCCCGTGTGCTCGCCATAGAATCGAGTGCTCTGATACCAAATTGATACGATTAGGGTTAATCGTAGCAAAAGTTCAGATTTTTAGTGGAAAGAAAGGAAAGAAATTTGATTTGGACAATGGAAATTGATATTAAGATAGGCGATCCCTTCTGGAGTGGATCTCTCCCTAGCTTGAATTGATGTATCAAGTCTAATCCCTCAAATCTCTAACAAGAAACTACTCTCAAATGATCGTTCTTCGATAAAATAAACTAGGGCCGGCTCGTAGGCTTCTAAATATGAAAATAAGTAAAAGACTAATAAGCCCTCTAATGGCTAAACACACAACTCGACTAATGAGCAAAAGGATAAAATTGCTAAACACACAACTCGCCAATGAGCAAAAGGATAAGTCACCCCCGTGGGTGCGCGCCGCTCCGCCTGGTGTAGACCCGGATCACATCAGAAAATTAGCCATCCGATATGATCCCAATATCCGATATTTAAACCTTGGTGTCAAGGGTCCCAACATAGAAGATCTTTAATGATAGGACACTGGGACACAACTGGAATATACTATACTTATATATTATATCCCAGATTTAGATAAGCAATAGGCTCTCTTTAATTTTTTTTATACCATGACATTGACATAGTTAAGGAAAGAGCTATGATATGTTGGACACTTCTCCCAAGCGAAAATTAGTCTGACACATCAAGACATGACACACATGTTCACCCGTGTCCGACATTTTACAAATTTATACATGTTATTCTCCTTAAGAATATGTACCATATGAAGTATGTCATGACTTTTCTTGACAAAAGTTATTGTTTTATTGATCATTCTACTAAAATTTAGTTCTTTTTTATATTAATATAGACCCAATAGATATTTATTTGAGTGAGATATGCATATATCATCATCATCGTCATAGCCTTCATCGGGATCGGCTTCATGGACTCAATAGAAAGAATGCCAGATATGCATATATGTAGAATAAGTATACGTTTATAGCCGTGTCCTCGTGTCTAGAGTTTAAATGATTGTTGTGTCCAACACCTCGTGTCTGTGTCGAAGTGTGACACCCATGTCTCCAAATCACAGAAAAAGAGCATGTCATGGATTTGAGGGAACGCTGGAATAAAAGAAACATTCGGACCATTAATCCTTTATTTTGTTTCTATTCCTTGCTTATTTTTCTTATGGATTCTTTTCAAATATTCTTCAATTCGTTTCCCTCCTTTTACAGTGATACTTATTTTCCTTCTTACATTTATATAAGATGTGTTCAAGTTGTGGGACACGGGTGTTCAAGTGTCCAGCTTAGCAACATTTTGCCAAAATTGAGTGACTTGGATCTTGGTAACACTCATTTCCCGGTTGCACAGGGGGACATTTACTTATTGTGTTGTCAGGTTCACACTCTCCGAGTCTCCTTAGTTTAGTCCTGATATCTGCAGATGTTTGAGTCTTGACTATTTGTTATGTGACTTATGTCCTTACATTTTAGAAGATGCAATCTCAAAACAGATATTTGTGAAGGCATCTATATCGTGAGGAAAATTGCCATAGTTTAAACTTCTAACCAATGGAGGACTTTTGTTGTATGTCTCTTTGAATGCTTATACAGTTATTTTTATTTAGTCCTAAGAATTCAATATGATTATCCAATAAAGTTCTCTGCTGACCATCCAATATGAATATCCAATACAGTTGACTGCTGACTAATTTTCAACATTGTATTATACTCTTTCTTTGAAATTGTATCATACAACATATGATTTCTTAATGACATCAGTTTCAGGACTGCTTGGAATTTAAAATTGGTTTCCAACTATGTTGCTGCTGTTTTGAACCAATTGTGGGGAGGACAGGGTGAGTTATCTAGAATTTTGTATGCCATCTGCAGACTGAATCAGTTATTTCCTTCATGTACCATAATGTTTTTGTTTAAATGGATTGAAATGAAGACTCACTACTTTCTGTCAAATTTCAGTTCTTTGTGCTGCAGCGTGTTCAATCCGGAGAGTCTTTTAGCTAACCTGTCATTTGAGTTATGAACTTTGATCATCTTCCATTTTCAGTAATTATCACGTTCATAGCTTCAAAGAAGGCCAATGAGAGCTCGAAGGTGTGGTCTCTCCCTTTTTTACGCATTATTCCTTGTATTCTGCATGTGCTGTGCAATAATTAGTGATAAAGAGTCTAATGCTCATATCTTTTTTCGTTTTCGTTTTTATTTCTCTCTTCTGTAGAAAACATATCACCTTTATAAATTTGTTACCCATCTACATGCAATTAAACACTAGTATACTACCCGTGCACTAACGCGCAGTTCTAAAATTAGAAAATGTCACTAAATTTTTAATAAGACTTAAAATTCAGTCTTAATTCTAAATTCATAGGGTAGCCAAGGAGGTATAGTTGATGCAAATTTGTATATTTGATGCAAATCATTATATATATATATATCAATATTGAGGTCAGCTAGCCAAGGAGGTAGCCAAGGAATTTCCTCCTTCCTTGGCTAGCTCATGCAACCCTCTCATACATTTTTCGACGATCGGTGCTGATCATTTTGATATTCATGTTCTAAAATCCCATCCCAAACCAGCAATTTTCACTTAAATCCAAGTAGTTTTACGCATTCATCTAGCCGTTGCAAAAAGTTCTGGTAAAATTGTTAAATTTATGATGAGTAGATGAATAAGCAAAACCATTTGAATTCACATTAAAAATTGATAGTTTGGGATTTTAAAATGAACGGATTGGATCGAAGGAAAAAAATAGGGGGTGTCATTTTGACACTAGCAAGAGAGGAAATTTTCTTCTTGAATAGCAGACGTCCATTTTTCTCATATATATATATGAATTATCTAGATATGCGTTGTTTTTTGTATTGACAATATAAAAGATCATTTTCCAGTGACTGTTTTGAATTTTTTAGGATGTACAAATTTTAAAACCCCAAAACCTCAAATATGGGTGAACCCTAAGAAAATTTGACCCTGGATTCATTTGTTATAAAAATTTCTCTGAAAACCATTGAATTTGCAACAATCAAATCGAGAGTCAAATATTATTGGACTCACTTGATTTTTGATATTATGACCATTTATGACGTGTCAAAAAAATCTAAATTTTTTAAATAAAAATATAGCGTATATGTGGGTCAGCGCGCGGGAAAATTTCCCGCACTAACAGCATATATACATTGTTATGTATATATATAGAATAATGGGTATCATATGACATGATCCTAAGCTTCATATATGATCTCAAGAAGTTCACCTTTTGCTATTTTTAAAGGATCAAAGATCGGGTGAAACTAAAGCTTTTCGCTGGTTGATCTCTTCATTGAAAATTCTATTGGGGTTTCAACAATAGAACCTGTCACCCTTATATCAACCATCAAAAAGCTTTGGGTTCACCTTATATTTGATGTACTGATGTTTTAGAATATGAACATCAAAATTAACAGAGCCAATTCTTCAAAAAATAGTGAAGAGCGGACTTCTCACATCGTATACGAGGCTTATTATCATGTGATGATACTGATACGATTTACTCCAAAAGACGACAAATTCAGATTTAAGAGAAGAAAAGAAATATAAAAGTGGAATTTTTAGCAGATTTCTTGAATAAAAAGATAGATCGATCCTTTTCTGGAGTGGATCTCTCCCTAACTTGTGTTAATGGAACAAGTGTAATCCCTTACGAACCCTAATAATATTTCTTAGTAAAAGATTGATCTTCGATAAACCAAACTAGGGCCGACTCGTAGGCTTTAAACCCCCATCCTAACACAAAAGATAATGAAAGACTAATAAACCCACTCTAATTACTAAACACACAAGTAAAGAAATTAGTCTAAAGAGATAAGTCATCCATCAGGTCAAGTAGGGTCCGAGCCCGCGACTTGGCCCACGACTCGTGCCGCGTGCCACCACCTCCTGGTGTAGACCCCGACTTCATCATTACTCCCCCAAAAAACGAACCTTGTCCTCAAGGTTGCAGTCTGATAATTGCGTCAAACTTCTCTAATCTAAGTGTGGGCGTGGCTCTGCCTCGTCCCCCCACCTCCGTCAAGCTCTACCACAACATCCTCCTCTGCTACAACCTCTAGTTGCATGGCCCTCCCTGCGCAACAGTGCCCTGGTGTAACCCTCTCGTCACACTTGAAGCAAAGACCCTTGGCCATCCGCTTCCTCATCTCTGCCCCTGTCATGCGACGAGTCTGTCCTCCCGCCGTGTCTCCGTAGAATCCCCCTTGCTGTCGCTGGTGCCCCCATAGTGGTCTTGGGTGCCTCATTAGGTGCTGGATTGCGGTATGTCGATCCGTCCCCAGCCCCCATATATTTCCTCTCTTCAGCCAACCTGTCCACTCTTCTCGACACTCGCATCATGGCAGTTAAACCCCGAGGGTCCTGAACCCTCAGCTCAGCCTTAATCAGGGGCTTTAGACCCTTTAAGAAATTTCCCTCCTTTGATTCGTCAGATACACCTTCCACTCGACTCGAGAGTCTCTCAAACTTCTTTATATATTTCCGCACCGACCCGTCTTACCTCAAGGTATATAGCTGCTCGAATAGGCCTCTCCCTTGGATCTCCTAAAATCTCTCCATGAGACACTTGGTTAACTGCCTCCAAGTCCGTATAGGCCTCTGCTTCTGGGTCCACCTGTACCAAGATAGTGCTTCGCCTTCAAAGCTCAGTGCTACTGCCCTCAGTCTCTCTACCTCGATGAAGCCTGTGACGTCAAAGTATCTCTCAATTAGATACAACCACCCGTCAGGATTCTTCCTATCAAAGAGGGGCGCCTTCAACTTCCTCATCTTATTCTCTGGGTTGACATCACCTCGTGGTGGCCCCCTCCTTGTTCACTACCTGGCGTCTCTGATAAGGAGGCTCCTCGACCCTCCACTGTGCCTCATGACGCTGCCGTCTGAATCCTCGATCACCTCCCCGAGCCCTCTCGTTGGCGAGATCTCCTACATCATCCCACTCGTCAACATGCTTCCGCCAGGGTTCCCTTTGCAGCCACTCTCCTTTGCCACCCTAAAAGAGGCGGATCTCCTCCTGTGGGTCCCCAGTAAGGCCGCCAGCCTTCGACGCCACCCCCACGTGGGTGGAAAACCTCCCGCGCCCCTGATGGGGCTGCCTTTCCTCGACGCCCCCCACAGGAGGCGGGCCTCCTCCTGCGGGCCCCAGGTGGGCCCGCCAGCCCTCGCCAGCCCCCACAGGGGGCGGGCCTCCTCCTGCGGGCCCCAGGTGGGTCCGCCAGCCCTCGCCGCCCCCAACGGGGGCGGTTCTCCTCCTACGGGCCCCTGGTGGGCCCGCCAAGCTTTGTCGCCCCCTGCCAGGGGCGGAAACTGCCCCACGCCCCTCTGCAGAGGTCGCCACCCTCCGCCGCCCCCAAAGGGGGCGGATCTATTCCGGCGCCCACTTGGAGGGGCCGCTTGCCTTTGTCGCCCCCCGCTGGGGGCGGATCCCCTCTGGCAGCCCCCAGGTGGGGCCGCCTGCCCTCGTCGCCCCCTGTCGGGGGCGACAGACCTCCTGCGACCCCCTGATGGGGCCGCCCACCTGCGCTGCCATTGGCGTCGCCTCCCCAGGGGGAAACCCTTCCGCAATCCCTAGAGGGTTTCGCCCGCCGTCGCCGTTACCCGGTGTCGTCTGAGAGATTAGATGTGACGATCCAAATGTTTTCGAATTCGGATCTCGCTGAAAAAACTACTGCTGAAACATTTTCGCCACCTCGGCAAACCCGTCTTTCATCTCCCGCGAGTTTTGCTCTGAGATCATCTTCATGCTCGACTCCAAGGACGTGTTCAGATCTGCCTTCAACTCGTCCTTCAAATCAGTCATCTCTTTCCTCAACCCCGAGATCTCTGTATCGAGTCTCTCCTCCAGTGTTTTTGTTGCAACCGCTCTTGTGTTCGTCATAGAATCGAACGCTCTGATACCAAAATAATGTGATTTGCTCCAAAAGACAACAAATTCAGATTTAAGAGATGAAAAGAAATATAACATTGGAATTTTTAGTAGATTTCTAGAATAAAAAGATAGATCGATCCTTTTCTGGAGTGGATCTTTCCCTAACTTGTGTTAATGGAACAAGTTTAATCCCCCACGAACCCTAACAATATTTCTTAGCAAATGATCGATCTTCGATAAACCAAACTAGGGCCGACTCGTAGGCTTTAAACCCCAATCCTAACACAAAAGATAATAAAAGACTAATAAGCCCCCCTCTAATTACTAAACACACAACTAAAGAAATAAGGCTAAAGAGATAAGTCACCCATCGGGTCAAGTAGGGTCAGAGCCTGTGACATGGCCCACGACTCGTGCTGCACGTCGCATCCTCCTGGTGTAGACCTGGTCCTCATTAGATACCCATTATTCTCATGTGTGTGTATTCATGTGTTTTGCCTGTTCATCAACTCTTTGCAAAAGTTCTGTTGCTGCGAAACTGCTAAATTTGAGTCGGATGGATGAACGGGCAAAACACATGGGGTCGGGCTGAAAATTGGTGGGTCGGAATTTTAGAGGGTGGAGATCAAGATGAACGGCTCGGATCTTTCGAAAAAATAGGAGGCATAGACTTTTTGCTAGGGGTTATTTTGGGGGTTATTTGATCCCTCATATATATATATAGTGATGCTATGGTGAGAAGGTGAGAAGAGGGCTTAACGTGAGAAGAGAGATCTGTATGTATGTGTGTGTGTATATAGAATAATGGCTATCATACGCCATATGAGAGCCTCTCTCATACGCCCTCTCACATAAAGCACCCAAGTACAAGCCCACATGGCCTTGTACTTGATTGTACTTGGGTGCTTTATGTGAGAAGGCGTATGAGAGAGGCTCTCATATGGCGTATGATAGCCATTATTCTCATATATATATATATATATATAGTGATGCTATGGTGAGAAGGTGAGAAGAGGGCTTAAAGTGGGAAGAGAGATCTGGGTCGTTCGTTTTGGGCTGTAGAGATTCGCTGGCTCAGATCACGCCCCTGCCTGAACGTGGCGATCACGTGCTCCCCAAAGTCACAGACACACGCTCTCTCTCTCTCTCTCTGCATCTCTCGTCATTCTCTCTCCGCCGAAGAACCCCCACAAAAACCCTCTCCCTTTCGCGATCAGCGTTCTCTCTCTCTCTCTCTCTCTCTCTGAGCCCCCAAAAAAACCTCTCCCTCTCGTGATCTCTGCGTCCCCATCTCTCACGTTCTCACTCTCTGCCGAAAACCCCCCAAAAAAACCATCTCCCGCTCGCGATCTGTCTTCACGATCTCTCTTTGCGAACTCACGATCTCTCTTGTTCAAAGACCCAAACGAATTCCACAACCCCTCGATCCCTCTTTGCGAACTCTCTCACAACCGACCACAAAAACCCTAGCTCAATTAGATCAATCCACCCCCGCTACTTCAAGAAATTGATTGGCTTCTACATCCTTAAGGTATAATCTGGCCTCATTTGATTTATTATTAATTAATTGTGTGGAGTTAATCTTGTAGTTCATTTTGTGAGAATTATTGAGTTGATTTCGTGAAAGCAAAGATCAGAATGGCCTGCCGGATTGGTGATAATTATTGAGTTAATTTTGTGAATTACTTTTTGTGCAATTGATCGGAATTATTTCTGCCTAATACAAAGCATTAATTTGCAGAATTACTTTTGTGATATTGATCTATTTTGTTGCTTGCATCACTTTTTATTCCTATTTCTATTCTCTTTATTGCTTGCATCACCCTGCATCGATCTAATTTTATTACTTTTACTTGCTCCACAGAAGTTGGTGAGGTCTTTCTTTAACTAGGACTATTAATTTTTTCTGCTTTTACTTGCACCATGACTGGAAAAATTCTAATATGAACTTCTGGTTTTCGCACCAACAATAAACAGTTTCATTTCTTTTGAATCAGATTCATTTCTTTGCCTTTATTTGCATTGTTTGCTAATTTCTATTGCTGTGAAAACTCCCATAATTTTCATACTGTTATCTAGCAACAAGCTTTTAAATAAAATGTAGAAGTTATGGGCAAGCAAAAGTATGTAAATCTTTGTTTGTTTACTTCTTTTCTACATCTTTTAAAGAAAACGTACTCTTTTTGCTGAATGCCATCTAGGTTTATGTTAATCAAGAATGCTACATCAATATTTGGCATTGTTTAACCAGAAATTGGTTTTGATGCATGTCTGTTCCTTTTCTTTTTTCTTTCTATGCGTTTGTTTAATAGCTCAGCTAGTTATATGGATATTAGAAGTTTAACAAGTTACTGTTTTAATTCTGAGTTTCACTAAATGTTGCTGACTTGAGTGGGATGTTTAAGCTGGCACTTGCTAGCTTGAGTTGTTTCATTTCATTTCTTCAAATGATTCTGCTCGCTGATGAGCTGGTGATTGGGAAAAATGCTAAAACGATGCCTCTAACTGTTGCTTTGAGTTCGTCATTAGATGGTAATCACTAACATTGCTTGCTTCACTATTCACAAACATATTTCTCTGTTCAAGTTAATTTCATGGAATAATAAAATACTTCAAGCACCTATTTTATATATAGTTTGGTTACCAATATTTGGCTGAAACATTATTGTTCATAACTGGATTCTTCCTGCATATTATTTTTCTGTGCTAATTATAGATCTAGTGATTATATGAGTAGATTCATCTAAAAGCAAACTATAATTGTGCGTACGATTAGTTTGTGAAGGCATCGGTCATGAAATAAACATTGCGAGAGAGAGGGAGGGAGAGAGAGATTTTCGGAGAAAGATCATCATGTATGGTAGCAAAAAGAGTATGGTTTTCTATTGGAGGTTATGCTTTCGAGGTTATCTTCTTTAGTGAATCTCACTGGATATTTTGAATCAGATTCATTTCTTTGCCTTTTTGATGGCCGCCTCTGTTGTTTATTATGTTCTTGTACTTTGTCTTGTCATGCATTCTTTTAAGCATATGATTTCCTTTTGTGGTTTATTTTGCCAAGACTTCTCCTTTATTTAGTACTCATATATGATTTTCCAAAGGAGAATTTGTATTAATTCCGTTGATGGCATATAATTTTCTTGTCCGTCTTGTATCCTTGTTGCAATTTAGTTGTTTGTGCCGAAATGAAGTCTGATACAATTTTGCCCGAAATTGTTTTCATGCTTCTCTTTGTCTCCGATAACGATCTAAAAACAATGGTGCTCTTTGTTTTCATGCTGCTCCTTGATTTCATGCTGCTCTTTTGCCGAAACAAAGTGTTATACTTGATTGCAGTATCAGATTTGACATAATTTTATATGAATTACACCTTTATATCTTTTCATTTCATGAAAAGTTCCTGGTCATATGGTTCTATATTGAGCTGAAGATTGTTCTACCAGCTGTGTTATTTTAACCATGTATTAGTTGTAGAGTTTGCAATTTTGTTTTTGACATGCATCTTTGTTGCTGAACACATTACATTTGGTTGTTCTCTCATACATGATTGCTTCCTTCATGTTTCATTAGATTGCCTCCCCAACCATCAATGCTTATGTACGACTTAAGGAGAGAGAACAGTTCTTGAAGGGATAATACTCCTCTATTTCATTTCCTTTTCATGTGTTCAACATCTTTGTATACCATTAATAACAGATGCTTTGAAAACCCTTTATATTACAGATTCGCTATGCAACCAATTTTGCTTTTATGTATGATGACTTCATTGTATAAATGTAGGATTCTTTTGGCTTGATGTATTGTCTGCATGTATTCTTGTCTCTATGTTGCTTCTTTCTAATTATTATTCAGGTTGTCTGATTCATAATTTTGATTTGTCACTGAGCAAATTTTCAGGTTGTCTGATTCAAACGGGTAGTTCTGAGAAGATGGTATTGGGTGGATTTGTGTTATTTCAACCTCATGATTATTTGCCAACTCCGGGACAGTATTTAATATTAATGGATTCATGCATCAAAATTTGTGCTTGAATCTTAGGTCAGTCCAGCCCCGGACCGAACATCAGCCAGGTGCATTTTCGCGATCAAGTCAACAGCTATAAGCGAAAGTTCTTGGCCTTGGAAGCTGTCGAGGAGATTGCTGAAATAGAAGGAATTGCTGATGACTCCTTGGGCAATGGCCTGTAAGATGAAACTGATACTTTGAAGCTGAAACCCTGGAAGCTAGCTGCCTCAACTAGCATGACCTGATACATACTGTGTATTTTTTGTGAGCATGCTGCTGTGTATTTTTTGAAATGATAATGTGTATGTGAATGTCATGTCTTCTATGCAGTGTCTACATGTAAACATGGAACCATGGAATTCCGTTCTTGGAAACATTTTGCAATTTTTGTGACATGTATGCTACAGTTATGAAAGAAAATGGAATTTTTTTTTCAGTTCATGGAAACGTTTATGCAGTTTTTTGTATGCAATGTGCAGTGTTCAGGAAATTTTTTTTGAATGTGAATGTAAATGTCATGATGAAAACCACCTGTAGCCTGTAAGCCAACTATGCATGTCACATGAGCATGTCTGAATTTGAATGTGCAGGTCTGTTGCTCAAACCTTGCTAGGGGAATTTGGAAATTATATTTCATACATGGATGATGTAGGTGTGTAACATGCTAATCCATTGCATATATTCACTGCATAATTGCCATTCCAAAGCTCATGTAATTTTTTTGATTCAAATAATTGCCATTGCATATTGTAAAAAATTTTACAAATAACAAATAACCAAATCTCAAAATTTACATTAGATATAACATTATAAAAAATCCAAGGTACAAAAAAAGGACCACAAAAAACACGTCTTATTACAAAAAAAAAAATCCTCCCATAGCTGTATTAGATAACATTTAGTTCTGAATACCACCATTTATATATGAATCAGAATTTCTTTCCATATGCCTCCCAAGCATAGCACCCCCATACAATTTATAACTAGGGACTGGCTCATGTTTGGGATTTACAGAAATTCCACTCATCATGTTTTTGTAGCTACAGGACCATTAGAATGTGAACCGCCACACGGCTGAGAATTTCCAGAAGCCACAACATGTTGATTACTCCGGCTGAAGCTGCAGGTTGAGTAGTTCGGGTATGCGAAGCAACATCACCACTGCCATAGCTTTTTGGATCCCCAATCTACTCGTACTTTTCAAGTAAAACTTCCAAGTTGATGACAATTATAATCCTAAGTTTCATAGTTAATGAAAGAGAGACATACAACAAAAATCCATCAGTCTAGGTTCATAATATAGTCATTATATAGTCATTCAAGTAATACATTACAGAACTTCAAAGCAGGCGCATGATGCTTATTCAACAAAGGCAAAAATTCAAAAACAACCACACGACAATGCCGATAATGATACTGTTGCTGTCAACAAGGAATACAACATTACAATAGTCAGCTTGTGGTCGCAGCTTGCAAAACAATCAAATGTATTGCACTTTGCAGCATGGACATACCAAGATAAAATAATCAATCACATACACATACACATGATAAGCCTGTGAGTTGAACATTAAAGAAGCGAATTCCTGACTAACAATGCACAACACCTAACTATTCGCAGTTCACATGGAGCTACTTCACATATAAATCCCATGTCAGTTGTGCAAAATGAAAAGCTATATAAACAAAAGATGAAGCAATTATAAAGTGACGATACAATATCTCTTTTTAACCATTAATGTAGAAAAACCTTTATTAGGAATGGAGGATGCTACAACATAATAAATCAATTGCATTGATAATGGTATTGCAATAAGAGGATCCTGATGGGGATTCATCATACATGTGTTCAAATATTCAACGTTGGCTCCAAAATAATAAGGGACATTTTGCCTTTCTTTAAGAAAAAATAAGATTTCATCATTTTTAGTCAAGCATGCTCAAATAGATCAGTGCAATAGTTCCAATATCTTAAACAAATTGATATCTTTAGTAGAATGTATGTTAATCCACCATTCTACACTAGTATTCTACGCTATATTGTTATTTAAAATTCCAACAGATGAAGTTCTTTAATTCCAACAATAAATACCACCACAACTTGAATATTCATATTCCTATTCATACCATCAGATTACATCTACTTGCTCAATCATACAAGATGCATACATATAGTAATAAGGCACATGTAAGGTATATTTCTCATCCCATATGTCATTTTCTTTGATTAAAGATAGTGAGTGACATCCTGCAAGATGAAATAATGTAAGATGAGACATCTTCAGAGAAGCTGCGACCAAATGGTTGCGCTCTTAATTTTTTGGTTCACTAGTTAGCAAGAATTGATAATGCAGATTACAAGTGATTCATGGAGCTGAACGAAATTTGGATTCTTGATCAGGTTAATGGTGGGAATCTCTCTTTATCTGGTATGAGGTAACACAACTCAAGTTACAACCCCCTTTAGAGAAGCCAATAATATCATCTACATGAACATGAAAATCCCATGTGATGATAATCATATGCAGTCTTTCAATAGAAAGTCTTTAAGCTTCAAAATAAAGGAACACTAGGTCATATAGCTATAACTAAAGTTGGGTAATTATTAAATTGAGCAAAACAATGCAATCAGAATTTAAACTTTCACCTTTGTAAAATTTGCACCCAAGTTCAACCAAATTTTTTATCTAAATCATCAGAAGAATGCGATCTGGTTAATGGTGGGAATCTCTCTTTAGCTGGTATGAAATAACACAACTCAAGTTACAACCTCCTTCAGAGAAGCCAATAATATCATCTACATGAACATGAAAATCCCAAGTGATGATAATCATATGCAGTCTTTCAATAGAAAGTCTTTAAGCTTCAAAATAAAGGAACACTAGGTCATATAGCTATAACTAAAGTTGGGTAATTATTAAATTGAGCAAAACAATGCATTCAGAATTTAAACTTTCACCTTTGTAAAATTTGCACCCATGCTCAACGAAAATTTTTACCCAAGAAAACATCAGAACAAGTTAATTCGAGGGCATATAAATCATTAGAAGAAAGTATAAAACAAATTAGTTTTACATGCATACAAGCAACATCGACTGCCAACATTTCCATCAGATGAAAATAAAAAATATTTATAGCGAGGTCATGGACTCGAAATGGTGTATGACTCCAAGAAGATGCAACATACCTCTTATACAGCTTTGTCGAGGGTCAGATCATTCAATATAATACTTGGAAGTCACGGGCAGAAGCCTCTTCCCAGATGACTACTGCAACTTGTGTGAGAATTGCACATCCATCAGGCGATGATTCTCTTTGAAACGGCTCATTGAAAAAGATACGACTAAATCATCGCCTTCATTAACTCTCGGCAGTGGATGTAATAAAAATACCAACTGCAACAACCCAAATGAAACATTTGTCCTACAGCAAGAATATTTAGAAATTTTAAATGCATTGGTTTAGTTATTAACTAGGACAAAATCAAAGTACCAACAAGAACAAACTTAAAAAGCATTGAAGTGATTTATTTCTAATTGAATCCACTCACTGGCAGAAGCTTCTTTCCCACATGACTGCTGCAACAACCCAAATAATACAACTTTAGCATACTCTAATTGAATCCCACTCACACGATAAAATTTCACAAAGATCAAAGACGTGATTTATTTCCCTGCCTCACTCTCAAAATCCGGCAAGAATCATTGAACGTTTTCGATTAATTTTTATTCTCTGATTGCACGAAATCAACTCAATAATTCTCACAAAATGAACTACAAGATTATCTCCACAAAATTAATTAAGAATAAATCAAATGAGCCCAGATTATACCTTGAGGATGTAGAAGCCCTTGGAGTAGCGGGGGTGGATTGATCCAATTGAGCTCGGGTTTTTGTGGTCGGTTGGGAGAGAGAGTTTGCAAAGAGAGATCGAGCGGCTGTGGAATTCGTTTGGGCCATCGGACAAGAGAGATCGTGGGTTCGCAAAGAGAGATCGCGAAGACAAATCGCGAAGTGGGAGAGGGGGTTTTGGGGATTTTCGGCAGAAAGTGAGAACGTGAGATATGTTAGAGAAATTCATAGTTATTTAATTATTTAATATAAATATTCTAAATTATTCGTTTTTATTTACATGTTTGTTTCCTTTGGGTATTTCTTTTATTTAGTTTATTTTTCTTTCTCTATTTATTGTTGTTGAGCCTTGCTTCGCATTCTACTTATGAAGGAAACGGAAGGCACATGATGTACTTAATTTAAAAAGAGGATGTTGTGAGTTGAGGGAGGCCTTTGGCCTCCCTCCCCTCATCACTCTCCATTACTCCCCACTAAGTTAGTGGGGAGGCCCTTGGACTCCCAACTCAACATGAGAGTTTTATAAATATAGTACCATGGCTATTTGCCATGGTTAATCCTCTTCTAACACGTTATCAGCACTTCCGCTCTTCTCCTTTGAGCTTTTCTTCCCGTCTCCTTCCAAAAATCAAATCACCCTCACCGCGCTTAGGAATCTTTGGTTGCAGCGATCCATTGCGGCAAAGCTCTTGTGACGTGGATTTGCGGGAGCGGGGATTATTTTTTCTTATCTACGGATTACAATTGTTCTTCCCTAGATCATCGATCTAGAGGTATAATTTCTTATCCTGTAGATATATAATATGCAAAATTATATACATTCTTGCTAAAAATCAAGAACATACACCTCGTTATTTGAGGTGAAAAACAAATCTTAACAGGTTTAGGACAATGATTTTTTTTGGGGGCGGTTTTGGACATCTATAATCCTATTAGTAGGAGGCTAAGAGCTCACGCAGCTTTTGATAAAGTTGGTTTCCCTCAAGCATAATTGCGCGAAAAAAAATAAAGTAATTAGTCCACTTGATGTTAATTAGAATGGAATGGTGATTTGCAGCATGTGTATACAGTAAGTATAGTTTAAGATTCAAATGGGAACCAATAAGCTTGAATTATATGGGACATGAACTTGCTTTAATGTGTGGCCTGAGGCCTCAGGGTTTGTTTGTTTGCACTAAAAATTGTCTCCAAGTTCCCAAAATAGCTCTATTCATGCTTGCGGGGGTGTTTGATTTTGTTTGGACTTCGCTGGATCTGCGTGTTTCATAACAAAAAAAATTGACTTGTATCCTCCCCCCCAAGGGGGGCCTCACTGAGCCGCCGTTCCTACTCTCGGACGTTGGATCCTCCATTGCGCAAGCCTCTACGGCTGTTTTACGTAGACAAGGGAAGAGGGGGTAACACAATCTGTAAAATAAGGTTTTGGGGCCTTTCACATTCTTTAACTAATACCCTTAAATTTGTTTTTTAGGGCTTATGTTAAATTACATTTTAAATTTTGGTGCCCATGGGCCTGCAACCCAAATCTTAATACTAATTTAATTTGGCTATTTTTTGGGCCAGAAGCCCAGTTAATAACTTGACTATTACAATAAGTTTTATTTTGCTTATGGGCCTGCAGCCCAAATCAAAATAAATAATTTATTTTGTTTGCTTATTTGGGCTAGAAGCACAGTTAATCAAATTGCAAATTTATATGATTATTATTGCTATCGGGCCTGCTGCCCGCCTCTAGCCCACTAGAATTGCGGATTATGATATTTTATCTGCTACTTTTAAATAAATGTCTTAAGCATTGGATAAAATATTTATTTAAGTAAAATTGATTAAACGGATCCTGAGACCGCTCTGTCTTTAGTAAACTAACCTAAAGATGAATGACGTTTCCCCGTGGTCCAACTAATCCTTTTAACTTAAATTAAATTATTTTATCCAATATTTGTGCTTAATTTTTTTTTGGTAATGTCTGTTTGCTGCGCTATTATTTGCATGTTGCATATATAACTGCGTAGATGTTTAAATAAGTCAAAATGCGGTTTTTGGGATCGGCCAGTTTTTGATACCATATTATTATATTCCTTCTCTTTGTAATTTCTTTTTCTTTTCTGAGAGAAATTTGTAGTGAGGAATTAATGTATTATGCCAAAGACCGATGTTACTACCTATGAAGATGGAGGAGATTGCATTTATCTGGGACCCAAATAGGGTTTCCAAATTGTATTTTTTTTTCTTCTTAAAGGACTGTAATTTGGACTTTGGACATTTTATGTTTTGGGTATCTGGCCGATCCCCGCATTTTTTCTTATTTATTTCTTTTAAAGCATGATGTTTAATTATTAATACATGCTTATTTAAATTGCATAGATTAAGATGGCAAAATTGGTAAGCGTCGATTTCGATGTCCTTGATTCTGCAGGAAAAAATTATTTGAGTTGGCGAGTGGATCTGAAGTTCCACTTGCGTTCAATGACCCTCCTTGGCTCAATTTTGGCTCCTTCATCGGCCCCAGCAGCGGCCGATGCTTCTGCTACATCTAGCAGTAACACTCCTACCACTGTCTCCGATGTGGATAAGGCGAAAGCCATTATCTAATTAGGAAACATATAGATTGGACCTTAAAGGCCGAATATCTAACGGTAGAGGACCTAATGGAGATGTGGACAGCGCTGGAAGCACGGTATAAACATCAAATTGATGTAATATTACCGCGTGCCAGTTATGAGTGGGAAAACCTCAGACTTCAGGACTATAAGTCCGTCGCTGGGTATAATTCTGCACTTCATAACATCACCTCACGCCTGAAGTTGTGCGGTGAAGAAGTGACAGAACAACGCATGTTGGAAAAGACATTTACCTCGTTTCACGAGAAAGATGCAATCCTCATGCAGCAGTATCGTGAACGGAACTTCACGAAATTCTCTGATTTGATCTCATGCCTACTTAGGGCAGAGCGTAATCGAGACTTACTGCTCGCCACCATAATTTACGTCCAGCCGGCACTGCCACTATCCCTGAAGCCCACCACGTTTCTCCCCAGAAGTGGAAACACAAGAGGAAGGCTAAAACAACAAAGGGAAAGCTGTAATGAAGCAACCAAGAGGCGCAGCTCCCCAGACAAACAAAAACAATAAGGGAAAAAGATACTTCACATGGAAGCAAAAGAACACTGACCAAGTGTCACTTCCTAAGAAGAACTGGGAGGATAAATGACATAGATGCGGCATGACTGGCCATTGGTCCAGAATCTGCCTCACTCCTCTCCACCTCCAGGAACTATATCAGGCGAGCCAGAAGTCTCTGCCTGAAACAAACTTGGCGGCTGTTCAGCCACTAACGATATTCACTACAAAAGACTTCGAAAACGACGACCTGCTCGATTAAGCTTCATCTTTTATCTATGCATTTAAAATTCCATGTTGCTTCATCTTTAATTTGCTTAATTACGAACTTTTATTTCGAATGTCTTTTTCATTGACTTAAATAAAATTTCGATGAAGTATGGAATATTGTGAACAGTGCCTCGTTGTACTGGTATAGCATTGATATTGCTCCCACATACAACGAGACTATAAGATGCAAATTCTCCTCTTAAACATATAGGAAATCTCCAATTTTCAAGGATATTTCTTTTAAAGAAAATAACTTGAAAATTGTGGATAATATATATTCAATATCAATATGTAACTCGTCAAGAGAATGGCCAGAAGACCATCTATTTACGATTTCACTGGATCCCCGTCGGGCCCCTAAAATTACAGATATTCATCCTATAGAAAGCCAACTCGACTGAGCACCAGAAGTGCCTTTCTTTACCATAGTTTTTAAACTCTGGCAAAATGGACTTGGTCATCCTGGATCAGCGATGATGGACGCATCATCAAATGAATCCATTGAAGAACCTGAAGATTCTTCAAAAGGTTGAGTTTCCTTGTCCCCCTTTGTCATAAGGGAAAAATAATAGAGAGACCTTCCCTCCTGAAAGATGGTTTGGAGTCTCCTGGCTTCATTGAGAGAATACATGGTGACCTTTGCGGGCCTATTCACCCCGCAAATGGCCCATTTTCGGTACTTCATTACTGTACTGATATATGCATCTACTAGATGGTCTTATGTGTGCCTTTATATTCACTCGCAACCTAGCTTTCTCAAAAGCTTATAATGTGGGTGAATTTACTACACATATCATTCAAGACTTCTACCTAGCAACTGGCATTGAAATTGAACATCCTGCAGCATGTTCAAACTCATAATGGGTTTGCAGAGTCTCTGGTAAAGAGACTCCAATGGATTTCACGTACATTGATAAATCCCAGTTGTCTTTTGTATTTAGGGACCAACACAATGCATTCCGCATCACTTATCACGATACGGCCTGCTTGTTGCCATATCTTATTGCTGATGCTGCTTGCTTCTGGTTTACCACCAAGTCTTGATAAATGTGAATTTGATGAGCAAGATCTCATTGAAATAGGCACGCAGTCTAAAGAAGCCTGAAGCTTCTGAGACCATATCATAGGAAACAAAAGTCCTCATCTCGTTATGATCCGCATACTTTCTCTGTGTGAAGTTGAGATCCAGAAGATCCTTCACATTCAGACTAAAGTACATTAATTGACGGATAAATTTGCGGACAACCAGAAGATTGTTCGTTCACACGTCCATGTTGCCAATACGCCAGCTAGGATTGACATTCCCAAAGATGGATGCCATCCACCGGCAGCAGAATTGGCTGTACCTCAATTGAAAAGAGGACGCCTACCAGGTTCAAAATATAAAAATTCCTCAAAAGAGGAAAATTCCTGGATATATTAAAATGATCCAACCACACAGGATGCTGAGCTCAGACCAGCAACCTCTCCCCTCCTAATTTCCCCTGCAGAGGAAACAACAGGAGAAACATCATTATATTACGTACGTACTGGAGAGGTACTGGATAAATATAGCACAGTCGTCGACGACGGTTTTGCTTTCGCTATTGCCATTCACGTCGCTGAATACGACGATGACGTCTACCCATTTTTCTATAGCGTAAACGCATAGAATGGCCAAAGTGGGACGAGGCAATAAGAGTAGAGCTGGACTCACTCTTGAAAAGCAAAGTCTTTGGACCAGTAGTCCATACACCTGAATGTGTAAAAACCTGTGGAATATAATTCGAATTTCATAAAGAAATTGAAATGAAGGAAATGTGATCATTTTCCTACTAAGCCTACACTTCTCTGCAAAAGCCAATATATGCAGCTCATGGACGTTGTGACTGCATATATATATGGCAATATAGATATAGAGATCTATATAAAACTTCCAGAAGGGTATACTCTACCCCCAGAGATGAAAGAGAAACGTAGAAACGTCTTCTCCATAAAGGCTACAAAGATCATTAGTTGATCTTAAGCAATATTCTGCCCTTGTATCTTTTTCGAAAGATCGTTGACAGGATTTGTTATATTTGCCTTACATATGGTCGACTTAAAGCTAATAGGATCTCCAGCAGAGACCATTGAGATTTCAAATAGCTTTAAAGCGTACCTTGAAAATGAAAAACCTAGGTATAACGATCATCCTGACGATGACATTGATCATCCTGACGATGACATTAATCATCCTGAAGATGGCAATAATCATCCTGAAGATGAACTATCATCCTGAAGATGACATTAATCATCCTGAAGATGAACTATCATCCTGAAGAAGAACCATCATCCTGAAGATGACATTAATCATCCTGAAGATGAACTATCATCCTATAGATGAACCATCATCCTGAAGATGACATTAATCATCCTGAAGATGAACTATTATTAATCATGTCGAAGATGTCTCGGCTTACATATTAAACACCTTCGTGGTGGAACCCTTTCATATTCTTCATACACCTGGAGTTTATGAAGAATGATGTCCTTTTGCAACCTATTAAAAATGGATACTTATTTATGACACCTTTCAGTAGCTGAAAGAGGGGGAGGACATCCTAGGTCCCGAAGAGCCTAGCTCTAGTGCATTATCTGGCCAACTGCACGTATCTTTGATAGAACGTCTCCAGTAAAGTTGTTAACCAGATACAGTGTTGTCTTGGAGAGCAACACTAGACCAAGGATAAGCTGCTTTTGCGCAACTTCCAAGGGTCAAGGAATATATATTGCATATGCAGGTTTAAAGATCATCGCGATGACTGAAACACAATAGGCCAGCCACCTCCTAAATATAAACACATCATCATCCAATGCCTACATCTTCTGAGAAGCTCATCATCCAAGAAGCAAGTATTGAAAACGCTCAGTCAGGTCTAGCAGTACCTTGCAGACACACTGAAGACTGATTCAAAGAATACTTTAGTGGAGTCATCTACCAACTTCGAAGAGCATTACACTCCAGAGCGACGCTGCCTTCCAGTAGCCGCTAGATGAGTGAAACTTGTGTAGATGAATGATAATTGTATTTTCTTTCAGAACATGATGGATGTATAGACGAATAGGAGATGATTGTATAGATACATAGGAGATCTGCAAGCCTGAAGCTTGTACATATCGGGGGGAGTCCCTCGATAGTTGTACTCTTTTCCTTTAAGCTGCTGGTTTTTCCCACTGGGTTTTCCACAGCTAAGGTTTTAACGAGGCAACCACAGTGGCTCTGGATCCAGAAGTATCCACCCCATTGGCATACTGAATCCTGAAGTATTCATATGCTTAACCCAAGGTAATAGAGAGATGAGGGGGAGTGTTGTGAGTTGAGGGAGGCCTTTGGCCTCCCTCCCCTCATCACTCTCCATTACTCCCCACTAAGTTAGTGGGGAGGCCCTTGGACTCCCAACTCAACATGAGAGTTTTATAAATATAGTACCATGGCTATTTGCCATAGTTAATCCTCTTCTAACAGATGTGTGTATAATTGCATATAATTTTTCCCTCTTCAATTTAAATATGCTTAGTGTACAATGAATATACACTATACACTACAGATTTCTTTTACAAACAACAAATAAAAACTTGAAATTAAAATTATTATAAATTGTTATGAATCAACTACTGGGGGAGGAGCCCCCAGCTCTTTATTTATAGGCAATTGGGAGAATTCAAATATAGGCTTACAATGATATGGGCCTATCTCTAGGATAGCCCAGAATCTCACCCAACTACGGTTAAATAACCGTTCACAACACTCCCCCTTATCCAGCCATAGGTGTGGACTTTGCTCGTGAATGCTTCAGGATTCTGAGCGTAGAAGAGTCTCATATGGAGTGGATACTTCAGGATCCTGAGTTGGTGAGAGTTGCCTCGTTAAAACCTTTAGCTATGGAAAACCCAGTGGGAAAAATCATAGTTAAGGAAAAAGAGTGCAAATGCTCTTTAACTCCCCCTGATTTGTACAAGTGACTCTGCTCATGAATACTTCTGGATTCTGAGCGTCACAGAGGGGTGGATACTTCGGGATCCAGAGTTGATTTGATTTGCCTCGTTAAAACCTTTGGCTATGGAAAACCCAGTGGGAAAACCCATAGCTAAGGGAAAAGAGTACAAATTCCCTCAACTCCCCCTGATCTGTAAAAGCTCTTAGGCTTTCAGATCTCTTAGGCCTATCTCATCACTCCTATTTACAATATTCCGAAAATGTACACAGATTACAAATTTTATCACCATCAAGCAGCTGCTGAATCCAGAAACTCTGGAGAGGTGTGCTAAGTTTCGTCGCCTCTGATGTGGTCTTTAGACTATATGGTCGGCTCCACAGAACCAGCCTCTATCCCAGTCGTCACTGGGATGTGATGTACCACCAGGCGCCCTCAAATACACCATTTGTGTGATTCTGGAATGGTGAGGATCTCAGAATTGATAGGATGATGTTGCCTTCATAAGTTGCTTTGCATATTTGCAGTAGATGGCCATCCCACTGTGGGTACCCGTTCTGTGATTTATCAGTATAGGGACCAGACATGTAACCTGCATTTGCATAAACATTGGAGGATGCTACTATAATTTGTAAGTCCAAATCTTTCGACCCTTGGAGGAAGCGCAAAAGGCTTGACTCCGGTCTAATGGCCCTTGTTAGGTGCCAGCCATATCTGGCTAATGAGTTTACTGCAATTTCTATACCGGGACACATGCAGTTAGCCAGGAGTGCATGATTGCACTTAGATAAGGGACTTTAGGACCAGTTATATCCTCCCCCTCTTCCAGCGATCGGAAGGGTTCTTTTTGTTCATCCAGTAAGTGTACCACCGTAGGTGTACTTTGGATGACAATGGTCCTTTAAATTTCTCCAACGCACTTCCGGGCGTTTGTAACAGGATTCTATAAGTCATGACTTTATATTTACCTAGGTCTTTTTATTTCATGTTTAAAGGTCAGGCTTGTTCATGTAGTTTGGTTTTCTCTTCAGGAGATCCGATAAGGTTTTAGTTGTCTCCAACTATGATCGCCAATCTTGTTCTTTGCACATATGCAAAGACAACCTTCAGTAAGAATCATTGACTTGTCAAATGATTCTCTTGGTTGTACATTTATTTATTATACTTATTGTTTTTCTTCATTTTGAATAGACGTCCCGAAGTCTATTCAGGCATTTAAGGAAATGTGGAAATTTTCTTTACAAGATATCCACGAAGGTATACCGTCACAACATCCAATAACAGCATATCCATAATTTTCATTCGCCAAATCGTAAGGTATTCGCTTTTGATAACTTAGGGAGACTGATGCATCATTTATTAGACATGCTCATTTGAATTTGTTCGATCCCTAGTTTCAGCGAAATTTTCCTTGGGTTATAGGTTGTACCTTATAGCATATGATTTTGTATTTATTTTTCTTATGTGTGCAATACTTTGTTTTATCCACAGGTTTGACACCTTTTTGGTGTCAGGACTTCAGGTCCGAACATTTCACGTTTCATAAGTGAGTCCAGCTCATCTTTTATTGCCACGTTCCACATTTTGGCCAATCTCTACGTTTGCCTTCTAGCAACGGAGTGTGGAACGATAATTTACAAACATCATCGCTTTTGCGATGTATATGGCAATATGATACGTGAATACATTTGTCGACAATCTATGTTCTATCTGTCCAACACCTTCCCAGTACGTACAACATTTACTTAATTTCACTTTTTCCCGGCAATTCCTCTGCAGTGGATTCCGGGAAGAGTGATGGTGTGGACAGGAGCTCATTGTCCTGTGGTAGTATTGTCTTAAGGTCTCCAAGAGTTTCTGTCCTTGGAGCCTGGTGGTCTGTCTCTTTACTGTTGAGGATCAGCCACTTCTGCTGCTGGTGGATTGCATCCATTCTCGGGGATGTCAATCCTAGCTGGAGTTTTTGTAGCAGGGATGTGTGATCTGACAATCTTCTGGTTGTCAATGAATGATTCCGGTAATTGGTGAACAGTGTTCTGTATGTGGAGGATCTTCGGGATCTCTTCTACACATTGTATTGTTACCGGATCATAGTGAGTCAAACTGTTTGTATCACACGTTATAATTTTCTTCGCGCCAGTTTTTCCAGTATCTTGGCCTATTTTTGGGAAACTCGTCTCATCGAGATCACAGTCTTCAAGATGTGCCTTAAATACGTCCCCCGTTTGGGGTTCTAGGTATCTTTTAATTGAGGGTGAGTCAAACCCTTCATAGATGCCTAGGCAACGTTGAGGACCCATTTTTGTCCTTTGTGTTGGTGCGATGGGGATTTAAACTGCGGACCGAAGATTCTCCGAAGAGAAATGTTCGGTGGCATTCTATATGCAAGTTGCATTGGAGACTCTGACCTCCAGAGGGTCTTATTTTCATTTACGATGCAGCATGCAGAATTTGCATGTCCCCATGCATCAATATGCAATCGGGATTTAATGGACGTTCAATCCATTGGAGTCTACTTTTCAGTGACTCAGCCGACCCATTTTGGGTATGAACATGCGGCACTTGTATGTTCATTTTCTATTCCCGTTGCTTGGCTGTACTCTTGAATTGACTGGGATGTATATTTCCCAACATTAACCAGACTTATTTTCTGTATTTTATTGTCTGGGAAATGTGCCCGCAACGTTTTTATTCTTGTGCCAATAGCTTTGGAAAAGCTAAGTTGCGGGTCTTGTAGTAGACATACGTACGAATATTCTGAGGATGCATTTATCGGTACAATGAAGTACCAAAATAGCCCACTAGGGGTGGTGTATTTTATCCACATCAATCTCCTTGTTTTCTTTTTGAGGAGGCGTGGAGATTCTTTTCAACTTTTCGTGGAGATGGCCTTGCAATTTGTTTTCCCTTATAGTAAGGGATGCGGGGGAATTCTCCCTTCTGAAGAATCTTCTGGTTCTTCAAGTTATACCCGTAGGATAAGATGCAGTGCATCATCGCAAATCCGGGGTGGCCAAGTCCATCATGCCAGATTAAAATAACTTGGCAGGCGTCGGGCACTTCAGGTGCTCCGTTTAATTCCGCTTCCTTTCTCCGATCCTTCGTATGGTAGAGGCCTCTAAGGCTCTCAAAACGTTCAAGTATGGATTTTACTCCTTTATCGTGAGACGTTGCATACGGTAATAATTTAATTTATTTTTTTTTCATTTACATTTGCTGTGTCCAAATGGAATCCGTTGAAACGGATGTCCTTGAAACTTAGAAAGTTTCTTTTGGAATTCGGAGGGATTAATGCATCCTCTATTTTTGTGTCGTTTGGGGGGCAACAGTGTTGCCATCCCTGGATCTTCAATATGGCCCTGATATTGGGCTCTGTATTGAGAGAATCGTACGTGTTTATTGTCTACTAATCATTTATGAGAGCAGTTTCAAAAGATGAAACATAAAGGCACATGCATATTCAGATAGACATATTCATTTATTGTCTACTAAAAATTTTCAATCAAAACAGATTGCGTAATACAAAAGCTCTCATAACGTGAGATGTTCTAAACAATTTGCTAAGATAAAAGTAAAGGCTAGTCAAACATGTCATTATTTTCGAAGTCGTCAGCTGAAAAACTTAACTGGAGCATCAGATGTCATCAGGTTTGTTTCAGCTTTATTTTTCTTGTTCTCTTTATACAAATCCTGGAGATGATACGGAGTTCGGCACACTCTGGACCAGTGGCCTTTCATGCCACAATTTTGGCACTGGTCTTCCCATTCCCTCTTGGGTGGGGGTATATCATTTCTATTTTTGTTATTTCTGTGCCACGTGAACTTCCGCTTACTTTCATTATTTCGCTGCTGTTGTTCATGGCCCTTGGATTTTTTCTGTTGACCCCCCTTCTGTGGTCTTTCTTTTCTTTTATTATCCCTCTTCTTTTTGAAGGAAGAGGAATGGTGAGCTTCTGGTAGAGGGGTAGTGCCGGGAGGGCGCAAATTGTGAGTGGCGAGGAGAAGCTCTCTGTTTTGCTCGGTCATGAGTAAACATGACAGCAGCTCAGAATACTTGGTGAACTTGCGTTCACGGTATTGCTGCATGAGTATCGCATCTTTTTCATGGAAGGACGTATACGTCTATTCCAGCGTGCGATCTTCTGAGACTTTTTCACCACACAACTTCAGGCGTGAGGTGATGCTAAAAAGTGCTGAGTTGTACTCAGCAATGGACTTAAAGTCCTGTAGTCTCAGGTTCTCCCACTCATATCGTGCCCTTGGGAGTATAACATCTTTCTGATGTTTATACCTGTCCTCAAGGGCAGTCCATAGCTCAAGTGGATCTTCGACCGTAAAGTATACAGCCTTTAAGGTCTTGTCCACATGGCGGCGAATATAGATGATGGCTTGCGCCTTCTCTATATCGCTAACATTTTCTTTTTCAGTCACAGCAGCGATGAAGGACTTTGCCCGCAGGTGAAACTTTACATCTAGCTACCAGCTTAGATAGTTTCTACCTGATGCTTCCAGTACTTCGAAATTAACGCTTGCAATATTAGCCATTTATCTAGCAGAGCACAAACATGCATGAATTAATAATTAATCAGAGAACATTTTCATGCGGAGGCAATATTTAACGAAAAGCTAAATGTGTGGATCGGCCAGTCCCACAAGAAAGAGTCCAAAAAAAGTCCACAGTCCAAATTATACAAATTTGCAGCTTAACGAAAATGAAAATACAACTTTGGAAACCCCGTGGGTCCCATATGATATCTTCATCTTCAAGCGTGGCCTCCGTCTACATGGAAGTTGATTCGGGTTCAATATTACATATTTAACCCCCCATTTAGCCCTATTTTGTGCTCATGAGATGCTACATTGCTCTCTAATTCATACGTATTTTCTACACATTTATTTATTAGAGAAAACACACTATTTGAGCACAAAACAGAAATTAATGAAGTATTTCTGCACTTTTTATATTTTTCCTAGCTTCGTCTCGATCTCACGATTCCAACGACTATTTATTTGTATTTTTCTGAGATCTGTGCTAATTACTATGTATTTTTGAATGCAGAATACCATTTAAATAAGAGAAATACGCGAGAAATACGTTATACGGGACACTTGGCACGATCGCACACATCCCCGCATCATCCGACGGCTTACGAAAAGCGGAAACGACGAATTAATCTGACCGTTCGATTTCGATCGAACGGATGCAAGCAACCCTGGCAGCGGAGATTTGCGGCGACACGTGGCAAGATCCTGGGAACCGCCCGCTCGAATCAACGGCATGGATTGACGCTGGGAGCGTTTCGTATTTGAATTCGACGCGGGCGACGCGGCACATTTTCTACCGTTCGATTGCGATCGAACGGATCACAAACACCCCGCTAAATCTCGAAGCGCAGCAAATCCTGGGACACGTGGCAGTGATCAATCCCATCCCCGCCACATCCAACGGTCTAGAATCACCCCGCATCGCGAATTCGGAGCGGGCTTCGCACGGTATTTAAAGCACACGCGGCGTCACCATCACCGTTGGATTGACATCGAACGGCCCACTTTCACCCCGCATTCAGCAGCGCACGCAGCAATTTCAGCCGTTGATGCAAGATCCAACGGCGAAGATCGAAGCGGGTTTGACCTCGAAGGCTTAACGGGCTTCGCACGAAAATTGGCGGCCACGCGGCGCGCTGAGAGAAGATCCCGCAATATCGAACGGACGAGAATTGATCCGATTTAGATGTGCGGTCTGGATTCGATCGGGCGAGATTTAGAGTGGGTTTAGACCCGTTAAGCCTATTTAAACCCGCAATGAGCGTATATAAGGTATTTTAGGGTTTTTGGGCGTATAGAAGCCAGATTGGGGCGTATTTTGAGCGTATTTGAGGCTCTAGGAGCCGTATTTCCCCTCTGAAAAATCCTGTAAAATTCCAGAGGCTTATTTTATTATTTCCAGAGAGTTTGAAGTCGAAACTTGGAGATTTGGTGATATATTTCTAAACTTCTATCTCGTATTTTAGTGTTTTTCATCGTATTTTGCTATAAACTTGATGTATTTTGCTATGGAAGTTGTTTATTATTGTATGATGAGTAGCTAATTCTTATTTATGCATGGTATGGAGTAGTTAGGGGATATAATTTGTGTTTATTTGGTTGAATATCCTTGTGCTAAATCGTTAAACGTCGTTAAAATTGTAATCTTTGTTCGTAAATCGACTTTTTCATATTCCAAAAGAATTGATTTAGTTGATGATCGCCCCAAAAGGGTGAGTTTTGATCTCCCCAAAAGGGAGTTTCAAATCGTAGTTTTGATCTCTCCAAAAGAGAGTTTCATATCGTATTAGAATTTTAGCGACGATCTTATTGAATATCGTGTTTTAACCCCCAAAAGGGCATATTCCGATGAATTGCTCCCAAAATGAGAATTCATTGAGTTATATTGGATATTTTCCCGGTGAATTGCTCTCAAAAAGAGAATTCATTGTGATATATTCATCAACCAAATTAATACGAATCATTGATCCTAACAAACCCATACCATGTGCATACTTTTTATAGATATTTTCATACACGAATTTCTTTGTTCGCACATCACCATCACGCACTTTCACACCATCGCCATCATTGTTGAAGTGGTTAGTTTCTTTTCGTAGGATTTCTATTTGATTTGAATTGTGGTTGCAACAGATTTCTTCCCGTGGATTCGACATCTGGACTCCCAGATTTTACTACTTGTACGGACTCTTGCGCTTGAGAGAGAGCACCTTTCCGGAGCCCACCAAGTTTTTGGCGCCGTTGCCGGGGAGGAATGGTTTGTGACTACGGTTTATTTCATTTAGAGGACCTTCGGTGAGATCTTTCCACTTTACTGTATATAAATTTTTATTTAATTTTTTTTACATAAACTTTTGTTTTTTTAAAAAATGGAGTATATGAATTTCTATTGCACGAACAATCTGTATGATGCAAGGTATACTAATGCACACAAACATAGGATGTAGAAGCTCAAAATTGTTAATTTTAATCAAATTGACTGTGAAACTTTCTTTCAGGCCTGGAGGAGGTTCACAGACATAATATCGAGCTATCCGCAGCATGGATACACAAATGAAGAGCTCATAGTGTCCTTCCTAGATGGACTACGACCACAGCTGCAGGAATTATTGGGAGGCATGACGCCGACAGTGGCGTGGGAATACATGGAGTCTCTGTAAGAAAATGAGGAAACCATGGAAGAGACTTCAGAGTGAGATTCAACGGAGCCTTCGTGCCTTGATCAAGAAGAGAAAAGCGTAGACGTACCTTTGGAATCCTTGAAAGAGGAAGCTTACCTGATTATTCAGACACAGGAGGCCACATCCCTTCAATTCCAAGAGAATTTCCTTGCTCGGAGTCGGCAAATTCAAAATTCTATTGAAAATCTTAATTTGATTGCCGCTTGCTTAGAAGAAAATAATTCTGTTGATATTCAACTTAAAGAATCTAATACGAGTTTATCTTCTATTGCAGGTATCTCGAGCGAGCCATGTCACGTTGAGGGCAAAAATAAAATCCACATGGCAGAAAATGTGTGCAAAAGAGAGGATGAGCTAGCAATTTTGGATGAACGAGAGGAGGAGACAGCTAGGGACAAGGGTTTTGAGATTATCGCCATGGAGTCAGAACCATGCCCTCCTCTAGTTTTGTCCCAAAATCATTTATCCCTCTCCCCAATGATCGAGCATCATACAGAGAGTAGTGCAAATCTTTCAGGGAGTAGTCGTCAACTTGCTTTAATTCATTTCACTTATTTTGATGACTACGTTTGGAATAATTTTATTGAAAGGAATCTTAAATTAATTTGGACTGACATAACTCATCTCTCGCAGGACATTGGCAAACAGCTTATAGAGATGCTTGGAGTTGTGTTGCTGGGGTCCAAATTAGTTTTTGGAGGAAGAATAATCGCCGAGGAGTGCAAGGAGTAAATTGAACAACTTCCTCCACAATTAAAGATTCGGGATCCGCCATTTGATCACGGTGTGTTCTTTCCAGTAGTGTAGTTTTTATATGCTTTCTAGGTTGCTTGCTTGAATAAACTCGTACCTCTTCTGACATTGAGGACAATGTCCATCTTTAGTTGGGTGTGTGTATGAGACCTTAGGAATTTTTTTAGAAGAATAAATCACCAAATCTCATCATTTAAAACTCCTTCATATGCCTTAAATTCGGATGATTACGCATTAATTGAGTTCTAAAAATTGTTTGTGGCTTAAGTTAATTATTTTTCCTTCATGGAATTACCGTTAATATGCTATTCATGAAAATTTTCAATTTCCATGATTAATATCTCGAAATAGTTTGAATTTATTTCATGCACGCTAATGTGATGAAAAAGCTTAAGTATACACGATTTATAAGAATAGTCTTCAAGTTGAAGAGGAATTTGGCCTTTGATACTAATGTTTATATTCAAAGAATGGGTATTGAGTTACTTATAAAAGAACAAAGAAAGAAAAGAAAAGAAAGAAAGAAATGAAGAGAAAAATGAATGAATAAGTATGTCACTAATAAATAACTTGGATGACTCGAGTAGTACAGTCCGAGGGGTCCTTTTTGGCCTAATGCCCTATTATCGTCTGATTTGGGAGCCATTGACAGGAAACTCACTCATTTGATGGAGCGATCCAAGTTATACATTTTTCTGCGAATGTTGCTTGATGCGCGTTACGCAGAACTAATAAAAGAAAAGAAATGGTGAATATACTAAGCAACTTCAATACCCATGTCTTGAATGATTTTTTTTTTTGATACGCCAATTCCTTGGAAACAAGAAAACTAGAGAAAAACGACGTGTTATACTTTCGCTTGCGTAAAACGATGCTTGCATGTTATTTATTCATACTAAATTAGAGAAAATATCATGTGATTGATTTTGTTCATGGATGTGTATATTGATGGTCAAGATCATGTTGGAATGCGTATTATTGAGCCATGCCATGAGCAATTTGAAAGAACTTATTGTTTTATAACTCATCCGTATTTATCGCTCTTTTTGCTAGAGACTAGCAAATCGCTAGTTGGGGGGTGTGATTCGGGTTCAATATTACATATTTAACCCCCCATTTAGCCCTATTTTGTGCTCATGAGATGCTACATTGCTCTCAATTCATACGTATTTTCTACACATTTATTTATTAGAGAAAACACACTATTTGAGCACAAAACAGCAATTAATGAAGTATTTCTGCACTTTTTATATTTTTCCTAGCTTCGTCTCGATCTCACGATTCCAACGACTATTTATTTGTATTTTTCTGAGATCTGTGCTAATTACTGTGTATTTTTGAATGTAGAATACCATTTAAATAAGAGAAATACGCGAGAAATACATTATACGGGACACGTGGCACGATCGCACACATCCCCGCATCATCTGACGGCTTACGAAAAGCGGAAACGGCGAATTAATCTGACCGTTCGATTTCGATCGAACGGATGCAAGCAACCCTGGCAGTGGAGATTTGCGGCGACACGTGGCGAGATCCTGGGAACCGCCCGCTCGAATCAACGGCATGGATTGACGCTGGGAGCGTTTCGTATTTGAATTCGACGCGGGCGACGCGGCACATTTTCTACCGTTCGATTGCGATCGAACGGATCACAAACACCCCGCTAAATCTCGAAGCGCAGCAAATCCTGGGACACGTGGTAGTGATCAATCCCAACCCCGCCGCATCCAATGGTCTAGAATCACCCCGCATCGCGAATTCGGAGCGGGCTTCGCACGGTATTTAAAGCACACGCGGCGTCACCATCACCGTTGGATTGACATCGAACGGCCCACTTTCACCCCGCATTCAGCAGCGCACACAGCAATTTCAGCCGTTGATGCAAGATCCAACGGTGAAGATCGAAGCGGGTTTGACCTCGAAGGCTTAACGGGCTTCGCACGAAAATTGGCGGCCACGCGGCGCGCTGAGAGAAGATCCCGCAATATCGAACGGACGAGAATTGATCCGATTTAGATGTGCGGTCTGGATTCGATCGGGCGAGATTTAGAGCGGGTTTAGACCCGTTAAGCCTATTTAAACCCGCAATGAGCGTATATAAGGTATTTTAGGGTTTTTGGGCGTATAGAAGCCAGATTGGGGCGTATTTTGAGCGTATTTGGAAGCTCTAGGAGCCGTATTTCCCCTCTGAAAAATCCTGTAAAATTCCAGAGGCTTATTTTATTATTTCCAGAGAGTTTGAAGTCGAAACTTGGAGATTTGGCGATATATTTCTAAACTTCTATCTCGTATTTTAGTGTTTTTCATCGTATTTTGCTATAAACTTGATGTATTTTGCTATGGAAGTTGTTTATTATTGCATGATGAGTAGCTAATTCTTATTTGTGCATGGTATGGAGTAGTTAGGGGATATAATTTGTGTTTATTTGGTTGAATATCCTTGTGCTAAATCATTAAACGTCGTTAAAATTGTAATCTTTGTTCGTAAATCGACTTTTTCATATTCCAAAAGAATTGATTTAGTTGATGATCGCCCCAAAAGGGTGAGTTTTGATCTCTCCAAAAGGGAGTTTCAAATCGTAGTTTTGATCTCTCCAAAAGAGAGTTTCATATCGTATTAGAATTTTAGCGACGATCTTATTGAATATCGTGTTTTAACCCCCCAAAGAGCATCTTCCGATGAATTGCTCCCAAAAGGAGAATTCATTGAGTTATATTGGATATTTTCCCGGTGAATTGCTCTCAAAAAGAGAATTCATTGTGATATATTCATCAACCAAATTAATACGAATCATTGATCCTAACAAACCCATACCATGTGCATACTTTTTATAGATATTTTCATACACGAATTTCTTTGTTCGCACATCACCATCACGCACTTTCACACCATCGCCATCATTGTTGAAGTGGTTAGTTTCTTTTCGTAGGATTTCTATTTGATTTGAATTGTGGTTGCAACACATTTCTTCCCGTGGATTCGACATCTGGACTCCCAGATTTTACTACTTGTACGGACTCTTGCGCTTGAGAGAGAGCACCTTTCCGGAGCCCACCAGAAGTTGGTCTTCTTTCTTTGACATTTACATAAATTCCTCACTACAATTTCTCTCAAAAATAAAAGAAAAGTGCGGAAAATGAACTGTGGGACTAAACGGCCGATCCAAAAACCACATTTAGCAATTCATGCAGAAATGTTGTGCTCATCAACATTTTCATCAGACATTTTCATCACATGCATCAAATATTCGCAGAGATGGATAAATAATTTAATCACTTAATAATTATTGGACCACTGGGCAACGTCATAAACCGTTAGGTTAGGTTACTAACGGCAGAGCGGTCGCAGGATCTTCCTAATTATTAAGTTTTAAATACAATGCACAACCACGCATATAATATCCAACAGAATATACCAGAGATGCAAAGCATGTAAATATGATTTTTGCAGAAAAAATCATTACAATGCAAAGGTTGTAATTTGAATGGGTTTAATCAATTAAATTGATTAAGAGCCCAAAATTAACATTTTCTTTGTCAGAGGAAAAAGTTTTCCTCATCATCCCAAAAGCCCCCCAAAAATCCCCAAAATGTTCTTGTCTGCCCGATATTTGTCCCGTAATTTAACGTGATTTTTCACAAATATTTTGCCTTTGAATCCCCTTTTTAAATTAATTTTTAGGCTAGCAAGTTGCCTTTTGAGGCTTGATCATAGCCTTTGCCTCCCCCATTTTTTTTTCAAATAAACCATCATGCGGGCCTGAAGCCCGCAGGCAGTCTATGGGCTTCATGCCCATAGGCTTTTTTTTAAATCTGATTGTGGGCCTGAGGCCCGCAGCAGGTCTGTGGGCTTCAGGCCCACAGACTTTTTTTTTGCTGCTAGGGTTTGAACCCTAGCAGCATGGGCTGCTAGGGTTTACCCTAGCGGCGGCGGCGGTGGCGGCACTGCCCCCGGCAGGAGGGGCGCGACCGCAGGTGGGCCACCGCCCCCCTCTGCGGGGGGGAGCGGCGGGGGCCACCCCCCGCAGAGGGGGGGAGCGGCTAGGTCCCCCCCCACAGAGGGGGGCGTGGCCAGGGGGCCGCCGCCCCCCCTCTACGGGGGGGAGCGACGGGCTCGGGGCCGTCGCCGCCCTCTGCGGGGGGAGCGGCGGGGGCCGCCCCTCTCCTGCAGAGGGGGGGTGGCGGCGGCCGCACCCCTGCAGGGGAGGGCGGCGGCAGAGGTGGCCGCCGCCGCCCCCCTGCAGGGGGGTGCGGCGGCTGCCGCCCCCCCTCTGTGGGGGGGACGGCGTGGCGGCGAGGGGGGGGGCAGCGGCGTGGCCGCCGGCGGGGTTGATTTAGGGTTTGGGTTAAAAAAATCCAAAACCCTAAAAAATTGATTTTTGGGATGAAAAATCCGTTGTTTTCAAGGCGACAATCGATCCCCATACCGATCTTGCGTGATCTAGGGGAGGGGCAATCATACGTATGATTAAAAATATCGTTTTTAGTATTTTTACCTCTATATCCGTCCTCCGGATATAGCGACGGTTGCTCGAAGACCTACGCGGATGACGACCCTTGATGGAGGAAGCCTTGCACCGCGCTCGTGGATCTCCCGTCTCGCCTTCGCCTTCGCCTTCGCAACGAACGGAAAGAAAATTTTGTGGAAAAGAAAAATTTTAGAGTCGTGCTGATAACATGTTATGAATCAACTACTGGGGGAGGAGCCCCCAGCTCTTTATTTATAGGCACTTGGGAGAATACAAATATGGGCTTACAATGATATGGGCCTATCTCTAGGATAGCCCAGAATCTCACCCAACTACGGTTAAATAACCGTTCACAACATAAATCAGTTTGAAGTAAAGAAATTTATCTCCTAAATAGAGTTTACTTATTATAACCAAAACTAAAAGTAGTAGTTATACAAATAAAGGGCTTTATGACCAATACAAGAGATGGTCCGTACATTATTGGTAACTAAGGAAATAAATAAACAAAACAATCTTTAGAAAATACCTACTCCTTTTTGGGAACCTGCACAAACGAGTCTGTTTTCATGTACTCACTCTTTGAACATGATGGTCATTCAACAAAAGAGGATGCCGTTAGCAGTTGCTCAGTTGCTCACTCCATAATCATGAACTAACAGTAAATGAATAAAGCACGATTATCAATGAATAAAAATAATATCTATACTCTTGTGTATGGTGTCTAAATAATGCTAGTATAATGAATAACTTATGTCCAAGGATACGACATGCAATGCAGTGGAAAAGTGATCAATAGAGCCAATAACCTTCCTACACGCTGTGACTCCAAACTATATCCATGCGTCATAACATTCACACACGATTGTAGGTTTGAACGATAAATCATGGGTCGTAACATTTCCTAATGATCATCATCTAGACTATAATCGTTGGGTCATAATCAAAAATCTTATATCATTACATTCATGCGTGCATGATTTGGTAACGATCGTAGGAGATTTTTGTTGCTTTCACACCCTCTATGGCAATGAGTTTTCCATAATTTACGTGCCAATAACCTTCCTACACGATGTGACTCCAAAATACATCCATGCGTCATAACATTCACACACGATTGTAGGTTTGAACGATAAATCATGGGTCGTAACATTTCCTAATGATTATCATCCAGACTATAATCGTTGGTGTTGAGTATTGATTCCCCGGATTTGGTTTTGGTGATGAACAAACATAAATATCGTGAACTAACTCTTTGTGAGCGCAGTTATGGAGATCGTTGCCAAAAGTCTACGTACATCAAAAGCGACGTCTCAAGACTTCTCAAAGCGCGTGATTGTGTGCCTGAAGCTTCGTGGAAGCTCAAGGAGCATTATTGAAGTCAAGAGATTCGGATTGAAGCTTTGAAGACGGTTCGTCATGTTTATTTCATTGTCTTCTAGCTTCATAGTATAGAATGTTAAGCCTTGAGTAGGACTTACATTTTAATCTTCTTATCGCTCATATCTTAGAGTTAGGATTGCCTTAGAAGCCATTAGAAACTTTCTCGAAGCTTATCGCTTCATTCCTCGGCTTCTTATGCATCTTAGTTGGTTCAAGAAGAAGAACCAACCGACTAGATGGCAATCTAGTCGGTTGGGAATCCTCCTTGAACCGACTAGTTCTCCTAGCTAATCTCAGCTCATTCACTTTTGGTCAATTAGTCGGTCCAAGAAGGTTCACCGACCGACTAGATAACGATCTAGTCGGTTGAAAATCCTTCTCAAATCGACTAGTTGTCCTAATCATTTCAAGGCCATTTGTTGACTAATTAGTCGGTCCAAGAAGGTTCACCGACCGACTAAACGACGATCTAGTCGGTTGGTGTCTCTTCTCAGACCGACTAGTTCTCCTAGTGAAATTCGACTTCTTTACTGTTGACTTATTAGTCGGTCCAAGAAGGTTCACCGACCGACTAGTTGTCAAACTAGTCGGTTGGAGTTTCTTCTTAGACCGACTAGTTCTATATCACTGGATTTCACTATCTTCGTTGTCTTCCTTCTAGTCGGTCCAAGAAGGTTCACTGACCGACTAGTTGCAAAACTAATCGGTCAGTGATACTTCTTTAACTGATTAAGCAGCTTCAGAATAGAGCCGTTGGGGCATTTAATGCCACGATTTTTGTGACTGTTTTGTCTCTTCCCTATATAAGTTTGAGTGCTTCAAACCAGGGATTCAAGGCTGAAATTAGAGACATTTTCACATCCAAGAGAAGAGACATTCAATCTCATTTCCAAGCTCTCTCTTCTCACAAGAATCTCTCCCTCAACTTCTTGAGCCCTAATTCCTCAAAAGAGATTCTCTCCATTGTGAGCTACTCAAGCTAAGAGCTTGAATCCAAGTCACCAACTCCTCCCTAGCCATCTATTGCTGGTCATCTTGGTGGAGCTAGGGTTTGGTGCTTACTTCTTCCTCAAAATCCTTCTTGCCCTAAATCAGTAAGTTTTACTCAAGGCATAGGATTTTGTTGGTAAGTGTTTTATCGTTTCATTTACTTTGCTATTAAGTTTATCTCTCGGTTGTGAGAGAGGATCGTGATCCCGGGTTGTGGGAGTCACGTTTTCATTTGTGTATGATTTGATCTTGTGGAGGTTTTCTACAAGAATTTCATAGTGCAAATTTGAGTTAGATGATTCTAACTCAAGTAGCCGGAGGGGATCCGGGTGTTTGGGACGTAGGATCACCGGAAACAAGTCGGGGAGACTTGGGTGGATCCGAACCCGTTATATCGCTTTGTTTGCATTGTTTAATTCTTGTTGTTTGTAGTTATTCCGCATTGTTGTTTGTGTTTGCACAATAATTAGGAATAATACTCTTGATTATTTTAAAGTACTATTCACCCCCCTCTAGTACTTGTGCAGTAGCTATCAGGGCATTACAGTTGGGTCATAATCAAAAATCTTATATCATTACATTCACGCGTGCATGATTTGGTAACGATCGTAGGGGATCTTTGTCGCTCCCACACCCTCTATGGCAATGAGTTTTCCATAATTTACGTGTCATATTATTATCTCTATGGTTCAGCGTTACAATAAACATTCATATAGGAGTCGAATGGATCATACATCTTTAAATCTGATGCTATTGTACTAACTATAGTGTTACAGTATTCATTATCATGCTATAATAAACATACTAGAATAATCATCTAGTTAAGGTTATGAGGGTTTATGTTACATTGAAGTAAATTTAGTTGCTTGCCAAAGAAAATAGTGGTTAAGACATTACTAACAATTTTACTTTCAGTAAATCAAGTTTAATCCAGCTCAATTTGTTCATCTAATGATCAAGGTTCTAATTAGCATAACCGAATTTGCCTCACATGAATAATATCATAATAATCAGAATTAGAACGAGTCCATACAATTTACCCTCACATGGGTTTTAATTCACTGCAACATCTTTTTTAATTAACTGTGAATTAAACAAGTATAAAATAAACCATCTAATAATCTAACCTCTATTATTCTATCTGAAGTTACACGTTCATGATTAGTAGCAAATTAATGCTAAGTAATAAGAACTCACCGTTCCAACAAAAAAATAAGACCTCATCATAACAATAACCCCAAAATCAAGTTTTTCCTTCGCATCAAAATCCTAATTCATAGAAATTCAAGATCAACTGGTATATAAAAATTATGTGAAAACAATTCTTAAATCAGACTCCTTCAAAAAATAAATTTAATACAATTGTTTCCTAAATTTAATTATCTGATATTAAAACCCTAAAGGAACCTACCTCAGGCGTGGAGTCACCGGCTATTGAGGTAATGCTAAGCAGTACAGCCATCTATCCTACTAGCTCCAACAAATGAAACAGTGTGGACTGAGCTTCCATCTCAATCCGAAACGGATGATTCCTCGATTATGTGAAACTTTGAAGAACACATGGTCAACTGCTTAGAACTCCAAGTGACGCTTCGCAACTGTTTACTGCTTATATCGATCTTGCGCAATCCGAAGTTTGTCCATGATGTTTTCACCACATCCACAATATACACAATCATCTCTGTCCCAATTAGCTTCATGTGTCCAATATCATCCTAACTCAGTGAGGAACGATACTTTCTCCAGTACAAAGCTGCAAAATGTGTCATGTCGATGTTGGATTGATAACTGTTGTATGTGAATTCTACTAGATGCAGGTGATGCGCTTACGATTCTTGAAGTCTAAGTCCTCAAATATTTGGATGGTATGCTCTGTCTGTGGGTGGTGTGGGTGGTATATGTAGTACTAAAACTAAGATTGGTATTCAAACATGTCTAAGATTTTTTAAGTGTGAGGTGAATCTGATATCTCAATCAAAAACTATTTACATGGTATGTCATATAGTCACAATTTCATGTACGAGTTTATTCACATCACAACAAATACAGTGCAAAAATTACAGAATGTATAAGATTGATAACTGTTGTATGTGAATTCTACTAGATGCAGGTGATGCGCTTCCGATTCTTGAAGTCTAATAAGTCCTCAAATATTTGGATGGTATGCTCTATCTGTGGGTGGTGTGTGGTATGTAGTACTAAAACTAAGATTGGTATTCAAACTTGTCTGAAGATTTTTTCAAGTGTGAGGTGAATCTGATGTCTCAATAAAAAACTATATACACTGTATGCCGTATAGTCTCACAATTTCATGTACGAGTTTATTCACATCACAACAAATACAGTGCAAAAATTACAAAATGTATAAGAAAAAATTCATTACCTCCATTTACTTAGCAAGGCTATCAGCGGCATTAATAAGAATGAAAGATAAGAATGAAAGAAAAAAAGAATTAGAAGTACTATAGAATGGTATTAATCAAAGGTCTGTTTGATGTCAAAAAAATTAGTTTAGATCTTGAATGTGTCGCAATGAGAGAACTTCATAGTAAAGAGCGTTGTTTGATAATATAAATAGATGCCTAGGTTTGTATTGAAGTTATTTAACCAATTTATTGACACATAGTAGACATCTGTGCTGTCTGAAATTCAATTTTACCACTGCTATGGAAAGACCTTCGTGTCCTTCAATCTGCCTCCAAGAAACTCAATAATTGATAGGAATCAGTCAATCTAGCGAAGAATGGCTAAGTTTGCTTACACCGATTCATTGAAAAATAAGAGTAGAATCATGTTTGCTTAAAAACCAATTTACCACTTCCACTGAAAACCAAACAAAAGGATTCTTTGAACTATCTCCATATGACAAATTGTCCGTGTCCTTCAATCTGCCTTAAAGAAAGTTGATACTCAAAAGGAACAAGTCACTCTTCCACGTAACATTGTAATGAAGAATGATCTCATTGACATAGAAATAGATCTTCTTCCATGTGTATCATTCATTTCATATTAATTTCCTTGATGGATGACTTGTACAATGGAATGGGCCACAGCGGGGTGATAATTTAGGGGTCCTTTCGACTATCTGTGAGGTTGCCATTCTGGTTATTTGTGTATTCTTGTCTTAAAAATTGAATTTCAATTACTCAACTTTGATCTTTTTGTTGTTAGACACAGAGTAGATCCTAGTGTTCTTCAATGTTTGTGCGTTTTCAAAAGTGTTTCTGACTGGACTTGAATTAATACTCAATAAACAAAATCATGTAGGTCAGGGCGGAGCCATGTAAGGGTTGAGGTGGGCTATAGCCCGGGTAACTTTATAAAATACCTCGTATAAAGTCTATAACATCTTCAGCCAGTGGTCCGGTTGGTTGAGGTTATCGATTACAATGCATGAAGTCACGGTATCAAAGCTCGCCAGGCGCAAAAAGAATCAGCGTGTATTATTTATTTTAAAAATTCCTATTGATACCAAACTTTAGTCAAAATTTCCATTAACATCCTTTATTTATTTGTTTCAAGCTCTCTTGTACTCCTTCAATTTTCAAAACTAAAAACATTGAATTTTGATTAGCGGTGGGGAATGTCGGGAACATATATTTTTAGAGAATGTTCTAGATTTCGATGGATCGATTTCTCGATGGGGAAGCTTGCCCATTATTAGAGATGTTCATGTGTGTGGATTTTTTTGGAAAAAGTTTGAATTTTTTGATATAATTCATAATTAATGATGATCAAGATATAATCTTTTTACTCTAAATCCTGGCCAGTGTATATACTGTTAAATTCATATAGATTAATTGTCAAGGTGCTATCTTTTCTAACTAATTGATATCAAAATTACATATTAACCTATTGACCACTAACAAATAACAATGTTGTTTTTGGACGACTGGATACAGTGAATAAAATTAAATAATTCCGATTTGAGATTTAAAAAAGTCACTTTTATATAATTGAGTTCAAACTTTCAACATATTTTCCCGCAATCAAACATAATGTAAGCTCTAGTTACCTTCAACACGTAATAAAAAGCTATTTATAAATAACCGAATATTAAAATTGTATTTGCAACCGTACCTATAACTAAAAAGCCAAAAAGAACTTGTGTCAAATAGATACAGAACCGAAGCATATTAACAAAAAGAAAAGAAAAGGCAAAATCCCTATCACCACAAAAATCACCCCCTTTTGCGACAAAATCTCTCTATAAAACGCTTGCCATTAGACAGTATAACCCACAAATTGTCAAAATCACTTATCCCAAACCTAATCCTCATTCCTTTTGTATTTGGTCGGTAGCCCAGGGTGGAAATAATTCCTGGCTCCGCATATTTGGGACGTGAATGTGCATCTGAATTGAAGATGACACAAATATGTGTTAGTCAAGAAATACTAATGTTAGCCCGACATAACCAGTTTTTTAACCTCCATATTACGTACATATCCGGCTTAAGAGTATTTTTTATACACCCTGATATTTGTAACATATTTTATAAATGTATGCTATTATTGGTAAAAATGTTAGCTGGACTGTAACATAAGCTTATTTTTAAAGGATTGTTGTAAATTAAGGGTTTAATCATGTATTCATTAGAGTCTTAATGACAAATGCACCCTCAATTTCCCAAGTCATTTCCATCTTAATATTACCTAATTTATACCACCCTCCTCAAATTGCAATCCGATTCTGGTGTTTCAATTCTTAGGGCATTCTCTACCGGGACAGCCAAAACCGACAAGTCGAAAGATGACTAATCCAAGCAATCCCTTCAATGCGATCTGTTGATTTCTTTTACTCCATCATACTTATCATTTTGAAGCACCAGCTTTAAAGTTTCGAGTCTTTAAATTTTTTTGATGTAATAAGAATTGTTATCATGCACTTTGCTTCTAGACACTGAATATAAACATTTTCTTGCATCATAATGCTTTTTCCCTGTAATATACATGCATGTCTCCTGCCATTACACATCCACAAAAATAATACATGTATAATTATCAAAACAACCCTAGTAAGTTATGTAGGCTACCCACCCCAGCGTCCAACGAATATCAGATAGAGCCAACTGCCATCGTATCACATGCATTCAATGCAGCTTACCTCGAACCTGCACCTATAACATAAACCAAAGCGAAATATTCTTCAACAGTTAGTCAGAGTCTTAATTGCTTTTATGCTTACACATGCACGTCAGTCCGTCGCTTGTAAGGAATATATGGCACCTGGATCTTCACTGATCGGTTCGTGAAGTCGAGGTACCACCAATCAGTTCAAGAAGCTGTATTCACGAACATCCACCAAAAGTTTGCTACATGTGTGCACTAGTCGCAAGATCCAAACTCATGTGAAGGCCTGTGGAAGTTATATGCATGCCTCTGCTCCGATACATATAGAATCGCGTGCGAGGTGGAGCTTTCAGAGTCCTAGGTTCCTGGGAGACGACAATCGCAATCCAACATCGAAGGTCGACGTTTGGCACTTCAACCTCGAACGATCGACGCAACGGACGTGTTGTTTTTTTGTGATTCAAATCGACTGGACAGATTTTCCCAGGTAGTTTGTGGATACTTGATTCACCCCTGTTGGATTGCTTAGCATGCTCTTCAAAGCTGCAAGTGTGGGGCAGGTACTGGTGTCATGGCCACCAACATCGCAAAGTGCACAACTCTGCTCTATCTCAACTGCTTTGGCCTCTTTCAAATTGAGAGCTTGAAGCTTGTTTGTAATCATTGCTTCCATTTTTGCCTCCAACGCATCTTCTGGTCTCAAATTGTATACCCCTCCACATGTTGGCTGGGAAGGTACAGAGTGGCCTCCCCTGTCGTACTCTGAAGTAGTATCCCAAGTTTGTGCATTCTCTGCTATGTCCTCCAAGTACGTCCAAGCTTCATCCGGCTCTTTATCGGAAAATCCCTCTGTTACGACTATTTTGACCGGACCCGGAGGAGCCGGGTCTACTACGGCCTTGGGACCCCGGCCCAAGGATATTACGGGGGGCCGCGCTTCTCCACCCAAGACGAAGGCCCAAGAGACTGCCCACTACCATGGTGGAGGAAATCGGGGCCCAAATCAAGTAAACATTCACCAAATATGGCAACCGCCAAGTGCCATCACTCTCGCCAATAATGGCCCGACTAAAATAGCCATCACTCCAGCCATCATGGCTCGCCAAACATGGCAACCGCCTTCATGGCAATAAACTCGCCAATCATGACCCGCCTTCATGGCATTCATCTCTCCATAAAGCGTGGCGATTATTGGGGTCAACATTCCCCATGAGCACGCCCTCATCAACAACGCCCATGATGTCTCATCATGGCCGATGACTAGGGGACTCCCCTATATGAAGAGGGAGGCGACATCACCACCTAGGGGGATCTTGACGATCTACAACGGAGGTATCACAAACTCCATCTTACACCTTCTTCCGCCTTTACATATTTCTCCTCCATAGCTCGGCTCGAGGATCGGGGCTTGGTCTCTCCATGAACCGAGCCCGATCCCACCGAGCATCCCTCAGACTAGATCTGACTTTGGCATCGGAGGGGATTCGGTCGGAACCAAGGTCCGACCCCCCTGACGAGCTCCTTCGTCCATTCAGGTCCAGGAGATCCTGCGGCGCCGAGGCTACCCCTCAGCGTCATCACAGCCGGAGCCGAGCGCCCTCGCCCCCCAGCCCGTTCGTCTCCACCACCAGAAGATCGTCGCTCTGCCGAGGCCACCCCTTGGCTAGCCGACACAAAGATCCGCGCGTCCCCTCACCGAGCGACCCCGCCTTCTACCGATCACGGAAGTTGTCGTTCCGCCGAGGCTACCCCTCGGCCCGCCGAAGATCGGAACGGGGCCTTCCCGCTCAAGCGAACGCGTCACCGACCGACCACCCAGGTCATCTCCGTCTCACGTGGCTACCACGACAACACGGGGGTCCCACGTGTCCCCTTTGACCGCGTTGACCCCGCACCCTCCATACTATCGATTTGCGGGTGAAAAATCACACGTAAATATTTGGCGCCGTCTGTGGGAACGAGTCAACATCCCCGAATGAACCACATTGGCAATGATTCGTTCCTTTAGTAAAAATCTCTCTGTTCGGTTTCCCGTCTGAGGAGATCCAATGGAGTGAGATCAGATTTCTGTCTACATTATTAAGATCGCCTTCTCTCCCCCGAGATCGTAGAAGGATATGACAACATCGGATCGAGAACCCTCGGATCTCGAGCTAGTGACCCCGTTCGCCTCATGATCGAGGGCTTCTCAACCCCCTCCAACCTCGCACCGCCCGAATCCGATGTCACAAGTCGCACTCCGCTCGCCATCCGAGAAGCCGAAGGAATCAAATCGCCTCTCGTCATCCCACCAAGGATGTCGAAGACGCCGATCTACCGAGGATGATCAAGCAATCAAAGCGAATGGAGAGGGAGAGGGTTAAGGCCCGACATGATCTAGCCGAGCGGTTGTCCTTGCCGATCTTGAGGGGCGGCCGATCTGACAAAGCCCTCAACATGGCCCAGACTCATCATCGGCGACCTGATCTTCGGCGATTCCCATTCACTGGGCAAGTCGCCTACGGGTTCACACAACACCCAGTTGGCAGCCAAATTAAGGAGTCCATATCGATGTGGGATCCATTGGCGCATACCAGAGCCATGCCGAACGGGGCCATCGCTGTCCCAGTGGCGATGATAGACCAACTCACATCTGGCTGCCAACGAGTTCCTCGTTGTCTAAAGTGTCGGCACCCTCGGCAACAGTGGTGAACTCGCCATGGTGGGGTTCGGCAGAGACCAAGACCCCATCGTTGTTGTACCCCATGGCCATGGTCAACCAACCGCTAGTCAGAGCAACGGCGGCAGAGAGGTATAGATGGTCGTAAGCGAGCTTCCCGCCTCCAACGCAGATCTGACCTCTGCCATCTCCCACCACTCCATCGACCATTGCAACCCTCTCCTAATGAAATTATGGCATGCCTGGCAAGCTCCTCTGGTCGGGGATGGTGGATAACGAGTCACCAAAGAGGAGGAGGCGGTGGATCAGCCCACTCTTCTTGGATACGGGAAGGACTCGCCCGACTAGCTACCATCGGAGGCACTCACGATCTGCCCCTCAGACTTGCCGAGGATGGCCTTCCTGCCGGCCATCGGCTTGAGCAAGGAGCCATCGCCCGCCTCCGTGGAGGGTCTTGGTTGGTGCGGATGGAGACGACCCACGGAGAAGGCGCTCGACCTACGGACCGAATCCCCTCCACGGGTTAGCCCACAGCTTCTTTAACGAAGCACGCGACTTCGGATCGCTGGCCTCCCATGATCGATCTGAGCTCTAGAGCACCGAGCGATCTCGGTGGACTTCCTCAAAGATCGATCCGAGCTCAAATCTCCCTCCAAATTCTTCGGAGCCTGCTGAAGTGTCTACCTCGCCCGCCTACTCATCTCTGCCACCGGACCCATCATGCAGGGTCAATCCTCGACCCGTAGCCTCCCAACTCGTTGCAATCGGCTAGCTACTGTACGCGTTGGTTGCGGTTTTGTCATCGAAAAGACCCAATTTTGGAGCGCGGCGATGTTGGGGGGAAATTTGACGAGATCCAGTCTGACCTATCGGATCTCGATCAAGTTCAGACAAGAGACAACACCAACGACCCTCGCAAGCGTCGGGCTTAGCCCCGACTCGGCCTTCGTCGATGGCCATACCACCATCTCTGGCCATTGTCTCAGCGTCCGTCATGCCAACACCGTGCTACCATCACCAAACATATGGGATGTCGACCCGACTGAGCTCCCATCACTGTGCCACCCCTGCCGAGCTACCTTGGTCGTGCCGCCGAATGGACAAGAGCTGGAGCTGGAGCTGGAGCCGGAGCTAGGATCCAGACAAAAGTTGGAGCCGGAGCAGGAGCTGGAGCAAGGATCGAGACAAAAGCTGGAGCCGGAGCTAGGATCCAGACAAAAGCTGGAGCCGGAGCTGGAGCTGGAGCAAGGATCGAGACAAAAGCTGGAGCAGAAGCTAGGATCCAGACAAAAGCTGGAGCCAGAGCTGGAGCAGAAGCTAGGATCCAGACAAAAACTGGAGCCGGAGCTGGAGCAGAAGCTAGGATCCAGACAAAAACTGGAGCCGGAGCTGGAGCAGAAGCTAGGATCCAGACAAAGTTGGAGCCGAAACGGGAGATGCGGTCCAGACAAAAGAGAAAGCTGGAGCCAGAGCTGGAGCAGAAGCTAGGATCCATACAAAAGCTGGAGCCAAAACAGGAGATGCGGTCCAGACAAAAGCTAGAGCTGGAGCTGGAGCTAGAGCTGAATTCAGAAATAGAACTGAGGCTGTGTCTAGACGAGGCCGACCCATCCGAGAGGAGGCCGACCGCACCAGTTCAACCGACACAGGAGGAGGCCGACCACCTTGCCAAGTATCTGAGTCTTAACACCAAGCCACCTTGTCGAGCTTACAAAGTTATCCCCCCAATGCGACGGAGCTGTTGAACCAGCCGAGATAGCAGACCTACCTCAGTCCGAGCCCGCCGACTTGCGCCAACTCGATGAAATTTCCAATGGATCGAGTTCGCCACCTTTCTAAGCAAAACTGATCCGCGGAGGGGGCAAGGATAATGTGCGCGGGAGGACACCGACTACCTCCGCCTTCCAAGATCACTCAACGGCAACGGAGCAGAAACCAAGGCGATGACGCAAAACCTCCGCCTTCCAATAGGACCAGTACTACCTTCCAAGCGGACCAGTACAAGCTCTCCCAAACGACACTCTGTCATCAAACACTTCAAGAGACATCTCAAGGTTCTTGAGCATCTCACCTTACCGGGGAGATGCTCGCCGCCGCTCGTCTCCAAGACCAAACCTGAGAGATACTCATCACCCCAAGATGCGAGGAAAATTTTCGAGCCGAAGCACCACCGTCCGAGTCTAAGCAACCAAGCAGCTCATCCGACTGTGGCCGAGCCGAACTGGCCGAAGCACCACCGTCCGAGTTCAAGCGTTCAGACAGCTCCTTCGACCGTTCTGTTGAGTCCCCTCTTGCGAACTACTCCTGCATCCACCCGAGTTGGAGGAGGTAGTGGCAGAGCGCCACCATGGAATCTTTGAAAGTCTTCACAAGGTCCTCACCCCTTTCGTTGGCCATAAGCCAAGGGGAAAACGCCCTCGCAACCGAACGAACGGGTTGGTCGAAGGGCTGGGGCAACCCCCCAGCAGGCCGCTCGCTCCTACGTCGGCCATAAGTCGAGGGGCAACTCCCCTCGCAACCGAACAAACGGATCAGTCGAAGGGCCGGGGGCAACTCCCCCGGTTGGCCGACTCACTTCTTCGTCGGCCGTAAGTCGAGGGGCAACTCCCCTCGCAACCGAACGAACGAATCAGTCGAAGGGCCGGGGGCAACTCCCCCGGTTGGCCAACTCACTTCTTCGTCGGCAGTAAGTCTATGGGCGACTCCCCTCGCAACCAAACGATCAGATCGGTCAAAGGGCCGGGGGCAACCCCTTGGTTGGCCGACTCACTTCTTCTTCGGCCGTAAGTCGAGGGGTGACTCCCCTCGCAACCAAACGATCAGATCGATCAAAGGGCCGGGGGCAACCCCCGGTTGGCCGACTCACTTCTTCGTCGGCCGTAAGTCAAGGAGCAACCTCCCCGTCACCGAACGAACGAGATCGGTCAACATTCCCCATGAGCACGCCCTCATCAACAAAGCGTGGCGATTATTGGGGTCAACATTCCCCATGAGCACGCCCTCATCAACAACGCCCATGATGTCTCATCATGGCCGATGACTAGGGGACTCCCCTATATGAAGAGGGAGGCGACATCACCACCTAGGGGGATCTTGACGATCTACAACGGAGGTATCACAAAGTCCATCTTACACCTTCTTCCGCCTTTACATATTTCTCCTCCATAGCTCGGCTCGAGGATCGGGGCTTGGTCTTTCCGTGAACCGAGCCCGATCCCACCGAGCATCCCTCAGACTAGATCTGACTTTGGCATCGGAGGGGATTCGGTCGGAACCAAGGTCCGACCCCCTGACGAGCTCCTTCATCCATTCAGGTCCAGGAGATCCTGCGGCACCGAGGCTACCCCTCAGCGTCATCACAGCCGGAGCCAAGCGCCCTCGCCCCCGAGCCCGTTCATCTTCACCACCAGAAGATCGTCGCTCTGCCGAGGCCACCCCTTGGCTAGCCGACGCGAAGATCCGCGCGTCCCCTCACCGAGCGACCCCGCCTTCTACCGATCACAGAAGTTATCGTTCCGCCGAGGCTACCCCTCGGCCCGTCGAAGATCGGAACGGCGCCTTTCGGCTCAAGCGAACGCGTCACTGACCGACCACCCGGGTCATCTCCGTCTCACGTGGCTACCACGACAACACAGGGGTCCCGTGTGTCCCCTTTGACTGCGTTGACCCCGCACCCTCCATACTATCGATTTGCGGGTGAAAAATCACCTGTAAACACCCTCATTCCACATCATTTCTACGAATTATTTCATCTGAGGTTGCAGTCCATCTTAGAAGAAGCCAATAATCATGCTTTTGTCGAAGCCATTATGTGGACATGCTAGCAATAGCTCATTGAACCTTTCAAAAGCCTGATAGAATGTTTCTTCGCTTTTCTGGACAAAGTTCACGATCTGTCTTTTCAATCCATGTGTCCTGTGAATAGGAAAAAATTTCTTTAAGAACTCAGCCTGCAAATCAATCCATGTAGTAATAGAACGTGCTGGTAATGCATTTAACCAGTTCTAAGCTTTATCTTTTAGTGAGAATGGAAACAATTTCAGATATACCGTGTCCTCACTAGTCTTTCCATCAAAACATGTCGAGCCGAAGCACCACCGTCCGAGTCCAAGCAAACAAGCAGCTCATCCGACTGTGGCCGAGCCGAACTGGCCGAAGCACCACCGTCCGAGTTCAAGCGTTCAGACAGCTCCTTCGACCGTTCTGTTGGGTCCCCGCTTGCGAACTACTCCTGCATCCACCCGAGTTGGACGAAGTAGTGGCAGAGCGCCACCATGGAATCTTTGAAAGTCTTCACAAGGTCCTCACCCCTTTCGTTGGCCATAAGCCAAGGGGCAAACCCCCTCGCAACCAAACAAACGGGTTGGTCGAAGGGCTGGGGCAACCCCCCATGTAAATGATCTCTCATTCTCCATCTCCTATTATGAAAAATAGAGCACGTTGTCACGATTTTTATAGACGCTAGAATCTAAACACTAAGAAAGATCTAAAACAAAAATAGAAAATAAAAACAATGTAAAACCGTCGGGTTGCCTCCTGACAAGTGCTCATTTAAGGTCTTGAGCTCGACCCCTTATGATTTTCGTTTAGTGCGTGATATTCGGCGCACGCGAGATGCGCCCGTCAAATTTGCCGAAAAGGCCACTAGGATTTAGTTGTTGATGTTCGTGGGCTATCCTCGGCTTTCCCTCATCAAGGGTAGTGTTGGGGGATAAGTCCCCCAAGCTTGAGATTGTACCATTCTTTTTCTTCACCGGTGATGATTCTTTCTTGTCCGACGGAGATTTCTTCAAATTGTTGGCCGTGGAGAGCTTGCATAGCTTCCTAATTCTCGCGACATCAGCATCGTCTTTGTCATCAACCATGGGATGGTCCGATGGGTCCTCCAACTTTCCTCCATCACTAGAAGATTGGCCTTCTTCAAGGCCGTCATCGCGTAAGGCGCCAATAGAATGTGGTATAGCTTCATCGATCACCTAATCAAGGAGGTCCACGTAGTCGACATCCTCCGCCCAAGGCATGTGATTCATCGCTTTAGGGATATGGAGCTCCACTTCGATGTTTCCAACATTTAGAGACAAGGTTCACTCTCTCACGTCAACTATCACGTCGGGGATGGCTAAGAAGGGGTGTCCAAGTATAAGTAATGTATCGCCCTCCTCCTTGATGTCCATAATGATGAAGTCGCACGGCAAGCAAATTCCTCCCGGTACTGGGAGTGGTATGTTCTCTGCAATTTCCACCGGCCTAGTTACCCGACCATCCGCTAGTTGTATTCTCATATCCGTCGGCTTTAAGTCGGTCCCCGTATTCAATCTCTTAAACATGCTCAGGGGCATTAGGCTCACACTTGCTCCCAAGTCTACCAAAGCCTTTTGTAGCGGGACTCCTCCAAGTGTGCATAGGATGTGGAAGCTTCCGGGATCTTTGAATTTTGTCGGCTTCTTCTCCCTCCGGGTGAACCATGTTCCTTGCTCGGCAAGCATTATCTTCTCCTTTCTTTTCTTTCCCGATATTAAGTCTTTCAAGAACTTGGCATATGAAGGGATCTCTACAATAGCATCCAAAAAAGGTATGTTCAGGCTTACTCCTGGCATGTACTAAAGGAATTTGGCGAGCCGCTTCTCAATTTTAGCTCTTGCCAACCGTTGCGGAAAGGGCACCGGTGGCATGTAGGTGCGCTCCTCATTTGGATTCTTAATTTCAGAATTTCCGCCTCCTTGCGGCTCTTTTTGGCTCTCCTCCTCAATAGCCGGCTCTTTGTCATTCAAAATTTCTTCCACGGGCTCCTTGGTTTGGACCATGGCGGGAGTAGTGTCCTTCCTGCCCCTAGTAGTAACCGCCACTACCGTATTGATGTGGCCGGTATTGTTCCGTGGATTGGGCTCCGGTTGAGCCGGTAATTGTTGAGTATTTTTATTTAGCAACATAAGTTGCTCTGCTAGTTGAGCCACTATGGTATTGAGAGAGTCTTGTTGAGCAATCAATCTAGCATTTATCTTCTTTTGCTCCACCATGAATTCCTCCACCATAGCTTCATGATCCGATCTCGGTTGTGCTTGTGGTGGGTTGGAGCTCTCCAACCTTGATTATAGCCCGGCGGCCTATATGGTCCCGCTTGTTGCCTAGGGGGGGTAGCTTTGTTGTGGTGGCCCACTCGGTTGATATTAAGGTTGTGAAGGTGGGGGCTTAGGTTGAGGTTGTTACGGTGGGGGGTTCAAAGCTCCATCGTTATTTGCATAAGAAAATCACAGATGATTTCTCGTAGCCGGGTTGGCCCAATTACCGGTGTTCCCGCAACATATTGCACTTGCTCTATGGCTCCTTCTCCATGCTCTCCTCCAACGAACATATCTTGAGATTGGTCTTGCCAATCACTCATATTGCCTCCCGGTGTAGATGTGGCGAGAGTTCCATGCAGCTCGATGATCAACTTCTCCAATCTCTCCACGACCTTGTGGAGAGAGTCAAACTTCGTGGAAAGCTCTGCTACGGCATTGGCCTCATATATGCTTGTCGGCTTCAAGGAGGTAGAAGATTGTCCTCGCTCGTTGCCCCATTGTTGGTTATTGGAGGCCATCTCCTCTAATAGGGCCGTAGCTTCATCCGGTGTCTTGGATAGAATGGCTCCATTGGCAGTTGCATCTAAGATTTGCTTGGTGCCCGGTTGGAGTCCATTATAAAAGCTGTGTACTAGCTCCCTTGCTTCAATGTTGTGATGAGGGAATTGATGTTGGAGATCTTTAAGGCGCTCACTTGCCTCATATAGAGTCTCCTGCGGTCCTTGCTTGAAGGACATGAGTGCACTCCTTATCTTCACTGTCTTGGATGGTGGGTAGAATTTATCAACAAAGGCACTCGCCAACTCATCCATGTAGTAAAGATTCCATCCGCTTGCGTCCTCAACCAATATAGAACTTTGTCTCTGAGAGTGAATGTGAAGAGTCGCAATCGGATAGCATCGACGAATACACCGGGCATCTGAAAGCTGGCGCACTTAGACAAGAATAACTGAAGATGGTAATGTGGATTCTCATGGGAGTTCCCATGGAATGGTTCTTGTTGCATTAAGACCACTAATCCAGTTTTGAGCTTGAAATTCTTATCCGCCGCCAACTCCGGCATTGCAATGGACGAAGTAGTGGAAGTAGTCTTAGGCCGTAGCCTATCTCTGATAGATATTATCCTAGCCATGCGTGTCTCTAACTCTTTCGGTGTCTCCTGTCGGTTCATACAATCTTCCTCTATAACAAGTCTCTTCTCGGCTCTTATCCTCCTTTCAGTACGTTCGATTTCCGGATCAAATAATATATCCTCAGGATTCGTCGTTGATCTCGTGTACATGCACAGAAAAATAGAGCTTTGATGGAATTGTTAGCACGATATAGGAATAAAAAACGATAAAAATAATATAACAAAAAGAAATAACTAGTTAAAGAAAATGAAATACCGTCGCCTCCCCGGCAATGGCGCCAAAAACTTGATCGCGTCCGGATATACACCCGAAAACGACTTTTAGTCTTACCGCAATCGCACGGTGTAGTGGCGAGCGGGTATCGAACACAGGGAGGACAAATGACAGTATCTCACTTTAATTACCTAGCTATCAAGAGAATAAAATAGTTTTGGTGTATCGTCACAATCGTTCAAATAGAAAGAAATATCAATATAATAAAGCGTCTAGGGGTAGGAAATCCCAACTACGGACCATCTCTCATTCTTGTGAATCATAAATTTCATTGTTGTTAAGCTTGAATATAGGTGAACTAGTCGCAACTTAATGTAGAACCAAGCTCACTCTCTCGTGCTATTGCCGGTCTATAGCAAACCTAGGATAATGCACACTCTCGTACAAACCCTAGCCTAAGTCGCTAGCGTGAAGAACGACATCATTGTCCAATCTCATCTCGAGCCCACTCTCATGCAAACTCGAGCTGCGATCTAGGTTATGATAGTTCTTATTCGTCCAATCTCTTGCAAACGAATATTGGTATAGATTTATAATAAAAAATCCTAGCTTTGGTCCAATCTCTTGCAAACCAAATCTAGAGAAATTCAATTATTGATCTAAATCGAATATCTATGCCTTCCTATCAATTGGGATCCAATATCTTGCAAATCCCAATCGATATGAATTCCTAGCTACTCGTAATAAATCGCTCACAACCTAACCATTATTAATTCTAGAAACAAATCCATAAATTCATCAAAATTCAAAGATAGGGTCCATAGGGTCATCCCCATGACCTAGAACGAAGGAACTACTCATTAATCATCATGAAAATCTCAGAAATAACAACAATAATCATGGCACAATTCATTGCAAAGAAGAAACAATGCATAAAAATAGGTTTTTTAACAAGAAAGAACAAACCAATGTTGTCGCCAATGATCTCGAGCTGAGATTTCGCAAAAGAATAGACGTCAAAAACCTAAAAGAAGTCTATAAAAAATAAGTCAAGTCTCTCCTAAAACTAGGTCTAAAACTAGGTTTAAATACAAGCCAAAATCGTCCAAAAATTCGTGACCAAACTGCCCCTGTACAGCCCAAAAACTCAAATCCGCATAGCAGTCGGAGAGGGTCACTCGGCCGAGTGACCCTTATCACTCGGCCGAGTGACAGACCCTGTAAAAAACAGTAACTTTGGGGTGCTCAGGGGTCTGTCTCTGGGGGTGGCTCGGCCGAGTAGACTTCTTCACTCGGCCGAGTAGACTTCTTCACTCGGCCGAGTGAGCAATCATGCTCGGTCGAGTGGGCCTCCTTTGAATTTCCTGTAGCTTGGGCCTTTCTCTGGACTTCTCTGGAATAGCACTCGGGCGAGTGAACTTTCTCACTTGGCCGAGTAGCATTCATTGCTCGGCCAAGTGAAGGTCTGAAACCTTCGGTGCGTATCTGTTTCACTCAGGCGAGTGTGATTCTTTACTCGGTCGATTGAACAGTCTTGCTCGACCGAGTGGTGTGCTTATGAGCTATTTTCTTCTCCTTTTGCCTCCTCGTTACTCCTATGAAATTCCTTCTTCTTCCGCTCATCCTCCATCGCTGATAAGTCCTCAAATAAGCCATGGGCGACACTCCGAAGTTGTCACGCCCCGCTTCCCAAAAATGTGGAGGCGAAGCGTGAGAAGGTCCGCTCAGACTTGAAGCTGCAAGCTCCAAGCCCGATAAGCATCAATCAACAATAAATTTTGCAGGTCCTTGCAACGCGATACGAAACAAAGATAATAATAAAGGAAATGAAACAAAAGACAATCTCAGAATATCCATCATATTAAATTCCAACATCACAGAAAAAGCCACCAGGCTTAAAGAGAAAAGAGTCTAAGGGCCCAAACATGGCCAACAAAAGTACAGAGTACAACAAAGGTGCCACGCACCGACAACTAACAAGAAACCTAAAACAAAAGGAAACAGCAAGATCCTAAGAAAGATCACCGGTATTCTCAAACTCCTCGTCAAACAACAGAATCGGGCACAAACCCCACGAACTTGTCGCCCTCAACAACAATCTCAGGCTCGGCAACTAACATGCGACACCCAAAGAGAAAGGGGCACATGTCAGCAAGTCCAAAAAGACTTGGGCAAGGAAGCTGAAAGGAATGTAAACTAACAACCTAGCAGTTATAGCATGATGCGTGGCAAGTATAGCATGGAAGTAACAAGTGAAGTACAAGTAGCAGGTAACAAGTGGTAGGTGTGACATGTATTGTCAAGTAACAAGTACAAGGGATCGCCCACACACATGTGGGCGCCCTATTGCCCGCAGGCTGTGTTCAAGTACAAGTCAAGTAAATCACGTCAAGTAAACACGTCGTGCACAGAGATTCCGCCTGTTGGCTAGAGTGGCTGATCGGGCCAACTCCTAAGCTCAAGTGACCGTTTATCTCTACCCCTCCCACGTGTGTCGAGCCAGGGCATTACCCCCAAACACGGAATGCTCGCTTCTGGAACACGGGCCAGGAAATGTGCTTAACACGGATGTCGAGCCAGGGCATTACCCCCGAACACAGAATGCTCGCTTCTGGTGCACAAGCCAGGAAGTGTATTGACACGTATGGCATAGGGTTATGCCCACGAAAAGTGGGTGCCTAGCCGAAAACTAGTAGGTCGGGCATTGGCTATCAACCAACACATGGCCCGCTTCTGGAACACGAGCCAGGAAATACAAGTATTGTAGCGTGTGCTACGAATGTGACATTCAACATGGATGGCATGGCATGTAGTAAGGCGTACATATAAGGAATTAAACATGGCAGTTTAATATGCATGAACAACAAGTTAAGAGGGTTGGATCTAGCTTCGTTGTCAAGCTAGATCAATTGAGGTGACGGATCTAGTTTCGTTGTCAAACTAGATCAAATAGGCGTCTAGGCGGATATCATTTCACCGTCTAGTCTCTTTTACGCTACAACAAGCAAATGGCCTAAAACATGGCCTAAACCCTAGGTGGCAAGTTTCACTTGCCTCGCACCAAGGAAGACGATCAACGAGGCACGTCACGAAATGTTATCTACGGAGATGAAATCGCTGCCATGGCAAAACAACATTAGAACAACATTCCAACCTAGTTTATTATTAGGGTTTCAATAAAATCACAAGGAGAGTTATGAGATCATCAAAGGATCGAACCCTACCGTATAGAAGCGGAAGATCGACGCCGAGCAAACACGGCGACGGAAGAACGGTCCGGGGAACTAGGGCTCAGATCTGGAAATGGGGAGAAATCTGGAGAAATGGGGTTTTAGGGATTTTTGGGGGTTTTCCGGCGACCTAGTGGTGGTGGCTGGTGTAACGACTGGTTTTCTTGTATCTGAATTTATTATAATATAATATATGTTTTGGTGGATTTTCTCCTCTTGCGCGGTTTTCGTCTCCGTAGCTTTCATTTTCGATCGATTCGTCGTATTTTCTCGTTTCTTCCTTAGGATCGTCGATTTCGAAGTACGTCGTTTGTGACGGGCTTCATAACGGTCATATCTAACTATTAGATCAAGCCTAGGAGTCTTAGGATTCGATCACGGGGCCTCGCGCTCCGTATCGGAACTTTTGGTGCTCATTAGCCGGTGTAAGAAGGGGCACCGACCGACTAGATGACGCTCCAGTCGGTCGGCAATCCTTCTTGGACCGACTAGTGAGCTTTCTAAATTTTCTCAGGAGTTACTGTTTATCGTTAGTCGGTCTAAGAAGAGCTGTTGACCGACTAGGTTGCAAACTAGTCGGTCGGCGATGCTTCTTGAACCGACTAACACATCATCTTAATTTTAGTTGAGTTACTGTTTACTCTTAGTCGGTCTAAGAACGTTCATCGACCGACTAGTTGCTAAACTAGTCGGTCAGTACTTGTTCATGGACCGACTAACTCTAAATCCTATTTTCGTTCAGGAGTTACTGATTACACTTAGTCGGTCTGCGTTGGTCGACCGACCGACTAGTTGCCAAACTAGTCGGTCAGTGGTTGTTCTTTGACCGACTAGTCTGTGTTGAAACCCTAATTTCTGGGCAGCCGCCAACTCAACCTATAAATACCCAACCCAAACGTTTTCATCTTCTCCAACACGACCCTAAGCCCTAGTTTCTTCCCCTCTAAGCCCCCATCTTCCTCCAAGCTTCAATCCTTCATTCCAAACCCTAAATCCATCATCCAATCCATCCATTCACTACAACTACTTCTCATCTTCCCCAAAATCTCACCAAAATCCATCAAATCCCCAAAATCCCCCTAAACCCTAGTTTCTCCAAACTTCCCCAATCATTTCCAGATCTGGTCCTAGGGTTCCCCGGAATGTTTCTTCCGCCTCCTCTCGGTAAGAAATCGATCTACCGTTGTTTTCATATCCTATTGTAATTTTTATGAAACCCTAATAAAATACTTGTGTTTTGATGATTGTTCCCTATAACAGCGATTCCCCGTAGGCTAGCATCCGCGGAAACGAACTTTCATAACCGTTCTCCCCGGTGATAGGCAAGTGAAACTTGCATCTCTTGATTTGGGCCATGTCTTAGGCCATTACCTTGTTTTAGCATAAAAGAGACTAAACGGTGAAAGGATAGCCGTTTAGACGCCATTGACCTAGCTTGACATCGAAGCTTGGTCCGTCACCCTCATCATGCTTGTATGTCACGTTTAAATTCAATTAACGGTACGCAATCATTTGTTCATGTCGTTGCATAGTGATTAATTATTGTGATTGTGTAGCACACGCTACAATATTATATTCCTGGCTCGTGTTCCAGAAGCGAGCCCTGTAGTTGGAAACCCCAACGCTCGGATACCGGCTAGGCACCTGCGTTGCGGGCACAACCCTATGCCAATTACACTTCCTGGCTCGTGATCCAGAAGCGAGCTCAGTGAGTTGGAAATCCCAACGCTCGACACATATGGGTGGGGTAAGAGATAAGCGGCCTGAGCCCGAGTTGGCCTGATCCGCCACTCCGGCCAGCAGGTGGACTCTCTAGTGCACAAATGATTAATAGTGATAGAGATAAGCGGCCTGAGCCACGAGCTGGCCAGCAGGTGGACTCTCTATGCACTAAGTGTTTAAGTGATTAATAGTGATAGAGATAAGCGGCCTGAGCCACGAGCGGGCCAGCAGGTGGACTCTATATGCACTAAGTGATTAACAGTGATAAGTGATAAGTGATAAGTGATAAGTGATTAGTGATTTGGTAGCTTTTGCTACATCGTGCGTGTTTGCCTCTCTTTTAACTATTGCATCATCATACTTAACTGCCATGCCATTGTTTAACATTTAAATGCTAGGTTGTTAGACACTTTCAGTTTCCTTGCCCAAGTCTTTTTAGACTTGCTGACATGTGCCCCTTTCTCTTTTGGGTGACGCATGTTAGACCTTGAGCCTGAGTTGCCCGCTGAGGGTGAGGTGTTTGCGGACGCCGAGCTTGAGCCCGTGTTGGACGGGGAGTACGCGGACATTGGGGACCAGTCCTAGTGTCTCTGTTGTGTTTTATTTTTGTTAGACAGTTGTTTTGTTATCGGTGCGTGGCACCTATACTTATTTATGTCGTTGCTTTTGTTTGGCCTTGTTCTGGGCCCTTAGACTCTTTCCTTTAGCCTGGTGGCTTTTCTGTGATGTTGAATATTTTGTGGACAAACTTTGGGATTGGTGTTTCTTATCCGTCTCATATTATTATTGTTGTTGTTTCGATTGCAACTACAGGGACCTGCTTATACTAAGTTGACGCTTATCGGGTTTGGGGCTTCACCGCTCCACTCCCGTGCGGACCTTTTCACGTCTCGCCTCCATTTTAGGGAAGCGGGTCGTGACAGCTGGCCAAAATGGATAGGGGGAGGGGCTCTTGATGAAGGAGGAAGGCTAGGGGAAGATGGATGGTGATTTGGGGAAGAAGGAGGCTCGGGAGAAATGAAAGAAGAAAAGAAAACGTTTGAGGGGTTTAAATAGGAAGAGCTGGCGGCTGCCCAGAAATTAGTGTTTCGACACTGATTAGTCGGTCAAAGAAGAGTTACTGACCGACTAGTTTAGCAACTAGTCGGTCGGTCGACCAACTGTGACCGACTAGTCAAACAACGAAAGAAGGGGAAAATCTGGGAAGTGAATTAGTCGGTCTGTGAAGGCCCGTCGACCGACTAGTTTGGAATCTAGTCGGTCGGTGAGTGTTCATGAACCGACTAACGAGGAACAGTAGCTTAGGTAAAATTAATCAAAGGAACTAGTCGGTCTGAGAGCAAATCCTGACCGACTAGTTTCACATCTAGTCAGTCGGTGGTTGTTCTTAGACCGACTAAGAGTAAACAGTAACTCCTGTATAGTAGATTTAAAGAACTAGTCGGTTTGAGAAGAGTTCCTGACCGACTAGATTGAATTCTAGTCGGTTGGTCCGCCTTCTCGAACCCACTAAGATGCACTAAAAGTGCCGATTCGAATCGCGGAGCTTCGGGAAGATTCCTATGGCTTCTAAGATCACTCTAACTCTAAGATATGAGCGATTTGAAGCTCGTCACGAATGACTTACTCCAAACCCAACGATCGAAGGAAGAAGCTAGAAAATCACAACGAACGAATGAAAACGAAAGCCACGGAGACGGAAAATCACACCCAAGGAGAAAATCCATCAAGCATATATTTTTAATATAGATAATCCAATTACACGAAAACCAGTCGTTACAGAAGTGAGTGAAACTCCTTTGATCTCATTTTCTCTCCGAATCGCTCCATATCTCCTGAAATACAACAAAACAAGAAGTAGTGAAATGCAGCGCGATATCGTCGAACAATCGTGAAAAAAGCGATATGGGCGATCAAAACGACATGAAAACATGCAGAAAAAAAGAGTAAAATATGGAGTGATCAAGAGGTCCTCGAAGCTGTCAATGGAATGGTTGGGGAGACCGTGGTACCAACTCCGGGCCGCTCTTCAGAGGGTGGAATAAAATCCTCTGCAGAGTAGGGTTCGTCGGCCCCTTGGAATGCCATGACCTCCTCGTAGTCTATCACGTGGTCTTCTGGATCGCCCGTGCCGTCATACTTCTCCAATATTGGCACCTTGAACCTGGATGGCACCCGTGCCTTAGTTAACCTTCAGGATAGCAGACAAAGTTTGCCTCAGGAGATTTCTCAGACGTGAGTTTTTGACTTGGGGGACACCACTCTTTTTGGGCTATGTTTTGTAGTGTGAGTTGGGTCGAGTGGTGAGCGAGTTATCTTTTGCAGCTGTGGAGTGTATTGGTGGCTTGTAGTACTTTTCTTATGTACTGGAGTCCGTTTCACTTTGCACTTGATGCTGGTGTAGTTCTCGCTTTAGTCATGTATATCTGTGGCTGATGTACTTTTGTGATGGCTGAATGTGTTGCTTTCTTTTTATATGAATATATATGATGTGTGATCCCAGCATTCGCAGTGGCCTGCTTATTGTGTGATTACTTCTCACGCTTGGTGTAATACCGCGGCTTGTCGGGCTCCATCCTCCTTTTCCCAAGATATGTGATGTCATATAAGGTATTTGGGAGAATGGGGCGTGACACCGGGGCAACTCGAAGAGAATTCAACCAATTCACTGCGCAGGTCGATAGGAGCTTAGGCACATTGGCGGCTTTAGTATGCCAGAACATGGGGAGCCCGTCCCCCGCAAATGAGCCGCCGCCGCCTCCGAATCCATACATGTCGCCAACAAGGGGCTCAACATACCTCCGGGATCTGGGGGACCCAAGGGCAGAGATTAACCTCGACGGTTCGACCTCCTGACCCACCAATACAATGGACTGGGGGTCGATAGTCGAGATTTCGTACTCCAGCGGGAGCCAACCCACTCCAATTACCGGGCGGCGACCCGCAACATTATGGATCAGGTAATATACGAAACTCATCCGGGTTATAACCCACTAAACCCTGCAGGTGGATTCGCAAAAGGGGAGGAGGTCCTGAAACGATCCCCCGGAGCCAACTTCTCGCAAACCGGAGTGGGAGGATCCGTGCTGGTCCAATCCACTATTCGGAAGACTCCCCCGAAGAAGAATATCCTATTCGCCCCATTTCTCCCCAAATTCAAGCTCACTGCCCTACCAGCTTATGAGGGCAGAAGCGACCCGCGTTCGCACATTCAAAGGTATTTGAATGTCGTGTTCGCAAATTTTGCAGCAGGATGAAAGTGATATGTCTAGTGTAATGTGCTTAATATACTAAAGTATTAGAGAGGTGATTTGTCAGGTACACATGCTTGTCACCGAGAGTCATGGTATCCGCATGAATCTTGGTGGATGCTTAAGGTACTCCGGTGCGAAACAGTTTGTTTATTTGGCCGGTTTCATCATGGGTCTGTGTTGTGTCCGTGTTATATGAGCTTATAGGTTTGCTAACTTATAACGAAGTGAGGTTGTTTTGGTGGAAAACCTTGGTTTTACGATACATGGGATTCGATCCTCTTCTCGGTCGTCTCTGTCATCCCTTTATAAGGTTTGGCCCGCGATCGCCCAGATCCACGTGACGTGACTGCTCCCCCACTTGCACCCCCACGATCCGCCTCCATAAAGGTGCAGGCGTGTGTCGTGGGAGGGGCGATTAACGGGCTCCTTATTAACGGGCGATTATTAAGGCGTCGCGCTTTTAGGGGGCGGTTATCTCCTGCGGGCATGGGGCTGATCGTGCGTATGCCGGGTCGCGGTTGGCCCGACTCCGAGTCATTTCGTGGGCCTCGTTGGATGGGCCAAATCCCGCTCGTGGGTATCCCGCCCTTGGCTTGGGCTCGGGCCTCCTGCTCTTGGGATTCTCCAAAAGAGTCATATCAGTTGCCACCATCGTCCGAGCCGGTCGGATTCCGTCGGTTAGCACCGGAGGTAAGCATTTCTCAGCAGGGGTTAGCTAATTTTAAATCAGGGATTAGCAGCGGGGAGAAGCATAAAATCTCAAAGTCAATCATCAGTAGCATAACATGTCAATCAATGGGATTATCACAATCCTTACATTGCAAGGCCTGTAATAAAATTGGGGTTTGGCCCAATAGTTAGTTATCACGCTATGGTTTGTATTTTGTGGTACACGAGCACAGGGGTTGCACTTGGCACATGCGCAAGATGCAGTTATCCACTTACCAGAAACGGGGACACACACACACGCCCCCCTTTGGCGTGCTACCTTATCAACCTTATCAACGAGCACATTGGCTATTTTTGCTGAACAAACAAGGCACTTATGATAACTTCTAAGATGCATTTCATCGAACACTTCACCTTGCTGTTTCCCGACCAGCAACAAGAGGGATTTCAGTTGCAAAATGTACATGAGAATCAAGTTCTCTACCTTAATTACGATGGATACAAAAGAATTGTACAGATTACACTCTATAGTGAAGCACTGGCATAGAGTTGCATAAATGGTTGAGGGATGCAAAGAAAAATACATCAAGGCTACTTAACCTCTGAGAATGCACAAAACTCCACCTAAGCTTGACCCCAAGGGTGAAAACTACATCAAGGCTACTTAACCTCTGAGAAACAAAAGCTAGGGGGTTCGCAAAATTCCTTCCCCCATTAATGACAAGAGTATCGTGAAGGAAATATCAAAGCCCAAGTAGGTTGTATCCTATCATGATGACAACATGTGTGACTTCAACTCAAGAAAAAGACCCTGTATTTGAATTTTGGACATGATTGTGTTAGTTAACTGTCTGCTTGAAACCCGTAGTCTCATTTGACGTGTAACAATTCTAGCCTAGCTAGGCCAGTGGTAATGGAGAAGTACTGCAACAAGAGCAAAATACTAGGTACTTTCTGAAGTACTTATTTGAATACACATACTTTCAGGTCGGATTTTGGGTTTTCCAATAAGCCGTGATCGATTCAATGAAAACGCCAAAGAAAGACCGACCGCCAAATTGTTATCAATGGTTTCTATTGTTCATAAGCTTTCCAACGATACCAATGACTCGTAAAACGGACTACAAACGACGGAAATATAGCCGGTCAAATATTTTTTTTGATTGTAAACAACAAATACACCGAAATCTCGGTGTATATAGCACACATCTTCTATCTTATCTCTCATGGCCTCTTGCATCGGGGATAAAGTGTGACCTCCAGAGGGTCTTATCCTAATAAGTGATGCGGCATGTAAAATAGCATGCCCCCAAGCATCCACAGGCAACTGGGATTGCATAAGCAATGGACGTGCAATCCATTGGAGTCTCTTTATAAGGGACTCAGCTAATCCGTTTTGGGTGTGAACATGTGCTACAGGATGTTCAACTTCAATACCCGTTGCCCGGCAATAGTCTTCGAAGACTTGTGAAGTAAATTCTCCCGCATTATCAAGACGTAGTTTCTTGATTTGGTTATCGGGGAAATGAGCACGCAACCTTATTATTTGTGCCAATAGCTTTGAAAAAGCTAGGTTGCGGGTGGACAAGAGGCACACATAAGACCATTTGGTTGATGCATCAATCAGTACCATGAAGTACCGAAATGGGCCACTTGAGGGGTGAATAGGCCCGCAAATGTCACCATGAATTCTCTCAAGGAAGCCATGAGACTCTAATCCCACTTTCAGGAGGGATGGTCTCGTTATAAGTTTTCCCTTGAAACAAGGGAGACATGGAAATTCACCCTTTTGAAGAATCTTCAGGTTCTTCAATTTGTGTCCACGGGATTCAGAGATGATGCGTCGCATCATTGCTGTTCCAGGGTGACCAAGTCTATTGTGCCAGAGTTCGAACTCTGGCAAGGATTGGCACGTCTGGTGCTCAGTCATATTGGCTTCTATTGGTTGAATGTATGTTTGGTAGAGACCCGACGGGAGTCCCTTGAATCGTTCGCAGATGATCTTCCGGTCATCTTTCTGACGAGTTACATACAGATATTCAACCGTATTTTCATCTCTGGTTTCTAAGTGATATCCGTTTAAACGGAAATCTTTGAAACTTACGAGATTCCTATTTGATTTAGGAGAGAATAATGCATTTTTTATTTGAAGTCTTGTGTTATTGGGGAGCAATATAATTGTTTCACCAGATCCTTCGATTATCTGGGACAGTCCTGAAATTGTGATAACAGGACCGTCATATTTATTTACGCTATTAAAATAGCAATGATCGCGAAGGATTGTGTGCGTTGAGGCACTGTCCACTAGGCACTCAGACATCATCTATATAAGCAAAAACGAAATTTTATTTGAGCGAAAATGTAAACATTCATTCGAAAATAAAAGTTCGTACTTAAGCAAATAAAAGATGAAGATACATTTAATTCTAAAAAGCATAGATAAACGATGGTGCTCAATCGAGAAGGTCGTCGTTCTCGAAGTCTTTTGCAGTAAACATTGTTGGTGGCTGAACAGCCGCCAAGTTTGTTTCAGGTAGAGACTTCTGGCTCGCCTGGTATAGATCCTGGAGGTGGCGAGGAGTGCGGCAGTTTCTGGACCAATGGCCAGTCATGCCGCATCTATGGCATTTATCCTCCCAGTTCTTCTTTGGAAGTGACACTTGCTCGGTGTTCTTTCGCTTCCAAGTGAAATTTCTTTTTCCCTTATTGTTTTTGTTTGTCTGGGGAGCTGCAACTCTTGGTTGCTTCATTATAGCTTTCCCTTTAGTGTTTTTAGCCTTCCTCTTGTTTTTCCACTTCTGGGGAGAAACGTGATGGGCTTCAGGGATAGGGGCAGTGCCAGCTGGACGTAAGTTATGAGTTGCAAGCAGTAAGTCTCGATTCTGCTCTGCCCTAAGTAGGCATGAGATCAGATCGGAGAATTTCGTGAAATTGCGTTCACGATACTGCTGCATGAGGATTGCATCTTTCTCGTGAAACGAGGTAAATGTCTTTTCCAACATGCGTTGTTCTGTCACTTCTTCACCGCACAACTTCAGGCGTGAGGTGATGTTATGAAGTGCAGAATTGTACTCAGCGACGGACTTATAGTCCTGAAGTCTGAGGTTTTCTCACTCATAACTGGCACGCGGTAATATAACATCAATTTGATGTTTATACCGAGCTTCCAGCGCTGTCCACAGGTCCTTTGGATCCTCAACCGTTAAGTATTCGGCCTTTAAGGTCCGATCTATATGTTTCCTAATGTAGATTATGGCTTTCGCCTTATCTACATCGGATACAGTGGTTGTAGGGCTGCTGCTAGTTGTAGCAGAAGCTTCGGCCGCTGCGGGGGCCGAGGAAGGAGCCAAAATGGACCCAAGGAGGGCCATCGAACGCAAGTGGAACTTCAGGTCCACTCGCCAACTCAGGTAATTTGTCCCTGCAGAGTCAAGGACTTCGAAATCGACGCTTGCCAATTTTGCCATTTATCTACGCAATTTAAAATGAGCATGAATTAATTAAAATTAAAAATTCATGCATAAAGAAATAAACAAGTAAAAATGCGGGGATCGGCCAGATACCCAAAAATAAACAGTCCAAAGTTCGTTTACAGTCCATAAAAGGAAAGAAAAATACAACTGCGGAAACCCAAACTGTACTGGGTCCCTATATCTCCGTCTTCATATGCTGTTGCATCGAGCTTTGGCTTACACAGTCATGAATCGACTCCTTGCGGTCCAGCGGACGCGGCCAGGGAATTGACTAAGCCAGGACCACTTGTTACCCAGTCAAGCTAGGTTGGTCCAGCAAACTTAGCCAAGCACATTGACCGGCATCATGATCCATTGAAGGAGTTTTCATCAATTCTATGTGCTGTTGCATCGAGCTTTGGCTTTAAAATACAAATTTCCTCACTTACAAATTCTCTCAAAAGAAAATAAAAGTGCAAGGAAAGTAAATAGGTATACAATGGCCGATCCCGAAAAACACATTTTTACTGATTTAAACATCCACGCAGTTCTAAATATGCTACGGGGATAAAAGTAAACAACCACGCATATATCTCAAGCAAAACATATGGTAAGGGAAACTAGAAAATATAAATATCTTGTAGACCACGTGGAAACGTCATACACCGTTAGGTTAGTTGACTAACGGCAGAGCGGTCTCAGGATCTTTAAGATAATTATATTTTGAAAAATAGAGTCCTAGTAAACCATAGATTATAATATGCAAGAGGGATGTTTAAAACAATTTGTCAACATGGAATATATAAATTATTTTTGATTTTACTTAGGGGAGAGTCCCGTTAAGGAATTGGCATAAGGCCATGCTAAAATATATACCGTTAGGTAATAGGGGCTGCAGGCCCAATTAAAATATTTGATAGTCACAACAAAGATCATATATAACTTACTAGTTGATTAGTCTTTATATGCTGTTCAAGAACCTGTAGGCTGTATTTTATGGTGATATATGTACCAACTATTCAAGGATGAAGCCGCATTGCCACGTATAAGCACAGGGTTACTGGAAAGATTTATAAAATCTGATGACCATCAAATATTTGGGCAAACTAGGGGCTTGCTGAAATCGAATGAAGTTAACTTTTTGAGAAGTTCTATCATATTGGTTATGCACTTAAATCTCTGGCAACCATGTTGAATAAAAAAAAGATACTATGGCAATGGCTCAGGTGAAAAATGTTATAGCATGGAATATGGTCATATACGAAGTTAAATGATTAAGTGATCACATGGGATGGTTGGTTGAATAACACCACCCCCAGGTGAAGTTTTGGGATCTTGTCATAATAGACAAATTTGCATGTATCTTAAAAAAAAACTAAGTTTCTCCTTTTGTGTATCACTTTTTAAGAACTAGGATATCATTTGTGTCATGGTATGTCTGTTCTTGCTCCATTCCCTTTCTTCCTGTGCACAATACTATTTGGCTATGAGCTATATGATTAATTATCTAGTGTTAATCACCAGAAGTCACCATTCTGAGAATCTAATACAATGGCTATTTGCTAAGAAAGAGGCCGTAGATAGTACAATGGCTATTCACAGATCTCTTAGACATATAGGCCGTAGATAGTAGAATTTATTATATTTAATAAATCATACTTTTAGCTATGGTATCTACGTGATCGAAAAGAAATTACCTCTAGATCAAAGATCTAGGGAAGATCGTGATAATAAAAATCCGGAGATAGTTCCGCTCCCGATACGCTCCAAAGAAAAATTTCCGCAAAGCTTCGCCGCAACAATAGATTCCTTTGCGCGTACGGGTTTAATTTTTGAGGGGAGACGGGATGAAAAGCTCAAAGAATTGAGAGCTAAGGTGCTGATAACGTGTTAGAGAGTAATAGGACTCAAGAGAGAAAGAGACAAGATTTCTTAACAAAAGAATAAGTCACCATCGCTAAGAGCCATGGTGCTCTATTTATATATCTCATAGTGGGGAGGCCAAAAGCCTCTAGGAGACCAAGGGTCCCCATTACTCTAAGTAATGGGGGCCTAATGAATGGGTAATGAAGGAGGGGAGGCCAAAGGCCTCCCTCATTCATAACATTGAACAGATAAATAATCCCTTTAAGATCAAAAAATTATGTGCCTTTTTCTAACAAAAAAATTAGGGGATGTAGATGAAAAAAAGTTGGTTGCATGATAAGAATCATTTAAAAACCAAAACATGTTGTGAAGGGAATTTAGGGAGAAATAGGTGTAGAGGGTTAAGAGCCCCCTACCCGTGTATTTATAACTTTCAATAGTGGGTTGGATACCCAATTGGCCCAATGGGCCTATTCATAACACTTCCCCTTATCCAATCAACATTGAAATAAGAGGTGGATTCTTCAGGATCCGAGTTAGGGTAACTGTCTTGTTAAAGAAAGAACAGTTAACCCATAACTTCCCCTGTTTTGGGGATGTGTCTAGGGGTGGATACTTCAGGATCCAGAGTCAACGAGGTTGCCTCGTCAAAACCTTGACTACGGAAAACCCAGTGGGAAAAAACCTGTAGCCAAGGGAAAAGAGTACAACTCTGCAGTTGGCTCCCCCTTATCTGACCAAGCTTCAGGCTTGCAGATTTCCTATGAATCTATACATCAGTCTCCTATGTATCTATGAGTTCATAGTTCTCTCATCCTGACCCAGTTTACATTTACTCACTCTCCTCATCCCGATCCCATATACAAGTTTCTCAAAGATACTAGTAGGCAGGGATTTGGTAAGCAAATCCGCCAAGTTATTACATGATTGCATCTTCTGTACCTCAATCTGCTTTTGCTTCTGAAGGTCGTGCGTCCAGAAGAACTTGGGGGAGATATGCTTCGTCTAGTCACCTTTGATGTAGCCGTCCTGTAGCTGGGCTATACATGCTGCATTGTCTTCATAGAGTGTAGTGGGTGCAAGAACGCCGGTCGTCAGGCCGGTGGAGGTGAGAATGTGCTGGATCACCGAGCGTAGCCAAAAGCATTCCTTGCTTGCTTCAAAGATCGCAAGTAGCTCGGAGTGGGTGGATGAGACGGTCGTCATGGTCTGCTTCACAGATCTCCAGGATATGGCAGTGCCGCCATATGTGAACATGTATCCGGTCTGAGACTTCTCTGTATGAGGATCGGACCTGTAACCTGCGTCAGCATAACCAACTAAACCAGTTGATGCCCCTTTCCTGTAGAATAGACCTAAGTCTATGGACCCTTGGAGGTAGCGCAGAAGATGCTTAACTCCGGCCCAGTGCCGCTGTGTAGGTGCAGCACTATATCTGGCTAGTAAGTTTACTGCAAACGCTATGTCAGGGCGAGTGCAGTTAGCCAGGTAAAGGAGTGCACCGATAGCACTTAAATAAGGCACTTCGGGGCCTAGTACTTCATCCCCCTCTTCCAGCGGCCGGAAGGGGTCTTTGTGTACATCCAATGATCTGACGACCATCGGAGTGCTGAGGGGGTGGCACTTATCCATCTGAAACTTTTTCAATAAGTGCTGAGGGGATAGCACCAAAATCTTGAGAAAGAAAAGACACAAGAAGATGAACTATGACATGTGGCATACTAAAAATATATAACGAACACTTAAGAACAGTAAACAAACTGATATAAGTAGTTCCAAATGTGAGGTAATAAGTGGTTTAGAATTCTTTTCTCTAGAATACCTCAAACTTTGGTATATTCCTTCTAGTTCCTCCTTCAAATGCTAGTACGGGTAAAAATGCCAAAGAATGTCCCTTTATGTCCACAAGGAAGTTCTGGGAAAACAATAAAAATTATGTCACAAAAGGCACAAACTATAAATTACGCTAAATTTCAATCAATATGGGAATTTTCTTGATAATAGTTTCATTTCTAAATAAAAGACATGACATACATACATTACATTTTTAACCATTTGTCAGCAGAATCTACACCAGTAATCAAATCAGCCACTGGAAAACACACATCTAGATCTTGAAGCTGATTTTCTTTATAATAACCTACCCACAATCATAGTTGCTTATCATATATAGTTTTGCCAACTGTCACTATACATTCATGACACAACTGATAGAAAAGAAAAGACCATTATGACAAAAAAAAATTCTTCTACCTGTAGGAAATCAGCATAACTAGATGCTTTTGGCATATTTGACCACAGGACTGCTTGCCGAAGAGATTCAAAACTCTTATGACAAAATGTACCAGTAGAACTCTCATAGTTAATCTGCATTATGACATTGGCATCACCAAGCATGTCTAGATTGTTGATTGAATGTTGTATTGCCCCACTCAATTTATGTTCATGGTTCATACTTATAGCATGTGTAGTTTTGCCATGATGCTACACTAATGTTGGACAAGCTGATACACATGTTGAAGACCAACACTTCCTGGACGCTCCTCAAACACTAGTTAGAGAATTTTTCAGAAGTGATTACAATTATATATACTAATGTTTTCTCAAAAAATAATATATACTAATGGTTTCAGATTCAGAACACTTCAGAAGGATTCATGGACACATGTTCTCGCATACTTTGTAATTCAGAAAACAATAAAATAAAATATTATAAATTATTATAGTCTGAAGGTAAAGAAAGTAACACATTAACAATAGTCGCAGCCTTAAAGACAGAGACTTACATCTGGTTTGCTGTCAACCACAATACCAAGAATTGTATCTTCCACACATGGTGCATACTGCAATATTATAAAAATTGGACTCAGTAGACATGAGACAGAACAAATTACCAAGACAAACTGAAGAAAGGATTATCAGTATAACATGCAAAAGACATTTTATCAACATATAAAGTAGATATACAACTGGCGCATAGACGTGAGGTGTCAAAATGACAAGTACGCACTCAATCAATTGTATGCTGAAAACATATCAACAAGCAACTATAAATAAAGAAATTTGGTACTCAGCCATACTGGAGAGAAGGTTACAAAAGGCAATGAAAGTCACTTTCAGAAAGTCACTTCCAGAAAGTCAAAAATAACATCATTGTTCTCTGATTAGGGTTTAGGAATACAAGAATGACAAGCATGCATTCTTGTTGGACTCAAATTGTACTGCTTTATCTTGGGTGCAATCAACCTCAAGACCTCTATTAAACTAACTTTCCTCTCTTTCATTGCAATAGAAATGTTCATCCATATCCAGCTCACACTTTATTTATACAGTAATAATGGTTAAATCCGTAGGCTGTCAGCCCAGGTAACTAATCAGCTACAAAATACATAGCTTTGAATGCTGCCACCATCCTCCAGTCCCATCATACACTTGCTAAAAACTGATTTACGACAAAAGAATGAGCGGATGTGAACCAGAGAAATTTGAATGATGAAATCTCACAGCTATTTCATCTTCTTCAAGAATACAGGTACCCACACCTATAGCTGTCGAAAGACAAGCTTGAAAAGAAACCTCATGCTATGTTGAAATCTAATATTTGATCATTGAACTTGAAGTACTTGATCCACTTACAAGCACCCCCATAGTTACTGATTTGCACAATTATATGTGAGCAAAACCTCCAGCGCCATATGAACAACGAAGTTAAAAATATTAATAAAAATAACACAAATCCTCAAAAAAAAGAGAGAGGATACGGGTACATGTGTATTTTACTACCTAATTAGCAAAGATGAAACATTAGCCATCCTATATTAAATTCTGCCTAGTTGGCAACTATAAATTATTATTGTTAATTTATACCTTATAGGCGAGTATGAGTTACCATGTGATGTCATATTATTATGCCTTCGTGACAGAATTATTGAACTTGTAAAGGTAAATGTTACTTGGATATTATACTTCCATATATATAATTATGCATTATTGGCATGAATGACACACTTCATAGAAATACATGAACTGGATAGCTTGTTAAGCATCAAGAACATAAGTAACACTGGGATAGCTAAGCAGTAATGATGATTTGAGTAATTCAAAGAAAGCATAATCAAGCAAAATAATTGAGAACTATATGCATCTCATGACATCATACATTACCTATGCATTTTAATTCCAAACTAATGTTCTCTGACTTTTTGATTTTATTTACTTGTTGAGATGAAACCTCGTCTTCGTTTGGTGATAGTCTTACACGGACATGACCATACATTACTCCTCCGTATGTGAGATTGACCCAACTTTTTATGTTATGTACGTCATGGAGCAAGGATGGGAAATAGGGAGCCCTTGTTATATAAAGAAGTACTAGTGCAATCAGTAAATATATAGCATATAAAATTAAATTCTGAATGTTAAGGTGTTATAGTTGTTCTTAAAGAAAAAGAGTAGACAAGCTAAATCATCACATATGAGAAGCAATCATTTTTCATGTTGCACAAACCAATACTGATGACAATATTGATGATATTACTCTATGTTAGCACTTGATATTAGATCACATGAATGAAATTGCTATTTTTAAATTACATAGTACAAACATTCTCCTTAGCAAATATTGTGTTCTTGACAAGTAATGCAGGGTTAGTTTTAAAGTTCCTATTAACAGAAGTAAGAAGATTCTTTAACAATTCTTGGTTGCATGTTAAAAAGTGAACTCCCATGCATTAAAAAAAAAGATGTGAACAGATAAATAATCCCTTTAAGATCAAAAAATTATGTGCCTTTTTCTAACAAAAAAATTAGGGGATGTAGATGAAAAAAAGTTGGTTGCATGATAAGAATCATTTAAAAACCAAAACATTCATAAATCATGGCTCTAAAATTCTAAGAAAAAAGGATTTAACCATACATACACACAAAGAATACTTCTACATACATTCAAGTGTATACTATTGGTGACAAATGTCGTCCATCGGGTCTAACATTTTAGAATTCAAAATACAATACGTAAATGAATATTTTAGAATTAACTTCAATTTTTTAATAATAAATTTGTGTTCACAATTCAGAAAAAAATGTACAAGCTAGGCTACCTTATCAACCTTATCAATGAGTACATTGGCTATTTTTGCTGAACAAACAAGGCACTTATGATAACTTCTAAGATGCATTTCATCGAACACTTCACCTTGCTGTTTCCCGACTAGCAACAAGAGGGATTTCAGTTGCAAAATGTACATGAGAATCAAGTTCTCTACCTTAATTACGATGGATACAAAAGAATTGTACAGATTACACTCTATAGTGAAGCACTGGCATAGAGTTGCATAAATGGTTGAGGGATGCAAAGAAAAATAACAAACCCTGCCCATAACGATACTTGGGCACATGCGCAGGGTGCAGTTATCCACTTAACAGAAACGGGGACACACACACACGCCCCCCTTTGGAGTACATGTACATAATGGGTGTTGGACAGCAGTTTTGTCCCCCCACAGGCGCCGGCTGCCCCTCGTCCACACTGTTCACTGCCGTGCATCTGCATTTATTGCACCCTGCTGCACCTAGCAATAGGTCAGCACCTAGCAATAGGTCAGCACGGTCGACTCTGAGGGTAGGGGGGGCGGTAAGCTCACCGCGACTCCTTTTTCCCCGTCGCCATTTCAAAAAGAAAGACAAGCCCAGATCACGTCAAAAACGCCAAAGGGCAGAAAGAACATTTTCGTGCCCAACCAAGGCTGCCGCTGCCCGCTGGTTTTGTTAGTATTATGATTAGGAATGGAAAGAAAAAAGAACGCGGGACCCACATCATTTTCGTACCAACCAAGAGCTTCTATCTCCACTACACACTACAAGCTTACCCTTTGTATCAGCACTCAGCAGTATAAACCCAGCCCTCCGAGAGTCCGTCGCCCACAAGCCCTATCTCTCGTTACTCTCTCTCTCGTCGCCCACAAACCCTCTCTCCCGTTACTCTCTCTCTCTCCCCCTCCCTCCCTCCCTCCCCCCTAGAGGATCGCCATGGTCATTTGGTACAAGGTCGCCAAGGCCACGGAGTATCTGGCCATCACCGGTTGGCAGATCAACGACTTAAAGCTCGCAAAGAAGTCGTGGGTTTTCCCCGGACAGAGATGCACGCGGTTCAGCTTATCTCCGGCGAGCTACGCGTTCGACGTGGAGGCGACGAGCTCCGAGAAACTGCCCTTCAGGCTGCCGGTGGTGCTCACGGTCGGGCCAAATGAGGACGACCCGACGATGCTGAAGATGTACGTGAAGTTCATGTTGCCTCTCGACCAGAATTCGGACCGCGTCAGTAACGCCCTTCATAAGATCGCCGAGGGGGAGGTCATGGCTCTCGCTGCCTCCATGACGATGGATGCCATCTTCAGTGGCACAGAGGATTTCAAGAGGGCTGTCTTTGACAAGGTACTTCCTCTTGTTTTTATGATCAGTTCTTAGTTTGCTGCTTTTTGGGTTCTCTATCTATTGGTTTATTTTCGGGGTTTTCAAAGCTTATTTTAGCACCGCTTTTTTCTTGCCGAAGTGTAGCACCCATCAGTTCTTTGCATTTCTGTTTTTACCTCCAGGTTTTCGATTAATATTCCCCCAGAAGAAACTAATAAAATGGTATTGTATCATGAAACAGGTGGAGCTTCATCTGAAGCAACTCGGGCTGCGGATGTACAACGCCTACGCCAAGCAGCTTGCGGACGTGAGCGGCAACGAATACTTCTCCTGCCTGCGCCAAAAGAGACAGATGGAGGCGACCAACCCGGCCAAGGTCGGCGTCGAGGAGGCCCGGATGGAGGAAGTGGTCGGGTCGAAGCGGCGAGAGGGTGAGGCGCTGAAGAAAGCGGCCGACATGGACGCACAGACCTCCATCCACGCGACCAAGAGGCTGGGGGATGTGAAGAAGGAGGAGGCCAGGGTGAAGGCCGATGTGGAGATATTCGAGAAGCAGAGGGACGCCGAGGTTGCTGAGGCCGACGCCGCGCTGGCGGTAAAGAAGTCCGAGTTGCAGAAGAAGACGCTGGCGGCCGCCAACGCCGTGGCCGCAGGGGAGGCGGAGCATCGGATGGAGTTGGAGAAGAAGAACGCCATGATGCAGACGGAGAAGCTGACGTCCGAGCTCCTCAGCAAGGCCGCCACGGAACACGATGTAAAGGTACGTATCACCTCCATGCATCCATCCATCATGATTCTCTAGTAGCGTTATAGTCCCAAAACTAGCTACATGATATATGAGAACAACCTAATTAAGACTGGACCATTAATGCGTGTTGCTATTTTTATTTCTCAAACCCCCACAACTCAACTCTCTTTTGATTTGTATAAAATTTGAAACGACGCGCAGGTGAAGGAAGCCAACGGTGAGCTCTACCGGAGGCAGAAGTCGGCGGAGGCGGAGCTGTACCAGCAAATGATGGAGACGGAGGGTCGACGGGCAGCCGCCGTGGCCGCCAACGCCGTGGCCGCAGGGGAGGCCGAGCTTCGGATGGAGTTGGAGAAGCGGAACGCCATGATGCAGACGGAGAAGCTCAAGTCCGAGCTCCTCAGCAAGGCCACAGTGGAACACGATGTAAAGGTATCAACTCTGTTCATCCATCCATCATGATTCTCTAGTAGGCGTTATAGTCCCAAAACTAGCTACATGGACCTCATCATTTGATACACTAACAACCTCATTAAGACTAACTTGCTTGACTACTGGACCATTGCGTGTTGCTATTTTCATTTCTCACAAGCAAATATTCAAACAAAGTAAACAAAACCCCCCAACTGATCAAACTCTCTTCTGATCTGTATAAAATTTGAAACGACGCAGGTGCAAGAAGCCAACGGTGAGCTCTACAAGAGTCAGAAGTCCGCGGAGGCCGATCTGTACCACCAAACGAAGGAGGCGGAGGGTCGACTGGCCGCCGCCGCGGCCGCCTTCCTTGTGCGGAAGCAGGAGGCGGACGGGGAGGCCTACGCGAAGACGCAGGAGGCAGCCGGGATGGAGACGATGGCCCATGCACATCAAGTTCATATTGATAAGCTGTTGAGCTCACTGGACGGGAACTACCATGCTTTCAGGGACTACATGATGGTCGATGGCGGCATGTACCGCGACATGGCGCGCATCAACGCTGACGCAGTGAAGGGCATGCAGCCGCACATCAGCATCTGTAGCAACGGCATCGCGTCTGCTGGCGTCGGTGGTCCAGGCGACGGCGAGCAAGCCGCAGGGCTCGCGGCGTTTGAGGAGATGGCCGGCATTTATAGGATGCTGCCGCCAACGTTTGCTATACTGCCGGAGCAAACAAGAATTCAAGGCTGGGGCGGCGCCAGATTGACCAATATGGCCAGGATGCGGTCGGCTCCCAGCCGCGCCGCAGAAGGTAACGCCGATGGACTTGGGGATGACGTGTATCTGTAGTTGGCCATCTTAGAAGATTGAGACATACGAATCGAGGGGGAAAAGCGTATCCAGGGCAAGAGGAGGGTCGTTGTTGAATCATCTCATTGGCCATCGTTGAGGACTGTAAGACTCTAAACATTGTGAGAATTGTCTGTGTAGGAGGGGGCGGCCGGACCCATCAGGGGAAAGCCAGGCTTACAAAACTTAAGATATATGCAGCTAATATGCTTGACAGACATACGCACTTTAAAGGATTCACTCTCTAATTTCGTTGCCATCGCTGTCACTTTAATTGGCTGGATGCGAGAACCCGAGACACAAATTCTAACAGTTATTAATTGGGAGCGTGTTAGCTTGTCGGACCAAAATATTAACCGTCCAGTTAGAGGGTGAGGTTAAAGATGAAAGTTTTCTAGATTAAACCAAAAATCTCTCAAATTAAAATTTTAAGATTTTGCAATGTTTAATTTCTTTTCACTCCTCTTTTTATTCTTTTCTTAGTCTTTTTTATGACCATCATATCTCCATTAGCATTTACTTAGATGGTCCTGCCATTATGCTAAACTAAAATTTATACTACATGAACTTGTTTGAGTATGACCGGAGCTTGTAGAGCCCGGTAGTAGCTAGAGACCGTCGAGAGCAACTTGCACGGTATTAGCGAGAGACCAGAGAGTGTAGCTTGCACGGTATAAGTGAGAGACCGAAGATTGACGATTGTAGAAACTGTAAAAGGTAGTAGCTAGAGTACGAGCGTTGTAGCTATAGAACACCGGGTAGAGAATTGGAGTTTAGAGAATTAGAGTTTAGAGAATTGGAGTGTAGAGGTTTTGTGAGTGTAAAAATAAGGGGGGAGCCGGTGAGAGGGGTTTTTATAGAGTGATGAATGTTTTTAAAAAAATTTAATGCCAAACGGGCAAATTTCTGCCCAGCCCGGCCCGAGAATGGGGCACAGGGACCGGGCCGGGCCGGCGGGCCCCCGGACTGCTTCGCCAATATCATTAATTATGGCCCTTCTCTTAATTTGTCATGTTCTAACCCCTTTAATTATCTATTTGCTTTTAGCCTTTTCCGGAAGAGTATTAATTGCCTTATATTCCTACTATTTTCTAGAGTTGTGCTAGCTGGCGAGGTTTCCCATGTTGTCCTTTTGTCTCAAATTCATAATGGTTTGGGACTGAAATTAAGTCCATGAACCAAAAAATTTCCAATCCTATATAATCATCTCCAAATCAGTCCATGTATTTAATGGGTCCAATTGAGTCCGTGAATAACTTCCAGTCTTCATCCTTTTCTGAGGCAATTTCCTTTTGAGAACAAAGTTTCAGTAACAAAAAACAATTGTCAAAGTTGTTTGTTTTGCTTGTACAACAAACCATAAGACGGCCAAAAGGATGGGGTTGGTTTTGCCCTGCAGTTTCACGGGCTTCCATTATTTGCAAACCCCAAGAATTTGAAGATGAAAGCTCACAAATATAGCAAGCACAATAATTCAGTGATCCTTACCTTCATCCTTGTGTACAAGAGGGCAGTGGCTGCAAGGGCTGAAGCTACTTGCCCGTGACCAAGGACGTATCAGATCAAAGCCTGGCTGCAACGTATTTGGAGAAATCTTCACCCAAAAAAAACATTTAAAAGAACATTTATATTGATTAATGTTCAGATATCTACTGTATGTGTGAAGAAGTGTTAATAACTCAACGGCTGCAGCACAAATGGGAATTTGACATTCTATTGCTACAAAAACTGATGGTATAAACTATAATCTGCAAGTTGCTGGCATGCTTTTATCTGTTCAAGAGTTCCGACGGTTTTACAGAGTTGGTGAAAGTCGCGCTTTTATTGAACCCCTCGAGCACCAAAATCCTTACTGCTTCCAGGGCCCTTTGAAACGTGAAGTCGAGCTGTAATGCAACATCAAAACGTTTGTTGGGGAAAAAATTCTAGTTGAAGAATGAGCAATTTTATTAGCAAACATGAGAAGAAAAAAGAAGGAAGTTTTTGGTATAAGACCGAGCGAAAACCTCTTCTCTCTCTTGTTTATTGAATGTCCGGAGAACATAACTGACAGGATCCATCTTCCCCGGTGGACGTCCAATGCCTTGACATATTTCCATAAATATAGTTATGTCTGTGAATTAGACCAAGTAAAAAAAAAAAGCAAAGCACAAGTTTTTAAGGTCAGGGGCATGATGAAGTACCTATTTTTAGACGCGGAAATTCACGGTTTCCCTTTAAGTGATGAATCACACTCCTCATACTGGAAAAAGAACATTTTTAAGTTGGTTAAAAAGCATGCAGGGCGAGCGCATGTATGCACATGATCTTTTTTAATTTTTTTCTTCTATTTCGTTTTCTTTTCTTTTCTTTGTTGGTGGGTGTGTGTAGCATTTTTTCCGGATTTGACTTGGGGCTCAAAATGAAGATACTGAAATGAAACTAATGAAGAAAGAAGGAAAGAAAGCAACAAATTCAACTCCATTCCAGCAATCACTTGCCAATGATAAGAAAACCATGGTAAGAAAACGTGATGTTTGTATTAAAACGAATCTGTTCTCTATGGCCATGCTCCTGAAAGCTACATTTATCATTTCTTTTTCTAAACAACAATTATCATTATCATTTCTGGTTTATCTAATTAGGTCAGCTACTCTACACAAATATTCCCAGTCTACTCGGAACCATTCTTTAATTATTAGCTTCCAAACATTATGATAATGGATCAGCTTCCAAACAAATATACCATATTCTATGCATCCTCTCTTGCCTATTCACGTACAAGGCATCATAAACCCCATTTCTAGGCATCAAAATAGGGTGCAAGCTCCACGAATAAAGCCTTTAGGATCAGCGAAAATGAAGTAAAATTAATGCCAAAAAGGTGAACTACAATGTATCGCTCTTTCAGAAGGATTTCCATTGCCCAAAAAATCCCTTTACAGCAACAAACAGGGAAAGGGACAGGAACAAGGTAGAACATGTAAAGCCGTATTACACCTGGGTTTGGAAGGAACTCTAGCCCAAGAGAAAAGATGAGCTTTCTTTGATAGAATGCATCCTTAAGGCAAAATTTAGACATACTCATAAAGGAGAGGAGTCTGTTAAAGAGCATGGCACAGGGTGCAACACAGAACGGAAGAGGCAGTTATCAAGGAGCCATGCTGTTGTTGGAGAGGATGGCATTGAGTACAACAAAGAGCAGAAGAGAAAATTATCAAGGAGTCGTGCTTGGATAAAATTGTCGATGAAAAAATGTGATATGGAAGTGAAAAATATGTCTATCAAAGACATTGTAACCCCGTTGCAGGGATAAATGGAGGAAAAGAAATCAGTAACTAAAATAACACAGTGAAAGATTGTTGGTAATCGACATGACTTCAAAACATAATCAAATATCACAGTTCACACAGACCCAATGGAAAGGGATGAAGTATTAGGGATTCAAATCACATAAATAGTAATGATACTAAAGAGGCATAACCCCGGTATCGGATCAAGCACAACTTTCTGTTTATTTATTTATGTAACAATAGTACATTAAAGAAATGTTGCAACAGTTATTAGCTGACTTTTTACCAGTATTTAAAATGGATGAAACAATACTAAATTATTTTAATTATAGAAAAAATCACGTCACCACAAATTATTAGCTCAATCACAATGAATATTTGGAATGACAATATATTCCATAAGAAAAAGGGATCTAAAGCAGAATAAACACACCCGTTATGACCCCCGTGTCCACCCTTTGGTAATAACCGCAACTTTGCAAAAGGTAAATCCATGCCGTCATACATCTATAGAGAAGACAGCCACAATTACCACCATTTTCTAAAGAGTAGAAAACAACCAGCTTGCTAATTAATGTCGAACTATCAAACAGAAGATGGATACCCTACCAGAAGCACTTGATTCAGCGGTATTTTGAAATATGAAACAAGCGAGCCAACCTTCAAATAAAAACCCAAATATATATCACAAACATATTCGTGCACATCGATTTGAGATAGCTGCTTCAGATGCAGTTACTTACAGACTCACCACTAGCATTCATAAACGTTTGTGGTTTGGCCAGCATGACAGGGATATCTCCAATAAAACCTGAACATTGAAGCAGAAAAGCAGATTTAAAAGCAATAAAAAGGAACCAATAAAACATCTACATAATACCTGCCCTAAAATAACAGCGTATCTACAATTATATACTTCAAGATATCTGTCTAAGTTGATTTTCATTACAGGCGATGGAAATGGGGCTAATGACAGCAAGGACAAAACCAACAGAAGTATGGAACCCCTCCAAATGTGTACAAACTAATAGAAAAGGACTAGTGTGGCAAGTCATCAACAATGATAAGAAAATGCATAGAAATTTGAGGCTGACAAAATAAAATGGTAACTTTGAAACTCACCCGCCGTTTATAGTGGATGTTGAGTACATCCTATGACAATCTTGAAACATATGCAATGGTTTTGACAGGATACTCAGATGAACGGCATATTATAATCCAATTCAACAGAAAATTTATAATTACTTCTTTTCAAACAATTGCCGAATATCAACTCATCAATTTGCTAGTATCTCTAAAAATTTCAATAGGCACTGATTTAACTACAATTTGTTATCTTGTGGTCCATTCTTTGCTTATAAGTGTTGGAATGCATGTGATTTGATAAAACTATATATACAAGAAAAACCATTGAAGGTAACATTACAGGAAGCAAGCAAGATCAAGAAATTCAGCGTAGGTCATAAGGAACTTCTGATGTAAGTCGAAGCTAAGAGGGAGGTTCAACACATCACTCTGAAAACACGGGGAAATGATTTGCAAGTCATGCGCAACTCGCAAGTGTATATACAGTACAACCCATAAAAGGGACCATCAACAGTTTCCGAGGGGGGGGAAGGGACCAATTCAAGTGCTTAAAGCAATAAGGAACTTCGATTGGGCTATGAAGTCCAGCACAGTACTGTTACATCATACTGTCTAAGCAATCAAAAATACATGCTCATATATTTAGATAGGTCTATCATAAGGAACAGTACAAATAGGAATATAGACAATTAAGCCTCATTAAAAGGTGAAAATTTGCGCTCAAGCAATTTTAAGACAGCCTTTAATTACCAAAGCAAGAAAAAAAGATAAATGGGGATGGAGAATGAGCATCCAGTACGAAGAAGGTAAATCAAGATATCATGCTTGATTAACTAAGAAGAATGGAAAAGTAAATCAAAAACAAATAAGTAATAACAGAATAAAGAAGAATGAATCAGTTGTCTTTCCCACCATCAGTTTGCAGCAGCACACCAAAAATATGCTGCTAACATACCACCATGATTGCTCTTTCTGGTCATAACCATCATCGAACATCACACGATGTGAAGTCCCGTGGACAGTTGTGATATGACACGTAGCAGATTTGGGAATAAAATTAGGGTTTAATTGATTGTAAAAGGAAAGATACAAGATAGATTGCCTCTTTCTAGAGGAGGACCACTCTCTTAGCATTTGATTCGAGAGAAAAGGCCTAACTCTTCACAACCTAGTGGTCTAATCTAATTCTATGGATTTCTCACTTGATTTCAACATGAAAACCAATTACCATAGCCCCCACATATATAAAGGACTGGACTGATTTGATTAGAATTACAGAAATAACCCGATGCCTAAAATTACAAGTTTACCCCCGATTCCGCTCCTTGCTTTGTTGCGCTTCGTTCGAGCCTTCGCCGCCGACTATAGTAGGTCACAATCGTATCAAGTTGATCTATCACCACAAAACAAAAACCAGGTTTCTGTATGTAAAGCATTACCACTGCTCAACTAGTGTGGTGACAAAGTTAGCATGTGTCATGCTATTAGGAAACACCACAACATTTTTTTAAATAATGATAATTCAATCATTGGTCCATGGGCCCCTGCTATCCTCCAACTGACAATACCACAACCCCCTGAAAAACATGTCACATGGCTCAAGAGACAAATAGTTAAAAAGATAAAGTGATTGGTCCCTTTGTAAAAGACTTAAAACTTAAAAGAACTGCATGCCCTAAGTTCCCATTTGACCCGTAATAATCAAAAATTTAACGGTTCCGCAAGAATAGAACTTTTTGCAACGGTTGGATAAATGAGCAAAACCGCTTAGGTTCACTCGATATTCGTGTTTTGATATTTTACAATATGAAGATCAAAATGAACGGTTTCCGACCGTCCGAAAATACTGAAGGGTGGAGTTGGTGAAGCCCCATATAAGACCTTAGCTAATATGTCATATGATACACGTTATTCTCTATTTATATACATGTACATGTATATCCATACATCTTCGCGCGCGCGTGTATTTATATCTATATCTACATGTGTGTAGATATGTATGTGTGTGTTCCTTAGCCATTCATTTGACAAAATGGTATGACTAGTTATATAATATGTACACATCCATCCACTGATGTTACATATATATGGCTATATCACATAAAATATATACTATAATTTCTTACTTGGTGTACTTTGAGTGATGGGTATGTACCTGCAATTTTGGGTTTAAGCTGGTTTGGGTTCTTTAGGCAGTATCTCAAAGACAATCACATCCAAACCCTACACATTTGTGTTTGGACGATTTTTTGTCTTTCTAAACATAAAACTTCATTTGGCTCATTTTTATAGTTTAAACACTTTTGTATTGCATATTATTACTGTTGTATTTATGTTGAGGTGGGTTTGGGCAACCCAACTAGGTCAACGTCCTTAATTTCCATCGAATTCTGTATTGCTAACATAATCCTAATTTCTAGTAACTTCATACCCAAGTCCCCCTTTAACCTGCAAACTCATTCCTATTTGGCCTCAGTTGTTGGCCACATCAATTGGGGAAATGCTAGAGGGTGTATTTAACAAGGTTAGAGAAATCAAGTTTAGTTTAATTTCGATCCCTTCGAAAAAAATTGGTTCCTGGTACGTTTCGTTTGTTTTAATTTAAGTTTCAATTTTAGATTTATCTATTTTTATGTATATAATTTGAATTTATATGATTTTATTTCAAATTTATTTAAATTATATGAATTTATTTCGAATTAACTAAATTTATGTGAATTTATTTTGGATTTATACAAATTTATTTGGATTTATATAAATTTATTTTGGATTTATGTGGATTTATTTCGAATTTATATGAATTTATATGAACTTATGTGAATTTATATGAACTTATGTGAATTTAGGTCGGATTCATTTGTAGTATTAAAAATCAAACCCAACCCCGTTACTAACTTAGAATCACAAGTGGATTTATTTCGAATTTATATGAACTTAACTTACTAGTTATGAACCGTGGCCTCGGGCACAGTTCATTTAAGATTCCATCGCGAAATCTTTGTTCCCCAAAAAATTATTTACACAGCCAAAATTACACGGAACAACAAATTAGAGTAAAAATATTTAGCGGCGCATGCGCCTTTGGTGTAGAACAACAAATTCGACGTAAGTGCCTTCGGCGCGTAAAAAAATTTAGTGAGTGCCTCCGAGCAGAACAACAAATTAGCATTAAAAATTTGGCATGGGCGCCTTTAGCGCGGAACAACTAATTAGCGTAAAAAGTTTTAGCGGGAGCCTTCGACGAAGGATAACGTCAAAAAATTATTGAGTCAATCTCTAGGTATTAACCAACCGTAAGTTACAATAAATAATATTATATTTGGGAAAATTATTGAGCTACTAAGATGTGAATATTATATGTCCCAAAACTTAGTTCCAATACATAATATTTATTGAGTTAATCTTTCAGCATTAACCAATCGTAAGTTACAAAGGGCCATGACCAATGTAACCCTTGGCCCACATTAATTCCGGCATGACCAAAATTTGCACTCCACCCAGCCCAAGCGATTAAATCACTAACGTCAGTTATGCGTCTGTTGCACAGTGCGGCGGGAAACCACTTCCCCCATAAAAATCACACAATCGACGGCCGCGCACTCCCCGAGCTAACGCCGAAAGCTCGCGGCACCTAACATGTTGGGATCCATTCATCTGTGAGATTCCCGCAAATGCCACAGAAGAATGAACGGTCTAGATCTCCCCTAACTTTTCGCCATGTTCATAAATTTCCTTGATGTGGACGAAAAAGAAATTTGAGGATTTGTTGGGGAGTTGAAGAAGCCATGCTTTTTTGGGAAGAGAGAGTTTGTGATTGGTTTTCAAAACCTTGGTTTTCCCAACACATTTCCTCCCAAAAATTCAAATGTCTCCCCCCCCCCCCCCCAATTTTCTCAAAACCACATCTCAATCGTTGATTTTCCAAGATTAAATCTCAATCATCCTTCTTCAACCTGTTTGTCCTAGTCAGCTTGTCCTAGTCAGCCCTAAGATTCAAAAAAGGATTGTCAAATGTATAATAGATGTAAATTTATATGAACTTATGTGAATTTATTTCAGATTCATTTGTAGTAATAAATCAAACCCAACCCCGTTAGAATCACAATCCAAACCCAAGCTTAAAACGCAAACCCAAACCATAAGGTTGTGTTTGGTTTGGGATAAAATAAAAGATAGAAAAAGAAATTGAAAAGAGAGAATGAAAATGAATATGAAAGTAAAAGAACAACAATTTTGATGTTTGTTTGTTGAAAAGCTTAATAGAAAAATGCAATGCAATGCTTGATGGTTTTAAAATTTTTCCTTGATGAAGACGTATTTGTTTCACATCCAGATCAAAAATAATGTTACAATTTTCTTTCTAATATTCACTCACAACGCTTAGGAAAAATGAGAGAGATGATGGTTTCTCTTATTTTCTTTCTTTTTCATTTTCATTTTGCTTTTTTCTAACCAAATAAGAAGAAAATTACTTTCATCGTGTCTTTTTTCCTTTTCTTCTAAACCATGCACAACCTAACTTTAAGTACCCCCCAAGATGCTTTGATCCCCCCCCCCCCCCCCCGCTTCTTGGTTCTTACGGATTCGTCAATGAAGAAGATGAAGACGAGGATACCACGAGTAAGTTCTCTATCTTGATTTTTCGCAAGTTCGTGTAGATTATATTGATGATTTTTTATCGTTCTAATAGTCTCGTTGATAAATTTCAACGAGATTTTTGTTTGAATCGTTATCAATTTATTGTTTTAACGGTCGATTTTGAATTCTTTTTCCCTAATTTTTATTTGTTCTTCGGCTGAAACCGAAAGAAACGGAGAAAGATCACCGATTTCCTTTCCAACCGCCTTTGAAACAGAGTCGGATCAGCTCGAATCAACTAGTTTTGACTGAAACCTTAATCCATGGTATTTAATGCTATATTTCCACTGGCCTAATCTGAAACAAAGAATATGTAGTTGCCTACAATAATGAGATAGTCAAAGAAGAAAATGAGAAAAGTCATACTCAAAATATAACTTTAAATTGGGTAATTGAAGGTGCTAATGGAACTTAAAATTCATATAAACATCTTATGCAAACTACTTTTTCCAAAATAATTTAAGTGTGTACCCGGCAAACTCATGGCACATGCATGTTAATTACAGTAGTAATGTAGCTAAATATAACGCTGCAAAAACCGCAGTGTCCTTAAGCATTTAAATACCTTTCCCAAACAATGCTTTGGAGCGTAAGCTGTTCACATATATTCCTTCAGCTTCAGCTATAGCATCTACCAATTCAAAACCTACCTGAAATGAAATCGAAACAGATATTGTAAAAATAAGAATGAAACTCAGATGCAAGAAAAAGCATCATCATTGAGGAGTAAAACTCCAATAACCATACTGAAAATTGCTCACAAATTTACAACCTCTCACTTAAGTCTACAAGTAATAAAGGTCATAGCAATGCATACAACTACATTAGTGAACACCTGCAACCTGTGATACAAACTTTAGATTTCTCAAGTAGATCATTGGATGATAGTTATGGTAAGTAACAGCTACAGACAATATGGTGCAGTATAGAACATTTAAAATATCCACTCCCGGAAGTCAAAAATTGATCAGGTAAAAAAAATAAAACTACAATATATTTCAACTAAACTTGTAGCAGTCCGTTGCACTTGGTAATCTAGCCGTTCAGCTTCCATGTGTATTATTGAGATATAAGATGACAAATCAGACCGGAAGATACCAATGAGAAATGCACAGCCTGCAAGGCCAATTTCCTCTCTTAGTATAGTGTGTTGCAACCAAACAATTAGACATAAGCGAGCATGCTCGAGTTCATGACTTTTTTCCCTTTTTGCTAGAATTGTGTTCATGGTTCACTGCATGCAATGTTTGGTTTATCCTATTTGTTGCTGAAGGTAAGCATAATATACATCATGAAGCCAAGTACCTGGCAATGAGAATATACAGTTGAATTCTAAAGGTTGCACATAAACTTAGTTGTGAAATATTAGCTCTTCATGCTAGTGTAAATTTTAAAATGGTAGAACCATTTCATAAATGTTTTTCAATAAATTTGGAATGTGACATTTTCTCATAGGCTGGCATTACATTAACAAGTAGGAGATTATTCTGAAAATGATTACCATCACATAAAGAACAAAATCCCTCCACTTTGACCCGAAGAAGTTACATACTATTCCACTTTCAGACTTCAAGAAATCAAGTATGATATTCCAAGTCTAGTGTCATTTGTTCACCCAGTAGATTACGAGAATGGGATCATATTATTAATGGCTAGCTCATTATAATCTCACTGATGAAGTGTTTTAACAGTCACTTAGAACATTGGCCAGAAGCTGAACCATGCTTCTGGGCCCCCATATTATGCCAGGTTTCAAATCCATCTGAAACCAGCCAATAACATTGAACCTAACCGATAGCACCTAAATAAGAGAAAATTTAAGGTGTGAATTATCAATTGTTGAAATCTTATCCTACTTCATATAATGGTCCGAAAAAAAAATCTTGTTTAACCGTCAAAATCAATGTTTGAAATATTAATTGATAATAATATGTATTGCTCATTTTGGATCCAATTTTTAAGAGGGATAAGAATAGACAACTCATTATCAGAACCAAGGAAAACTCTTTTAAGTTGTAGAGATCATATAATACTAGGTTGTTTGCAAGATCATATAGTATTAAGTTGTTTTGACAATAGTATGAAGCTAAGACATCAAATTCCAAAAAACAAAACAAAACAAAAGCTGCACCAATTGTTATAGATAATGCATAAAGATAAGAAGGTGATGGGGTATATTAGGAAAAAAGGATAATGTCTTTGATAATAGAGATGGTATATGGATAGATAAAGCACTTTCTAAATGGAAGATATACTTGCAACTAATAACCATTTTGAACCAATGCATTGATAACAAACAGTCGACACTTTAGATAAGTATCACCTAGTATACTTCTGATAACCAACACCGCTACTACAAACCACTGGTCAATACTAAGACTGAAACTAAGATTTCAAACCTTAATATAATGCGAAGGCACCCATGTCGCCAATGGCTTATACATGATACATATCACCAAGGGCAGAGCATACATGTACATGTACTAAGTGGATGTAGTTTTAAAAGATCATATCACACCCATTTGAGCCCCATTAACAGATCTGGTTTCCTTCAGTTACTCCCTCGGTTGTGTTAGAATCTCATGGCCAAATAAAGGTATGCCCGTTCCAAACTCCTTATCGTGTTCCATTTGACATTAGTTAGCTCAAGTAATAGCCTTATGCTATGTTGAATGAACACGTGGCATGACATGACATGACATGACGTTGCATCACTTACATAATTTTTAAGGAAGTATATTGAAAATAAGAGGTTAAGTTCAGTACATGTGTCCAACATGCGTATCTGATATGTGTCAAACATGGCAATGCTCCATGATTAATGTGTCCGCGCTCCCTAGGCGTTAAGCAATCCTATGCAACCAGAATGTTCTTTCTATGTATATGGAGCTTTGCTTGAATTAAGTTAGTAATAACCACGTAAGAAAGGTCCATCTTCAATTCTCATCATGAGGAAGATTCCATACGCCATCATGCCGCATCAGTAGCCCCCTTAAAGACATTTGGAATTATGATGCCACAATAGAAAGTTTAGACCCACTTTCCTTTCAGTTGAAATAATAGCCGCAATGAAGAAAGAATAATAGCCGCTATGAAGGAAGACATGCCATAGGGATGTCAAGACTTCCTGACTCAAACAGCGTATCCCTTTTTTCTCACTTTTAAATTTGGGTTAAATGGATTGAAGCATCAAGGTCCATCCCCCTTCCCCTGTGAAAAACAAAACAACCAAAAAAGTCTTATAAAGCAAAGATCTGGCCCAACAAAAAATGATGTTATAATAATTACACCAACATTCTACTTTGAGAACCACTTTATTCTCAGATCTAATTCTGTACAGCGCACGGAGACCTATATGTTCCTTCAAATGGATACCTCCCCAATTATTTGAGATGAAAAGTGTATTTTTCCAACTATAAAGTTTGAAGCAAAACACATGGGGGTTGGCATGAAGTTTGATCTCGTCCAAAGGCGTGTTTCAAGCAAAAAAAATACATGGAAAAAAATGCAGAAAGATGGAAGTGTAGTGAGTTGAGGGAGGCCTTTGGCCTCCCTCCCCTCATCATCTCTCCATTACTCCCCACTTAGTTAGTGGGGAGTCCCTTGGACTCCTAATCTATTAAGAAAATGAATATATAGAGAGAGCCATGGCTTGTGCCATGGCTACCCCTTATGGGAGATTATTCTACTTCTTCTCCTAAAATCCTTCAACACGTTATCAGCACTTACGCTCTTCTCTTTTGAGCTTTTCTTCCCGTCTCCCTCAAAAATTAAACCCATATGCGTGCAGGAATCTATTGTTGTGGCGAAGCTTTGCGGGGATTTTTCTTCGGAGCGTATCGGGAGCGGAACTATCTACGGATTTTTATTATCACGATCTTCCCTAGATCTTTGATCTAGAGGTAATTTCTTTTCGATCACGTAGCTACCTACAAAATATAGGAGACTAAGATTTTACATAGCCAATTCTATGGGCTTGTATTAATCTGCACCATTTTGATAATCATCAAAATTCAAAAAAAAATCATCATATTATTTTTGGATCAAATCGGATGTTAAAATGTTTTATTAGATGAAAATCCATCCGAAAGCGGCCAATGTTGTTACAGCAATGCACACCACAAATTGAATAGAATCATCTAATGGATCGATGGATGCAGAATGACAATATTAGCTCCTTTTGCAGACCTAGTAATTAATCATCCCTCTAGGCTTTAACATTGGCTTTCACATAGATGAGGAAAATAGTAGGTTGATCACTCTCCATCCTTTTAGTGCCTTCTCTGTTCTGCTCAGGGTGGATAAATGGTGCATAACCCTGGCTGAATTCATAAGCAAATTATTTAGCACTAATTTCAACAAATTTTTTAAGAAGGTGCAGATGACCAATCGCATGGCCTATATGTCATGTGCTTTGATTTTCACCGGCAACTAGCAAACTTTTTACAATGTTAGGGGGGTCTCTGCGATGCCTGTAACCCCCGCTGACAGGGGGTTCTACATTTTCCGGACCCCCCACCCCGTCGAGGGGCTCTGTGATTCCGGCCACCCCCGACGAGGGGGTTCTATTTGCACCCCCCCTCCGGGCAGAAGGGGGGTCTGCAGTCAGCGCACCATGACGAGGGGGCTCTCTGTGTGCTCTGAATTTTTTTTTGGATTTTGCGACTTTTCACATTCCCTTAATAATTTGTTTAAGGGCTTGTGTTCAAATATATTTAATAAAATCGATGGCTGATTATTAGGCCTGAAGCCTACTACATAAAATTAACTAGTTTTGTCTGGTTATTTGGGCCAGAAGCCCAGATAATTTAAATTGCTAATTAAAATGATTTTCATTTTGTTTATGGGCCTACATCCCATATTAGAATAATAATTAATTTTGTGCTCTAATTTGGGCCTGAAGCCCGTTTTATAACAATGCATATAAGTTTTATGGGTCAGCAGCCCCATTCAGATTAATTATTAATTTTGACTTCTAAATTGAGCATGAAGCCCAGTTAATCCAATTGCAAAATTAATATATTCAATTTTTGCAAATGGGCCTGCAGCCCAAATACCAATAAAAAAATTAATTTAGCTATTTGAGCCAGAAGCCGAGTTAATGTGATTAATATTTTACTTATGGGCCTGCAGCCCCAATCAAAATATTAATTTATTTTAATTTCTTGTTTTAGGGCCTGACGTCCAGTTAGTCAAATTGCTAAAATTATGTTAAATATCACTCTTGCATTATTAATTATTTATGGAATATTAGGATTTTTCAAAATATAATTATCTTAAGGATCCTGCGACCGCTCTGCCGTTAGTCAACTAACCTAACGGTGTATGACGTCTCCCCGTGGTCCGAGAGATTATTATATTTTATAGTCTCTTTTTCCATATTATATATGCCTGAGTTATATGTGTGGTTGTTTCTTTTGTGCCTGAAGCATATTATAAACTGCGTGGTTGTTTCTTTTGTGCCTGTAGCATTTATAAACTGCGTGGATGTTTATATAAGCTAAAATGTGATTTTTGGGATCGGCCAGTTTGATACCCTTTACATTCCTTGCAATTTTATTTTCTTTTTGAGGGAATTTGTAAGTGAGGATTATATATATTTATGCCAAAGACCGGTGTACCGACAAATGAAGACGGAGGCGAAAATTGGAAAATATAGGGACCAATTCTGGGTTTCCAAATTGTATTTTTCTTTTCTTTATGGACTGTATATTCGAACTTTGGACTTTGTATTTCTTTGGGTATCTGGCCGATCCCCACATTTTACTTATTTTATTTTTTATGCGTGAATTTCAATTTTAATTAATTCATGCTTGTTTTAAATTGTGTAGATAAATGGCAAAATTAGCAAGCGTCGATTTCGAGGTCCTTGATTCTGCAAGACAAAATTACCTGAGTTGGCGAGTGGACCTGAAGTTCCACTTGCGTTCAATGGACCTCCTTGGCTCAACCTTGGCTCCTTCATCGGCCCCAGCAGCGGCCGATGCTTCTGCTACATCTAGCAGCAGCACTCCAACCGCTGTCTCCGATGTGGATAAGGCGAAAGCCATTATCTACATTAGGAAACATATAGATCGTACCTTAAAGGCCGAATACCTAACGGTAGAGGACCCAAAGGAGCTGTGGACAGCGCTGGAGGCACTGTATAAACATCAAATTGATGTAATATTACCGTGTGCCAGTTATGAGTGGGAAAACCTCAGACTTCAGGACTATAAGTCCGTCGCTGAGTATAATTCTGCACTTCATAATATCATCTCACACCTGAAGTTGTGCAGTGAAGAGGTGACAGAGCAACGCATGTTGGAAAAGACATTTACCTCGTTTCACGAGATAGATGCAATTCTCATGCAGCAGTATCGTGAATGCAACTTCACGAAATTCTCTGATCTGATCACTTGCCTCCTTAGGGCGGAGCAGAATCGAGATTTACTGCTCGCCACTCATAATTTACATCCAACTGGCACTACCCCTATCCCTGAAGCCCACCACATTTCTCCCCAGAAGTGGAAAAACAAGAAAAAGGCTAACAATAACAAAGGGAAAGGTGTGATGAAGAATGGACGAGGATCAATACCCCCCGTCCAACAACAATAAAGGAAAGAGAAACTTCACATAGAAGCGAAAGAACACTGACCAAGTGTCACTTCCTAAGAAGAACTGGGAGGATAAATGCCATAGATGTGGCATGACTGGACATTGTTCCAGAAACTGCCGCACTCCTCGCCACCTCCAGGAACTATATCAGGCGAGCCAGAAGTCTCTTCCTGAAACAGACTTGGCGGCTTTTCAGCCGCCAACGATTTTCACTGCAAAAGACTTCGAGAATGACAACCTGCTCGATTGAGCCATATATTTATCTATGCATTTAAAATCACACGTAGCTTCATCTTAAGTTTGCTTTTGTACGAACTTTTATTTGTATGTCATTTACTTAAATAAAATTTCGTTTTGCTTATAGATGAAGTATGGAATATTGTGGATGGTGCCTCGTTGCACTGGTGTAGCATTGATATTGCTCCCACATACAACGAGATTATTAGATGCAAACTTCTCCTCTTAAACATATAGGTAATTTCCAATTTTCAAGGATATTTCTTTTAAACGAACATAACTTGAAAATTGTGGATAATAAATATTGAATATCAATATGTAACTCGTCAAGAGAATGGCCAGAAGACCATCTACTTACGATTTCATTGGACCCCCGTCGGGCCCCTATAATTACAGATATTCATCCTATAGAAAGCCAACTTGACTGAGCACCAGAAGTGCCTTTCATTGCCATAGTTTTTAACTCTGGACTTGGTCATCCTGGATCAGCGATGATGGACGCATCATCAAATGAATCCATTGGAGAACCTGAAGATTCTTCAAAAGATTGACTTTCCTTGTCCCCCTTTGTCGTAAGGGCAAACTTATAGAGAGACCTTCCCTCCTGAAAGTGGGATGAGAGTCTCCTGGCTTCATTGAGAGAATACATGGTGACCTTTGCGGGCCTATTCACCCCGCAAGTGGCCCATTTTCGGTACGTTATTGTACTGATATATGCATCTACTAGATGGTCTTATGTGTGCCTTTATATTCACTCGCAACATAGCTTTCTAAAAGCTTATAATGTTGGTGAATTCACTACACATATCATTCAAGACTTCCGCCAAGCAACTGGCATTGATATTGAACATCATGTAGCATATTCATACTCATAATGAGTTATCAGAGTCTCTGGTAAAGAGACTCCAATGGATTTCACGTCCATTGTATAATCCCAAGCCTGTTGTATTTAGGAACCAACAGAATGCATTCCGCATCGCTTATCACGATACGGCCCTCTTATGGCCATATCTTATTGCTGATGCCGCTTGCCTATGGTTTACCACCAAGTATTGATAACTGTGAATTTGATGAGAAAATCTCATTGAAATAGGCACGCAATCTAAAAAAGCCTGAAGCTTCTGAGACCATTATCATGGGACACAATAGTCCTAATCTCGTTATGATCAGCATACTTTTTCTGTGTGAAGATGAGATCCAGAAGATCCTTCACATTCAGACTAAAGTACATCAATTGCGGTATAAATTTACGGACAACCAGAAGATTGTTCGTTCACACGTCCCTGCTGCCAACACGCCAGCTAGGATTGACATTCCCAAAGATGGATGCAATCCACCGGCAGCAGATTTGGCTGTACCTCATTTGAAAAGAGGACGCCCGCCAGGTTAAAATATAAAGTTCCTCGACAGAGGAAGATTCCTGGATATATTAAAATGATCCATCCACAGGATGCTGAGCTCAGACCAGCAACCTCTCCCCTCCTAATTTCCCCTGCAGAGGAAACAACAGGAGAAACATCATTATATTACGTACGTACTGGAGAGGTACTGGACAGATATAGCACAGTCGTCGTCGACGGTTTTGCTTTCGCTATTGCCGTTCACGTCGCTGAATACGACGATGACGTCAACCCACTTTTCTATAGCAAAAACGCATAGATTGGCCAAAGTGGGACGAGGCAATAAGAGTAAAGCTGGACTCACTCTTGAAAAGCAAAGTCTTTGGACCAGTAGTCCATACACCTGAATGTGTAAAACCTGTGGAATATAATTCGGATTTCATAAGAAATTGAAATGAAGGAAATGTGATCATTTTCCTACTAATCCTAAACTTCTCTGAAAAAGCCAATAAATGCAGCTCATGGACGTTGTGACTGCATATATATGGCAATATAGATATAAAGATCTATATAAAACTTCCAGAAGGGTATACACTACCCCCAGAGATAAAAGAGAAACGTAGAAACGTCTTCTCCATAAAGGCTACAAAGATCATTAGTTGATCTTAATCAATATTCTGCCCGTGTATCTTTTTAGAAAGATCGTTGACAGGATTTGTGATATTCGTCGAACAAGTGGTCGACTTAAAGCTAATAGGATCTCCTGCAGAGACCATTGAGATATCAGATAGCTTTAAGCATACCTTGGAAATAAAAAACCTAGGTATAACAATGTATTGTCTCGGCTCACATATTAAACACCTTCGTGGTGGAACCCCTTAATATACTTCATACACCTGGAGTTTATGAAGAATGATGTCCATTTGCCACCCATTAAAAATGGATGCTTAATTATGACACCTTCCAGTCGCTGGAAGAGGGGGAGGACATCCTAGGTCCCGAAGAGCCTAGCTCTAATGTACTTGTTACACTTCTTTATCTGGCCAACTGCACGTGTCTTTGATAGAACGTCTGCAATAAAGTTGTTAACCAGATACAGTGTTGTCCTGGAGTGCACCACTAGACCAAGGATAAGCTGCTTCTGCGCAACTTCCAAGGGTCAAGGAATATATATCGCATATGCAGGTTTAAAGATCATCGCGATGACTAAAACACAAAAGGCCGGCCACCTCCTAAATATCTACACATCATCCTCCAATGTCTACATCTTCTGAGAAGCTCATCATCCAAGAAGCAAGTATTGAAAACGCTCAGCCAGGTCCAGCAGTACCTTGCAGACACACTGAAGACTGATTCAAAGAAATACTTTAGTGAAGTCATCTACCAACTTCGAAGAGCATTCCACTCCAGAGCGCCACTGCTTTCCAATAGCCGCTAGATGAGTGAAACTTGTATAGATGAGTAATGATTATATTTGCTTTCAGAACATGATGGATGTATAGACGAATAGGAAATGATTGTATAGATACATAGGAAATCTGCAAGCCTGAAGCTTGTACAGATCAGGGGGAGTCACTCGATAGTTGTACTCTTTTCCCTTAAGCTGCTGGTTTTTTCCCACTGGGTTTTTCACAGCTAAGGTTTTAACGAGGCAACCACAGTGGCTCTGGATCCAGAAGTATCTACCCCTTTTAGCAAACTGAATCCTGAAAGTATTCATATGCTTAACCCAAGGTAATGGAGAGATGAGGGGGAGTGTTGTGAGTTGAGGGAGGCCTTTGGCCTCCCTCCCCTCATCATCTCTCTATTACCCCCCCCCCCCCCCCCCCCCCCCCCCCCCCACTTAGTTAGTAGGGAGTCCCTTGGACTCCTAATCTATTAAGAAAATGAATATATAAAGAGCCATGGCACAAGCCATGGCTACTACTTATGAGAGATTATTCTACTCTTCTCTAAAATCCTTTAATAGGAAGAGACTAGAGAGCTATTATTTTTTTGTTTCCATCAAAAAGTGAGAAGTCAAAGTTATTTAGCTGTAATAAACTTTTTGGTAAACCAACAACACTAAATAGAAAGAAAACGGTGTGTTCTCCTTAGAGCATTTTTGCTTCTTCAGCTACAATATCCGTGCTTGCTTTATTTACTTCTAGCTAAATTTGAGTTAGGTCACATTGGTTACGAATAACGTGGTGGTTACATAAAAGGGATGTAACACTTACAGTTATTTGTTGATCATATTGGTGGCAGTGTCATGTTTATACTTATACAATCACTGCCAATGAAAATACAAAGGTAGTATTTCTAAGTAAATGGAAAGTTTAACCACCATCAAGAACCCATACACGATCCAGCTACCAATCCAGCGTCTTATGTCCTTGTTATTCTAACATTGTGTCATGTTCTTTACTAACTATTTTCTATAGAAACAGAAAGGAACAGAAAGGTGAAAAGGTGCTTAATTGCCGTTTCACTTTCACCACAGTTTACTTCCCCAAAATCAACTTTTCTCGTACAGAAGGTAGATATCATGTTAACAATGGCTATATATTCTGTATATATCCCCACTTCCAAAGACTAGCTACACTGGTTCTTCAAACAATGTCCTAAAAATCCATCCTTTTTAAGAGAAAATAACTTCCGTTGACAATTTCATCACCCACTCCTCATCCCCGTTTATCTCCAGTCACGTCATTTTCCAAACATGATTGCACAATTCGGTTGCCCCTCACAATAACCTCCCATTGTCATTTTTTCACGATCGATGCCGTATATTAACTAAGGGGCTCACTTTGCGCGTTAAACCCTGTTAGGGCACGAATTAAGGACGGAAACATACATTGTGACGGGTCCCTTGATAGATCTTGCCGGGATTGCCTAGGCCGACGAAAAGCCATGGTTTGGGGGCGGAGGAGTCGCCGCCGACGCCGGCGTCGGCGGCGATTGAGGCGGCGGCGGCGGCGGCGTGAAGCGGCGAGAGAGTAGCCATTCGGCAATTCTTCCTCCTCGCCTTCGAGAATGGCAGATGGAGGCGGCGGAGAGACCACCGGTTGAGGCGGAAGAGGACGAGACGATCGACGCCGTGGTTGTTTGAATCATTCCAATCATCGTCGATTCTAATTTATATTTTATTTACGAGACAATAAGAACCGAGAGAGCCATAGATGTGGGATATTTCCGACATTGTGGAAAACAAAGAGGATATTTGGGCGGAGCGATGCTAGTCTCAAGTCAATACACATTGTGAGTTACTTTGCGAAGAGACCATGTCGCTCAGCGCACATACCGCTTAATTTCTTATCGTGGATACCGCTTAATTTCTTATGTAAGGGTAGGAGCGTGCATGGGTACTGGGTACCAGATACCCGATTGAAACCTGTCCTAATGGGTAGGTTCTGGGTAGATAGTTATCGGTTGCGGGTAGGTTTCGGGTAGGAAAATTTGGAACCGACGGGTATCGGGTCCGGTTCCGGTTCCCGTCTATAGAAAACGAGTACCCAGAACCGGAACCGCTATTTTATATATATATATATATATATATATATTATAATATTAAGGATCAAAATATATAAGAGTGATTCACCCTGACTGTATCTAATTTGCACTTATAATATTAGGGAGTACAACTTGCATCATGAAGTTCTGAGCAACGTGTAACTTCATTAAACAATGCATTTGAATCAAAGATCATATTGTTCTCTTATGCGTTCAAAAGAGCATTAGAGGTGAACGTGAATCATTCTTCCATATGTCTAGCTTTATCTAGTAGAAATGACTGGTCAGTATACATTTATCACCGAAGAAAGAGACTAGAGACAATATTTTACTTCTAGATTGATTTTTATTCATGCGTATTTGAGGTAATTGTCATGTACATATCATTTGGAAATCATTGTTCGTAATGCATCACAAATTAGATTTTTTTACTGGGTCCCCAGAACCTACCCGGAACCATAGGGTCCGGGTATATGGTTCAACTGGGTATGTTCCGGGTCCAACTTTTAAGAATCGGTCCCTTACCGGGTAGGGTCTGTGTAACATAAAAAAACAGGGTACCCGGAACCGCACACCCCTAGTGGACATATTGTATAATTTTGAAATTTTAAGTTTTTGTTACGTTCATGTACCGGGAATTTCGAAAGGACGTTGCTAAGAACACCGACCGTTTTACTCGCACGCACAATCACTTATTTACAAGTTTGCAAACAGACCTTGTCGCCGACGTCCGCTGCCGACGTGTTTTTATGGTTTGAAATGGACGGTTGTCACGCCCCGCTTCCCTAAAATAGAGGCGTGACGTGAAAAGGTCCGCACGAGAGTGGAGCTGTGAAGCACCAAACCCGATAAGCGTCAATAAAACATAAGCAGGTCCATGTAACCACAAACGGAACAACAATAATAACACAAGGAGAGACAGAAATAAAATCTCAAATCTCAGAAATTGTCCAACATTAAAATTAAGTTCAACATCCAGAAAAGCCACCAGGCTAAAAGAAAGAGTCTAAAGGCCCAGAACAAGGCCAAACAAAGACAAACGTAAACAGAGTATATGTGCTGCGCACCGACAACTACATCAGTCTAAAACAAAAAGGGGGGAAGCTCAACGAAGACACTAGGACCGGTCTCCAGTGTCCACGTACTCCTCGCCAAACACAGACTCGGGCACGGCGTCCGCAAACACCTCGTCCTCAACAACGGACTCAGGCTCGGGATCTAACATGTGTCACCCAAAAGAGTAAAGGGGCACATGTCAGCAAGTCTAAAAGACTTGGGCAAGGACACTGAAGGTAAGGTAAACTAGCAACCTAGCAGTTATAGTATGATGCATGGCATGGCAAGTATAGTATGGAAGTGACAAGTAAAGGGAAGTACGAGTAGCAAGTATGTCATGGATATCAAGTAAAACACGGACAAGTACAAGTCAAGTGGTTCACGTCAAGTGAACAAGTCAAGTAAACAAGTTGTGCACAGAGATTCCGCATGTTGGCTAGAGTGGCTGATCAGGCCAACTCCTAAGCTCAAGTGACCGTTTATCTCTACCCCTCCACATGTATCGAGCCAGGGAATTACCCCGAACACGGAATGCTCGCTTCTGGAACACAAGCCAGGAAGTGTATTTAACAAGTATGGCGTAGGGTTATGCCTGCAACGCAGGTGCCTAGCCGGTAAACAAGTAGATCGGGCATTGGTTATCAACCAACTCACGTAGCCCGCTTCTGGAACACGGGCCAGGAAACACAAGTATTGTAGCGTGTGCTACGAATGCGACATACAACATGGGTAGCATGGATGACAATTAATTCGCGTACCGTTAATCAAAATTAAACATGACATGATAGTTGTGCAACATGATAAATGACGGTCCTAGCTTCGTTGTCAAGCTAGTTCCTGAAATTGCGCCTAGGCGAGTATCATTTCGTCGCCTAGTCTCTTTTACGCTTACAACAAGCAAATGGCCTAAGACATGGCCCAAACCCTAAGTGGCAAGTTTCACTTGCCTAGCACCGAGGATGACGATCACGTAGGTTCGTCACACAAATGCTAGCTATGGAAAAGAGATCGCTGCCATGGCAAAACAACATTAGAACAACATCCAACCTAGTTTTATTAGGGTTTCACAAAAATCACAAAACGGGTTATGAGAACATCAAAGGATCGATCACTACCTTAGGAAGCGGAAGAACGATACCTAGCAACCACGGCAACGGAAGAACGATCCGGCTCAAATCTGGAAATGAGGGAAAATCTGGAGAAATAGGTTTTGATATGGGTTTTGGGGGTTTGATGAAGGTTTGAGGAAGGTGGAAGGTGGAAAGTGTTAAGTGAGGGTTTGGATGATGGAGGATGAGCTTGGAATGAAGGTTTGAGGGTTTGGGGAAGATGAGAGCTCAATGGGGGAGAAATTAGGGTTTGAGGTCATGAGGAAGAAGAAGAAAACGTTTGGAGGGGTATTTATAGGGTTTGGTGGCGGCTAGGGCAAAACTAGGGTTTCCTGTACTGATTAGTCGGTCAAAGAAGGACTGTTGACCGACTAGTTTGAGAATTAGCCGGTCGGTTGACCAACGCAGACCGACTAAGCGTAAACAGTAACTCCAGACGAAAATTAGGGTTTAGATTTAGTCGGTCAAAGAACAACTACTGATCGACTAGTTTCGAATCTAGTCGGTCGATGAACGTTCTTAGACCGACTAAGAATGAATAGTACTTGGTATCAAAATGATCATAGAGCTAGTCGGTTAAAGAACATTTTCTGACCGACTAGTTTGCAACCTAGTCGGTCGATGAACGTTCTTAGACCGACTAACGATAAACAGTAACTCCTGAGAAATTTACAAAGCCCACTAGTCGGTCCATGAAGGTTTGTCGGCCGACTAAATCGTCATCTAGTCGGTCGGTTACCCTTCTTACACCGGCTAACGTGCACAGAAAGTTTCGAAATGGAGCGTGAAGCTCCGGGATCGATTTCTAAGACTCCTAGGCTTAATCTAACAATAAGATATGACCGATATGAAGCCCGTCACGAATGACTTACTCCAACATCGACGATTCTAAGGAAGAAGCTAGAAAATCACGACGAAACGATCGAAAATGAAAGCTACGGAGATGAAAACCACACATGAGGAGAAAATCCACCAAAACATATAATATAATATAATAAATCCATATACATGAAAACCAGTCGTTACAACGGTGTTGAAAAGGGAGAGTGGATGGAGGGGATGGCAGGGACGACGGGCGACGGGGGGTACTCGGATGATTTTTATGGTTTGGAATGGACGGTGTTGAAAAGGGAGAGTGGATGGAGGGGACGGCGGGGGGGTGATCGGATGAGGTGTGGTGGGTGGGTGGGTGGGCGGGCGGGCACAGTGTAGTCGGATGAGGGGGCGGGTCTGGATAGTCGGATGAGGCTGAGGCGGCGGCGGAGGGGATGGAGCGATGGAAGAGTCTGGATAAAATGGAGATGGGCGGCAGATGGGACGGTGCTATGTTGTTGGAGTGGGCGGTTGATGGGATGTTGAGTTCGGCGGAGATGGATGGTCTGTGGAGTTCGGCAGAGGGTGTGGCGTTGACGCGTGCCATATGATATGAAGAAACATGGCCAACTACTCCTCTATGTACACATGATAAGTGGCTTTGAGAATATCAATTTGTCGCATTAAATTTGCAAGATTCAAGAGCGCATGTCTGCGCATTCTTAAGTGGTGTAAACAACTACTTTCAAAACCATATAGAATTCTGTGAATGTGGAATTTTCTATGAAGATCACGCATCTCTGATGGCTCTTGAGGTATATGGTTAGTAAGTGTATGATGAAAAAAATGGTAGCCGCCACGGCCGATGTATACGTTGAACAGCCCAAATGTTCTCTATGTTGATCCATGTGAACCTTATTTGCATCAAACATAACTTCAAACATACGTTGTTACTGACATTTGCTTTTATCATAAAATAGTGCTGGTACGAGGTGAAACTCGCGTATAATGAATTTGTATTGAGGGGAACCAAGGGCACGGTGGTTATAATGATGAGAGGGTTTTGGTGGGCTGTTTAACAAGTGATTAGTGGGATGAAGAGGCTGAGCTTGCCGCCAGGGGAGACCATGGGGTCAAATCTCACCAGACACGGCGGAGGATGATCAGGCGGTGGGAGCCGAAGGCGGAGGTCGTCCAAGGGCGAGCTATCCTGCACCACGAGCAACTCGTCAGAAGGGCTGGGTTGGGGTCCAACCCTTAGCCCATCCGATGCCTAAGTTAGTTACAGGACTTAAAGCGGTGGCTAGGCACGCAGGTCGGACTGAGGGTGTATCGACCGTACGTGGCGAGCTATATATGGGACAACAAAGATATGGACGACCTTTGCTCTCGTGTGTGAATAATGGATTGAGAGAGAATTAGCCAACCTCATCACCGTAAGAGGTAAGGGGGTATTTATACCTGACGGGAGATGATTAGGCGGGGCTGACCTGGCATGCTGACTCGATGCACTGAGCTGGCTCGGCTGTCAGCGGAAGCTTCGGACGAGGATGTCAGAAACAGGAGTGTCTTCCCCGCTTTTGTCAGACGGCGCAACGGCCAGGGGCACTTTTGTCAGGGTGTCAGGGCCGAAAGCATTAAGTGTCAGGGGGCTCAGCGACCAGGGGGTGCTTTGTCAGATGGTCGGGTGGCGTTAGTGTCAGTCATGTCCTTACACTAGGTTGTTTATCGTGCGTGACGGACTAAAGGCCCGGCAATACTATCCCTGGCGGCGGGGTTCGTGGGGACCGGCCGGGTCGACCTGCTCGAGGGTTGTCCGGCCCGACCACGCACCTTTTCGGTCGCGGGTCGTGGACCGCTGGCAAGGAGGGATATGCACATGTTTCTGTCAGCATCCCAGACGGCACTGTCTGGACGCTCCCCATGCGCACCGCCCCTGGCGGGCCGAGCGACTGCGGTTGTACGCCTCAGCCGGAAGGGGGGAGTGCTGTGAGGTGCGCCCATTCTCATGTAGCCTCGGACCTCCGGGGCGGCGGCCTTTTCGCAAAGAGGTGATTCAATGAGGTATATCAGCAGATCTGGGCGGGAGTCGGACTCCCACGATCTTTAGGTCGTAACAATTGCCCCCGGCCTTCGAGCCTGAGGCGGGAGCCCGGCTCGGCTCGGAGGGCGAACAATCTCCGACGTTCTGGACCATCGGCAAGGATCCCGGCCCACGCCCGGGGGTGGCGGCGTTCGCTTCGGAACTCCCGCCCTCCTGGTCATTATTACGATTCGAAAGGATGGTAGAAAAATGAAGCGTCTCCACGATTGGGTTTGCGACGCGTGGATGAGGTGACACTCACGCCAGTCGAGGCGTCAAGGACATCCCGATGGGCACCGCGTGGCGGAGGACCGACGGCCGTGATGACCCGGTGGCCCACTTTATAAATAAAAAGGTTTGGAAGGCGGTCGGCGGTAGTTTTCTTCCATCTTCGGTTCTTCTTCGGTGTTTCAATACTTCTGTCTATCGCTTGCTGGCTAGGTTGCGACTTCCGCCGGCGGTCATCTTCTTCCGAAAGTCTTCCCGATTTGACGGATCAGCTAGGTAATAATAATAATTTCTTTTCTTTCCGACCGATGGCTCCTCGTTTCGAGGTCGGAGGTGGTAGCCGAGCGGGGGAGGAGGAGTTGGTGGGAGAGGGGGCGTCGCCCGGGGGGTGCGGCGGTGTAGGGAGAGGGGGTCATGGCGCACCGTTGTCCCGAGAGCGATTGGATCCCTCCGATGTAGGTTGGACAGGATTAACATCAGGGAGATACGCGTGCGGTTCGTGCGACAACCCTATGAGGTACGGGTCCCCGGGTCAGAGGAAACGGTGTGTTCGCCTGGAGATAATGAGGTCGGGGTTTATGTCCGGTCATTCGAGTTGGGGCTACGTTTCCCGATCCACCCGTATTTGCTTTATCTACTGAATTTCCTGGAGTTGCCGATATTTGCCCTAGCGCCCCGTTCCTGGGGCTTGTTGGTGGGGTTTGTCATCTTGTGTCTTGCCTGCTCCTTGAGTCCCTCCCTGGAGCTATTCCAGCATTTCTTCGTAGTCTGGAAAAGGGGGATGTATCAATGTGTTTGCGCTAGGAGAGGACGAGAACTTATCCGCGGGGTGCCCGATGATGTCGACGAGTGGATGAGGGAGTTCGCCTTCGTGATGATGCCAAGCGACGTGGTGTTGATGTCGAACTGGGGGGCGCGTAATCCCCTAGTGAATGAAAGGGTGGAGCTGACTGGGGAAGATATTGCAAAAGCTCAGATTCTGATGGAACTGCCCGAGGCATACCGTCAGCTAGCGAGTTTGACGCGGAGCAGTCGGCTCGCCTAGGACTTTTGTCCCCTGGGTATCTTTGATATTTGGTAAACTTTAGCTAGGCTTACCCTGATCTCTTTTTCCTTCGTAGGTGGAGACGTGATGCGAGGGCCGGAGGAGGTGTCGGGATCTGCCGGAGCCCCAGTCTCGGAGGACACTAATCCTTGCGAGAAAGGCAAGGGGGTGGCGCGCGAGGTAGGATCCCGTGAACGGGGATGCGGGGTCTCCCGTGGGGAGAGGGCGCATCCGGGACGGAGGGCGGCTGAATCAGGTATCTCTGCCGATGGGCCCGGCGAAGATCTTCATGCGGGCTCGTCCGCGCGGGAGGCAGGTCCCTCCGTCCCGCCGAGGGTATCAAAGGTGGTCGAGCCTCGCAAAGCGCGTTTGGTTCAGAAATGGCCATACGGGATCCCTCCGTGGGATATGGGGTGGTCGTCGAGCCCGAGTTGTGAGGGCGCCCTCATTCGTTTCAAGAGGACCCGAGAGGAGGTCGAGGCGTATCCAGATGACCGTCTCCATAAGTTCCCTTTTCGAGTAGGCTGTGATGAGTCGGTATTCGAGGACGCCGGGGTGGCAGCGCGCCTCGCCGAGTATTGCGTGTTACCGTGCGATCGCGAATCTTTGACTCGCGTGGGGGCGGAACGGTTGTGCGGCTCTGCTATATGGCACGTCGTGCAGGTAAGCCGGTTCTCTCGCCTCGCCCTTAGGCTTTCTTTATTCGTGCCCCGCTAATTCGGGTCTTCTATAGATGGTTACGGACCTGGTAGCCCTGCGGGGTTGTACTCCTGTGGCCGTCACCAGAGCGTCTCTTGAGGTAGCGAGGGCGAACCTCGACGAGGTCAAGGTGAAGCTGAGGGACACTGAAGCGGAGCTGGAGAAGGTTATGAAGGCCTGTGAGGTAGAAAAGGGGCGGGCCCCGTACTTTGATTCGTCAAAAGCAACGGTCGAGAGCCAACTCCTAGAAGTGACGCAGAAGAGGGATGACATCCGATCGAAGCACGCCGCGGAGTTGGCTAGCAAGGAGGCGGTGATCGCGGTACAGAGGCGGCAAATAGCAGGCCTAAAGGAGGCCCTTGAGGCAGAGAAGAGGGAGAAGGGTATCGTGACGCGGCGGCTGGAGGAAAAACGGGAAGTTGAAGGCGAAGTGATCGAGGCCGCTATCCGTCGCTACCATGACGAGCATGTTGTGCCGATGTTGCAAGATGCAAGGAATGCGGGAGTTCGCCAGGTGGCGAGAGATGTGAGGGCTCGGTCGGCTGAGAGGCGGCGTCGCTAAGAAAGTGGGTTCGGGGAATCCTGTACCTTCTTGTGTGAGTGTTATAACCAATGTTTTGTTGTAGTGTGCGGATGGTTCAATGTATAGCGTTGCTATTTGGATAAATGCATTGTATTGGTCTTGTGTCGAACTGTCTTCTTCCTTGTTGTGTCCGTAGACCGTCAGTTTTGTGAGGGACGTAACTGCCTCTACCGAGGATATTCGGGTCGTCGGGAGAGGGAAGTTGAGATATACCGCGTTTAGCAGGGGTTTGTTGGGAAACCCAGTGTGATTCCATGTGGATCGCAGAGGCGGGGCGAGGTGGCGCGGTCCGTACGAACGTTTGCGAAGCGTTGAAACCGAGATCCAGAATTGATTGAGTGGTGGATTCCTGTTTCAACCGCCCCGACGGAGGTCGGACTCATCCTTGGTACGAGCGAAGCCTTCTTGTTTCGGCCGCCCCGACGGAGGTCGGACTCATCCTCGGTACGAGCGGTGCATGGAAAGAAGAGGTGAAGGGGGCGTAGTTTCGAACGGGGGTAATCATTTCGCCGGGATTTGAGCGGGAATCGAAGGGGCCTGCTGGCGGTCGCTTGACTAGACGTCATCCTGGAGATTGACGGCAGGCGGGAATCGAAGCGACCCGACCACTTCAAGGTTGACGCGTGGCAGACGTGATGGCTGCCATTACGCAAAGCGTCAGACCACGTGGATCGACGCGGGAGGGGGAGCGGATTGATGACACATGTCGCGAGGTCGACTGTCACGATGCTTTGCGTAGTCGCGTAAAAAGATCTCTGGGGGGAGCGAAGCAAAGGTGATTGTTGGGCGAAGGTTTTGCAAGCGGCTGGAGTGTGTCGGCGATTGCATTGTCCTTGCCGGAGTCGTCCTCGTGGAAGCGGTCGCCGACGAAGCGTAGCCGTTCGAGTCGTCGGAGCCCTTTAGGTAAGAGGTCCGTTTTAACGATGTCTTCCTTGACGTCTTCATTTCGTGGGCAGGGGTCGAGGGCGGTTGGGGAAGGGAGCTCAGCCGCAGAAACTGGGGAGGTGCCACTAGAGATTGCGGGCGTGAAGTCGGGGTTGAAGAAGTCCATCGCGGAGATCTTCGAGATGTATGTCAGGCCACCGTATTCTGTTCGCGAACCGGACACGCATGAGAGGGTATGTTTCGCGGGCGATCGCGAGGTGGGGGTGTATGTGTCCTCTTTCGAGCAAGGGTTGTGTTTCCCCCCCCCCACCCGTTCGTGTTAGACGCGTTAAATTTCCTGGGGCTGCCCTTGTATCGTCTAATGCCCAATGCCATTAGTGTTGTTGTGGGTTTCCTTGTGCTGTGCGTGAGCAACCAGGTTCGCCCGTTGTCTTTATTTCGCTATTTCTTCACAGCGAAGAGGCTGGGGTCCTGCTATTATCTCTCCGCGAAGAGGAGCCATCCGCTCATTAGGGGGTTGCCCGAGAAGATTAAGGGGTGGCGCAAGCAGTATGTGTTTGTCAGCATGCCAGAGGATGTGCTGATGAGATCTGATTGGGCGGAGCTGAATCCCGAGACGAAGGAGGGGGTTGATTTGGGGGACGAGGAGAGACTGGTGGCACAGTTGCTAATGGCGATACCGGTGGAGGGCCGAGATTACCAGATGCTCGCCCGGGCTGAGATGATAGCGTTGAACATCTGGCCCGAAGGTACAATAGATTTTGGTATTAGGGCATCTGAAGTGCTTACCCTGAACTTTCTTTCTTTGGCAGGTCGCACAATGAGTTTGTCCCTAGAGGAGATGATGAAACGTGCTGCAGAGCAGGCGGGGCGAACGTCGAAGAGAACGGTTCCCAAGAGGTTACGAGAGGAAGGCGTGGTGGGGAGTTCGACGAGGGGGCAAGCGTCCACGAAGAGGAGGAAGCTGCCTGCGAAGTCGTCTGTCCCTGATGCTCCGGGGCGGGGAAAAACCAGTCAGTAGGGGGGCGGGTCCGGGGAGGGGATCGCAACCCCCATCATCGATCTGGAGGGCGGGGACGAAGGGTCGACTGGGGGAGGGGTGGAGGCCCCCAGGGCGTGGTCATCTAGCCCCCGGGCACATGTTGGAGTGGAGGGGGCAACCGTTACCGATCAGCCGGGGAGGGCCGAGACGTCGGGCGGCCCGGCCGAGTCAGCCGACTGGGACAGTTGGCCCTACGGTTGTCCGTTGTTCGGTCTGGAGAGGGCCGCCGAACCCAGTCGTGAGGCCTCGCTGGTCCGTTTCAAGGCTAAGAGGGCCGAAGTCGAGGGTTATTGTCACGCCCCACTTCTCTAAAATGGAGGCGAGACGTGAAAAGGTCCGCACGAGAGTGGAGCTATGAAGCCCCAAACCCGATAAGCGTCAATAAGACATAAGCAGGTCCATGTAACCACAAAGGAACAACAATAATAACACAAGGAGAGACAGAAATAAAATCGCATATCTCATAATTGTCCAACATGAAAATTAAGTTCAACATCCAGAAAAGCCACCAGGCTAAAAGAAAGAGTCTAAAGGCCCAGAACAAGGCCAACAAGAGCAACAACGTAACAAAGTATATGTGCTACGCACCGACAATAAAATAGCAGACTAAACAAAAGGGAAAACACAACGAAGACACTAGGACTGGTCCCCGGTGTCCACGTACTCCCCGTCAAACACAAGCTTGGGCTCGGCGTCAGCAAACACCTCGTCCTCAACAAGGTACTCAGGCTCAGGATCTAACATGTGTCACCCAAAAGAGTAAAGGGGCACATGTCAGCAAGTCTAAAAGACTTGGGCAAGGAAACTGAAAGTAAGGAAACTATCAACCTAGCAGTTATAGTATGCATGACATGGTAGTTATAACATGAGTGCACAAGCAAGACATGATGAAACAATAAGTACAAGAGAACAATTATCGGACAAGACAAGAGTAGCCAAGCTACTAACGATCTCAATCATTTCACTAGTCACATTTCAAGTTGTTTGTAGATGTTTACGCCTTACAGCTGAATGGTTTGACATTCACGCTGATTGGCCGCTTAACACTACCCCAAAACCCAGAGTTTACGCCTTACCACTGCAGTTGCTGATCGGGCAGACTCCCAGTTGATTGGCCGCTTAACTCTTACCCCCAAATACCCACATGTAGACGAGCCAGGGTCCCCGCACACGAGCTCAGTAAATGAGCCAGGGTTGCCCCGCACGGGAGCTCGCATTCTAGTTCACGTTTCATAAGCATTTGGCGTAGGGGTGCACCTAGCTGGAAACAAGCAATTCGGGCATTGGCTATCAACCAACACATGGCCCGCTTCTGGAACACGAGCCAGGAACACAAGCATTGTAGCGAAGCTACGCAATCACGGAAACAATTAAAGAATGCAATGACATGACAATTAATTTGCGTACCGTTACTGGAAATTAAATATGACATGGTAATTGTGCAACATGATAAATGTCGGATCTAGCTTCGTTGTCAAGCTAGCTCCTAAATTTGCGCCTAGGCGAGTATCATTTCGTCGCCTAGTCTCTTTTACGCCTACAACAAGCAAATGGCCTAAAACGTGGCCTAAACCCTAAGTGGCAAGTTTCACTTGCCTAGCACCGAGGATGGCGATCACGAGGGTTCGTCTCACGGATGCTAATCTATGGGGGAGTCGCTGTTATGGAGAAACAAACATCAAAACAACATTCATTTCATTAGGATTTCACAAAAACACAATGGTTTATGAAAACATCAAGAGATCGATTATTACCGTATATGGAACGGGAGAATAACGCCGAGCAACCACGGCGACAGAAGAAACGCTCCGGGGAACCTAGGGTTCAGATCTGGAAATGATTGGAGAAATTTGGAGAAATAGGGTTTTGGGGGATTTTGGGGATTTGATGAGATTTTGGGGAAGATGAGAGGTAGAATTTGTTAAGGGAGAGTTTGGATGATGAATTTTGGGCTTGGGATGAAGGAATAATGGTTTGAGGTAGTAGGGGGCTCAATGGGGGAGAAACTAGGGTTTTAGGTCGTGAGGGAGAAGAAGAAAACGTTTGGAGGGGTATTTATAGATTTTGGTGGCGGCTAGGGCAAAACTAGGGTTTCCTGCACTGCTTAGTCGGTCAAAGAACAACTGTTGACCGACTAGTTTGCGAACTAGTCGGTCGGTTGACCAACGCAGACCGACTAAGTGTAAACAGTAGCTCCAGTCGAAAACCTAAACTAAGAGTTAGTCGGTCAAAGAACAACTACTGACCGACTAGTTTGACAGCTAGTCGGTCGATAAACGTTCTTAGACCGACTAAAAGTAAACAGCAACTCGGTTGTACAGAAGAACTAAGAATTAGTCGGTCTGAGTACAAAACTTAACCGACTAGTTTAACAACTAGTCGGTCGAAAGATGAACTTAGACCGACTAAGAAGGAACAGTAACTAGTATCAAAAATAGTTGATGAGTTAGTCGGTTGAAGAAGCATTGCCGACCGACTAGTTTGCAACCTAGTCGGTCAACCAACATTCTTAGACCGACTAACGATAAACAGTAACTCCTGAATAATTTAGAAAGCCAACTAGTCGGTTCAAGAAGGTTTTCCGACCGACTGGATCGTCATCTAGTCGGTCGGTGCCCCTTCTTACACCGGCTAACGTGCACCAAAAGTTCTGATATGGAGCGCGGAGCTCCGGGATCGATTCCTAAGACTCCTAGGCTTGATCTAACAATAAGATATGACCGATACGAAGCCCGTCACTAATGACTTGCTCCAAAATCGACGATTCCAAGAAAGAAGCTAAGAAAACACGACGAAACAATCGAAAATGAAAGTTACGGAGACGAAAACCACATATAAGGAGAAAATCCACCAAAACACATAATATAATATAATATATCCAGATACTTGAAAACCAGTCGTTACATCATCCCCAACTTAAGAAAAATTCCGTCATCGGAATTTCCCAACACTCACGTGTCCGGGAACAAAAGTGGGAAACGCTCTCGCATCTCATCCTCATTCTCCCAAGTAGACTCTCCAGGCGAGCCGTGTCGCCACATCACCCTCACAAGGTTGACAACCTTGTTCCGAAGTGACTTCTGACGCCTGTCCAGAATCTGCACTAGATGCTGGTCATACGTCATGTCGGGGCGAACGGTAATCTCCGAAAAATCCACAGCATGAGATGGATCGCTAATGTATCGACGAAGCTGCGACACATAGAAAACATCGTGAACTCCCTCCAAGGATGGCGGCAAGGCTAAGCGGTAAGCTACCTCGCCAACTTTCTCCAGAATGTCAAACGGTCCAATGTATCGCGGGCTCAACTTCCCTCGCTTCCCAAAACGAATCACACCACGATTCGGGGAAATCCTCAGAAACACATGGTCGCCCGGTTGAAACTCCAAAGGACGACGTTTAGCATCCGCCCAATGCTTAAAACGGTCCTGAGCAATCCTCAACCTCTCCCAAATGCTCCTGACGATATCCACAGCCTCCACAATCATCTCAGGTCCCAACAGATCCCGATCACCAACGTCATCCCAACTCATTGGCGATCGACATTTCCTCCCATACAAGGCGGCGAAAGGCGCCATGCCAATAGACGCCTGGAAGCTGTTGTTGTAAGAAAACTCTACCAGATGTAGATGGTTCTCCCACGAACCCTTGAAATCCAACATGCATGCCCTCAGCATGTCCTCTAAAATCTGAATCGTCTTCTCGGACTGGCCATCCGTCTGCGGATGGTACGCCGTGCTAAAACTCAGACACGTACCCAAACTCTTCTGCAAACTCTACCAGAACTAAGATGTGAACCTCGTGTCTCTATCCGACACGATACTCACGGGGACTCCGTGAAGTCACACAACCTCCTGCACGATTCACGTTACATCACTATCCAAACTAGGAAAAGGAAATAAAAACGGAGAGTAAAAGAATTTACCTCCATATATCTCCTCGCTAGCGCCTCAGTGGACTGTCCCACTCGGAATGGAATAAAGTGCGCAGATTTGGTCAATCGATCTACGATCACCCAAATCGCGTCATTCTGCTTCGGACTCCGAGGTAGTCCAGTCACGAAATACATAGTGATGTGTTGCAATTTCCACTCCGGAATCGGAAGCGGTTGTAGCAACCCGGCCGTACGCTGATGCTCCGCCTTTACTTGCTGACAAACCAAGCACTTGGCTACACTCCGAGCCACACTCCTCTTCATGCCATGCCACCAAAGTTCAGACGAAGATCCTGGTACATCTTGGTGCCACCAGGATGCACAGAATACGGCAAAATGTGTGCCTCCACCATCAACTCCTCTCTAATATCCCCAGCTGGCACACACAACCTGGCTCCAAACCTCAGCGAGCCATCCTCATGAATCAAAAAGTCAGTCCGCAGACCGGCTTCCACCTGCTCCCGAATCTTCACCAGCTTCGGATCCTCAGCCTGGCCAGCCTTAATCTGATCCACGATCGTCGACTGTACCTGCATGTACATCAACGAAGAAGCCTCCCCGGGAAGAACAATCTCCACACCAGACTCGTAAAAATCCTGCTGCAATCTCCACTGCGAGGTCAAAATCATCACCGCTGGAAGCCTACTTAGCGCATCAGGAACCACATTCACCTTGCCAGGGTGATACTGCAGATCAATATCATAATCCGCCATAAGCTCCAACCATCGACGTTGTCGCATGTTGAGCTCCTTCTGGGTAAAAATGTACTTCAAGATTTTATGATCAGTGAAAATCTTCACTTTCTCACTCAGCAGGAAGCGCCTCCAAATCTTAAGAGCAAACACAACGGCAGCCAACTCCAAATCATGCGTCGGGTAATTCTTCTCATGAACCTTAAGCTGACGAGACGCATACGCCACAACATGCTCGTGCTGATGCAACACACAACCGAGACCCTTGCCAGAAGCATCGCAAAAGATCTCAAATCCACCGCTGCGATCAGGCACAACAAGAATAGGGGCAGTCGTCAACCTCTCCCTCAGAATACCAAAAGCATTCTCACAATCACCCGACCAAACAAAAGGAACATCCTTCCGCGTCAATCTGGTCATCGACTCAGCAATACGGGAAAAGTCCTTAATGAAGCGCCGATAGTAACCAGCAAGTCCAAGGAAACTCCAAATCTCAGACGCAGACGACGGAACAGGCCACTCTCTGATGGCCCTAATCTTCTCGGGATCCACTGAAATACCATCTCCAGTCACTACATGCCCGAGAAAAGCAACTCTGTCCAGCCAAAACTCGTACTTCGAAAACTTAGCATACAACCGATGCTTCCTCAGAATCTCCAACACCGTCCTCAAGTGCGATGCATGCTCCTCCTCCGACTTCGAATAGATCAGAATGTCGTCAATAAAGATAACGACAAACTTATCCAAAAAGCCGTAGAAAATCAGGTTCATCAGATTCATGAAAACTGCGGGTGCATTGGTTACACCGAAAGGCATAACCACAAACTCGTAGTGTTCATACTTCGTCCTGAACGCTGTCTTCGGAGCATCTCCCGTCTTCATCTTCAACTGATGGTAACCACTCCTCAAATCCAATTTAGAAAACACCCTCGAACCTCCAAGCTGATCAAAAATATCATCGATGCGAGGCAACGGGTATTTATTCTTAATGGTCACCGCATTCAATTCCTGATAGTCCACGCACATGCGACGCGAACCATCCTTCTTCTTCACCAACAACACCAGTGCTCCCCACGGAGACACACTAGGGTTGATGTAACCCTTCTGCAAAAGCTCATCCAGCTGCTTCCTCAATTCCTCCAACTCAGCGGGTGCCATACGATACGGCGCCTTCGAAATCAGCTGCGCTCCCGGAACAAGATCAATAGAAAATTCTAAAGCTCGATCAGGTGGCAAACCAGACATCTCCTTGGGGAAGACGTCACCAAAATCACGCACCACAGCTGGCCTCTCCAACTCCATCTGCATAGCCACAACCTCCACCGGTCTGGCCCGAAATCTGACAGGACCAAGCGAACTGCTACCACGGCTGAACTCAAATACTGGATGTCCGGGAATCTCGAACACCACCTTCTTCCTCCGACAGTCGATCGTAGCATAGAAGCTCGCAAGCCAGTCCATCCCAAGATCTGCATCGTAGTTGATGATGTCGTGGATAATGAAATCGGCACAAAGCTCACGTCACAAACCACCAACGGGCAAGAATTGCACCCACGATGCACCGAGACCATGCCATTCCCTGTAACGATATTCCAACTCTTGGAAAGAGGGGACGTCGACAAGGAATGCTTCTCCACGAAGCTCCGAGAAATAATGCACATCGATGCACCAGAGTCAAAGAGGACTCGTGCAGGAAATGTGCACACCAAAACCACACCTAACAAGCAATTAACAATCAAACCCTAGTCTAGCAAACAATCATGTTCAAGCAAACAACACAATCTAGCAATCAAAACCAGCTAGGAAAGTAACAGCTAGATTGAGGATTACCTGCGATAACCTCATCCACAGCCTCGCTCTCCGCAGCGGTCATCAGAAAAGCATGCCTCCTCGACGGAATAGCCTGCTAAAAAGCCTGCCTCTGTGGAACAAGAGCCGCTCCACGTCCAGCAGGAACAGACGCTCGCTGCTGTAACGGCTGTGCTGCAACAGGTGCCCTCCGCAGCTGATTCGCATGCCGACAATCCTTCGCGACATGGGAAGCATCACCACAAACCAAACACTGGCCCAAAAACTTCCTACACTGATCCTTGATGTGGCCAGGCTTGCCGCAGAAATGGCAAGTCTTCAGAACAGGCCCTCCTGGCCTCTTGAACTGAGCTGGCTGATTAGGCTTGAAACCAGGCCTAACCACCGCCCTGGCCTGCTCCATAGGCCTCTTCCCAGCACCAGAAACATGTCCTCTCCTCTGACTCAGGTTCAGCTCCTGCCTCCTCGCAGCGACCAGAACCTTCTGATAAGAGTCCAGATCAGAGGAAGACACAAAACTCTTGAGCTCCAAAGCAAGTCCCTGCAGTAACCTCTGAGCCCTCTCATCAGCATCCTGCACCATCTTCGGTGCGAACCGACTCAGCCTAGTGAACTCTTGGTGGTACTGGTCCACCGTCAAGCTCCCTTGCTTCAGATCAATGAAACGCTGCAGCATCTCCTTCTTAGCAGCCTTCGGAAAAAACTCCTCATCAAACATGGACTTAAAGGTAGCCCAAGCTATCGGCTCCACCAACATCTTCTCTTCCGCATCCCACCAGTTCCGAGCATTATCCTTAAGTTGCCTCTTCGCCAAATCAACCCATCCAGCTGGGGTGATCTTGGCCATCTTCAAGTTATCCTCAATGTTCCGAATCCACTCATCGGCAGCCAGAGGACCCTCAGACCCATCAAAATATGCGGGACCCAGCTCCCGAAATTGCTTCGCTCCTGGCTCAGAGCGAGGGACATCCGGAAGAGCCCGGGCAGCTCGAGCAAGTGGAGCATTCTGGACTTGCAGGAGCACGCCCTGCTGCACTTGCATCATCTGAAGCATCATCCGCATCATCTCTCCGTTGGTGGGTTCCCGCTCAGGCTCCTCATCATGAGGGAGCGCTCCACTACCTCTACCACGGGTGAATCGCCTTCCTCCCATCTAATGACACAGAAAACGAAGCAGATTAGACTCATAGCTTATGACTCGGACGTCGAACTTAGTTTATTGGACATTCTAATATTATTATCGTTATTCCGATAATCGTAGTTACAGAAGAGGACCTGCATGGGCCACCAACAAAACCTGTCACGTCCCGCTTCCCTAAAATGGAGGCGAGACGTGAAAAGGTCCGCACGAGAGTGGAGCTGTGAAGCCCCAAACCCGATAAGCGTCAATAAGACATAAGCAGGTCCCTGTAACCACAAAAGAACAACAATAATAACACAAGGAGAGACAGAAATAAAATCGCATATCTCATAATTGTCCAACATGAAAATTAAGTTCAACATCCAGAAAAGCCACCAGGCTAAAAGAAAGAGTCTAAAGGCCCAGAACAAGGCCAACAAGAGCAACAACGTAACAAAGTATATGTGCTACGCACCGACAACAAAATAGCAGACTAAATAAAAGGGAAAACACAACGAAGACACTAGGACTGGTCCCCAGTGTCCACGTACTCCCCGTCAAACACAAGCTCGGGCTCGGCGTCAGCAAACACCTCGTCCTCAACAAGGTACTCAGGCTCGGGATCTAACATGTGTCACCCAAAAGAGTAAAGGGGCACATGTCAGCAAGTTTAAACGACTTGGGCAAGGAAACTGAAAGTAAGGAAACTATCAACCTAGCAGTTATAGTATGCATGACATGGCAGTTATAACATGAGTGCACAAGCAATACATGATGAAACAATAAGTACAAGAGAACAATTATCGGACAAGACAAGAGTAGCCAAGCTACTAACGATCTCAATCATTTCACTAGTCACATTTCAAGTTGTTTGTAGATGTTTACGCCTTACAGCTGAATGGTTTGACATTCACGCTGATTGGCCGCTTAACACTACCCCAAAACCCAGAGTTTACGCCTTACCACTGCAGTTGCTGATCGGGCAGACTCCCAGTTGATTGGCCGCTTAACTCTTACCCCCAATACCCACATGTAGACGAGCCAGGGTCCCCGCACACGAGCTCAGTAAATGAGCCAGGGTTGCCCCGCACGGGAGCTCGCATTCTAGTTCACGATTCATAAGCATTTGGCGTAGGGGTGCACCTAGCCGGAAACAAGCAATTCGGGCATTGGCTATCAACCAACACATGACCCGCTTCTGGAACACGAGCCAGGAACACAAGCATTGTAGCGAAGCTACGCAATCACGGAAACACTTAAAAAATGCAATGACATAACAATTAATTTGTGTACCGTTAATGGAAATTAAACATGACATGGTAATTGTGCAACATGATAAATGTCGAATCTAGCTTCGTTGTCAAGCTAGCTCCTAAATTTGCGCCTATGCGAGTATCATTTCGTCGCCTAGTCTCTTTTACGCCTACAACAAGCAAATGGCCTAAAACGTGGCCTAAACCCTAAGTGGCAAGTTTCACTTGCCTAGCACCGAGGATGGCGATCACGAGGGTTCGTCTCACGGATGCTAATCTACAGGGGAGTCGCTGTTATGGAGAAACAAACATCAAAACAACATTCATTTCATTAGGATTTCACAAAAACACAATGGTTTATGAAAACATCAAGAGATCGATTATTACCGTATATGGAACGGGAGAATAACGCCGAGCAACCACAGCGACGGAAGAAACGCTCCGGGGAACCTAGGGTTCAGATCTGGAAATGATTGGAGAAATTTGGAGAAATAGGGTTTTGGGGGATTTTGGGGATTTGATGAGATTTTGGGGAAGATGAGAGGTAGAATGTGTTAAGGGAGAGTTTGGATGATGGATTTTGGGCTTGGGATGAAGGAATAATGGTTTGAGGTAGTAGGGGGCTCAATGGGGGAGAAACTAGGGTTTTAGGTCGTGAGGGAGAAGAAGAAAACGTTTGGAGGGGTATTTATAGATTTTGGTGGCGGCTAGGGCAAAACTAGGGTTTCCTGCACTGCTTAGTCGGTCAAAGAACAACTATTGACCGACTAGTTTGCGAACTAGTCGGTCGGTTGACCAACGCAGACCGACTAAGTGTAAACAGTAGCTCCAGTCGAAAATCTGAACTAAGAGTTAGTCGGTCAAAGAACAACCACTGACCGACTAGTTTGACAGCTAGTCGGTCGATAAACGTTCTTAGACCGACTAAAAGTAAACAGTAACTCGGCTGTACAGAAGAACTAAGAATTAGTCGGTCTGAGTACAAAACTTAACCGACTAGTTTAACAACTAGTCGGTCGAAAGATGAACTTAGACCGACTAAGAAGGAACAGTAACTAGTATCAAAAATAGTTGATGAGTTAGTCGGTTGAAGAAGCATTGCCGACCGACTAGTTTGCAACCTAGTCGGTAAACCAACATTCTTAGACCGACTAACGATAAACAGTAACTCCTGAATAATTTAGAAAGCCAACTAGTCGGTTCAAGAAGGTTTTCCGACCGACTGGATCGTCATCTAGTCGGTCGGTGCCCCTTCTTACACCGGCTAACGTGCACCAAAAGTTCCGATATGGAGCGCAGAGCTCCAAGATCGATTCCTAAGACTCCTAGGCTTGATCTAACAATAAGATATGACCGATACGAAGCCTGTCACGAATGACTTGCTCCAAAATCGACAATTCCAAGAAAGAAGCTTAGAAAACACGACGAAACGATCGAAAATGAAAGTTACGGAGACGAAAACCACATATAAGGAGAAAATCCACCAAAACACATAATATAATATAATATATCCAGATACATGAAAACCAGTCGTTACAGTTATCCTGACGAATCTCTTCATCGGGCGTCGTACAAGGTGATGGATGATGAGTCCGTGTTCGAGGATGGTGGCGTGGCGGCGTGGCTGGCGGAGAATATTATCTTGCCCCGCGATAGGGTGGCGCTGGAGGCGGTGGAGCACGAGGGTCTGTGCGGAACCGCGGTGTTGCACGGCGTCCAGGTAGGTTTTGTAAGCCGGGTGTTGTTTGCCAGGGGATTTTATTGAACACCCTAAATAGGTTCTCTTTTTTGTGCAGGCCATCAATTTGATGCTTGGAGTGATGAGGTACATGCCGGCCATACATAAGGCCGAGGGTGCCATAGCTATAGTGGCGGCCGAGTTTGCCGCCTTTCGTAAGAGTGCTGGTGAGGGATTGGCGAAGGAGAGGGAGCGGTGCGGCCGGTATGAGGCGGAGGTAGAGCGCCTGAAGGCAGTCCTGGCCGATCATGAGGTGCAGGTGACCGCGACTAGAGAGAGGTCGAAGGAGCTGGAGGAGGCCCTTGGGAAGGAGGAAGTGTGTGCGGAGGGTCTGTCGGGTCGTGCAAAGGCCGCCGAGGAGGAGTTGGCTCGCAAGGTCGAGGAATTTCGCTCGTACCAAGACGCGACCGTCATCCCCGCCCTCGCAGATGCGATGTCCCGGGGCATGGAGACAGGCCGGGCGGAGGGGTGGGAGGCCTGCTTGGTCCGGATAAAGGAGAAGGTTGCGGGCCTGTCCCCGCCCGTTGAGCTCGACCTCGACGGTCTCACAGCTTGCAGCGACGAGGAGGAGGGGGACGGCGAGCGGGTGATCGGCGAGGGAAGGGAGGACGTCGAGGTAGAGACCGGCGAGGGAGGGGAGGATGTCGAGGCAGAGACCGGCGGGGTGCGGGGAGATTCCCCCAATGGGGACGGGAAGGATGTCGCGACTGGAGGATGTCGCGACTAGCGGATGTGCCGTAGGCGCGGGGAATGTAACCGAGTAGTTTTGTATAGGTGTTAAGTGATTCGGGTTCAATATTACATATTTAACCCCCCATTTAGCACTATTTTGTGCTCAGGTGATGCTACATTGTTCTCTAATTCATACGTATTTTGTACACAATTATTTATTAGAGAAAACACTTAATTTGAGCACAAAACAGCAATTAATGAAGTATTTCTGCACTTTTTATATTTTTCCTAGCTTGGTCTCGATCTCACGATTCCAACGACTATTTATTTGTATTTTTCTGAGATCTGTGCTAATTACTATGAATTTTTGAATACAGAATACCATTTAAAGGGAGAAATACGCTCGAAAATATGGAAATACGGACGGCAACCATTCAGAAGCCGCCACGTGTCACAATCTCGTCGTCTCCCGCCGCATCCAACGGCGCTGATCGACGTCGCTCGTATTTAACTCGCAGGCGACGTGGAAATTTCGTGACCGTTGGATCTCGATCCAACGGTCGATCGCAGCTGAGGTCGAAGAAGTCGGAAGTGGCGATTCGTGGGACACGTGGCACAATTGTGGCCGCTGGATCTCAATCCAACGGCCCGGAGACTTATCAAGAGCAGCTCAGCTTGGGCTACGTGGCTTTATCGGGACCGCCTATCCTCCATCGGATGGCGAACATGCACTCCGCGTCGAAGGCATTTCAAACGAGCGAAGAAGCCACGCGGCATCCATCCGCGCTCGTTGATGGCGATCCGACGGCCAAAAATCGCCCCGCAATATGAAACGAGATGATCTCACTCGCGCGACGTGGCGGAACTGAGTCCGTTCATCTCACGATCCAACGGTCACGATGAATCCGATTCGGTTTCAGAAGTGTTAGCGGAGCGGACGAAGTGAAGCGGATCCGATAGCCACGTGTCAACACCACATCCAATCCCGCTTTGATCGTGCGGCCGTGGATTGATCCGCTCGAGATGAGCGGCTGGGATGCATTCGGGTGCGGGTTTCAAACCCAATAAGCTTCTAAAACCCGCAATCTTATTATTTAAGCGTATTCCTAGGGTTTTTGGGCGGATACAAGCAGATTTGGGGCGTATTGGAGGCTCTAGGAGCCGTATTTTCCCCCTGAAAAATTCTGTAAAATTCCAGAGGCTTGTATTATTATTTTCAGAGAGTTTGAAGTCTTTTCAAGGAGAATTGGTGATATATTTCTTAACTTAAACCCCTTATTTGATGCTTTTCTACCGTATTTTGCTATAATCTTGATGTATTTTGCCATGAAACTTGTTTATTCTTGCACCATGAGTAGCTAAATTGTTATTGCGCATGATATGGAGTAGGTAGGGGCTATGATTTGTGTTAGTTTGGTTGTATTCCATGTGCTAAATCGTTAAACGTCGCTAAAATTGTAATCTTTGTTCGTAAATCGACTTTTTCAGATTCCAAAAGAATTGATTTAGTTGATGATCGCCCCAAAAGGGTGAGTTTTGATCTCCCCAAAAGGGAGTTTCATACCGTAGTTTTGATCTCTCCAAAAGAGAGTTTTATATCGTATTATAACTTTAGCGACGATCTTATTGAATATCGTGTTTTAACCCCTAAAAGGGCATCTTCCGATGAATTGCTCCCAAAAGGAGAATTCATTGAGTTATATTGGGTATTTTCCCGTGAATTGCTCTCAAAAGGAGAATTCATTGCGTTATACCTATCAACCAAATTAATACGAATCATTGATCCTAACGAACCTATACCATGTGCATACTTTTTATAGATATTTGTTCTCACGTATTTTCCTTGTTCGTATCATTCACGTATCCCCATTCACACCACCATCACCACCATTAAAAGTGTTTAGTTTCTCTTCGTTGGCTTTCTATTTGATTTGAATTATGGTTGCAACAGATTTCTTCCCGTGGATTCGACATCTGGACTCCCAGATTTTACTACTTGTACGTACTCTTGCACTTGAGAGAGAGCACCTTTTCGGTCCCACCAAGTTTTTGGCGACGTTGCCGGGGAGGAATGGTTTGTGACTACGGTTTATTTCATTTAGAGGACCTTCGGTGAGATCTTTCCACTGTACTGTACATAAATTTTTTTTTATTATTTTATTTTAATTTTTAAAAATGCAGTATATGAATTTTTATTGCACGAACAATCTGTATGATGCAAGGTACGCTAATGCACACAAACATAGGATGAAAAAGCTCAAAATTGTTAATTTTAATCAAACTGACTGTGAAACTTTCTTTCAGGCCTGGAGGAGGTTCACAGACCTAATATCGAGCTATCCGCAGCATGGGTACACAAAGAACGAGCTTATGGAGTTCTTCCTAGATGGACTACAACCCCAGCAACAGGAATTCTTGGGTGTCATGACGCCGATAGAGGCGTGGGAATACATGGAGTCTCTGCGAGAAAATGAAGAAGATATGGAAGAGACTTCAGAGAGCGATTCAACGGAGCCTTCGTGCCTTGATCAAGAAGAGCAAAGCGTAGACGTACCTTTGCAATCCTTGAAAGAGGACGCTTACCTGATTATTCAGACACAGGAGGCCACATCCCTTCAATTCCAAGAGAATTTTCTTGCTCGGAGTCGACAGATTCAAAAATCTTTTGAAAATCTTAATTTGATTGCCACTTGCTTAGAAGAAAATAATCATTTTGATATTCAACCTCAAGAATCTAATACGAACTTATCTTCTATTGCAGGTATATCAAGCGAGCCATGTCACGTTGAAGACATGGATATAAATATACACATGGCAGAAAGTATGTGCAAAAGAGAGGACGAGCTAGCAATTTTGGATGAACGCGAGGAGGAGACAGCTAGGGACAAGGGTTTTGAGATTATCGCCATGGATTCAGAACCATGCCCTCCTCCAGTTTTATCCCAAAATCATTTATCCCTCTCCCCATTTACCGAGCATCGTACAGAGAGTAGTGCAAATCTTTCAGGGAGTAGTCGTCAACTTGCTTTAATTCATTTCACTTATTTTGATGACTACGTGTGGAATAATTTTATTGAAAGGAATCTTAAATTAATTTGGACTGACATAACTCATCTCTCGCAGGACATTGGCAAACAACTTATAGAGATGCTTGGAGTTGTGTTGCTGTGGTCCAAATTAGTTTTTGGAGGAAGAATAATCGCCGAGGAGCGCAAGGAGCAAATTGAACAACTTCCTCCACAATTAAAGATTCGGGATCCGCCATTTGATCACGGTGTGTTCTTTCCAGTAGTGTAGTTTTTATATGCTTTCTAGGTTGCTTGCTTGAATAAACTCGTACCTCTTCCGACATTGAGGACAATGTCCATCTTTAGTTGGAGGGTGTGTATGAGACCTTAGGATTTTTTTTGAGAAGAATAAATCACCAAATCTCATCCTTTTAAAACTCCTTCATATGCCTCAAATGCGGATGATTATACATGAATCGTGTTCTTAAAATTGTTTGCGGCCTGAGTTAATTATTTTTCCTTCATGGAATTACTCGTTAATATGATATTCATGAAAATTTTCAATTTCCATGATTAATATCTCGAAATAGTTTGAATTTATCTCATGCATGCTAATGTGATGAAAAAGCTTAAGTATACACGATTTATTAGAAAAGTTTTCAAGTTAAAGAGGAATTTGGCCTTTGTTATTAATGTTTATATTCATGTTGATGGGTTTTGAGTTGCTTACAAAAACATGAAGAAAAGAAAAATGAATGAGAAATGAAATGAAAGAAAATGAACGAATAAGTATGTCACTAATAAATAACTTGGCTGGCTCGAGTAGTACAGTACGGGGGGTCCTTTTTGGCCTAATGCCCTATTATCGTCTGATTTGGGAGCCATTGACAGGAAACTCATTCATTTGATGGAGCGATCCAAGTTAAACATTTTTCTGCGAATGTTGCTTGATGCGCGTTACGCGGAACGAATAAAAGAAAAGAAATAGTGAATATACTAAGCTACTTCAATACCCATGTCTTGAACGATTGTTTTGATAGGCCAATTCCTTGGAAACAAGAAAACTAGAACAAAACGACGTGTTATACTTTCGCTTGCGCAAAACGATGCTTGCATGTTATTTATTCATACTAAATTAGAGAAAATATCATGAGATTGATTTTGTTCATGGATGTGTATATTGATGGTCAAGATCATGTTGGAATACGTATTATTGAGCCATGCCATGAGTAATTTGAAAGAACTTTGTCACGCCCCGCTTCCCAAAAAGGTCGGAGGCGAAGCGTGACGAAGGCCCGCTTAGGCCAGGGCTAAGAGCCCGGACCCAATAAGCGTCTGTAGTATTCCATAGCGAAAGTACAGGTCCCTGCAAGTTAGTACGAAATAACAAAAGTACTGAAAAGAAACATTTCATTTTATTCCAAAATTTATCATCAAAGTACTGAGAGTCTAAAAGAAATGCCGAAACCGGCTACAACTGCTGAAAGGGAAACTAATGGTGCAAGCACCCAACTTAGACGAGAAAGTAAGAGTGCTACGCACCCAACTCAAACTGAAATAGATAACTCTGGAACAGCAACAGAAGATCTCTAACTCTGATCGTCCTCTGGATCGTACACCGGATCAGCGCCCTCCGGCTCCAAGTCAACTGGCAAGTCCGCCTCGTACTCGTACTCTGGCTCCACACCTGACGTACATCACCAAAAGAGGGAAACTGTACGTCAGGTAAAGTCTACACAAACTGTCAGAATCTACTGCAAGTGTATCAACTATTAACAATGATTTACTGGTTGTTTTAGCATGCTGGGGTTATGACTGAGTAACGAAAAGTAGCGTAGCAGGAAAAGTAAACGTAGCAAGCAGTAGACGTAGCGTGTGCTACCGACTACGGGACTAACCTACAGGTGTCAAGACAAGACGGGACGTGATGGGACCGGACAGGACAAGACGGGACAGGACAAGTAAGACACGAAAGGGTTCACGCCTTACGGTTCGAGGGGGATCAGACCCTCTTACCGTGCGCACGCTCAACCCAACCCCAAACCCAGGAACTCAGGACAAGATTTACAGGGATCATTTCCGCTAGGGAAACATCCGAAACGCCCGAAGGCTTTTTGTGTAACAGGGATCACTTCCGCAAGGAAAGCATCCGAAACGCCCGAAGGCTTTTTGTAACAGGGATCACTTCCGCGGAGGGAAGCATCCGAAACGCCCGAAGGCTTTTTGTGTAACAGGGATCACTTCCGCAAGGAAAGCATCCGAAACGCCCGAAGGCTTTTTGTAACAGGGATCACTTCCGCGGAGGGAAGCATCCGAAACGCCCGAAGGCTTTTTGTATAACAGGACACGACATGACAAGTGTAGGGAAAGTTATTCTAGGGTGTCCACACGCACACACACGCAAGATAGTCCTATGATGTCAGCAGTTTATTGTTGTCAGGCTCAGACTTCGTCGTCAAGTCTGAGCCGTCACGGGTCGTCCCGGACGCTATCATTTCACATCCGGTTCTCATCACACACAATCTAACAGTTCTACAAACTAGAACTAAGGCACGGTCAAAACGCAAGTGGATACACTTGCCTGGAATGGCGAGTGTGTCGTCTGTCTGGGGCGTCTCGTCCAGTCGTCGCGTCCGCGGTAGTCCGTCTGAAAAAGGATCACGGCGACGGTGTCAAGTCGCGATTTTCGTCAAATCCTATTTAGGTTCATTTCTAAGTTAGGCGTGGCTACCCTAACCGTCACAAGTCAAGTTGTCCGATCAGCCTATCCGACGATTCTACCCTATGTGCACAGTCAAAAGTCCAAACGTCGGCCTACGGTTACACATCGATTTAAGAGAGCAGAAACTAAATTTAGTGAGTTAAGTTGCCATTTTTAGTTATGTTTTCAGTTTTGGCTACGGTTTGGGTTGCGCTACGAGTTTCGGGAACTAACCTCTCCGGGGCTTGGCGCGAACGGGAAGTAGAGTCTGAACGGTGACCGATCTGATTGGCACGGCTACGGATCGTCTTCTAGCGGTGTCTCGGCTACGGGCAGCGTAGCCAGACACGTTCTGGTAGTGGTCAGAGAGTACGGACAGCGGCTAGGGGCTGGACAGCGGGCAGGAGTGTCGGGATGGCGTTCTACGGCTTCCGGGAAACCGTAACAACAACTCGGGGCGAACGGTTCGTCGAACGCTACGCCTACGATGTCGAGAGTCGTAAGAAGCGTTCGTGACGTCGATGAATACCCCCAGAAGGTGTAGGAGGCTGTCGGAGGGCTCCAACAGCGAGGGGATACGAAGAGTTCTCGGCGACGCGTCGGTACGGCGTCAAACACGCAAAACAGCGATCAAACTCGCTGTTTCAGGGAGTTTCGCGGCCTGGGGTCGCTGCCAACGGCTAGAGGAGGCAGAGGGGGGTTCACGGCGACGGCGAGGGGGCTCCGGCGGCGACAGAAGCGGCGGCGGCGGCCGTGGCGAGTTGCTGCTGCTGCTGTGCTCGTTTCAGGCGACTGCGGTGGTTTCCAGCGACGAGGGGCGGCGCACGGAGTCGCAGGCGAGAGAGGGGAGTCGGGGTAGGCTGCTGGAGATGATCGGCGGCGGCAGCAGCCTCCGGCGTGGGCTCAGGTGGGAGAGGAAGAGGGGTTTACGTGAGAGGCTTGGACTTCCTAGGGCCGGCGCAAAATTCTTGCGGCTGTGAAAAATTTTGAGGAAACTTAGGGTTTTCTTTATAGGGTGGGGCCCACGTGACTAAGGGAGAGGTCACGTGAGGGGGCTGCCTATTAGGGTTAGTTAGGGTTTAATAGGGTTAAATTGTTCGGGGTAATCTTGTAATTAACTGGCTCTATTAGTGCACAAGGGTCAAACGGTGTCCAAAAATTATGAGAAAAATACCGGGGCGACCGGGGCGACGAGAGAAAGAAGTCAGAAGAGACGGATTACAATTTCGATGACTAGAAATGAAATTAAAAATAAAAACGCCTCAAGTCAAAAGTGAGACACGCGACGTCTCCTCAGATAAAATCAAATCGTGGGCGAACGGCCCGTGAATTGACGTTGCAAATCAACACGACAAATGTGGTACTCTCAGAGAGGGTCACAATGACATATCACACGATAGGATTTGGAAACAAACAAAGTCTGAAATAAATACGTGCACGGTCAAACGCACATGCACAAAGAAATTACGATCAGAAACCGACCGTTACATCCTCCCCAACTTAGAAATGATTTCGTCCTCGGAATCAACATCAGGCACTGCTCGGGAAAAGATGCGGAAAGCGCTCTCTCATATCATCTTCACGCTCCCAGGTGGACTCTCCAGGTGGTCCATGACGCCACATCACTCTCACCAGGTCGACTACCTTATTCCTTAACTGCTTCTATCGACGGTCCAAAATCTGCACAGGCTGCTGGTCATATGTCAGATCCGGGCGAACTGTAATCTCTGAGAAGTCAACCGTGTGCGATGGATCACTGACGTACCGACGTAGCTGAGATACGTGGAAAACGTCGTGAACTCCCTCCAAAGATGGTGGCAGAGCAAGGCGGTAGGCCACTGCTCCCACACGCTCTAGCACATCAAACGGCCCAATATACCTTGGGCTCAGCTTTCCCTTCTTCCCGAAACGAATAACTCCGCGGTTCGGAGAAATCTTCAGGAAGACGTGATCTCCAGGCTGAAACTCCAAGGGTCTCCTCTTGGCATCAGCCCAATGCTTGAAGCGATCCTGTGCAACTCTGAGCTTCTCCCTGATGTCCCTCACGACATCCACAGCTTCCACTATCATCTCGGGACCCAACAGCTCCCGATCACCGATGTCATCCCAGCTCAGTGGCGAACGACATTTCCTTCCATATAAGGCAGCAAACGGTGCCATACCAATGCTCGCCTGGTAACTGTTGTTATATGAAAACTCCACCAAGTGAAGATGGTCCTCCCAAGAACCCTTCAAATCGAGCGTACAAGCTCGCAGCATATCCTCCAGGATCTGAATAGTCCTCTCGGACTGGCCATCAGTCTACGGGTGGTACGCCGTGCTGAAACTCAGACTCGTACCCAAATTCTCCTGCAGACTTCTCCAGAACTGAGATGTGAACCTCGTGTCTCGGTCAGACACAATGCTCACAGGGACTCCATGTAAGCGTACAATCTCCTGCACGTACACGGTCTACATCACGACCATTTCAAAGAGAAAATCAAAATGGAAGTAAAGGTAGGAACGAAAATTTACCTCCAGATATTTTCTCACCAAAGCTTCCGTAGACTGGCCCACTCGGAAAGGAATAAAGTGCGCAGACTTGGTCAACCGATCCACGATCACCCAAACTGCGTCGTTCTGCCTCGGGGTCCGAGGTAAACCAGTCACGAAGTCCATCGTAATATGTTGCCACCTCCACTCCGAAATGGGAAGCGGTTGCAGCAACCCAGCAGTACGATGGTGCTCAGCCTTCACCTGTTGGCATATCAGGCACTTTGCAACGCTCCGTGCCACGCTCCTCTTCATGCCAATCCACCAATAATTCAGACGGAGGTCCTTATACATCTTGGTGCCTCCATGATGTATAGAATATAGCGAGCTATGAGCCTCGCTCAACAGCTCCTCACGGACGTCACCTGCAGGTACACAAAGCCTACTGCCGTATCGCAGTGAACCGTCCTCATGAATCACGAACTCCGTCCGTAGTCCAGCTTCGACCTGCCTCCTGATCCTCTGTAGCTTCGGATCTCCCGCCTGTGCTGCCTTGATCCGATCCACGATTGTGGACTGAATCTACAGATTCATGAACGAACGAACCACACCAGGTAGGACAACCTCCAAATCCATCTCCCTCAGCTCCTGCTGAATCCTCCAGTCTGCTGCAAGCATCATCGCAGTAGGAAGTCTACTCAAGGCATCCGGCACTACGTTCACCCTCCCCGGATGATACTGCAAATCAATCTCGTAGTCAGCCATGAGCTCTAATCATCGCCTCTGACGCATGTTGAGCTCCTTCTGCGTAAAGATGTACTTCAAGCTCTTGTGATCGGTGAAAATCTTCACACTCTCACCTAGCAAGAAGTGCCTCCAAATCTTCAGTGCAAAAATTACTGCTGCCAACTCCAGATCGTGTGTCGGGTAATTCTTCTCATGAGTCCTCAACTGACGAGAAGCGTACGCGACCACATGGCCATGCTGATGCAAGACGCATCCTAGGCCCTTCCCTGAAGCATCACAATAAACTTCGAAGCCTCCGCTTCGATCCGGTACTGCCAACACCGGAGCCGTGGTCAATCTCGCCTTCAAGATACTGAAGGCCTCCTCACAAGCATCTGACCAAATAAACTCCTCGTCCTTCCTCGTCAGCTTCATCATCGGCTCCGCAATCTTCGAGAAATCCTTGATGAACCGCCGATAATAGCCCGCTAAACCCAGAAAACTCCTGATGTCGGAAGCTGACTGCGGAGTCGGCCAATCTCTGACTGCTCTGACCTTCTCCGGATCCACAGATATGCCATCACCGGACACCACATGTCCCAGGAATGCGACTCTGTCCAGCCAGAACTCGCACTTGCTATACTTGGCATAAAGCTTATGCCGCCTCAACGTCTCCAACACTGTCCTCAGATGACAGCTGTGCTCCTCCTCCGACTTCGAATAAATAAGAATGTCATCAATGAAGATGACAACAAACTTGTCCAGGAAGTCATAGAATATTAAGTTCATCAAATTCATGAACACCGCTGGAGCATTGGTCACGCCAAACGGCATGACCACAAACTCATAATGTCTGTACTTCGTCCGGAAAGCCGTCTTCTGAACATCGTCCTTCTTCACCTTCAACTGGTGGTATCCACTCTTCAAATCCAACTTCGAGAAGACCCTCGATCCTCCAAGCTGGTCGAAGATATCGTCGATGCGCGGCAGCGGGTACTTATTCTTCACGGTGACAGCATTCAGTCCTCGATAGTCCACGCACATCCTGCGGGACCCATCCTTCTTCTTCACGAGCAAAACAGGTGCACCCCAGGTGACACACTGGGGTGGATGAAACCCTTCTGCAGCAACTCATCCAACTGCTTCCGCAGCTCCTCGAGCTCAGCGGGAGCCATACGGTACGGCGCCTTCGATATCGGTTGCGCTCCCGGCATAAGATCAATACCAAACTCTAAGGCTCGGTCGGGTGGCAAACCTGATATATCCTCCGGGAAGACGTCGTCGTAGTCTCTGATGACTGCTGGTCGCTCGATCTCCATCTCCATCTGCATGGCTGTAACAATCGGCACCTCCAGCTTGGCCTGAAATCTGATGGGCCCAAGCGACTCATCTCTGCTGCGGAACTCGAACTCCGGATGACCTGGAATCCGGAACACCACCCTCTTACTGTGACAATCGATCGAGGCGTGGAAATCTCCCAACCAATCGATGCCAAGAACGGCATCAAAATGTGGCAGGTCGTGGACAATGAAATCTGCAAAGAGCTCGTGTCCACTGACCACCAAAGGAATCGATCTACATCCCAAGTTCACTGTCACCACTCCGTTCCCTGTGGTGATGTCCCAACACTTGGGAAGTGTATGGGTGGGAATGGAGTGTCTTGTCACGAATCTCTGGGATAAGATGCACATGGATGCACCGGAGTCGAACAAGGCCAAGGCCGGGTGAGAATACACTAGAATGGTGCCTAAGATATCAAAAGGAACTACGGTCAAACCAAGCTACTCTAACAAACAAGTCAACAAGCAAGACTAACAATTTAAAAGCTAAACTATAAAATGAAAAACTAGCATCAAATAGTTACCTGCAATAACTCCATCCAGCTCCTCAGTCTCCAAAGCCGTCATGGTGTAAGCCGGCCTCTTGGGCTGCGCTGCTCTCTGAAACATCTGCCTCTGTGGCACCAAGGGTGGCCCACGAACGGCAGGTCCTCTCTGAACTAGAGCAGGCGCTCTCATCTGCAGCGGGGCTGGCGCTCCAACTACAGCATGACGGGCTCTCGGACAATCCTTCGCAGCATGCGAGGCATCTCCGCAAACTAGGCACAGTCCCATCTTCTTCCGACAATCCTTCTGAACGTGTCCTGGCTTCCCGCAGTAATGACACGGTCCCTTGCTCTGACTCTGAATGGGTGCTCCAGGCCTCTTAAATGGTACTGTCTGAACTGGCCTCATCGCCGGCCTAGCAGGTGGCCGATACTGCTCCATAGGACGCTTCCCCTTATCAGCTGGAGGGTCAGGTAGGAGCGAAATAAGCTCATGATTCTTCGCAGCATCCAGCACCTCTCTCATAGTCGTGAAACTCGCCGAAGACATAGAAGCCTGAATCTTCGGACGCAGTCCCTGCCGGAAACGATCAGCTCGCTTCTCCTCCTTCTTCACCATATGCGGAGCAAAGCGACTCAGCATCTCAAACTCCGCCTCATACTCCTCGACGGTCATGTTCTCCTGCTTCAGATCTATAAACCTGCTCAGCAGCTCCCTCCTAGTAGTCTTGGTGAAATACTTTGTCCTGAACATAGACCTGAAGATTTTCCAATCCACTGGCTTCTCCAGACGCCTCTCCTCAAGGCGCCACCAGTTCCTCGCATTCTCCGTCAGCTGCATCTTCGCTATCTCCACTCGGGTATCGTCTGGAATCTTCACAGCAATTAACTTCTCCTCAGTGCTCTGGATCCACTCGTCAGCAGCTAGTGGTCCCTCCTTCCCCGAAAATGTCCTCGGCTGGAGCTCGTTGAACTGCTTCACTCCTGGAGCAGCTCGAGGGGCAGGTGGAGGTGGCGGTGGTGCAACTGGAGCAGCCTGGGCAGCACGCTGGGACTGCTGAACCAACTGATGCTGCACCTCCAGCATCTCTCTCATCACGCCCAGAACCTGACGGAAGTCTCCGCTCTGATCTTCCTGAATCCCATCTCCAGAGCTCCCCGATCGGGTAACACGTCGTCCTGCCATCCTATTGACAGAAAGACTCGGATTAGACTCGTACAATTTCCGGATGATAATAATAAAATGAAATTTAATACTTCAATTATTCCGTACTCGCAGAAGAGGGGACCTGCATGGGCCACCACTAAAACCTGTCACGCCCCGCTTCCCAAAAAGGTCGGAGGCGAAGCGTGACGAAGGCCCGCTTAGGCCAGGGCTAAGAGCCCGGACCCAATAAGCGTCTGTAGTATTCCATAGCGAAAGTACAGGTCCCTGCAAGTTAGTACGAAATAACAAAAGTACTGAAAAGAAACATTTCATTTTATTCCAAAATTTATCATCAAAGTACTGAGAGTCTAAAAGAAATGCCGAAACCGGCTACAACTGCTGAAAGGGAAACTAATGGTGCAAGCACCTAACTTAGACGAGAAAGTAAGAGTGCTACGCACCCAACTCAAACTGAAATAGATAACTCTGGAACAGCAACAGGAGATCTCTAACTCTGATCGTCCTCTGGATCGTACACCGGATCAGTGCCCTCTGGCTCCAAGTCCACTGGCAAGTCCGCCTCGTACTCGTACTCTGGCTCCACACCTGACGTACAGCACCAAAAGAGGGAAACTGTACGTCAGGCAAAGTCTACACAAACTGTCAGAATCTACTGCAAGTGTATTAACTATTAACAATGATTTACTGGTTGTTTTAGCATGCTGGGGTTATGACTGAGTAACGAAAAGTAGCGTAGCAGGAAAAGTAAACGTAGCAAGCAGTAGACGTAGCATGTGCTACCGACTACGGGACTAACCTACAGGTGTCAAGACAAGACGGGATGTGACGGGACCGGACAGGACAAGACGGGACATGGCAAGTAAGACACGAAAGGGTTCACGCCTTACGGTTCGAGGGGGATCAGACCCTCTTACCGTGCGCACGCTCAACCCAACCCCAAACCCAGTAACTCAGGACAAGATTTACATGGATCATTTCCGCTAGGGAAACATCCGAAACGCCCGAAGGCTTTTTGTGTAACAGGGATCACTTCCGCAAGGAAAGCATCCGAAACGCCCGAAGGCTTTTTGTAACAGGGATCACTTCCGCGGAGGGAAGCATCCGAAACGCCCGAAGGCTTTTTGTGTAACAGGGATCACTTCCGCAAGGAAAGCATCCGAAACGCCCGAAGGCTTTTTGTAACAGGGATCACTTCCGCGGAGGGAAGCATCTGAAACGCCCGAAGGCTTTTTGTATAACAGGACACGACATGACAAGTGTAGGGAAAGTTATTCTAGGGTGTCCACACGCACACACACGCAAGATAGTCCTATGATGTCAGCAGTTTATTGTTGTCAGGCTCAGACTTCGTCGTCAAGTCTGAGCCGTCACGGGTCGTCGCGGACGCTATCATTTCACGTCCGGTTCTCATCACACACAATCTAACAGTTCTACAAACTAGAACTAAGGTACGGTCAAAACGCAAGTGGATACACTTGCCTGGAATGGCGAGTGCGTCGTCTGTCCGGGGCGTCTCGTCCAGTCGTCGCGTCCGCGGTAGTCCGTCTGAAAAAGGATCACGGCGACGGTGTCAAGTCGCGATTTTCGTCAAATCCTATTTAGGTTCATTTCTAAGTTAGGCGTGGCTACCCTAACCGTCACAAGTCAAGTTGTCCGATCAGCCTATCCGACGATTCTACCCTATGTGCACAGTCAAAAGTCCAAACGTCGGCCTACGGTTACACATCGATTTAAGAGAGCAGAAACTAAATTTAGTGAGTTAAGTTGCCATTTTTAGTTAGGTTTTCAGTTTTGGCTACGGTTTGGGTTGCGCTACGAGTTTCGGGAACTAACCTCTCCGGGGCTTGGCGCGAACGGGAAGTAGAGTCTGAACGGTGACCGATCTGATTGGCACAGCTACGGATCATCTTCTAGCGGTGTCTCGGCTACGGGCAGCGTAGCCAGACACGTTCTGGTAGTGGTCAGAGAGTACGGACAGCGGCTAGGGGCTGGACAGCGGGCAGGAGTGTCGGGATGGCGTTCTACGGCTTCCGGGAAACCGTAACAACAACTCGGGGCGAACGGTTCGTCGAACGCTACGCCTACGACGTCAAGAGTCGTAAGAAGCGTTCGTGACGTCGATGAATACTCCCAGAAGGTGTAGGAGGCTGTCGGAGGGCTCCAACAGCGAGGGGATACGAAGAGATCTCGGTGACGCGTCGGTACGGCGTCAAACACACAAAACAGCGAGCAAACTCGCTGTTTCAGGGAGTTTCTGTAGGGAAATATGCCCTCAGATCATTTGTATTTGATGCAAATGATAATAGGGACTAAATTGCATATGATGCAAAAAAAAGATTAAATGTGTTTTAAATAGTTTAAGACAATATTTAATAATTTAAACGTAAGGAAAAGTTCACGGGTAAGACGGGAATGTCCCGGTCTACGCCCAGGTTCGAACGGCGTCCAAATCGGACGCCAAATGCTCTAGTTATAGCCAAAACGACAAAGACCCCAAGCCCATTTTATATCAGCCCCTTGGGCTTATTAAATAAACAAGGGGGGCTTCTGCCCGGCCCATTGGGCCGGGCGTGCAGAATGAGGCGCCCCGAAAGGGGCGCCTGTCATTGTTGCGCCCGCAGGGCGCTCTGAGCGCCCTGCCTGGCGCGTGCTTGGCACGCGCCTGCGGGCGCGTGCCTGGCACGCGCCCCTGCGGGCTGCGCGCGCTCAGTGCGGTGGGGCCCATATTCTGGGCCCCACGTCTAGGGTTCTGAACCCGAGGCTTTTGACGGCTGCAGTTTTGTTAAAACGTGACTTTGGGCTGACCTTTGGACACTCAATTGGAGGGTCAAACGACCTCCGATTGACGAACGGTTTTTTCCTATGCGTTCACCGTTGAACGCTTGTCGTATTGATAGGTTGTATCAATCTTGAAGCTCAACGGTGAGTGAGTTAAAATTCACGGAAGTTTGCACTTTGTGAAGTGCAAACTAACTTGATTTAATTGACTCTAATTTTAGTCCCACATCGGAAATTGAGAAAAAGGGAGAGTCCGCCGCCTATATAAATAGGGGTCTGCTCTCCTCCTCAAAAGTCGTCCCAAGCTCTAGATCTGAGCGGCTCTCAAAAATGTTGGAGCACGCTCGTATCTAGGCTTAAATTAATATTTCTCCCCTCCCTATAAATTTCTGCCTTACTCCTGAGGGCTCTAGCAAAGCCACAAAGGAGTTCGGATTCAGATCCGAAATCTAGGCGGAGGTTTCACTCGCGTGAAACTTTCTGGAGCAAGTGGTTGGCTCGGCGACGAGAAGTTGCTGGGATCGGCGCAAGTGGTTGCTGGGATCGGAGCGGTTCGTGCGGGAAGGGCAATTGATTGCCTTCGGTAACACTTTTGCTGCAAGGCAAGAGTTACGGGTATGTTGAGTTTTCTCAACTTTAGTTTTAATTAATGTGCATTATTTTATTGCAGTAGCTATAGTAGTTAATTAGATAGTAGTATCCTCAGGGGTTGGTCTGGACCCAACCCCGGGATAGTAGCGTTTTCTTGGCTCGGGTTTTATGAAGATAGGGCTAGTTTATATAAAGTGTTTATATAAAGTTTTTCTTTTTATTTTTCTGCTTCCGCTGCGTTAATTTTGTGCAAGGTTGTCCAACCTTCGCTCTCAAGTAGGGCGAAGGACGGACAATGCACTAGTCGAAAGAGAGCCCTTGGATCAGATAAAACCCATCATTGGTATCAGAGCCAGACTACATAGACTATCTAAATACTGCTTTTATGAAATGCATGTTATTAAAACTTGTAGTTAGTCTTGAACTAACTATATGTTGGTTTTCAAATTTTTCGAAAATTGTTTTGAAAACCAAGATTAGATCTTTTTTAATTATGTGATAATTAATGTCTTTATGTTTCTTTTTGCTTTTATTTGATAAATGCTATAAGAAAGACTTGTAGGAATAGCCATTAAAATTCATTTAAATCTTTAATCTGATTAAATTTAAATGACTAGCTTTGGCTATGTTTTAAAATGTTGTTCACAATATTTTAAATAACACATCCTAATGAATGATTAGGATTGTCCCTTGTTTGTTGAAACAATTCTGATGTGATTTATTAAAATCATATAGTTGATAGGTTTCTAATAAAAGTTATGAAACACATCCTAATAATTTTGAATTATAGGTTATGACTAGTTGATAGGATTAACTAGTTAAATAAATCATAACAACCAGATTAAATCAATATAACACTTTTTATCATTAGCACTTTCAATGGAGAATGGTATGGGTAGGTAGTTAGGGAAGGTGTTGTGGATCGACTCAGCTTTGCTGGGCGCAAGTGATCCTGCCCGGCCCTAACCCTGGTCATGCCCGCTTGTACCGCAAAGTTGCTGATAATAAAATGTGTTAGCTTTGGTTATATCTAGTCAATGCGTTGTAAATCTTGTTAAAGATTAATTCGTATCCCTCCTTGATTTTTGAGCTTTGTAACTCAAAGAAAACATTTATAGTTGTTGAGTCTCCTCAAGCTATGACATGTTTTTCTTCAAGGAACAAACTCCAACATACATGTGATGTAGTCTGGACTTGACCCAAATCGATGCGTCGGGTCTCCTCGAGCATCGATCTAAGTCAAATCTGAACACGAAATCAAGGGTCTGACTAGACCAGTCATTATGATTAGTTGAGTCTCCTCAAGATCATAAGTAACTGTGGGTAAGAATCGATAGGGAGTCACATGTGATGTGATTGACTAAGAGTTAGTCTACCAATCATGGAACCAATCAACTTGTTGAGTCTCCTCAAGGTTGTGAGGTTCATGATGATTGGGTCCCTCTTTCACTATATTTTAGATATTAAAATTCGTTCATTTCCGAGAATGATCGTAAAATAGTGGGAGACCATAGTTAATTAAAAACCATATTAACTATATTATTTTATCATGAAATACACTAAATTCATTCTATGTCTTTTGCAGCATGAAAACGAATATGAATCTTATCCTGAATAATAAATTGACTGGTTTAAATATTGATTGCTTAGAAAACTTTGGGCTTAACGGAGAGAAGAAAGGACATATTGATGTCTCGACTTCTAAGGTATTAGTTATACAGAGTATAGTCCTTTCTGTAACTTCTAACGCATGGGTATTGGATACTGGTGCGGGTACTTACATTTGTAATTCGTTACAAGGTATGAGCAAATTTAGAAACTTAAGAAAGGACGAAATAGTTCTTCAAGTTGGTAATGGAGCTAATGTAGCTGCTAAAGCCGTAGGAGACCTAAAGCACACCTTGGCAAACGGTGCCACATTGTTTTTGAAACAATGTTATTATATACCAAATTTTCTATGCAACGTTATTTCCATTTCGGCTTTGGCCAAAGACGGATATAAATTTACCATTAATGAATCTGTTATGAACATTTTCTTTAATGATAAATTGATGGGATTTGGAACAATGAATAATGGTGTATACACTCTGTCTAATGACGTTGTGTTAAGTGTTAACACACGAAAACGTAAGGAATCTAGTTTTAATGAAACTTTCCTTTGGCACTGTAGACTAGGCCATATCGGAGAGAAAAGACTTAGCAAGTTGCATAAAGAGGGGTCTCTTGACCTCTCGAATTATGAGTCGTACGACACTTGCGAGTCTTGTCTCAAAGGTAAAATGGCTAAAACTCCCTTTACGGGTAAAGGGGAAAGAGTTAGTGAACTCTTGGGTTTAGTACATTCTGATGTATGTGGACCAATGTCTACTTTAGCTAAAGGAGGATATTCATACTTTGTTACTTTTACTGATGATCACTCTAGGTTCGGACATGTGTTCTTGATGAAGCACAAGTCTGATACATTTGAGCGATTCAAAGAGTATCGTAACGAAGTTGAAAAACAGACGGGCAAAAGTATTAAAATTCTTCGATCTGATCGAGGAGGAGAATACTTGAGCCATGAATTCCTTGCGCATTTAAAAGAGAATGGGATTCTCTCTCAGATCACTCCTCCTTACACACCTCAACATAATGGTGTGTCAGAGAGAAGGAATCGTACCTTGTTAGACATGGTTCGATCAATGATGAGTGACTCTGGGTTACCTATCTCCCTTTGGGGCTATGCCCTAGAAACTGCCACCCATATCCTTAATATAGTTCCATCTAGATCCGTGCCAATGACACCATATGAGATATGGAACGGGAAGAAACCAAACCTTAAGCATATTAAGGTATGGGGTTGTCCTGCGTATGTCAAGAAGCTTAATCCAGATAAACTGGAGGATAGGTCTGTTATGTGTAGATTCATTGGATATCATAGTCACTCGACGGGACACATTTTCTATCACCAGGAACAACAAAAGATTGTTGTGTCCAAACACGCCACCTTTCTTGAAAAGGAATTCCTTGTGAAGGAGTCTAATGGCGAGATAATAGAACTGGACGAAAGTCTAGAGACTGAATCAACACATGAACAGATCGCAGAACCAGTGGGAGAGGCAGAGCCTAATGCTCCTGAAGCAATTATTAGGAAGTCAAATAGGATTCCTCGAGCTCCAGAAAGATACTACGGATTTCTCGTAGATGGAGGAGTTGAGGATAGCATCTTAGTTGAAGATGATCCTATTAGCTTCCAAGAAGCAATTCAGAGTAGAGACTCTAAGAAATGGCTGGATGCAATGAAATCTGAGATGGATTCCATGCACATTAATAAAGTTTGTACTTTAGAGAATGTGCCCAAGGGAAGTGTTCCTATTGGCTGCAAATGGATCTTCAAAAGGAAGATCGGTGCAGATGGAAAAATAGAAACGTACAAGGCTAGACTTGTTGCGAAAGGTTATCGTCAGATTCTAGGTGTAGATTATGACGAAACTTTCTCACCCGTAGCCATGCACAAATCCATCCGGATTGTACTCGCTATTACTGCCTATCACAACTACGAAATCTGGCAGATGGATGGAAAAACTGCATTTCTAAATGGTGATTTAGAAGAGCATATTTACATGTCTCAGCCGGAAGGTTTCGAAGTTAGTGGGAGCAAAGGGAAAGCGTGTAGACTGCATAGATCCATTTATGGATTGAAGCAGGCATCCAGGAGCTGGAACATCCGATTTGATAATACGGTCAAAGAGTTTGATTTTATTAAAAATGAAGATGAGCCATGCGTTTATAAGAAAACCAGTGGAAACAATTTAGTCATTCTCGTACTTTATGTTGATGACATTCTCTTAATAGGTAACAACATACCGATGTTGAAGTCTGTTAAGGATTGGTTATCAACTAACTTCTCCATGAAAGATTTGGGAGAAGCATCCTACATACTAGGTGTGAAGATCTATAGAGATAGATCTAAAAGGATGCTAGGACTCTCCCAATCTAGGTACATTGATACTATGTTAAAACGGTTTAACATGGAAAACAGTAAAGGTGGGTTTATACCCGTAAATAACGGAATAAGTCTTTCCAAGAAGATGTCTCCAAAGACTGACTTGGAAAGAGAACGCATGAGCAATATTCCATATGCTTCGGCAGTTGGATCGATCATGTATTCCATGATATGTACCAGACCTGATGTCGCTTTTGCACTAGGTGCAGTAAGTCGATATCAGTCTAACTATGGAGAAGAACACTGGAAAGCAGTCAAGACGATTCTCAAGTACTTACGAAGAACAAGAGATCTAGTTTTGATTTATGGAAGTGAAGAACTCAAAATTGAGGGCTTCACGGATTCCAGCTTTCAGAGTGACGTGGATGACAGCAAGTCAATTTCAGGATACATTTTCACTCTCAACGGATGTGCAGTGAGCTGGAGGAGTTCAAAGCAAGACACCGTTGCTGATTCAACTATGGAGGCCGAATATATAGCGGCCAATGATGCAGCAAAGGAAGCTGTCTGGATTAGGAAATTTGTGAGCCAGCTAGGAGTGGTGCCTACTGTTATAGATCCAATACCGTTGTATTGTGATAACAATGCCACATTGAGCTTGGTCAAAGAACCCAGATTCCACAAGAGATCCAGACACATTCTTCGAAAATATCATTTGATACGTGATATTGAGAAGAGGAAGGACATAGAAATCCTCAGAGTCTCGTCTGAAGAGAATTTAGCTGATCCATTTACAAAGGCCCTTGCACGTGATCGTTTGGAGAAACTAATGTGTAAAAGCGGTATGAAATACCATAAAGAGTGGGCCTTGTAGTGAGTGGTAGATGTTTTGAGAGTTGTATGCCTATGAGGCACATTGTCCTGAAAAACATCCTATTCATGAATAAAATAAATTTATTGGTATCAAATTATCTTTGTGCATTCGTGTCTTCTTATATACTTAGATAATTTCCTTAGACTTATAGCAAGGTATACACTTATCTTGATGCCGATCACGATTATGAGAAAGTGTTTTTACCGATTGGAGCTTAAAGTCTTAAACTGGTTCGTGGTCATTGATATGTCGAGAAAAGGATATCGACACATCGATAAGACCATTGTGTCTTTGTATTCACTATGGATTAGTAACGATGGACTCGTAATCGTTTGACTTGGTGAAGTCAGGAACAAGACGCAGGTGCTCATTAGAGAATGAGTTCACTGAACGACTCATAAAAGATTATCATTTAGTTAAACTTAATTTAAAATGTCAATGATAACTTTTGTGATGATAGGCAAGCTGGTCCTATGACTTGAAGACATTGAACAAACCTGCATGTGAATAGTGTCACTTAGATCATTTTCCTAGCTTCAAGACTTTACTTGTCGAAAGGATTTTGGTTGGGTGGCATTTGAAGCGTGTGAGGGGAGTTGTGTCTAAGAAAGGATTCGTCTCTCTCATTAAGGAGAGTTAGTGTTGTATGTGTTGGTTCGGTGCTTTAGTGAAAATCTTTGATCAAAGTATGTTGAAAGAAGTTCAACATGTATTTAACTAAAGACCGATGTAACTGACCGGTTTCAAGTTGGTGGGGTTGACATGTTACCATACCCTAAACTTGAATAAACAACATAGTCTTGACGAAAGGATTAAAACTGCGGTATTCATCACGGATACAGTCTTGGTTGTTCCGACGATTTTGTCAATGGGTTAAACCACATAATTATGATGCCGAAACAGGGACGGAAACTACTGCTCGTGGTCACTGCCGTCTAGGGTCTCGAACCCAAACCTGTAGTAGGGTCAGGCTGTAGGGTCTCACACAGAGTGTGATCTTCGTCTAGTAATAGGTAGAAATTAGTTAGGGAGAATAATTTGCATTTGATGCAAGGGACAAAGTATTGCAAAAGATGTTTGCAATAGTCTCCAGCATTCAGGATAAATGATCCTGAGTGCAAGTGGGAGATGTAGGGAAATATGCCCTCAGATCATTTGTATTTGATGCAAATGATAATAGGGACTAAATTGCATATGATGCAAAAAAAAATATTAAATGTGTTTTAAATAGTTTAAGACAATATTTAATAATTTAAACGTAAGGAAAAGTTCACGGGTAAGACGGGAATGTCCCGGTCTACGCCCAGGTTCGAACGGCGTCCAAATCGGACGCCAAATGCTCCAGTTATAGCCAAAACGACAAAGACCCCAAGCCCATTTTATATCAGCCCCTTGGGCTTATTAAATAAACAAGGGGGGGCTTCTGCCCGGCCCATTGGGCCGGGCGTGCAGAATGAGGCGCCCCGAAAGGGGCGCCTGTCATTGTTGCGCCCGCAGGACGCTCTGAGCGCCCTGCCTGGTGCGTGCCTTGCACGCGCCGCAGGGCGCCAGCGCCCTGCAGTGGCGCGTGCCTGGCACGCGCCTGCGGGCGCGTGCCTGGCACGCGCCCCTGTGGGCGTCGCGCGCTCAGTGCGGTGGGGCCCATATTCTGGGCCCCACGTCTAGGGTTCTGAATCCGAGGCTTTTGACGGCTGCAGTTTTGTTAAAACGTGACTTTGGGCTGACCTTTGGACACTCAATTGGAGGGTCAAACGACCTCCGATTGACAAACGGTTTTTCCTATGCGTTCACCGTTGAACGCTTGTCGTATTGATAGGTTGTATCAATCTTGAAGCTCAACGGTGAGTGAGTTAAAATTCACGGAAGTTTGCACTTTGTGAAGTGCAAACTAACTTGATTTAATTGACTCTAATTTTTAGTCCCACATCGGAAATTGAGAAAAGGGAGAGTCCGCCGCCTATATAAATAGGGGTCTGCTCTCCTCCTCAAAAGTCGTCCCAAGCTCTAGATCTGAGCGGCTCTCAAAAATGTTGGAGCACGCTCGGATCTAGGCTTAAATTAATATTTCTCCCCTCCTTATAAATTTCTGCCTTACTCCTGAGGGCTCTAGCAAAGCCGCAAAGGAGTTCGGATTCAGATCCGAAATCTAGGCGGAGGTTTCACTCGCGTGAAACTTTCTGGAGCAAGTGGTTGGCTCGGCGACGAGAAGTTGCTGGGATCGGCGCAAGTGGTTGCTGGGATCGGAGCGGTTCGTGCGGGAAGGGCAATTGATTGCCTTCGGTAACACTTTTACTGCAAGGCAAGAGTTACGAGTATGTTGAGTTTTCTCAACTTTAGTTTTAATTAATGTGCATTATTTTATTGCAGTAGCTATAGTAGTTAATTAGATGTAGTATCCTCAGGGGTTGGTCTGGACCCAACCCCGGGATAGTAGCGTTTTCTTGGCTCGGGTTTTATGAAGATAGGGCTAGTTTATATAAAGTGTTTATATAAAGTTTTTCTTTTTATTTTTCCGCTTCCGCTGCGTTAATTTTGTGCAAGGTTGTCCAACCTTCGCTCTCAAGTAGGGCGAAGGACGGACAATGCACTAGTCGAAAGAGAGCCCTTGGATCAGATAAAACCCATCAGTTTCGCGGCCTGGGGTCGCTGCCAACGGCTAGAGGAGGCAGAGGGGGGTTCACGGCGACGGCGAGGGGGCGGCGGCGGCGGCCGTGGCGAGTTGCTGCTGCTGCTGTGCTCGTTTCAGGTGACTGCGGTGGTTTCCGGCGACGAGGGGCGGCGCACGGAGTCGCAGGCGAAAGAGGGGAGTCGAGGTATGCTGCTGGAGATGATCGGCGGCGGCGGCGGCGGCGGCCTCCGGCGTGGGCTCGGGTGGGAGAGGAAGAGGGGTTTGCGTGAGAGGCTTGGACTTCCTAGGGCCGGCGCAAAATTCTTGCGGCTGTGAAAAATTTTGAGGAAACTTAGGGTTTTCTTTATAGGGTGGGGCCCACGTGACTAAGGGAGAGGTCACGTGAGGGGGCTGCCTATTAGGGTTAGTTAGGGTTTAATAGGGTTAAATTGTTCGGGGTAATCTTGTAATTAACTGGCTCTATTAGTGCACAAGGGTCAAACGGTGTCCAAAAATTATGAGAAAAATACCGGGGCGACCGGGGCGACGAGAGAAAGAAGTCAGAAGAGACGGATTACAATTTCGATGACTAGAAATGAAATTAAAAATAAAAACGCCTCAAGTCAAAAGTGAGACACGCGACGTCTCCTCAGATAAAATCAAATCGTGGGCGAACGGCCCGTGAATTGACGTTGCAAATCAACACGACAAATGTGGTACTCTCAGAGAGGGTCACAATGACATATCACACGATAGGATTTGGAAACAAACAAAGTCTGAAATAAATACGTGCACGGTCAAGCGCACGTGCACAAAGAAATTACGATCGGAAACCGACCGTTACAAACTTATTGTTTATTACTCATCCGTATTAATCGCTCTTTTTGCTAGAGACTAGCAAATCGCTAGTTGGGAGGTGTGATTCGGGTTCAATATTACATATTTAACCCCCCCATTTAGCACTATTTTGTGCTCAGGTGATGCTACATTGTTCTCTAATTCATACGTATTTTGTACACAATTATTTATTAGAGAAAACACTTAATTTGAGCACAAAACAGCAATTAATGAAGTATTTCTGCACTTTTTATATTTTTCCTAGCTTGGTCTCGATCTCACGATTCCAACGACTATTTATTTGTATTTTTCTGAGATCTGTGCTCATTACTATGAATTTTTGAATGCAGAATACCATTTAAATGGAGAAATACGCTCGAAAATACGGAAATACGGACGGCAACCATCCAGAAGCCGCCACGTGTCACAATCTCGTCGTCTCCCGCCGCATCCAACGGCGCTGATCGACGCCGCTCGTATTTAACTCGCAGGCGACGTGGAAATTTCGTGACCGTTGGATCTCGATCCAACGGTCGATCGCAGCTGAGATCGAAGAAGTCGGAAGTGGCGATTCGCGGGACACGTGGCACAATTGTGGCCGCTGGATCTCAATCCAACGGCCCGGAGACTTATCAAGAGCAGCTCAGCTTGGGCTACGTGGCTTTATCGGGACCGCCTATCCTCCATCGGACGGCGAACATGCACTCCACATCGAATGCATTTCAAACGAGCGAAGAAGCCACGCGGCATCCATCCGCGCTCGTTGATGGCGATCCGACGGCCAAAAATCACCCCGCAATGTGAAACGAGATGATCTCACTCGCGCGACGTGGCGGAACTGAGTCCGTTCATCTCACGATCCAACGGTCACGATGAATCCGATTCGGTTTCAGAAGTGTTAGCGGAGCGGACGAAGTGAAGCGGATCCGATAGCCACGTGTCGACACCACATCCAATCCCGCTTTGATCGTGCGGCCGTGGATTGATCCGCTCGAGATGAGCGGCTGGGATGCATTCGGGTGCGGGTTTCAAACCCAATAAGCTTCTAAAACCCGCAATCTTATTATTTAAGCGTATTCCTAGGGTTTTTAGGCGGATACAAGCAGATTTGGGGCGTATTTTGGGCGTATTGGAGGCTCTAGGAGCCGTATTTTCCCCCTGAAAAATTCTGTAAAATTTCAGAGGCTTGTATTATTATTTTCAGAGAGTTTGAAGTCTTTTCAAGGAGAATTGGTGATATATTTCTTAACTTAAACCCCTTATTTGATGCTTTTCTTACCGTATTTTGCTATAATCTTGATGTATTTTGCCATGAAACTTGTTTATTCTTGCACCATGAGTAGCTAAATTGTTATTGCGCATGATATGGAGTAGTTAGGGGCTATGATTTGTGTTAGTTTGGTTGTATTCCATGTGCTAAATCGTTAAACGTCGCTAAAATTGTAATCTTTGTTCGTAAATCGACTTTTTCAGATTCCAAAAGAATTGATTTAGTTGATGATCGCCCCAAAAGGGTGAGTTTTGATCTCCCCAAAAGGGAGTTTCATACCGTAGTTTTGATCTCTCCAAAAGAGAGTTTCATATCGTATTATAACTTTAGCGACGATCTTATTGAATATCGTGTTTTAATCCCCAAAAGGGCATCTTCCGATGAATTGCTCCCAAAAGGAGAATTCATTGAGTTATATTGGGAATTTTCCGGTGAATTGCTCCCAAAAGGAGAATTCATTGCGTTATACCTATCAACCAAATTAATACGAATCATTGATCCTAACGAACATATACCATGGGCATACTTTTTATAGATATTTGTTCTCACGTATTTTCCTTGTTCGTATCATTCATGTATCCCCATTCACACCACCATCACCACCATTAAAAGTGTTTAGTTTCTCTTCGTTGGCTTTCTATTTGATTTGAATTATGGTTGCAACAGATTTCTTCCCGTGGATTCGACATTTGGACTCCCAGATTTTACTACTTGTACGGACTCTTGTACTTGAGAGAGAGCACCTTTTCGGTCCCCACCATTAAGAAAGAAAGAAACAAAGTATAGTTTTGTGGGGTTGATACCCGTACTTTCTGCAATCTTCAAACTTTGAGTGTGTGGAAATTCCCTTTTATGGTTATGTTTTGGTTTTGCTGTTTCTAACCCGGTGTTGGTCGAGCTGCGTTTATTCCCTTTATTTAGGGTAGTGCGCCCGAGAAAGTTTTCAGCCGGTTAGACTGTCTTTTTCCCCCGCCCGCTCCGGGGTGGCGGGTGGCGGTGGGGTGCGTGGTGTAGAGCTCATCCCCCTCTTTTCGGGGGTTATTCCCGTGCCTGAGTGCGCCTAAGTTATTGCTAGTGGTCTATTGGGAATAGTCTTTTCATTTGCTTTTATCAAAATTTAATAAACATGACAGGCCCGTAGGCGAAATGTCGAGTCGTTCAAGTTAGGTGGACGTCCTCGCTTCATTTGGCGCGTCCCTCTCCGTCATTTGTGCCCCTGAAGTGGTGTAGGGTCACTTCAGAGGGTCCGCGCCCGGGAGAGGTGGGGCGGGCGTGTCGACGTCGGGGGCGGTTGCGGCTGCTTTGTCCCTCGTTCCAGAATTGGGGGGAGAGGGAGTCCTTGTTGGTTGCTCTATCCTGCGGGGCTTTGTCCCTCCTGTCGGCCGAGGTCGCCGTATGACGGGTGTGGGAAAGGGTGGTCTGCCACCAATCCATACCTCTCCTTAGCGTATGTGGTCCAGGAGAAGTCGAGGAGTGGAAGGCGGGGTGCTACTGATGTAAGAGGAATAGCCTATCGGCGTGCTCCGGCACGGGGGGGGGAGTCCCCTGAGGCTGGGGCGACTTTGGCGGGTGCTGTAGTGCCCGATGGGGTGATTTGGCAGGTCTGCCCCGTCCATCGGGTTGTCGGCCAGCCGCGCATGCGCCCGCGAGGCGTCCGTGGAGGGGCACGGTATGCCATTGGAGCTCCCATTCCAGTGCCGTAAGTTGTATAAGGGAAGGCGGGGAGCTGCGGGCAGGGTGCCCCTCGTGTAAGAGGAGTAACCTATTGGGGGGTCATCGTGTCGGGGGAGACTGCCTAATAGAGCAGTTGGCGTTCCTCGCATTTTCCGCATCTTATTGGGGAAGAGTGTGGCTAAGGGATTGGCCTTCCCTTAAATTATCTCTTTCGTCCCCTCCCTTTGAAGGGGCTGAGGGGGGTATCTATAATGGTGTATCTTTAGCCTTCCCCCTTCCCTTAACGCGATGAGCTATGGCCAGCTTGGAGTCGTGTCCCTTGGAAACTGCTCCTGACGGGTGGCGCCTAATGTGACTCATCAGCTCATGTTTTTCGGCGGGCGTGCTGTTATCAGTGGCGCTTGCCCCGAGCGTCTTTTTGTTTTGACGGGTCATTTCGGTTGTCGACTTTATTGGTGTCAGGCGTTGCTCATCACTGATGGCCCTATGTGAGGGTTGCCTCAATCCGTGAGCCCTGATTTGTTTCCCGATGTTTGAGAAGAGGGATCGCAGGCCCTCTTTGGGAGGGTGGGTAGCTCGGCCCAATAAAGCTTGCCCCGGAGGTCTTCTTTAGTGGGGGGGAGTGAGCGCGTAGCTCGGCCCGTGCCCCTGTCCGGTTTGGGTGGCGAGGATTGGTCCTGCCCCGGAGTCTTTGAGAGGGCGGGTATTGGGCCATCGCCTCCCCGCAGCCTCTATAGTCGGACAGGTATTGGGCCGTCGCCTACCCCGCATATGGCGCTCCGATTTGGGTGGCTAAGCTCCGTAAGCTTGCCTCGGAGGTCTTCTTTAGTGGGGGAACGAGCGCGTAGCTCGGCCCGTGTCCCTCTCCGGTTTGGGTGGCGAGGATTGGTCCTGCCCCGGAGTCTTTGAGAGGGCGGGTATTGGGTCGTCGCCTCCCCGCAGCCTCTATAGTCGGACGGGTATTGGGCCGTCGCCTACCCCGCATATGGCGCTCCGGCTTGGGTGGCTAAGCTCCGTAAGCTTGCCCCGGAGGTCTTCTTTAGTGGGGGGAGCGAGCGCGTAGCTCGGCCCGTGCCCCTCTCCGGTTTGGGTGACGAGGATTGGCCCTGCCCCGGAGTCTTTGAGAGGGCGGGTATTGGGCCGTCGCCTCCCCGCAGCCTCTATAGTCGGACGGGTATTGGGCCGTCGCCTACCCCGCATATGGCGCTCCGTTTGGGTGGCTAAGCTCCGTAAGCTTGCCCCAGAGGTCTTCTTTAGTGGGGGGGAGCGAGCGCGTAACTCGGCCCGTGCCTCTCTCCGGTTTGGGTGGCGAGGATTGGTCCTGCCCCGGAGTCTTTGAGAGGGCGGGTATTGGGCCGTCGCCACCCCCGCAGCCTCTATAGTCGGACGGGTATTGGGTCGTCGCCTACACCGTATATGGCGCTCCGGTTTGGGTGGCTATGCTCCGTAAGCTTGCCCCAGAGGTCTTCTTTAGTGGGGGGAGCAAGCGCGTAGCTCGGCCCGTGCCCCTCTCCGGTTTGGATGGCGAGGATTGGTCCTGCCCCGGAGTCTTTGAGAGGGCGAGTATTGGGCCGTCGCCTCCACGCAGCCTCTATAGTCGGACGGGTATTGGGCCGTCGCCTACCCCGCATATGGCGCTCCGGTTTGGGTGGCTAAGCTCCGTAAGCTTGCCCCGGAGGTCTTCTTTAGTGGGGGGAGCGAGCGCATAGCTCGGCCCGTGCCCCTCTCCGGTTTGGGTGGCGAGGATTGGCCCTGCCCCGGAGTCTTTGAGAGGGCGGGTATTGGGCCATCGCCTCCCCGCAGCCTCTATAGTCGGACGGGTATTGGGCCGTCGCCTACCCCGCATATGGCGCTCCGGTTTGGGTGGCTAAGCTCCGTAAGCTTGCCCCGGAGGTCTTCTTTAGTGGGGGGGAGCGAGCGCGTAGCTCGGCCCGTGTCCCTCTCCGGTTTGGGTGGCGAGGATTGGTCCTGTCCCGGAGTCTTTTAGAGGGCGAGTATTGGGCCATCGCCTCTCCGCAGCCTCTATAGTCGGACGGGTATTAGGCCGTCGCCTACCCCGCATATGGCACTCCGGTTTGGGTGGCTAAGCTCCGTAAGCTTGCCCCGGAGGTCTTCTTTAGTGGGGGGAGCGAGCGCGTAGCTCGGCCCGTGCCCCTCTCCGGTTTGGGTGACGAGGATTGGTCCTGCCCCGGAGTCTTTGAGAGGGTGGGTATTGGGCCGTCGCCTTCCCACAGCCTCTATAGTCGGACGGGTATTGGGCCCTCGCCTAACCCGCATATGGCGCTCCAGTTTGGATGGCTAAGCTCCGTAAGCTTGCCCCGGAGGTCTTCTTTAGTGGGGGGAGCGAGCGCGTAGCTCGGCCCATGCCCCTCTCCGGTTTGGGTGGCGAGGATTGTTCCTGCCCCGGAGTCTTTGAGAGCGCGGGTATTGGGCCGTCGCCTCCCCGCAGACTCTATAGTCGGACGGGTATTGGGCCGTCGCCTACCCCGCATATGGCGCTCCGGTTTGGGTGGCTAAGCTCCGTAAGCTTGCCCCGGAGGTCTTCTTTAGTGGGGGGGAGCGAGCGCGTAGCTCGGCCCGTGTCCCTCTCCGGTTTGGGTGGCGAGGATTGGTCCTGTCCCGGAGTCTTTTAGAGGGCGAGTATTGGGCCGTCGCCTCTCCGCAGCCTCTATAGTCGGACGGGTATTAGGCCGTCGCCTACCCCGCATATGGCACTCCGGTTTGGGTGGCTAAGCTCCGTAAGCTTGCCCCAGATGTCTTCTTTAGTGGGGGGAGCGAGCGCGTAGCTCGGCCCGTGCCCCTCTCCGGTTTGGGTGGCGAGGATTGGTCTTGCCCCGGAGTCTTGCGTTTTTTGGGCTGAAATTTTCAGGTGGAAATGACGAAATTCACAGATGTAAAAAGGAAAAGGATATTTCATTCGAGACTTACAGTTTCCAACTACATCACGACTGGCGTTCCGCGCTCTTCGGATGGATTAGCCCGCCCCCGTCAAGGGGGCTGAGACGGGCGCGGCAGGTCTGGTCCTCTTCTGCGGTGCCGTCAGCAGGAGCCGGCTTTTGATGGCAGGAGTCGTCCCTCCCCCCAGGTAGGTCGACCACCAGGTTTTGCTCTGGACCCTTGTGTTTGGTCGATCCCACGTAACAGCTCCTGGACAACTTCTGGCTTCCCCGCACTAACCCAACCCCTCGGGGGGTTTGGAACTTGACCATCTGGTGTAGCAGGCTGGGGAGCGCTCCGATGGCCGCCATGTAGGGTCGTCCTATGATCCTGTTGTACGTCGACACAATGTTGACCACATCGAACAGAGTCATTCGGGTGACGACCTGCGGTTCTTCCCCGAGAGTTATTGGCAAGGTGATCACTCCTACTATAGGGGTCGAGTGACCGATGAAGCCGAAGAGGGGCCCGGTGCATGGTCTCAGGTCCGTCGGCATCAACCCCATCTTTTCGATAGTGGACATAAACAGAATGTCGCAAGAGCTCCCTGTGTCGATCAGGAGGCGGCTGACGATGGCCGTCCCTATTTGGGACTCGATGACGATGGCGTCATCGTGGGGCAGCTCGACTCCCTCCAGATCTTCGTCACTGAAAGTAATGGGAGTGTAGGTTATCCTTCTCCCCCTCGGATCCCCTCCGAAACCCGCCGTCATAACTTGCCTCGCGTACGCCTTTTTGCTTGACGATGACGCTCCTCCGGAGGACGGCCCGCCATATATCGTGCTTATGCGCATGACCGGTTTCAGGGGGAGAGGTTCTTCCCGCTCACCGTGTGTTGGAGGGTCTGCTCTTCGTGCCCTCCGGGGGTTCCCCTCCTCTCGGTCTGGTCTCCTGCCCCCGACGAAGCCCCCTAGGTGGCCCGCCTGGATCAGCCGCTCGATCTCCCTTTTGAGGGTGAAGCAGTCATCGGTGTCATGGCTGTGGTCCCGGTGGTATCGGCAATATTTTCAGAAATCTATCCGGGCCGGATCCGACTTCATATCCTGAGGCGGCTCCGACAGCAGTCCGGCTCTCGTCGCCGCGGCCATCACCTCTATCAGGGGGGCATTGAGCTACGTGTAATGCGCCCGCAGGGGGCCTTCTTGTCTCGGGATGACTCGGGGGGGGGGGCCTTGGGCCGGGGCGAACTCTCGGGCCGGGCCAGGGCGATCTTGCGGGCGTCGCCCCGTCGGTTCGCGCCTTGGTTGGGCCAACTGGTCACGCCCTCGATGCCCTTCCTCTTGCCTTGGCCAAGGGTGTGACCGGGGCTCGCCTTGGAGCGGCTTCGCCGGGGGAAATAGGGCCTTTGTGCTGAGAGTCTCTTCGGCCAATGCATGTCTCTCCGCCATAGCAACCAGCGCCTCATAGTCGGTCGGCGGATCTCGGAGCAGGGATTTGTGGAGGCTCCGAGTCCGCAATCCCGTCTTGAAGGCCAGCATGAGTACCTCGTCGCCGCATGTCACCACCGCCCGTCTCTCATCCTGAAAGCGGCGCAGGTATCTACCCGTCGTCTCCCCTTCTTCTTGGACTATCGTGCTGAGATAGTCCAAGGGCTTCTTCTTCGTCCGCCCGGCCCGAAACTCTTGGCAGAACTTGTGGGACAGCTCGCCAAAGCTCCCAATGGATCTTGCGGGTAGGCCAAAGTACCAGTCCAACGCTGTGTCCCTCAGACTTTGTGAGAAATGCCGGCACAGGAACACCTCATCCACATCCTGCGCCTCCATTGCCCCCGGTATTGTTGCACATGCGTGAGGGGGTTGCCTCTTCCGTTGTATGTGGCCAGGTGTGGGGGGGTTTGAATCTTACTGGCCTTGGGGAGGACATGATCCGTCGTGCCAGCGGCGTGGCCTCCTCCGGGTAGGTAGGGCGCTCGGGCGCATCCCCCCTTCGCCATTTGGGGGTCTGGCTCCGGTCGCGTCTCGGCTGCCAGCAGTCCTCCCGCCCCGGGGAGTAGCGTGACGGTCGCCTGGCGGGACTCCTTCCACGGGTTGAGGATTCGACGGGCTGCGGGCTAGGGTTCTCCCAGTACCATCGCCCTCGACCGCCTCCCCCGGATCTCCATCCGCTCCTGATTCTCCCGCAGAAGCCTTTCGCGCTCGGCGGTGAGGAATCGTAGTTGTCGACAAACGGCTTCCTCGTGCAGGCGATTGGGGGAGTGGTGCTGGCGAGGCGGACTCCCTCCTCCCGGTGGGGACCTGGCCAACAACGGGCCGCGCTCGTCACCGAGCCACCGGCCCGTCGCCGTCACCTCCGGGATTTCCCGGTTGCCTTCGTTCTCCCTCCTTAGCCTTTCGCGCTCCGCGATGATGAAGCGGAGCTGGTGACGGGCGGTTTCTTCGTCCTGGTAGGCCCGCTGGACGGTCTCGGCCGCTTCGTCTAAATGTCTTTGCGCGGCGGCCGCCTCCTCCCGGCGCCTCCACAGCCGCGCGACCTCCATTTCCTCTTCCAAGAGCTTCTGATGGGCCGCAATATCCTGGGCGAGCCCCATGTCTCCCCCTCCTCCTCGAACTGAGGGTGAAGATTCCGTCTCACGTTCGGGGGCTCCGAGGGGCCGGGCGGTGGCTCCGCTCCCGCCGCCGCTTAGCCTCCCATCGCCTGAGTAACGGCCTCGAAGCTCTTCTGGATTGCACGGGCCAAGATTTGGACCGTCCCGGCGTCTATCCCCGGAGGGGGGTCGGCCGCCGGGGTGATTAGTAAAGAGAGTGGCTCCTGACACATGGGATCCTTGCCGTGGTCAGGGTTCCGAGTGACCGACATGGAGTCTAACATGGGTGTAACCATTCGTTCCTACAGATGGCGCCAATTGTTACGAGGTGAAACTCACGTACAATGAATTTGTATTGAGTGGAACCAAGGGCACGGTGGTTATAATGATGAGAGAGTTTTGGTGGGCTGTTTAACAAGTGATTAGTGGGATGAAGAGGCTGAGCTTGCCGTCGGGGGAGACCATGGGGTCAAATCTCACCAGACACGGCGGAGGAGGATCAGGCGGCGGGAGCCGAAGGCGGAGGTCGTCCAAGGGCGAGCTATCCTGCACCACGAGCAACTCGTTAGAAGGGCTGGGTTGGGGTCCAACCCTTAGCCCCTCCGATGCCTAAGTTAGTTACAGGACTTAAAGCGGGGGCTAGGCACGCAGGTCGGACTGATGGTGTATCGACCGTACGTGGCGAGCTATATGTGGGACAACAAAGATATGGACGACCTTTGCTCTCGTGTGTGAATAATGGATTGAGAGAGAATTAGCCAACCTCATCACCGTAAGAGGTAAGGGGGTATTTATACCTGACGGGAGATGATTAGGCGGGGCTGACCTGGCATGCTGACTCGACGCGCTGAGCTGGCTCGGCTGTCAGCGGAAGCTTCGGACGAGGATGTCAGGAACAGGAGTGTCTGCCCCGCTTTTGTCAGACGACGCAACGGCCAGGGGCACTTTTGTCAGGGTGTCAGGGCCGAAAGCATTAAGTGTCAGGGGGCTCAGCGGCCAGTGGGTGCTTTGTCAGATGGTCGGGCGGCGTTAGTGTCAGTCGTGTCCTTACACTAGGTTGTTTGTCGTGCGTGACGGACTAAAGGCCCGGCAATACTATCCCCGGCTGCGGGGTTCGTTGGGACCGGCCGGGTCGACCTGCTCGAGGGTTGTCCGGCCCGACCACGCACCTTTTCGGTCGCAGGTCGTGGACCGCTGGCAAGGATGGATATGCCATGTCTCTGTCAGCATCCCAGACGGCACTGTCTGGACGCTCCCCAGGCGCACCGCCCCTGGCGGGCCGAGCGACTGCGGTTGTACGCCTCGGCCGGGAGGGGGGAGTGCTGTGAGGTGCGCCCATTCTCATGTAGCCTCGGACCTCCGGGGCGGCGGCCTTTTCGCAAAGAGGTGATTCAATGAGGTATGTCAGCGGATCTGGGCGGGAGTCGGACTCCCACGATCTTTAGGTCGTAACAAGTGCATTGGACCAAAAAACATACACAAAATTCATAATAGGACATAACTAACTGCTTAACATTTAAAAGAATCCTACATATAGACAAAATTAAAAAATTGGCATAACATAACAATTATATGTAATTGAAACATATACTTCATTTTTAAAAACTGTATTTCAAGCGTGATACATGAAGCCAAAATTCAAAACATAGACAATACAGTTCAATGCATGCACCATGAAACAACAACCCACCGATCATATCCAAGCCATTCATGAATACATAAACAATTACCCTCGGATTATTAATTATAATTTTCGTTTATTGTTTCTCGATATACTTCAAGCATACCATAGCAATATACAAATATATCATAATCAATCCAAATTGCACACACAATTTATTCACTGTCCTTGTATCATCATATGGCTCTATTGTGTACCGCTCCTAAAACAGGTAGATGTTCATGCTGCTTAGATCTGCGGAAAATTCATCCAACATAAAGTCAAGCAGCCATTGTAACCTCAATACACATACCTTGTCCAAGCCATGCATGAAACCATACACATGAGTCCTCAGAATTATAAATCTGATCACATCGGTGGTATCAACTTCCGTCAACCCGTAAGGGCATGTTTCTTTTGTTGAAGCCATACAGATCAATTTTCAAGATTCCCATTGAAATGAACACAAAAAATTGCATTTTTGTAGTGGACACATATCAGTGTTACTTTGTTTGTAACATCATGGGGCTATATTTGGTACGGAACAGATATAATTATATTGTCATGTGTCTTGCACTTGTTGTTTCATGCATGATTAGCATTGAAGTTCATTCAACAGAAAATATTGATTACTATGTTGTCTTTACTGGAGAAGCACTGGTCTTTTGTATTTTGGGCTAGATATGTTATGTATTTTGGCAATCTGTTTAATACTTTCCTTGGGATTTTGTAAACTATTGGGATTTTGTAAATAGAAAATCAGGGTTTCATGCATCCTGAACGGGTGTGAAAACCTTCGTCGCGAGAAACCCTCAACAGGTTGCATGAAACCATCAGCGAGAGAAATCCTCAAATTTTTGAAACCCACCCAAATATGAAGGAAATCTCGGAAAATTCCAAGTTGTCGAACCCATCAATGTGCATAGATTTAGGAATTTAAATAGAAATTATACCTCCTTGGGCACATCGATTTTCAGATCCAACAGAGTATCGCCGATGTCGCAAAGAACCGAACGATTGCCGAATACAACTGTAACGACAGAGCCCATCGTCTCCAATGTGGCCTTCACGTTCAAGCTAGGGCACCCCTGAAGTGATCCGATAAGGGTATCACTGGAGGCAACTCTAAATCAAATGGAAAAAAAATCAGTCGCCTACTCACAACAATGAAGGAGCGATGGGAAAGATGCATAAGCGATGCAAGGTAAGCAGATTCGGTGGGCCACAGAAATGCGGAACCTTGACCGTAATCCGCGTGAAATCCGGAGAAAACGAACGAGAAAGTTTCGATGGCAGGACGTAGCCACGTCGGAAAACTTCCCCCCCCGAAAGTTTTCAACAAAAGGAACAGACCGCGTGAAAACGAGATGAGAACGTGGTGAATAATGTGTGAATAGCAACGTGCCGAGTGAAAATCCACCACTTTCTCGCCCACATTCAAGAAAAGGAACATACATTCTCTTGATAATTCACCAAATTGGCAAGAAAATGTTGGTAAATACGAGTGTTATCTTGGGGTAATTTTTACTTTTAATGCAAAAATTAAATTTTATTTTAAAAATGACCAGGGAAAAATAATATTTACAGAAATCGACTAATTCTGACCACGTCAGCGGCCAAGCGCGTTCTTGGACGCTGACGAAGCATGCTTTGACTTTGCCACACTTGCCAAGTGCGGTCAAATTGTCAAAACACAATTTCACAATTTGGCCGCACTTGGCAATTGCGGCCAAGTCATTAGGAGGGCCGCTTGAATCAAGCCTTCAAATAGATTATTTGTATTCATTGTATTGATGAGATATTTGCCTTGGTGGTAAGGCTTATGAGTGAGGCTCAAGAGGTTGTGGATTTGAATCTTGATGAGAATGCTTAAATAATTTTTTGCTAATTTTAAATCAATAAATTTTTATAGGAGGAATAATGGGAATTGATCTCAGGACAACTCTCCTCCAAACAAGAATTAATACCACCAGACTAACGGCTTCTTCATCATACAATATGCAAACAATATATTTGAAGGCTTGACCGGAACTGACCCTAATGACATGGCCACACTTACCAAATGCGGCCAACTTGGCAAGTGCAGCCAAACTATGGAAACCCAATTTAGTGCGAAGTGCGGCCAAATTATGGAAACACAATTTCGACGTACTTGGCAAGTGCGGCCAAGTCAAAGCATGTCTCTTCAGCGCCCAGGCACGCGCCTGGCCGTTGACGTGGCCAGATTTAGTCAATTCTTGGAAGGACTTTTTTTGCAAAGAGGCCAAAAAAAATTAATTAGAAAAAACGACCTTAAAAAATTTAATTGGCAAAATCGACCTCTTTTGTCCCCAGCATCAAAAGAGGTTGATTTTGGCCGTGTGCCCCACGGGCCGCATCTTTAGAGTGCGTCGCTCGGCCGCACTTTCAAAGTGCGGCCCTGGGCCGCACTCTGCAGGTGCGGCCCCCTTATCGATTGTCTCTTCATATTAAGTAATATGTCGCATTTCTTTCTCGAAATAACTTGATTCACTTGATTTATTTGTCATGTGTTCATCTTCAAGTCGCAATAATTTTCCATGTTTTGCATGTTTCACCCATACCACTTTGGTTTACTGTATGGATCAGCTGCACTTATTCTGTCCATAATAGTTATAATAGTTATGCTTTCTATTTGTCTAACACTGCAAATGTTCGTTTCGCACCAAATATAGCATGTCCAAACTTGAATTTTTTTGTCATACTCAGAACAAACACGGGATAGGCATCCAAACTTGATTCGTTCACAATAGACAAATTGGCTAGGATTCAAGTTAAAGTCAATCATTGATATTAATCACATCGCATGTGCAAGGGCTCATAATCATGAGTTAAGCGTGCATGAATATGAAAGGCAAAAAGTTGAATCTTTTAGCAATCAAATAGATTTGGCTGAACTTCAGAAACGGGTTGAAAAATTAAAATTTAATGGAAAAAAATCAATACAAGTTGTTTTTAAAAACATGTCATGACATTAATATAATACAGTTTATATGCATATGCTGTGATGAATCAGAGGTGAAGTATTGGAAGAGTAGAAGCAGAAGCAATACTGATATTGAGAGAAGTACTAACAATATTAGCAGCAGCAGCTATTGTTTGCAAACAGAGAGGAGGAAGCAGATTTTGCTCTCTCACAATTTGCGTGGCCGCACCTGGGCCGCAGTTTGAAAGTGCGGTCGAGCGCCACACTCTTAAGATGCGGCCCGTAGGCCCCACAGGCCAGAATCGACCTCTTTTGTTGCTTGTGACAGTTGATTTTGCCAATTAAAATTGTTAATTGTTGTGAATGGGTATTTACTGGGTTGGTGAGTTATTGGGCTAACCCAAGTGGTTGGGCCCATACCCACTTGTATTCTCCCCTTTGGCTATAAATATAGACTTGAGGGCTCTCCCCTCAATAGTTGATTCATAACACGTTATCAGCACGAGCCTCTAAATTTTTTTTCCACAAATTTTTTCCGTTCGTTGCGAAGGCGAAGGTGAAGGCGAGACGGGAGATCCACGAGCGCGGTGCAAGGCTTCCTCCATCAAGGGTCGTCATCCGCGTAGGGCTTCGAGCAACCGTCGCTATATCCGGAGGACAGATATAGAGGTAAAAACACTAAAAACGATATTTTTAATCATACGTATGATTAACCCTCCCCTAGATCTCACAAGATCGTCATGGGGATTCATCGTCGCCTTGAAAACGACGGATTTTTCATCCCAAAAACCCAATTTTTAGGGTAAAACCCCAATTTTTAGGGCAAAAACCTAATTTTTAGGGTAAAACCCAATTTTTTTTGGATTTTATCAAACCCTAAAACACCCCCCCGGCCACGCTCCCCCCTCCATGGGGGGGGCCTACCTCTGCTGCCGCCCACCCCCTGCAGGGGGGGGGCGGCGCGGCCCCTGCCGCCGCCCTCCCTTGCAGGGGGGGCGGCCGCCGCCGCCCCGCCCCTACAGGGGGGGCGGCGGCCCCCCCTGCCGTCCCCCCCGCAGAGGGGGGCGGCGGCCCCCTGGCCGCTTCCCCCTCTGCGGGGGGGGCCCAGGCCGTGCCCCCCTCTGCGGGGGGCAACGGCCCCCGCCGCTCCCCCCCACAGCGGGGGGCAGCGGCCCCCCCGCCGTCCCCCCCCGCAGAGGGGGGCGGCGGCCCCCAGGCCGCGTCCCCCTCTGCGGGGGGGGGGGGGGGGGGGCGGCCCCCAGGCCGCGCCCCCCCTCTCTGCGGGGGGGGGGGCAGCGGCCCCCAGGCCGCGCCCCCCCTCTGCGGGGGGCGGCGGCCCCCAGGCCGCGCCCCCCCTCTGCGGGGGGCGGCGGCCCCCTGGCCGCGCCCCCCTCTGCGGGGCGGGGGCGGCGGCGGCGGCGGCGGGCCCCCCGCCGTAACCCTAACCCGCACAGAGAAAAAAAAAGACTGTGCTGTGGGCCTGAAGCCCACAGCAGATCTGTGGGCTTCAGGCCCACAGAACTCTTTCACAAAAAAAACAGATCTGTGGGCCTGAAGCCCACAGCAGATCTGTGGGCTTCAGGCCCACAGATTTTCATTCAAAAAAAAATTTGGGGGGAGGCAATAGGGCTATGAATGTGCCTCAAAAGGCAACCTATTAGCCTAAAAATTGTTTTAAAATGGGGATTCAAAGGCAAAATATTCGTGAAAAATCACGGTAAATTACGGGACGAATATCGGGCAGACAAGGGCGTTTTGGGGATTTTTTGGGGGACCTTTTGGGATGATGAGGGAGACTTTTCCCTCTGACAAAGAAAATGTTAATTTTGGGCTCTTAATCAATTTGATTGATTAAACCCATTTACTTTACAACCTATGCATCGTAATCTCTTTTACATGCTTTACATCTCTGGCAAAATTATGTGGATATTATTTGCGTGGTTGTACATTTTATTTAAAAACTTAATAATTAGGAAGATCCTGCGACCGCTCTGCCGTTAGTTACCTAACCTAACGGTGTATGACGTTGCCCAGTGGTCCAATAATTATTAAGTGATTAAATATTGCTTTATCCTCATATGAATAAACTGCCTGTGATGTCTGTGGATGAAAATGTTGATGAGCACAATATTCTTGCATGAATTGCTAAATGTGGTTTTTGGATCGGCCGTTTAGTCCCACAGTTTATTTCCAGTACTTTTTCTTTTATTTTTGAGAGAAATTGTAGTGAGGAATTTATGTAAATGTCAAAGAAAGAAGACCTACTTCCATGGAGTCGGAAGCTACGCTTGAAGACGAAGATATTAAAATGGGACCCACGGGGTTTCCAAAGTTGTATTTTCATTTTAATTCAAGCTGCAAATTTGTATAATTTGGACTGTGGACTTTTTGGACTCTTTCTTGTGGGACTGGCCGATCCACACATTTAGCTTTTCATTAAATATTGCTTCCGCATGAAAATGTTTTTCTGGTTGATTATTAATTCATGCATGTTTGTGCTCTGCTAGATAAATGGCTAAAATTGCAAGCGTTGACTTTGAAGTGCTGGATGCATCAGGCAGAAACTATCTAAGCTGGCAGCTAGATGTTAAGTTTCACCTGCGGGCCAAGTCCCTCATCACTGTTGTGACTGAAAAAGAAAATGTTAGCGATATAGAGAAGGCGCAAGCCATCATCTATATTCGCCGCCATGTGGACAAGACCTTAAAGGCTGAGTACATTACGGTCGAAGATCCACTTGAGCTATGGACCGCCCTTGAGGACAGGTATAAACATCAGAGAGATGTCATACTCCCAAGGGCGAGATATGAGTGGGAGAACCTGAGACTGCAGGACTTTAAGTCCATTGCTGAGTACAACTCAGCACTCTTTAGCATCACCTCACGCCTGAAGTTGTGTGGTGAAAAAGTCTCAGAAGATCGCATGCTGGAAAAGACGTATACGTCCTTCCATGAAAAGGATGCGATACTTATGCAGCAATACCGTGAACGTAAGTTCACCAAGTATTCAGAGCTGATGTCATGTCTTCTCATGGCCGAGCAAAACAGAGAGCTTCTTCTCGCCACTCACAATATGCGCCCTCCCGGCACTGTCCCCCTACCAGAAGCTCACCATACCTCTTCCTTCAAAAAGAAGAGGGACAATAAAAGAAAAGAAAGACCACAGAAAGGGGGGCAACAGAAAGGAGCCAAGGGCCCACCACAGCAGCGCAAGAATGAAGGGAAGCGCAAGTTCACCTGGCGCAGGAATGATAACAAGAAAAACAATGCACCCCCACCCAAGAGGGACTGGGAAGACCAGTGCCACAGCTGTGGCATGACAGGCCACTGGTCTAGAGTATGCAAGACCCCAGTGCATCTCCAGGAGCTTTATAAACAAAGCAAGAAAAAGAATGCTGAATCAAACCTGGTGGCTGCGAATAATGCAGTCAAATTTACAGCAAAAGACTTCGAGTCAGATAATCTGCTTGATTAGCCTGTTATCATTTATCTTAGCATTTCTATTGTATGAACATTTTTATTTCATGAGAGCTTCTATGTATCTTCAATTCTGCTGAATAATATTTAGCTTTTCTGAATGCAAATGTTTACTCATTTTTTTAGATGGAATGCTCTCATGACTGCTTAGTAGACATCGCGTCAACACATACGATCCTTCAACACAAATGCTATTTTCATAGCATTATCCCGTATAAGAGCCCTGTAAACACAATTTCAGGGCCATCGAACATAATTGAAGGTTCTGGGAATGCAACCTTGTTGCTCCCCAATGGAACAGAAATAAAAATAAAAGATGCACTTTACTCTCCGAATTCCAAGAGAAACTTACTAAGTTTCAAAGATATCCGTTTTAACGGATTCCACTTGGAAACAGCAAATGTCAAAGAAAACGAATTACTGTATGTAACGTCTCAAGAAAATGGAGTTAAAACCATTCTTGAACGTTTTGAGAGCCTCTCATCGGGCCTCTACCATACAAAAATTCGGAGAGAGGAAGCAAACCTGACGGAGCACCTGCAGTGCCCGACATCGGCCAAATTCTTACTTTGGCACGATAGACTTGGCCACCCCGGATCTGTGATGATGCACCGCATCCTAGCACAATCCCATGGGCATAACCTGAAGAACCAGAAGATTCTTCAGAAGGGAGAATTCCCTTGTGTACCCTGCTTTAAGGGTAAATTAATAACAAGGCCATCACCACTAAAAGTGGATGTCGAGTCTCCTAGCTTCCTTGAAAGAATACATGGAGACATATGTGGACCTATCCACCCCCCTAGCGGGCCTTTTCGGTACTTTATGGTACTGATTGATGCATCTTCGAAATATTCGTATGTGTGTCTACTTTCAACCTGCAACTTAGCTTTTCCAAAGCTTTTGGCACAAATAATAAAGTTGCGGGCGCATTTCCCAGACAACCAAATAAAGAAAATACGTCTGGATAATGCGGGGGAATTTACCTCTCAGTCATTCCAAGAATATTGCCAGGCAACGGGAATAGAAATTGAACATCCAGTGCCACATGTTCACACCCAAAATGGGTTAGCTGAGTCGCTAATCAAAAGACTCCAATGGATCGCACGACCATTGCTGATGAAATCCCAGTTGCCGGTGGATGCATGGGGACATGCAATTTTGCATGCTGCATCACTAATAAAAATAAGACCCTCAGGAGGTCAGAGTCTATCTTCAATGCAACTCGCATATGGAACGCCGCCGAACATCTCTCACTTGAGAATCTTCGGCTGCGCAGTTTATATCCCCATTGCACCACCACAGAGGACCAAGATGGGCCCTCAACGTCGCCTAGGTATCTACGTAGGGTTTGACTCACCCTCCATTATAAGATACCTAGAACCCCAAACGGGGGACGCCTTCAAGGCACGCCTTGAAGACTGCAATTTTGATGAGACGTATTTCCCCAAAATGGGCCTAGACATCGAAAAGTCTAGTGCAAAGCAAATGTTGACGTGGGATACAAAAAGCTTGACCCACTACGATCCGGTAACAAGACAATGTGATGATGAGATCCGGAAGATCTTACACATCCAGGACACAGTCCATAGATTACCGGACTCGTTCACTGACAACCAGAAGATTGTCAGATCACACAACCCTGCTGCGAATACTCCAGCTAGGATTGACATCCCGAAGGATGGATGCAATCCACCTGCAGCGGAAGTGGCTGCACCTCAACAGAAAAGAGGCAGACCACCAGGCTCCAAGGATAAAAATCCAAGAAAAAGAAAAATATCCGGAGACCTTGGGACGATACCCCCACAGAGAAACGAGCTCGCGTCCATACCCTCTCCCCTCCCGGAATCCACTGCAGAGGAACTGCCAGGTGAAACAGAAATATCACTAAATTATGTACGTACAGGGGAGGTATTGGACAGAAAGAGTACAGTCGTCGACGATGACTTCGCGTTTCACATTGCCATTCACGTCGCCGGAAGCGATGATGATTATGAACCACACTCCGTTGCTGAATGCAAACGTAGAGATGATTGGCCAAAGTGGAATCAGGCAATAGAAGCCGAGCTGGACTCGCTTCAGAAACGAAAAGTCTTTGGGCAAATAGTCCAGACACCTACCGGTGTCAAACTTGTGGGATACAAATGGGTATTCGTCAGAAAAAGAAACGAAAATAATGAGATCGCACGCTACAAAGCTAGACTTGTAGCACAGGGATTCTCCCAAAGACCGGGTATAGACTATGATGAAACATACTCCCCGGTCATGGATGCGATCACGTTCAGATTCCTGATAAGCTTAACAGCAAAGGAAGGCCTAGATATGCAGCTAATGGATGTTGTGACTGCGTATCTATACGGCAATCTCGACAAGGAGATCTACATGAAACTTCCTGATGGCTTTTCAATGCCTGCTGAACTGAAAGATAGACCTCGGGACGTCTATTCTGTTAAGCTACAAAGATCATTGTATGGTCTCAAACAATCAGGAAGAATGTGGTATAATAGACTCAGTGAGTTCCTTGTTCAACAAGGATTCACGAACAATGAAGTCTGCCCTTGTATCTTCATAAGAACAAACGGAAAAGGATTCGTGATAATAGCTGTCTACGTAGACGATCTGAATCTCATAGGATCTCCCGAAGAGATCACTGAGATATCTGTAAGCCTAACAAAAGAATTCGAAATGAAAGACCTAGGCAAAACCAAATTCTGCATTGGCTTACAGAGTGAACATCAGAAAGACGGAATCCTATTACACCAAACCACATATACGAAGAAAATGTTGCAAAGATTCCATATGGACCATTGCCATCCATTAAGTACACCTATGGTAGTACGATCACTGGATGCACATAAAGACCCCTTCCGGCCGCTGGAAGAGGGGGAGGATATACTTGGTCCGGAAGTTCCCTATCTGAGTGCCATCGGAGCACTACTATATCTGGCAAACTGCACGCGTCCCGATATAGCGTTCGCAGTAAATTTGCTTGCCAGATACAGTGCAGCGCCTACGCAGCGCCACTGGACCGGGGTAAAGCACCTTCTGCGCTACCTCCAAGGGTCTACAGATTTGGGACTCTTCTACAAAAATGGAACATCATCTACACTTGCAGGTTATGCTGATGCAGGGTACTTGTCTGATCCCCACAAAGCAAAATCACAGACTGGGTACGTGTTTACCTACGGAGGGACAGCCATTTCCTGGAGATCCATCAAGCAAACCTTGACGGCAACCTCATCCAATCACTCGGAGATCATTGCCATCCATGAAGCAAGCAGAGAATGCGTATGGCTACGCTCAGTCATCCATCACATCTTGTCTACGACCGGACTGAAGACTGGAGACCTCGAGCCCACTACCATGTTCGAGGACAATGCTGCTTGCATAGCTCAGCTACGAGGTGGCTTCATCAAAGGCGACAGAACGAAACACATTTCACCAAAGTTCTTCTGGACGCATGAGCTACAGAGAGATGACAAGATCGACATCAGACAAGTGCAGTCATGTGACAATTTGGCAGATTTGTTCACTAAAGCCCTTCCTACTGCTACCTTTAGAAAACTTGTACATAGGATTGGAATGAGACGCCTAAGAGATCTGAAAGCTTGAGAGCTTGTACAGATCAGGGGGAGCATGGCAGAATTTGCACTCTTTTTCCTTAACTATGGTTTTTCCCACTGGGTTTTCCATAGCCAAAGGTTTTAACGAGGCAAATCTCACCAACTCAGGATCCTGAAGTATCCACCCCATGTGAGACCCATACAGGCTCAGAATCCTGAAGTATTCATGAGCGGGGTCCACAACCATGGCTGGATAAGGGGGAGTGTTGTGAATGGGTATTTACTGGGTTGGTGAGTTATTGGGCTAACCCAAGTGGTTGGGCCCATACCCACTTGTATTCTCCCCTTTGGCTATAAATATAGACTTGAGGGCTCTCCCCTCAATAGTTGATTCATAACATTAATGTCGTTTTTACTGATTAATTTTTTTTCGGAGTCGGTGCAAAAAATGGTCTTCTTGTAAATATTTTTTTGGGATCGATTTTTATATATTTTTAATTTTTTTAATTAAAAGTAAAAATTAGCCTTATTTTGGTGCCGCGTTTGTGTTCTACCAAAGTATTAGTATAGTTTCCCCCAATTTTCTTTCTAATTTCTCGCTAATTCCCCGATATAAATTTACACTTTAGTCAAAGTCAAATCTTCGTCTCTCTCTCTCTCTCTCTCAATGGCTGAAAAGAAACTGATCGTGGCGGTCGAAGGAACAGCTGCCCTAGGCCCATTCTGGCAAACCATCGTCACCGACTACCTGGAGAAAATCATCATGTTTGAGTAATTTCTTATTCATTTGTTTTTTTAATACATCGAAAAGCAGAAATCGAAACATAGAACTATCACGGAGGGCGGAGGACGAATAGCACTAAGCTAATTGTCTCGGACAAATTTGTTTTTCTTTTTTCTTTTCGTTGTGATCGCAACTGATCGCGAAAAAAAAGCAAGTTTTTGTTTTTTGGTTGGGAGTGGAATATTTGTAATATTATTGTAATGTAAATTATTTGATGGCTGGATTAACTCCAATTATGAGTTTATTTTTGGATGGGTTTTAGGGTAGGATCACAATGTGCATAGAAAGGTATGACCTTTGTGGTTATGGGTTAGAATCTACCGTAAGAAGATAGATAATTGCGGCAGAAAACATGTTCATAATAGCGATTAATGTTGGAAACTTGGGGAATTGAAAGAAAGCGCTCATCTTTGTTTTTTATTTTAATTTTTAATTGAAAGGTAACTTACAGTTCGGGCCATAAGGTTAATCTGCAGTTAAAAGGTTATTTTATATATTTTTAATTTTTTTGGGGGACAACAACTGTGGTAATTTACTAAACTACTGACTTGCTTGTTTTTATTTCGTATAAGTAAATTTAACATCAATTTTCACACTTTTCTTGAAGGGATTTATCTTGTGTTCATTAAAACTTCGAGCTAACCTGTAAAGCATTTAGGGCTTTTTCCATCTTTCTTCACACAACATTATGAAATAGTATCTGTCTCATGTGTAACTTCATTTCTCGTTTTAATTGATCCAATGTAATGTGGAACATGCAGGTGCTTTTGCCGGAATGAACTAAATGGCCAGGTATTCTATGTTTGTATATCAATATTGTTGTCTCTGTCTCTGGATTTTTATATATATATATATTATAATCTTTCATTATCAAGGGTATTTCAGTTACACTTAATTGGAAACTCAGTTCTTCAGTGATTAATTTGCTCAGCCTTGTACGATTCAAATGCAGCAAAACACTACATTGCAACACATATTTGATGATAAAAATATAGTCCTTGTCATGACAATACAAGGGTTTAATGCTTAATGTTTGTAAATTTAAAAAAATGAATGTATTAAAGTTTGCGGCGGGGGGCTAGGGGCCAATGTTTTATATTGCATTTCAGTGCTAATCAGGATGTTTGTTATCTGGATGTTTGTATCACCGTTAAAATCTTTTATCATAGTTTAGGGGTTCTTTTTTGAAAGTTTTATGAATTTATTACCAATATGTTTAGGCTGGAGATTGTTCTTCCGGAAAGCTGAATGGAGAAAAAGGGTTCACATAGCTGGCCCCAAAATGATCGTGGATGCTTTTCTTGTGGCAGTGTCATTTTAACAATTCTTTAAGTTGACGTCCACTATTATGAATATAAGTAGATTTCACTGTCATATCAAAAATTAGATGTATGCAGACTTTGATTGACATGTCTGAAAACGTCAATAACTAAAAAGATGCTTCATGTGCCGTGCTCATGGAAATAATACCATTAACGAGTGGTCAGGCAGAGAACATTATGAAATAGCTATTTCTTTTGACAGTGAAATATGACATTTTTAGGGTTGTACATCTCTTTGACCTGGATTCAGCTTGGATTGCAAGTTGGTAAAATAGTGTTAATATGATATGACGAATGACAATAATAATGTCATATATAAATGCCTATGCATTCTGAGTCTTGTTAAATGTCATTTTCATGCAAAATGATACATATAGGTTCAACTAAAATGCATGTGGAGAAGACGAGTAGAACATGGATGTTAGGTTATTACACGGCAGGCCAAAAAGGGGGAAAAGAAGCCAGATTATTGTGGCAAAATGTTACGCTTAAACCGCTTCATTCCACGTGGCAAAGAGTAGTTGATTGTATTATATAGCGCAAAGAGGTGATTGTATCATAGACATAACTATCCTTATATATATGCTGTTCAAGTGATGGGATGACTTACTAGTCCCTGCTTGATATTTGGAACAATTTGTCAACCAGTCAGATGAATGGTAATGGCAGGGGGGAAATGTACTTATTTTATGCATATGATTTTATTGAGAAGTGACATTTCTATAGGGATTAAGGTTGGTCTGTTGGTGCTTACTATAAGCTCTTGAGGACTTTTTGGGTTCAACAAACTAAGGAGTAAGGTCGTGACTTGTATCAGTTGCATCTAACAGAAGATGCATGCTCATTTAGGTCCACATATGATTCCAGTACATCATTTTTGCCTGAAGTCTCTGTCTTTCTTTTCCTTTTCTTCTTTAGCTGAGGTCCTTTATGGTGTTATGAGAGGGTTAATTGTACTAATTGTTTGGGCATGTTGAAATTTGTTATAATTGAGTTCATAAATGCTTCAATTTCAGTCCATGTTATGGAGCGTTGCCTTCGAAATTTGTACTTTGGTAGCACAGTTCTAAGTTTAAACTTATGGTATCAGTATTGTGAAGGATATAAAGGCCATGCACACAAGTGAAGTTTAAAATAGAGGAAAATGTTAGGTAATTTTCTTAAACAGTGATTTTTCACGCTTTCACATGTATCCAAACCTTATGGGTCTTGCCTTATGAGCATTCACTCGCTATGTGATGTAAGTATGGCCGAACAACAATCTGATCAGGTTTGACTTAACCTGACCGGTTACTTACCTAAGTCAATGAACACTGGACCGTTAATCAATTTGAAACTTATATGTAAAGAATTTTGGGAAATTTCTTGCTTGGTTATTAAACCACCGTTGGAAACTCTAACCAAAGCTTTCTCCTATAGTCTTCTGCATTACTACATATGGCTGAAATCCAAGATATAACAAATTCAGCCATGTGACAAAGCAGGATGAGTAGAGCCATGTATTTTATGACTCCAATGGAATATGTACATGCATGCCATTTTTTATTTCTTCCTAGGCCCAACCCTCTCATTTGTTAACTTTCTTATTTGTTATTTTAAGGAAAATTTCTTGATTGCACATGTATTCAACAAATTGTGGTGGCCCACACTTTTGCACAATATTTGCAGCCAATTATATAGCGATTCTTCTAGGGCAGTCTTTTACTAAATTTTCTGCATTTGACACTTTTATGTTGATGAAATAACACAAAATAACTTTAAAATCTTGCCACCTTAAGCTTCTTTTATTTCTGAGGAATATTCATTCTAACCTTTTCCTTTTCCCCATATCATCAAGATTCATAAACCTTTGGTGTTTCCTGACCTTGACTTTGTTTAGTTTACTGTCACACCAGTTCATACTTAGGTTGTTCTTCAAAAGGAAAAAAGTCCATTTAATTTCTGAAGGAAGGCTGTAACTTAATCACAGATATGTACTTTTACATGGATTATCATTATCTTGGTGCAAGGGAATAAAATATGAAATTGTTTTCAGTGTTTGTGTGCGTCAACATGCACTGAGTGTGTATGTATGGCTTGATATATGCTTGTAACCACATTAAAGTTTTCATTATAAAAATATTTCTTGTGCCTTCAAGCCCTTTTTAAGCATTCACTCATTTTTAAAACAATGCTTTTAGTGGAAATATTTAAGAAAATGCTTATGTACTTATTAAATAAGGACAATCAGTGTTTATGTTTGTTTGTTATTTAGTCATTATTTGTAACTTATTAAGTTTAAATTTAATGTTGTCTAGGAATTCTGCTTATTTTTGTCATGTCAATACAATTATCTTATATAAAAGACATGATACAGCTATTATACACTTATACATTTGATGACTTTTTTGAATCTTTGTCCTACATGTTATCCAAAATATGACTAGGACAAACTTTGTTGATGACTAGGACAAAGCTTCTAGCCATCTTATGCTGACTAGGACAAGGGTTAAGAGAAGGATTTAAATTGTATCTGGGGGAAGGATTAGAATTTTTGGGGGGAAACAACCTGGGGGGAAATTCTAATAATTTGAAATTTGAGTGGAAAACGAAATTTGGGGTGAAGGTTTTGAATTTTTTTGGGGATAAATGGGGTTGTATTAAAGTTTGATCTTTTGAGTTATGTTATTGGACTTTTGGGTTGTTATGTTATCGATTTTTGGGGGAACAAAGATTTTGCGGAAAGATTTTGCGGGGGAACTATCTTAAATTAACCGTGCCCTATGGGCACGGGTTATGACGTGTCTTATATTGTTTAATATCTTTTATATGCACATGATATATGTATTAATACTTTAGAGAGTTTATAATAATTTTTTTCGTGTTTAGTAATTGAATTTTAATCGTTAATGTACACACATACATACACATGTTATATATATGTGTGTGTATATATATAATTTTTACTTTTGCATAATATTGCATAATCCGCATAATTGGCGCATAAACTGATTATGCACCATGCGCTGTTAGCCCACACCTATAATGAAACCATCTTTTAGAACACTAAGGACAATTAAGATGATCTTAATTTGTCTAGTTGCACATTAAGAATTGTTGTACCTACCCATTAATAATAATACATTATCATCTAATGAATTTCTAGTTTTTGGGTGTCACTTGACATCAAATTCTTGACCTTTAGCTAAAAATTTTCTTGTAAGCAGCTAATCATTTTCAATATTCTCCTTCATGTTGTGCAGAAGCTTTCTGGGCCAAGTCCTGAGCTTGCTTTGGTTGTGTTCAATACACATGGACCGTACAGTGGTATAGTTAATTTTTTTGATTTACCTGTCTCTATCAGTAGTTTATTACATAACACGCCCTTCTGAGTGGCATGACATTTTCTATCTAACATGGTTTTTGAATATTGTTTCCAACAGTATTTGTTTTATTGAATATTTTTTTTAAAAACTAATTACCTTTGCCTTTTTTGGTTGTAAGTTAGTTATTTTAGTGATTCCATAATACATCATATGGCTTTGTTTACATGTGCACACTCCTAACCACTTATGTTTTTTCTTCTATATGGATGTTTTTTTGGTTGTTTAAAACAAATTACTTGAGATTTCAAATGATTATGGACTTATTCAATCAAGGTATTTTGGGTAACTCAATTCCCATTTTGGGTAACTCAATTCCTTTTTAAGTCTTTCACATTGGTGACGCCCTTGCCATTATAAACACTTTCCAGACTTTATTCTTGATTCTACCCTTAGGCATCCACATCCTGTTAGAACATGAGGGTCCTGAAGTAGAAAAGGCTGGATGCATGCCTAAGTATCTTGGTCCCACCTGTTTTGGCAGTCATTGTAATCAGTAAATATATGTTTATTACGTAAGATGTGAATTATCAGTCTCTTAGAAGTTATACTTCTTTATGATTTGCATTCCTAGAATGACTAATAACTATATGAAACATCTAACCCTTATTAAGAATTCACACTGGTGCCTTCTTTTTAGATGAGTTAGTACATGCTTGTGAAATTAATGGACTAAGGCTAAATTAGTTTTCTCCATCACATGGACTGCGGCTAATCTATATGTTATATTCTCACACTGGCAGAAACGTCTAATGCGAATCCAGCCTAGGTGTATCATTATTCAATTCAAGGAGGTTGCATGAGAGATTTAACATATGTTTGCCATTGCTTCATTTGTTGAACTAGGGTTCCCATGGGGGAATTTTCTTTAATTTAATCATATCCGAGTTATTTCTACAATATCTACCTCATATTAGGAAGGTAATGCTGATGTGGCTGACTGTGCATTTGGCTGAAATGAGCTTGTAAGAGGGAAAAATAGTAAGGTCCACACTGCTAGTGATATTGGAGATAAAAGTTGGTGGCTCTCATTTCTTCCCTTATCACAAGTTCATTTAGCTTTAAATGAACTGTCATCTCATACTATTTCAAATTAGGAAATATTATTCAATTTGGGTTGCGCCTTGGAGAATTACAGTTCCCTATAGCAATTTTTTGTATCTTCTTGTCTTATATCTTCTGGACTAACTTCCTAATCTCGGGTATTAGATTTCTGTTCCTTCCTTGCATGGGCTAAAATTGTTTCACCAAAAAGGGAGGTCCATCTCTTGTTCTATGTTTTATCATGTCCTTTTCCTTGATCATAATGCTTTTGTGAGAAATTTGGCACCTAATCATAAATCGTTGATGTCAGGTAGGCAATGGGTCATAGATTCTTGATCAATTCCCCCCCCCGGCTTTCTAAACTTTGTGGTATGCTCCATATAATCCATCTTTGATCAAAGAGCCAAAATGGCTTGAATTATGATGATGATGATGGGGATTAGTCGGATGACATGCATAAGGATGACAATACTGCCATTATACCTTTCATCAATCCACATACTCTCATCCCTTTCTTGCACTAATAAGTTCTTGCTGCATTCTGATGCGATTAGGGCTTTTTGTGGGGATCAAAGGAGGGATTTTTATGGCTTTGCACTTCCTAATCTAGGGTTTATATGACGAAGAACTGATATTAAAGCACTAAATAATTCCTAGAACAATAGATCTATACTAGAGAACAATTAATTAGCTAAAAAATTAAACTATGAATTCTAAAGAAATAAAATACCTTTATCAATTCTTCGATAAGCGCCATCCTGGGGCCGGCCGGCCCCTTATTGGGGGAGGGGTTAACAATTGTCTAATTACTCTTTAACCCTCCACATCTCTCGCGGAATCACAAGTTTGGGACCGGGTCCGTGATGGACCCAAGTCGCCTCCTCCGATGGTAGACCCGAACCGGACCCTCTTCCAAGTCCGCACGGCCCGTCCCCTCTATTTGCCGAACCGCATCATTACTCCCCCCCAAAGTGCCACCTTGTCCTCAAGGTGGAAGTCTGGAAACTGGTTGCGGATCACTGTAGCGGGCTCCCATGTAGCATCGTGGTCTGGAAGGCCCCGCCAACGAATCCGTACCTCCTGAGTCCCGTTTGCGGCCTGCCGGATCCCTGTCAACTTCTGAGGCTCCAGAAGCACCTTCATGTCATCTGTCAGAGTGGGTGGCCGGGTGGGTGATAGTGTGTGATTCCCGATGGCCCGCCTCAACCGCGATACGTGAAAAACCGGGTGAATGGTGGAGGTGGCCGGCAACTGCAGACGATAGGCCACCTTCCCGATCTGGGCTGTTACCTCGAAAGGTCCATAGTAGCGGGCTGCTAACTTCTCATTGCTCCGTCAGGCCAAGGTCTTCTGTCGGTAAGGGCGGAGCTTCAAGTAGACCCGGTCTCCCACTGCAAACTGCTCATCTCTACGGTGTGCATCAGCCTTGGTCTTCATAATCTGTTGGGCCCTCAACAGGTGTTTCTTCAACTCCTCAAGATATTTGTCCCGTTCAGTCAAATGCTCCTTCATCTGTGAAACCGGAGTGGTCCCTCGGCTGTAGTGGATCAACTGGGACGGGTCCTGATCGTATAAGATCCGAAAGGGGGTGCTCTGCGCTGCCGAATGGTACGAGGTGTTGTACCAATATTCGGCCCATGCCAGCCATCTGGCCCACTGCCTCGGCGCATCTGACACAAAACATCTCAGGTATGTTTCCACACTCCTATTCACCACTTCTGTCTGACCATCCGTCTGGGGGTGATAGGCAGTGCTCCTCCGCAGCTTGGTCCCCTGCACCTTGAATAACTCCTTCCAGAAACTGCTGATGAATACCTTGTCGCGGTCCGACAATATGGAGGCGGGGAACCCGTGCAAACGAACCACCTCCTTCATAAAAGCTGCTGCCACTGTAACTGCAGTGTAAGGGTGTCTGAGGGGTATGAAATGGGCGTATTTGCTGAGCCGATCGACCACTACTAGAATAGAACTGTAATCCTCTGATCGCGGCAACCCCTCATGAAATCCATGCTGATCTCCTCCCAGACCCTCTCAGGTAAGGCCAATGGCTGTAGGAGTCCCGCCGGTGCCATTGCCATATACTTGTGACGTTGGCACACGTTACACTCTGCTATCCGCTGGGCAATGTCTTTCTTCATCCCGGGCCAGTATAGCTCTCTCGCCATCCTCCTGTAAGTCTGCTGTACCCCGGAGTGTCCGCCGATGGCACTGCCGTGGAACTCCTGGAAAAGCATTGTAATATGGGCGAAACCACGGGGAATCACCAGCCTGCCGTGGTATAGGAGCCTCTGTCCGTCTATGCTGTATCCCTGGAAGTTCGCAGAGCCCTGCTGCAGTGCCTCACGTATCCTCGCCAGGTCCTCATCAGCCTTAATCTCCCTGCTCAAAGGCTCCCAGTCCAGAAGGACCGGTGCTGAAACGGCCGCCACCTCTGCATGCTCCTCGCGACGTGACAAAGCGTCTGCCGCCTTGTTCTCCAGGCCTGGCCGGTACTGTATCTCGAATGTGAAATGGACCAACTTAGAGAGCCACTTCTGATGCTCCTCGGTAACCATGCGTTGCTCCAATAAATATTTCAAGCTCCGCTGGTCGGTCCTCATTATGAACTTCCTACCCAACAAGTAGGGCCGCCACTTCTGAATGGACATGACAATCGCCATCAGCTCCCTCTCATATACTGACTTCAGCCTCGCTCGAGCTGACAGAGTCTGGCTGAAGAAAACAATAGGCCTCTGGTCCTGCATCAACACTGCGCCCAACCCATATCCTGACGCGTCGGTGTCTATAACAAATGGTCTGCTGAAGTCAGGAAGTGCTAAGACAGGCACCGTCGTCATCGCCTGCTTCAAGGCCTCGAAGGCCTTGGTCGCCTCTTCGCCCCAGTGGAAGTTGTCCTTCTTGAGTTACTCGGTAAGTGGCCAAGCAATCGTACTTTACCCCTGGACAAACTTCCTGTAGTACCCTGTCAAGCCCAAGAAGCTCCGCAACCCCCGTAAAGTGGTAGGTACCGGCCAGTCCAACATGGCTGCAATCTTGGCTCTATCAGCTGTCACCCCCTCCGCAGACACCACGTGTCCCAAGTACTCCACCTCCAGCTGTCCAAATAGACACTTCTTATTAGCAAAGAGCTGCTGCTCCTGTAACTCATGTAGAACTGCTCGCAAGTGCCCCACGCGCTCCTCTATGCTGCGGCTGTACACCAAGATGGCGTCAAAAAATACCAGCACAAACCTCCGTAGGTAAGGTCGGAACACTCTGTTCATCAGGGCCTGGAATGTCGCTGGAGCATTCGTCAGGCCGAAAGGCATGACCAGGAACTCATAGTGCCACTCATGAGTCCTGAAAGCAGTCTTGGGCACGTCGGCCGCCCTCATCCGTATCTGATGGTACCCTGATTTCAGATCAATCTTGGAGAAGCAGGCTGCCCCGTGGAGTTCATCCAGCAACTCATCAATAACATGGATGTGAAATTTGTCTGCAACTGTCTCCTTATTCAGGGCCCTGTAATCTACGCAGAATCTCCAACTGCCATTCTTCTTTTTCACCAATAAGACTGGACTGGAGAAGGGGCTTGTACTTGGCTGTATCACACATGCTTGCAGCATGTGCTCTACCAGCCTCTCTATCTCATCCTTCTGTACTTGTGGGTACCTGTAGGGCCGCACACTAATGGGAGACACGCCCTCCCGCAAGACGATGGCGTGCTCATGACCTCGGTGTGGTGGTAGTCCTTGTGGTTCCTGGAAGACATCCTCATATTGAGCCAGCAGCTGCTCAATCTCCGGTACCAGCTCCTGTGTCTGGTCCTCGATCTGCACTGAAGCGGTCACAGCCTGTAGCTCCACCAAAAAGCCTCCTCCCGCTGTGTGGATCGCCCTGGACATGTTCTTATAAGATACCAACGAACGACAGAGGCTGGGATCCCCTTGCAATACCACTGTCCTCCCACCATTCTGGTACTCTATTCTCAGCATCTTCCAATTTGTCCTGGTCTCCCCGAGTGTCTGCAGCCACTTCATCCCCAGGATGACATCGGTACTCCCTAGCTCCAAGGGAAGAAAGTCGGTGACAATCTGTACTCCCTGAATGGTCACAATCACCCCGCGGCAGACACCCGTGCTGTGTGTCACCTGGCCCGTACCCAGCATCACTCCATACCGCCCCGTGCCACTCATCTGCAATCCCTGTGCCCCCACCAACCTGCTGGAAATGAAGTTGTGGGTGGCCCCACTGTCGATCAACACTATCACCTCCTGGCTGCCCACCTGTCCCACCAATTTCATGGTATGGTTCGGTGTGAACCCTACCACGAAATTGAGGGACACCTCCGCAAGGTCCAAATGCTGGTGCTCTATCTCCTCCTCGGCCTCTCCTGCCTCTAGGATGACAACCTCGTCCTCTCCCTCATCATCACCAGCTATCAGTATCTGGAGAGTCCGATCAGCGCACCAGTGTCCTGGGGTGAACTTCTCATCACATCGAAAACACAAACCCTTCACCCTCTTCTCACGTATCTCGGCATCTGTCATCCTCCGTACCTGCCCCCAGCTCGGGGCTCCTGCATCCTGTCTCTGCCGCCCCCAGCAATGGCTGTAGCTCCCTGACCAGTCGTGGTCCCTGAAGTAGGTGCAGTCCTCTGTCCTGTAACAGCCGCCTGACTCCTGAATGTGGTGCCTCCCCACGTCCCACGGGCCCTCCGCTCTGTCTCCTGATGTCCTCCACCTTCCTCGCCAACGTCATCATCCCGCACAGACCAACGGGCTCGAGCTGCCTCAATCCCGACCTCACCGTGGGCTTTAGCCCCTTCATGAAACAGCCCTCCAAAGACTCCTCAGATACTCCCCGAACTCGGTGGCAGAGCGACTCAAATTTCCTGATATAATCCCCTACGCTCCCCTCCTGCTTCAGCGAGTACAGTCTCTCGAACACGCCACCAGCTTGCCCAACACCAAATCGCTCCGTTAAGAGCGTCGTAAACTCCGCCCATGTCTGAAAAGGCTGCTGCTTATCAGTCCAACGAAACCAGCCTAAGGCCTCCCCCTCCAAGCAAACCCCTATCGCCCGAAGCCACTCCTCTCCTGGGACCGCTGACACCTCCAAGTACCTCTCCACCCGGTACAACCAGTCATCTGGATCTCCTCCCTCAAAGATGGGCACCTCTAGCTTCCTCAGTCGCCTCTCGCCACCGTAACCACCTCTCTCCTGCTGCTGGAATCCTCCCCTCTGCTGGTACCCCTGTCGACTGTCGGAAAAATAAGCCTCAGCTCGATCGCGGTAGCCTCCCTCTACTCCATGTCCCTGCCAGTCACCCTGTGGGTGTCCAAACTCCGCCGGGTGGCCTCCTGGTGGGTCCTGGTACGCTCTCCAATCTCTCGTCACTCCCCCAAAAGGTGGGGGCTGAGTTGACGGGCCACCTGTGATCTGGTGGTGCCATCCACCCTGCTGAAATCCTCCACCGGGTCCCCCAAAAGGCTGAAAACCTGGAAATTGTGCTCCTCGGACCTCGGGCGGGGCCCCCGGGGGCCCGGAAACGCTCGAAAAAGTCTGTTGGACGTCCTGGAAGGTCGGTGGGCCCCCCGGGGTCCGTCGGACCTCAGGACCCCCCTTTGGGGTCGGCCGAAGCCCCCCAGGCCGTCGCCGGGGGCGGCCGGCCCTGAAATTGGGCTGGCGGCCCCCAGGCGGTGGCGCCTGGGCCCGCCGAGGGCGCAGGGGGGCGGCAGGTGCTGCCGCCCCTCCCGGGGGCCTGGCGGCCCCCCGCCGCCCCTCTGGGGGTTCGCCGGGCCCCCCAGAGATCCCTGGGGGTTCGGCGGCCACCCGGAAGGCTGCCGGGGTGCCGGAATCCCCCCTCCGGCACCTCTGCCTCTTGGCGTGGCGGCGCGTGGTCTTGGTGAGTCCCCCACACGTTGTCTCCATGATTGAAGCCTCCGTCTTCTTCTAGATCCGGACCATCTTAAAAAAAACCGTCTTTTTGCCCTTGTCCTTCGCCAAAGGTGGCTCCTTTTTGCTTGGATCCGTCTTTGGTACGAGATGAGCGGTTAACGCCGCTATAGCTTCCGTCAATTCCGATAATTTTGCCTTCGTTTTTCCTTGGTTCTCCTTCATCTCTTTCATCTCCCCCCGGATTAGCGCGGCTATCTCGACGTCTTCCTTCCTCACGTCGATGAAACCCTTGCTAATTTGGGCCTCCATCCGTTCAACATTCTCTTCCAAAATTTCGACCAGCTCCTTGGATCGTGTGTTTGCCATAGATCGACCGCTCTGATACCAATTTGATGCGATTAGGGCTTTTTGTGGGGATCAAAGGAGGGATTTTTATGGCTTTGAATTTCCTAATCTAGGGTTTATATGACGAAGAACTGATATTAAAGCACTAAATAATTCCTAGAACAATAGATCTAAACTAGAGAACAATTAATTAGCTAAAGAATTAAACTAGGAATTCTAAAGAAATAAAATACCTTTCTCAATTCTTCGATAAGCGCCATCCTAGGGCCGGCCGGCCCCTTATTGGGGGAGGGGTTAACAATTGTCTAATTACTCTTTAACCCTCCACATCTCTCGCGGAATCACAAGTTTGGGACCGGGTCCGTGATGGACCCAAGTCGCCTCCTCCGATGGTAGACCCGAACTGGACCCTCTTCCAAGCCCGCACGGCCCGTCCCCTCTATTTGCCGAACCGCATCACATTCATAGAGCTTTGTAATGATGCAGTTTTTTTCCTGATTACTTGCATAGTATTATTCATTTTGTAATCAAATCTGTTTTGCAGCATCAATTTAACTCATCGCTTTGATGTACTATTATATGTGGCTTAGAACTTTGTTTCTCGAGTTGTTCCTTTCTAGAAGCGCGTGACTCCCATATCATATATTACTTGAGATGTGTCTCTACTTGCATTCTACCTTCGATATTTTTCAACTGTATTAATTTTGTTGTCATGTATTATTATCCCTTTGAAACTTCCTGATCTTAATATAACATAAAACCGATGCCTGAATTTTCTTACTGGGCAAGCAAGCATTTTAGCATACATTCCTATATATTCGAGCATGGTGTCGATAAGCCACTGTTGATTAGCATGATAGTTATTAGCATACTGCAATATGGTATTGACATGAGATGACGCCAATTCTAAGTACAACATCGATTCATAATGTTTTACACTCTCATATAAGCGCTTATTAGTTGAGCCTACTTTTCTATTTAAATGTAACTTTAATGTCCGTCTTTTTAGAAGCATGTACATAGTTATTTGCCTCTATCACTGTTTCATAGAGTGTATCTTTATAAATAAAAGAGACAAACTGTTTCCATAAACCAAGGGTGATATCCGAACTTCTGAAGCCATTCATTGTGTTCTTGTTAGCACATGTGATAATCTATTGCCAAACATGATCATGTTTGTAGAGTTGCAAACTGAATCACATTTACAGAATCAACTATTGTGTTTTCCGACAATTCGACAATGATTAGTTATGAAAACATCTCAATTATAGAAGGCTCTCAAGTGGATTTAACAATTTTAATATGCAGTTAACTTCGCATCAAGTTGCCAATACATTGATACTGAAGTCAAGGAAAGGGTTGATATTAAAATCGACTTGAGCGGATGGTCTATGGGAGCGACAAAGAAGTACATCACATCGATTGATTTTTACGTTATTAGATTCACTTTGCATAAGGATTCTGATATGAATTTTGTTTTTTAATTGTCTTTTGAGTCAGAAGGAGAAGCCAAAAACGTAGTCATGTTTAAAATGCACTTATGAATAGTCACTTTGAACCATAATAGTGGTAGCATCTTTGTTTATGAAGTTCTTTACTGTTTGAATTAGGGTAATGTAAAGAAATATTTAGATTCTTTTCTTTTTAATTAAATCTCATGTCTGATTCAAGATTCGAGCAATCCTTGTTTTGTTTTTTTAATTCTTTTGTGTGAGTGTTGGAGTCCGTTTTGGAAATTTTGTTTTGAAGCCTTTATCGAGCTAGATGATTTCGTTGGAGCCATATAAACTGATTTCTCTTGTGTCATTTTCTTTTACATCAAACTGCCATGTTTTCTTCCCATTTGCGTGATTTCTGCATAAATTAGTATCAGATCTTTTGATCTAATAGTTATATTTGTACTCTTTGTTCATTATATTTGGCCTGCGCATATTGTTTCTTTTTTCCGCATCCAATAGCACCATGCTGTGATGATCAAGAGGATACTAATGATTCTGTGGGAGCAATGTGAAGATAATATACTTTCGAAGAGAGAATTACTCAGGTGGGAGAACCTCCTTTCTCCACGAACCCTCCTCCACATGCAACCTTTGATAAATAAAGTACAACCCTCAGATCTCTTCAAGGATTATCATACTTCATATGGAATTGTAGCTTGATCTCCAAGATTGGTTACCAGCCAAATATATCCAAAAGAGTTCCCATTTTCTTCTAACATTCTTCCCTCAATGTCCTTGAACTTTGAATCTACTTGAAAGTTGGGTCCTTCTGAATAATAACAGGTGAAGTGGGAATTAGGCCCTTCTAAATATTAACAGCCAAAGTGAATTATCTAGAAATTGTAGTGCTCGTTATAACTTAAAGCCATAACATGAGTAGCGGTACATCCCAACAACAGCTGAGCTTTCCAAGTGTTTTCCGTGCTGATTGATATGAATATGAGGAGTTTTTGAGGCCAAGATGGTTGGGACTTGATTGATGAATTTTTGGTAGCAGAACTGAAGCTGCTTTGGGATGTCATGCAAAGATCGTTGATAAAGGTACAGCCAGCAGAAGTAATGCGGATGCACCACTCGCTGTTGAAGTGCTGCTGGTGAATGTCGATGTCTCAAGCTCAAGCGATGCAATTATGATCATCTAAAGAACAACAACATTTTAGAGAAGTGGTAAGGTGAGAAAAACAAGTAGGAACTAGATTTTTTTTCCTTTATCCTGCAAGCTGTCTAATTGATGAGAAACCTTAGCCCACGACTAAAAAGTAGAATTCTACCTATTTGTGTAATGCTGGTGTGTTGTAATGGCTGAGTGTTAAGCCTAACCTAACCGGTATTCTAAAACGTACTGACTTGAACCACACCTAGCCTGCTTGTTGGATTTTGTTGGAACTAGTCGAACCTGATCCAATCCCCCCATTGAATGGAATTAGGACCAGTTTGGTGACTCGTCTCGAAATATGCGAGCGCTACTTCCAAGTATAGGAGATCGAACGAGTAATAATCCTGTTGAGTCCATGTATCGTATCCATGAGACAACTGACCTGCAAAACCACGAATTTTAGTTTATGAAAAGTACTAAAACAATAAGAAACGACCACCTTTCGAAGGCAAACTAATGGTGATGATGATTTTAAATAATAAAAACGATCATACGATAACTACGGGAAGTCGATACTAGGGTACCAATATGGAGAGGATGTGTTGGTCATGATTTCGTTAGGGTATTTGCAATCAATGATTATGAATATCTTTTCTATAACTCAACGTTTCATCACGCAAAGATACGAGAACGTCGGAATATATAACGATAAAAGTTCATTGAAAAGTGCCTTAAGTATCGAGTAAATTATTAGTTTTATGAGGAATTTGAGTTTATATGCCCGCAAGGGTCACGGAAATGTTCACAAGGATCATGCCACAAATAAGTCCGCAAAAATCATATTCGATCCAAGTACACCAACAACGTTAATACTTGAATAATACATGTAGAAACTAATAAAATACGTGATAACACATGCAAAATAGGGCGAAACGACGTCAAAACTAGAGATTACATAGTTTAACTACATTATAACCAACACATATAAGTTTTAGCCATGGAGAAAAGGAATCAATATTCATAGACAAATAATCTCAAAATACAAGGCAAATACTCAAAATATAAAGGAAAAGTTAAAAAATTCTATCACCAAATCTTTTCTCTTGGACCTCAAATCTCCTTCAATTCTGTCCCTGACTTTGTATCGAAGGCCCCCAAAAGATACACATGAATACGCAAGAGAGGCCTCAAAATATGCGCCAAAACCCTAGGAACACGGCTCAGAATACGCAGCAAAGTTCCCATAATATGCAGCCTACCACTGTTTATATAGGGTGGGTGCGGATAGCGGATTCGCATCCAACTTGCTTGGAAACCCGCATTCGCCGTGCACTGCAAATTAAGTCCGTCCGATCTGGGCGCGATCGAACAATTGTGTGCCACGTGTCCCCGCACCCGCTAACAGCTCCGCATCGCTCTCCAAGTCCGAATCCACATCGTTCTTTAATCTACACCGTCAGATCAACATCCGACAGTCACTAACTAACCACATTGCCCGCTTCTGCGGTCATCCGATGCGAGCAGGAAGTCACCGATTGATGCCACGTGTCCCGTATGATGGGGCGGTGGCACATATGGTCGGTGGCCATATTTTCGTATTTTCGACCGTATTTTTGTTGTATTTCTCTATTTAAATAATATTCTGCATTCAAAAATTCATAAAAATTAGCACAGATCTCAGAAAAACATGAATAAATAGCCGTTGGAACCGTAAAGATGAGATCTACTCATTAAAAATATGAGAGAACTGAAATACTCAGTAAAATAGCAGTTCTTTTTGCATAAATCAAGAGATTCTTCTAATAATTATGATTAATCTAAATACGCTACTATTAGAGGCCAAATACGTACCATATATGCACAAAATAACATTTGCGGGGAGGGGTAAATATGCAATATTCACCCTGAATCATTTGGTCGGCTCGCTTGTGGTTTTAATTTGAAATTGGTCATTTTAGCTTGCTGCATTTCTCTTGATTGAAAGTGGTGGCAACTTGGCAATGAGATAGCAAAAGGAAGAACTGGAGCCTGTTTTATTTCTGTTTTTGTTTCTTATTTGTTCGCCCACTGTTTTTTTGGGGGTGGGGGGGGTGGGCGGGTCTTTTTCTTTCCCTTTTCTCTGGTTTACTGCTCTGGAGAAGGTAACATGTAAATAAGATCAAAGAATAAAGACATTGCTGGGGTTAACAAGTTGCCTATTGTGGGTTGAAGGTGTATGTGACCAGATATGGATTTAGTAGGTAACTGGAGGATGAAAGAAATATGTATGCCTGTCATCACATGGTTGTAAATTTGCGACACTCTTTATATAATTCCCGCTGCAAACAAAGAAGTTACATGGTTGTAATATAAACGTTCTCGTAATACATTAACTACTTTTAGTCGGTCTAGGTCCAGGTTAGGCTTGTTCTTGACTGTTGTCGGGTGGGATTTGGTTGTCCGGTTTTTATCCCATGTCCAACTGCTATGGAAAACTTAGCCTCATTCTAACTCATTCTCTGTGGCTTTTGATTAAATCAGCTTTTGGCATGCCCATTGTGTAATTTAACCAACAATGATGACACTGCAAGGACTGATTGTTTTTCAAAATATTGCCATCCCATAAGCTAGACTAGTTAAATGTTAAGCTATAAAAAATATAATATGTTGCTGCGTGTTTGATTGCTTTTACAATTATACACATTGTCAAACATTATTGGCACGATGTTACCATAAACCCAATCTTTTGGTTAAATTTACTATTACAATCAGAACATTTTACATACAAAAAATATTCTCATTGGAAACACACTCTACATTCTTAATGAAAGATGCACCAGCATTCTTAGCCATGTCACATTTATTGCTTTTGAAAACATTTCTTGATAACTTTCATCCATCCATTGTTTATTGATTTCATTATTCAAGCCTGCCTATAGACTCTACACCATGATATGTGATATCAAAATCTCTTTGTCATGATTGCATTAAAAATCTCAGTACATTTATAGACGATTATTCTTTATAAAGAAGCGGCTTAATCTGAGCTTCGGCTTTGAGAAACTGTGGATGTACTTCTCCTGTTACCCACTTTTGGTCATGGAACCAGAAATGCTAGCAGAAAACCAGAGTTTACCATGTGACAGCAATTAAACATTCATCATATTCCAAGTTTTCTTCTTCTGCAACGGAAATATGGCCTAAGTGATCAATGAACTTACACTTAAACAAGATTTACTTGTTATACCGTTCAAGGACATCATATATATGCATACCAAGCATCTATCTTCACCTCTTCTTTCTTCATTAGTTACTATATTGCAGAAATCGATGCTTCTTGTTATTTAGCTTGACCTGAAGGAGATCTGCATTATTAAAAGGACAAAATTTCAAAATAGGCCAAAAACTAGAAATAATTTTAAAAACAGATCAAATTTCAATTTGAGTACAAAAAACCCGACCAACTTCACTCCACATGGGTTTCTGCGTGTGAATTCGTGTTGAGGTGGAAGACGGCAAAATAAACAGGGTTGGTAACCACAACCATTTGAGATTAAAATAGGTGGGGTGACCAACCCTGATTTTATTTGAGGATTCTTCAAGTTATAATGAAATGGACGGAGTTGGCAATCCCGACCATTTGGAGCGTGTACAACTTTACCGGGATTGTCAACCCCGATCATTTTTAGCACAAATTCGCGTGGGGAAATTGACTCGGCGAAAGGTGGTCTGTAATTAAATTTAAATTTGATCGGTTTTGTAAATTATTTCTGATTTTTGGCCTATTTTGAAAATTTGTCCTCATCTAAAACCTTTCTATCAATTATGATATGAACCTATGTTTCAATTTGTTTTTATTATTTTTGAATCTCTGATATGTGTAGGCCTTTTTCCTTTTAATTGCATTGTGACTCTTTGAAAATGCATTCTATTTGACTCGTTAATTTCTTTCACGATGCAAAGATGAAGTGATTCCTTAGGGCAACCTTGTTCTTGCACATCTTTTTCGGGATACTACCCAGTGTTGGGGAATCCAGATGGTATTTTCTTAATTGGAGAAGCTAAAACTGCATCACTAAAGGTTACAGGCTTATCTTCCTGCCCACTGGCCTTAAAGGTTCTTTGGGAGTACCATCACCTGCTCATAGTTGCCTTAGCTAGGAACATGGCACAAACTAATAAATGGCTGACATCAGGTAGGCAGCTCCCAGTAAAGAATTAAATTATTATTGTTGTTACTTTGGTAGGAAGCCACTTGTTTTATGATTTGGTCAATTGTTGTGTGGACAATTTTTTATTTTATAGTAGTGAATCTAGTGATCCATTGCCACCCACTTTAGATGGGAACAACATAGATGATGATGTTGATTTTCTAGTGCAGCTTAGCTACATACCCTCTTTGCATTAAAATTCACTCCTCTATTTCTAGATGTTGATGAAGCTTATCCAAACATGGGTGTCTGAAGGCTTTTAGATGTACTGATTTGACTTTCTAAAATTCTTGGTTTTCAGAAGAACTATTTCCTAAAATCCAAATAATTATGCATAGTTATACTTGTTGTCAAATTGTAAATTTTAGCAGTTAATTAGCTTGAGTTATGCAGCTTTCATGGTGCAACGAAGTGGTTGGACAAAGATTCTTTCGTTGGTTATCAGGAATACCATTTGGTGGTGGTGGATTTAGTGAAGCTGCAATTGCTGAAGGTCTTGCTGAAGCACTAATGGTATGTAAATGGTGGTTGTTTGCTCAAATGGTTATGTTTAATTGGATACCTTTGTTTCATGGCACCGCCATTTGCTTGTCTGTATCATTTTTTGACTATGTTGAATAACTCTGTTCTACTTAGAAGTGAACCATTTTTTGTTTGAGATTTTGTTTGTTTGGATTAAATAGAACTAGAAGTGAACCTCTTGAAGTCAATATAATTTGTTTTGGCGTTGTTTGGGAGAACCTTTTGTAATGATCCGGTTTCTGGGGGTCATTACATTTTTTAAGAATTTGCAGGTTCTATTGGTTACTAAGGAAAACTATATAGTCGAAATAAAAATATACCGTAAAAACATACCTGAACGAGTAGTCTTAGAAAATCGTCCCAGCTCAAAGAAATTGGAGCTAATCCTAGAATTCTGAAGCCTCTTAATATATCTAAAAGAAAACGTACCACGAGATTAAAAAGTAGATTATTTTTAACTCCAAGAAAATGGTTTATGTGCAAGGTAAACAAATAGAAAGAAAAAAATATAAGGCACGCGAAAGTAAGTACAAAACAAAGATGTGACATGCTAACAACTTAAACATATAAAAGACATGTAAAGAAACTATTGAACATGTTATGAACAATTAAAAGATAAATAAAGTGAGCTACTTAACTGAAATGTAACATGTTAAGAGTGTAACAAACCACAAGACAATGCATACATATGAGTTTGCAACCTAATACTGTATTGTGAATGTTTATAAGTTATGAGAATATAAATATGTATGAATCCTAGGCCGTGTTTATATTGAAGAGTATGATATGCAACCCGAAGACCACATTGGACCACATGGAGCTATCCAGTCCGAGTCCATCTGACATAACAGGTATCGGTCGTGAACGACCGGGTCGGAATACAAAACATGATAGGACTCAGGATCCATAGAAACAAGAAATAGGAAGTGGAATCCTTTTAGATACGGGCCAAAAGCATGGCTCTAATTGCTCCGACACACTCTCTAATATGAGTTACCTCAAAATCCTGGGTGTCAAGTGACATGTCATTTTATTATTTTATGTGGTGTCAAGTGTAGTATTTCAGGGACTGTAACTATTGTTTTATTGCTTCATGGTTTTCATGTTATAAGTTGATGTGTCAGGAATTGTACCATGCCAATATTGTATCTGTTATTTTAATGGTTTTTATTTAATCATGATAAGGGGATTTTAGAGGTGGCTTTCATGGGTTCAAGAGGCGGCTCACGGTGTTCCGTGGCACATTGTCCCCTATAGTACTTAGTTCCCAACATGTACTTGTATAATATCAAGAACTTATAATCAGTATATGATGTTTCATGAACAGATACAATATCAAGGGCATGCACAATGTCTGGTGTACAAGAGCATGTACAGTATTAAAAGCATGAATTCAATGTACAATATTCAATACCATTGATAACAATAGGACATGTAATTGAATCACGATTATTTCCACGGTTAACTGATATCAAACAATGAATATATTATATGACAATAAGAGCTTTTCAATGAAATGTTATTTCGAACCAAGTATAATTGTTAAGGTATTATAACGGTTTTCTAGTTGTCCAGTTCTTCTCAAGTTTTGCTTCAAGGTCAATGTTAGGTATATCTCGGTTCACAAAAAATCTTAAAGTACGTAGTTTAGTGGCTTTCTGATATCAAGTCAAGTTCTAGTCATGTTTTCAACATGAAAATATTTCATAAGTCAATCTCTAGTGTCAAGACACAAGTCGCTATATTTCATGCATAACATCTAATCTACGGAATTTGAAGATAACAATTCTACAGTATTGCTAGGCATGATATGTAATTCCAGAATTTTATTGAGAATGGTGGTTAATGTGTCCTTGTCCACAAGTCTATTCCATCGAAGTTTTCTGTCAACTTTAAAGTTAATTGAATTAATTTCTATTACTACACAACGTATCATACAATCTAAAAATTAGTTTAAACTGATTTTTAAAATAATTTAAAAAGAAGAGAAAAAATGCGATGAGATGGGATTGGATTTACTTTGGCACCCTAACATAACTTTAACGTTTACTAGCTTAGATGGGATTGCCTCAGACCGATTGTACGCAAAATAATCAAGCCGTAAGTCAACAGCAAGACCTAAGATCAAAACATATCCTCAAATGGCTAAAGCCCATGAAGTGCGAAACAACAGAGCAAAAGCTCAAAAGGACCGTATCAGTAAAAGCCCACAAAGTCACAACAAGACTAGAAACCGCAAGTGCAACATCCAAGAAGAAAGACAGTCGCAACCATGAAACCCCTCCCAAGCACGCGATGGCATGGACAACCAAGCAATGGTCGTCGGTGAAAACCCAGAACAATACAAGGTGGAAAATACACGACAAAGTCCACTCCGGCGGTCGAAGATAAATAAAACCGATCGAAAGTAGGAGTTAGGTGAGGCAACGACGAGGGTCACCGAAACCTAAGAAAATGGGTTGCCGAAAAATTCAATTATCAAGTGAAAACTCTTGCTAAATAATTCTATGAAACATAATCTCTCACCAAAACCTACAGATCCAACAAAACCCCATGCAACGATTCAATCAAACGAAATTAAATCCGGAAAGTAAACATATAATAAACATGAAGATTTGAAGAAGATATAGATCTACCGTTCACCATAGTATGCCGAAATCCCAAGAAAACCAATCATCATAAGCGATCAGAAAGCTCCAAAGAAATCCGAACAATTTTGATAAGAAAGAAATTATTTTTCGAATACCTCAAACTCTAGAAATCGTTGGAATATTTATAGAGGAGAGGAGGGAAAACGTGTGAGAGGTGTCATGTAATTGACGGAAGAATTAGAGCGGTTCGCACATGAGGGGACAACATGCTCGGGCTTTGAAGAGGGAAGGAGAGAGGCGGTTGTGTGTGTTTAAAGGGGTTAGGGTTTCGGTTTGTTGTTGAAGAGGAGGAGAGAGAGCCGTTCGATTTTGACGGAGGAGGAAACAGTTCGACAAATGAGGTGAGTGGGGTCTTCTCCTGAGTTGGTCGAGTGATTGGGTGAAATTAAATTAAATCCAGTGGGCCGTGGCCTTTGGGGCCTCTTCAAGGGAAAAGAATGAAGGGTAAGGGGCGGCTGACTTTTGGCTATGGGCTTGGGCCTGGGCCTCGCTTAAAAGAAAGAAATAAGAGAGGAAAGAAAAGGAAGGGAATAGGCTAGTGGGCCGTGGGTTGGTTGCGGGATTTCCTGAGTTGGGCCAAGAAGAGAATAAGGAAAGAAGAAAATAAAGGAAATGCAGAGACGTTAAGGAAAAGAAATTTTTTTGGGAATAATTCTGGGAAAATTCCAAAAATCATATCAGAATTTTCGGGTCATTACACCTTTTTATAAGTGTAGGCTCTGGATGCAAAAAAATGACTTACATATCCTACACATAGCACAAGTAACAATCATTCTTTGGACTTTGTCAGAGAAGCTGTTTGTCCTAAGGCTCAGCCAAAGGGTCGTGGGCAAATAATGCAGATTAAGCAAACTTAGCCATCTGCTGGACAAGGCCATGTCAAAAGACATCTGTCATACACATGACTCAATTTGAATGAATCAGCGGGGCTATGTACGCCATGTTCTTGTACCATGTGAGTTGACCATTGTGCCCAAAAAGCTAATGGGATTTGGGCTAAATATGTGTGCCATGAAAAGCTATCACTTAACGGTCTTGTTTGGATGCATAAAAAAGGATCTACAATTTATGGTAAACAACGAGTTGATACTAGAAACAAGATTGGAATAGCCTTCTATGGGAATCTTCGGTACAGTTTCATGAACTATATATCCCTTGGTCTTGTAGAATTTTTAAAAAATGGAGTCTGCCTAATCACTGGCCACAGATTGAGGGAGCTAAAAAAGTTAGCTGCACTTTGCCAACTCTACATGGCTTATCTAAAGTCCAAATAACAGACAAAAATAGAAATCCATTTAATAAGATTCATGACAAGAACTGCTGTTTGATGTGGCATCCAAACTAGGCAGTGATGTATTCTTAAGTTTCTTTATGAACTTCAATGTACATTTAAAGGCATATCATGCACATCAATTCTGTTTTGTTGGCATCATGGGAAATTTTTATATAGATATATCACCAAATATTTCTTAAAATTCTGTCATATATTGTTATTAATAATTATTGATGCAACCTCAAATTAATAGAGGTGTTTGAGTTATCCGTCTATTGCCAGAGCTGATAATTTCCATGGTTGCGTGGGATTTGGCTTTGTGGGTGATAGATTTTCATCTTAGAGATGATATGGATCAAATCATTTTCCTCTTTCACCATGCTCGCTTTTTAATTCTATGAGAATATTGGAGGATTAACAAGGTCAGATTTTTTATAGGGATTTATCAATTAAATTTGTGCATGAACTCTGCTTCTTTGGTCAGGCCAGATTATTTTACTTAGATATGTTATCAAACTTATCATAAATTTTGTCATTATTAATAGAGGTACTTGAGTCATCAGTTCATGCCATAGTTGATAAACTTTGTGATTGAGTGGTATCCAGCTCTCAGGAGAGTAGTACGTGCATTGTGGATGAATGAAATTACTTTGAATAATTGAGTCATTTTCCTCTTGATCCATGCTTTCTTCTGCATGAGACTATTGGAGAGTTAAAATCAAGGTTTTAGGTCTCGGTTTCGGTCTCGGTATCGTTCTTTCCCAAATTTAGGTTTCGGTATCGGTATCGGTATCGTCCGTTTCGGCGGTTTCGGAAGCAAGTTTCGGTTTCATCCGTATCGCCAGTTTCGGCAGTTTCATTTCGGGTATCGGTTTCGGTTTCGGAGATACTTTAAATATGTATATAATATATAGACATAGTGATGGTTTTGGAGATTCTTAAATCTAAACCTATCAAATATTATTAAATACTTAACAAACTAAAATATTAATCATATACTATCAAATAGTACATACTAAATAGATAAACTAAATTTGAGTTCGTAATCATATCAAATACTAAATACCTAAAGTTTGGTACTTAAATACTAAATATTAGAAAATGAATAGATCCTAAAGCTTACCTTGCGCACCCACCATTTTACCTTGCGCACAAACCACTTATTTACAAGTTTGCCAAAAAATCCCTGGACATTGCTTTGCGCACCCACCATTTTGCTTTGCGCACATACCACTTATTTACAGGGTTGCCACAAAAAATCTGCTTGCTATGTGCACCGACCGTTTTACTCTATGCACATACCACTTATTTACAGGTTTGCCTTTTAAAAATGCAGCCTCTCCTGAAAGGCGACTCGGGCCTCTCTCTCTCTCTCTCTCTTTGCTCTCTGTCTCTCTCACGCTAGATGGTCAAGGTGGGGCGGCGAGGCAAGAGGCGTGTTCGACGAGGCAGGAGGCAAGTTCGGCGAGGCGACGACGCGATGCGGTGAGTTCAATTTTTTCATCTTCCTTTTTTCCTTTTTCTTCTTTTTTCAGCAATTTGTTCTTGGTTTTGCCTCTTCTTCGTCTAATTCTTCATTATTTTCAAGTCGAAACCCTATGGTTTTCTTCTCTCTTTTAACCGAGCTTTCTTTGCAACATCTTGATTCACGAAATTTTTTGGGTTTTTTAGAGAATTTTTATTTAATTCACATTCTTCTTCCTCTGTTTTCGTTCGATATTGAACGGTACCGGTCTGTTTCGGCCGAAACTGAACGGTGTCGGTCAGTATCGGCCGGTATCGGCCGAAACTGAACGGTACCATTCAGTATCGGCCGATACCGAAACTAACCCCTAGTTTCGGTATCGTTACCTACCGATACCGATACGATACGGACGATACGCATGGGTATCGGCCGAAACCTCAAACCTTGGTTAAAATATTCAGTCCTATTGAGTATTGACACTTATCAATAGATTTGTGCTTGACAGTAGAATCCATTTTCATGAGGTTATTCTTGACTATTGATGACCATGTGGGTTATGTAGGATTATCCAGACTTTGATTCTGTATTTTACAGAGCTATAATTTTTTATTAATGGCAGCATCTGAGTTACAGGTTAAATACATATAAATTTCACATTTTGGTTTAAACTCATATTTTGTTGACAAATGTTTAATACTGTCAAACTGTGTTCATTGTAGTCATCCAAGGAGTTAAAAGCAAGTTTTGGAATCTGTTTCATTTCCTTGTTCATCAACATATTTCATATCTTTTAACACAAATTTCTATCAACGCTTGTGCATGCTTGTTTTTGAGGTATAATGAAAGTATCATTTTCTTATATCTGTACTTTCAGATGTTCCCGGTAACTTCAAATGGAACCCAGAATCATCAAAATCTTGATATGCAGAAGCACTGTATCCTTGTTGCAGCAAGCAACCCTCATCCTCTCCCTACTCCTGTCTATCGCCCTTCTGTCACGGGTTCTGAGCACAATGAGAAAGCTGAAGGGCAGGCTGAGACATGTCTTGCCGATGCTGAAACTGTTGCAAAGTCATTTGGTCCGGTAATTCATAAATTTCTGTGCTTACCTGTGTTAGATGCACCGTGCTGAATACTTCTAATGTTGGATTCCTTTGAGTTTATTCTTTTATCTTGCTTGCAGTGCTTTGTGTCTTTGTCCGTTATATCTCCTAAACAGCTACCAAAACTGAGGACAATATATAATGCGGTATGTGTGTGAGTGTTTCTTTTGCCTTTTATCCCTTGTTTTATATGGTTCTTATTCTCTAAAGCTTTGATATGTGAACCAGCCATGCTATAAGCTCTTTGAAATATATACCCATTCATAGACTCGTTTATTAGTAATTCTCTCTTTTATTTCAATCTTGAATGCCATAAATAGTTTTGGTCTAGATTCATTTCAATGTAAAGTAGGTTGAACCGCATTTTTGGAGGCTTGACATCACACATTAAATCAACCCTTTCCCCCATTTTCTTTGATTCTCGGAACTAGGCTGGAAAATGGAGGCTCCATTTTGTTTATTTAAGGAAGGAGCAATATTTTAAATTTCAATTATCAAGTATTGGGTGGGGGTTTCATATTGGATATCGGATATTGGCGGATATATGTGGATATGCATCAACATCGGGGCACACACATTGAACATTACACACACATGTATATATCTTGATAACTAAATAGTATTTATAACATCCTAGATGTCATTATGTCATCAATATATCATAAATAAGGTTAAATAGCATTAAGGTGAAGATATTTCATAGAGAGAGCTAAAGTATTAATAGAAAAGTATAAAAAAGCTTACAAACTACTAAAAAAGTTCACTCTATTCATCTCTTAAGTATACCGTGACATGAATTAATATGGAAAAACTTAAGTAACTTGGAAGAAAAGACTTACACAAGTAGCTTTGAGTATAAATTTTGGCCCCCTTCTGTGGTTTTCTAAGGTTTAGCAAATTAAAAAAAAGGGCCACCCCAGCTGATGTGAGCCCAAAAACATAAAACCGATATTTTTGTCCATATCGTATCATGATATGTCGGCCACATCGGTTGATGTTCAAAATAGTGGGAAGGAGTAGAAGAAATCTCATTAATGGCCTTGCCCATTGTTGGCATCTGTTGTCACCTTATATTACAACATCTTGGTGTTCCCCCTTCTTACTTCTCTTTTTAGCAGCAACCTAGGGATGCACATTTTGATCAGGTAGGTTGACCTGTGTGTGTGGTGGCTTGTTTTTGGGGGTTTTTTTTGCGTGCGCCGTTGTGTTTGTTTGTTTGTTTGTTTGTTTGTTTTTTTTTGGGGGGGGGGGGAGTAAAGGAACAGACGTACTATTCTACCAGCCATTGATAGAGACTACATGTGATCATTTGCAATTGGTGTCGCTGGCTTTTTCATGCCACTACTCTCTCTCTCTCTCTCTTTGGCTTCTCGTTACTCCTGCTGCTGCTAGTACTAATAATTATTATTACAATATATAATTAATAAGTACTGTCTCCCTTTTCTTCTGCTATTTTGAATATGAACGAGAGTGCTTGCCTTCCTTTGACTGTAAATTTAGTACTACACCTTTCCCACTATCATTTTGCAGCTAATGAACAATTAAGATCAGGATCTACTATCTAGGATGGGTATTTTGATGTGGTAAGTTACAGAGTAGATAGAAGAGCAGACCTACTACGGGGCCTTGCTTGTTGCCATTTATTCAGTTTGTTTTTGCAGTTACTATAGTTGCCTTGGAGGTGCTTTCCTCTCAATTTGTCTGGCACATTGCATGCATATTGCAGGTAGCATACACCGTTACTATTGGCTTATTGCTGCTCTCCATCTCCTATTTGTCTTCTCATTGCCACCATTGGCATGTCGGCGGATGCTTGTTGTTTTTCTTTTACTTCTGCTAGTTAACAAGCAGAAGAAGCATCCACAGCTAGAGACAGGGCTTTGATTTGGTAGGTTGGCGGATAGTGAAAAAGGGAGAAATCTATTATAAGCATGCTACTGGAAGGTAGAATCTAGAGAACTATTATTTTGGGCCATGCCTGTAACATGAAGCTCCCGTCACCGGCTGTTGTTTCCCTGATGTTTCTCTCCCTCAGTTTATCATCCTGATCCTTCTAGGATTCTGATTCTCATTAGCTGGTCTGGTAGAAAGAAATAGATGGAGGAAATGGTGTGCCTGCTTGTGTGATCTATCCTGCACTGTCTGTCTAGGATTGGGATTTTGATGATGTGTTTGTCACATATGGCAGAGACCTATTATTGAGCCTAGCCCATAATCCTTTTGCAGTTTCTGTTACATGATGTTGTTGCTGTATGGGTTCTATGTTCATCTGAACTTCACATTTGCTGCTACCCAGAAAAGACTTGAGGTTGTGATGAGGTGGGTCAGTTGAAGAGACCTACTATTCCGCCCTGCCAGTTACCATTTTTGTGGGTCAATAGAAGAGACCTATTATTCCGCCCTGCCAGTTACCATTTTTGTAGATGCTATGCCTTGCTTTTCTGCTTCTACTAGCAATAACTGGGGTTCAATTAGCTGGATCCACTGGAAACATTAGAGTAATGCAAGTTGAGGGATTGGGTTGGATTGTGTATTCATGCACGATTGAGTTGGCTATAGTTTACATCAGTATCCATTTTCCAGGTGCCATCACCTGGTGTTATTGCCATTGTGCTGGTGCTATAATGATTCTAGTACTGGGACTGAGGTGTGTTGATATGATGTGTTGGTAGATGAGAGGTGGGTAATGCAAGTCAGGGGTTTGGGTCAGGTTCCATAGTCATGCAAGGTCAAGTAAGGTTATAATTCATGTGCAAAGGATTAGGCACACATGGATTGAATTTGGGTAATTTTTCAGCCAAAAAGCATAGATCAAATTTGGATGGTTTAAAGTAGTTTGTAGTGTTGGGACTCGGGGAATTTGGTTGTTCACGAGATCGACATAACATAGTGGATATGGGTGGATATGAGTTGTCTCTGAAGGAAGGGAAAGGCCTGCATCTAATAGCTATTATATGTTTAACATTTAATTCTTTGTAGTTTCCAGCTGCTTATTAAAATTTTTTGATCAGTTTAAGACAACATCATTGCGAGAAACCTATATTTATACTATCTGTATATTCTTACTGTGTGTTGAAATATATGATTGAATTGCATCACTTGGTGGTGGCTTGCTTTCCTTGATAGCATGCTTTGTATCGGTAGCTTGTTTTGGATCCTTATGACCTTCTGTTATTGTAGGGAAAGCGTAACCCTCGAGCAGCAGATCCTACCGCGGATCATGTTAAAGACCCTCAGTTCCTTGTTTTACTCTCAGATAATTTTATGGAGGCTCGTGCTGCTTTAAGCCGTCCTTTAATTGGAAGTATGTATGCAAACCAAAATATTGCCAAGATGGATGGAACTCCTGCTGCTCCTGTTCCAGGGCCAGGAACGACTTCTATCCCCTCAGGTTGTTATTTAATTGAACCTTTTTCATTTCATTAAGTTAGGTTAAATTTACTTAAGACCAATGTGGTTGCATATGTAATATCTACATGTCCAGCAGGGTTAGTTTCCCTTGCAGTTAAATTGTAAGCTACATTGCATGAGACATCAGTCATCATACACATTGATCTATTGGTAGAACATTAATAGGCTTATTATAAATTAGATGGGGATATTGAGGGAATTAGAGACATTTTGTATGTTCATGGCAGTTAAACTTGGAGAATTTAAGGGCTGAATGTTTGAGCATAAAGTTATAAAAGGGCTTAGAACCCTAGGAACTGTGATTAGGCAACAATTCAAATACATACATAAGATTTAATTAAGATGAGAAGAGTTCCAAATGCAACCTTGATGAATATTTAAGATAAGACGTGCAAATATTGGTTTTCCTCAAAATTTTAGTGGGAGCCTTGTGCTGTAGGCTGGATTTTTTGTCTACTACATATAAGTACTTGTGCAAAAGCTTTCTACAAGCGATTAGGTCACTATCCAGTGCTGACTTCATACAACATGTGCTTTTTGGGTCTAGCAGCGCTGGTTACTGCGGTTGAGGTTCAAAGTTCATAAAATTTGTTGGTTGGTGCACTCTAGTTTACCTAAAATCACGAGAGTTTGAGAATAAATGGATTGTGTTGAATGGACTGTGTTTTTCACAAGCATATATCATCATCATATGACACCACACAATGTACAATACAGTAGCATATATTAAGATGAGAAGAGTTGTTATTATTGGTGTTGCCATCAGTCATCATGATACGATATTGTAGGTTAGAGTAACAAAGTTATCATGCACTTTGGACTCCTTTAGATATTGGTTTACTAAAGTGCTTCTCCTCTCCTGAATTTAGTTATAATTGAATACATACTAATTTTCTAAAGGGGTTTCTATATTTAAAATTATGTTCAAGCTTCTCTCATTTTGATTACTGATAACATGATTCCATGTATTTTATATTTATATGATTTGTGGATAAGTTTGAAAATTTGCCTATATTGAAAGGAAGATAACCTGAGCTGCATAATTGTTTATACACTTTGTTATTGATGCTATCCATAGATCAGATTTTTATTTTTTGTCACAATTCTGGTATTTTGACGTTTGATGTTTAACGTAAGTGCTTTCCAGATAAAAACCCAAAGGTATATTCTATTTGGTATCTCGCTTTATTTTTTATTGACATTATAGCAATGATAATTTTCATCAGTTTTTTGTTCTTCTAATTTGAATTTTAAAATATTTATATATGTCAATATTATATGTGCGTGCATATGCAAATAAGTGTGTTCTTGACTAACATAATATATGATAATTATGGTTCTATTCAGTAATCCACTATCTTTCACACAAATCTTAATAAAACCTAAATAAGATATTAGGTTTTCGAAGACTGACATTCTCTACCCTATTTTCATGATTTTTCTATTTTGGTCCAATCCATTGTTCGATATTGGGTTATCGTCTGCCAGACGACAATTGGCTGGTGGCACATTTATTATTTCCCTTTAAATGTTTGTTGTGCTTCTGATTGCGGTATCTCTGCCTCACCCATTGTCTTTAGTTACCTGTTCAATTACACCTTTTTTTTCATTACCTTGTTCTTGTTCCTTCTTTTCTTTTCTATATCTTTTTCCCTTTTCCTTTTTGGAACTCCGGGGCCCTTCCTCCTTTCTTGTGTCCTTTTTCTATCCTCTTTGAAACAATTTGCTTTGCTTGAGCTAACGCCCCAGAAACGGGTGTCTTCACACTCTCAAGAGTTTTGCAGGTCTTGCTGATACCCGTGAAGTCAATATAGTTTAAGCAGGAAATATTTAAGACATGAATAAATAAAATACTCATTTTATTCAAACTTCAAAAGAATTACATGATCGATTTAAAACAAAACTAAAAGGAACTACAATGTTCCACTAGGAAAAATAGTACTGAAAGAGAAAATAACGGAAAGAAAGGTAGAAAATCTCCTGATAACACTAAGGATCAGAAATCCGCATCCTAAACGGGAAAATCAGACTCCTTGTAATGCTGAGCCTCCTCTTCAAACTGGGTATCACCTGATGGAATTGAACCAACATTAACAAAGTAGATTACATCTATATTAAACAGTTAATTAATTTATTTTACAGGAATTTAAAAGATACAGAAGGAACTGTAAAAAGCAAAACTAATAACCTGGCATGATTTTAAGTAACGATAAGGATCAAGCAACTAACCAAAAGATTTATTGTTGTGACTTATAAAAGGAGATCACGATGTGCAACGTGAAGTCCATCTTGGACCGCGGGGTGCTATTTAGGGCTGAGTATAAAGGTCAAACTGTACCGAGAAACTCAGGATCCATATAAGGAAATCCTCCCAGATAGGTGCCATAAGTATGGCTATAATCGCTCCGGCACCTTCTCAATTATAAGGTACCCCATACCCGTGATGTTAAGTGTTCTAGTTCTAGGGTGACAAGTATCATGTTCATGTATGCAAACTATGTTCAAGATTGTCAAGTTTTGTGTATATATCAGTCGTACCGATATCCTCGTATAATCAAATTGCATAATCTCTAACCATATAATTTAGTATATGCCGGAAAACAAACTTCCAATATTCCGCATGTCCAATCCCATAAGCAGAAACACAATAGTTAACAACTAATATTAACAAATTTCAGAGAAGCGATAATTTAAAGCACAACTTATAAGTACGATAAGAAAAAGACGAAAGTATTTAAAAATTATGGAGGAAAGGCTCAATGGATCAGATTCGTGGTTTGGCACATTATTGGTTGTGGTCTACCTCCCTAGAGGGGTTGCTCTGACCAAGATTTGCATAAAAAGAGCCACCAATTTAGACCGAAAATCATTATAATAAAGGGGTGTATCTTAAACTGAAACTTATACGACGAACAGAAACTGAATTCATAAGAGAAAACCGAAACTGAACTTATAAGAACTGAACTGAGCTTATAAGCAGAACTGAACTGAACTGAACTTATAGGGTCAAAATCAGAACTGAAGTCTATAAGAAAACAGAACTGTATTTATAAAGGACCAAAACTGCGTTTATAGAGGAACATGACTGATTTTGTAAGTGAACTGAACTGAATATTTAAAAGTGCAGAATTGAATTAATGAAGGGACATAACTGCATAGGTAAAGGAACTCAACTGAATATCAAAGGAACATAATTGATTTAATAAAAGAACAGAAAACCTAAAGAAAGCAAGCAAGATATATATTAGCCAATTAAAAAAAGAAGCTAAGATCTATAAGCTCAGAAAACTACAAACACCCCCACGAAACCAAACGCCATGCGGTAAGACCCACCGGCATAAACCCATCGTCGATAGCAAGTCTCAAGCCATGCCTTCCTCCCCATCGATCGACCACAACTGATAATTCGACGCAAGAGTCTAACAAAACAACGAACATCGGTGTTTGCTGTGAATCTAATCTAGGTGCCAAGAATTAATTCATCGTAGGGGTAACCTCACTAAAATTTCACGAATCATCGCTTCCATTACAAAAATAAAGTAATTAAAAGTTCAATAGAGTTCGAATTTATCTTCACCGAAGTTTCTGAAAGAAAAATTAAGAGATCCGAAGCCAAATAGAACAAATCTGAAAATCTCAGATCAATCTGAAAGCCAACAGAAACAATTCCAAACTCTAGGAGCAAAAACGAAGCCTTCCAGAGCAAATCGAAAGCCCCAAAAACAAATCGAAACCCTCAGAAGCAAAATTGAAAATATTTAGAAGGGAGAAGAGAATTTTCCGTTAAGAAAACATAGAAATCACCACATAAAAATAAAGGCGAGGAAGGGAAGAGATCTTATCGCGCGTGAATCATGGTTCCGAAAACATTGTGGAGAGTAGAAACTTGTGAGGTTGAGAATTCACTCGTTTATTGGAGAGTGCGGTCATCCTCTATATTTGGCAACTTGGGGGAGAGAGTTCCTCTCGAAAGAACTCACACTTTCGTTGTATCCCCTTTATTTTCAGCTTTCAACCAATAAAAATCCATCTTTTCCCCAATTCTTCTCATCAAAACCAAAAAAATCCCACATTTCTATTTAAACCCTAACTTTCTATATCAAAAATCTATAAAAATCATATCAATTGGTATCAGAGCAACGATATTGACATCCATGGAGGCGGCTACAACAATTTTAGTTGCTACAACAAAAAAATTGTATCTTTAAAGGAACGAGTCGACGATGAAATTAAAGATCGGAAGAAGTCTATAGAGGATATCAGATCTGAGGTTAAGGCGTCGATGGAAGGGCTTGAGGTGCGGATGGATGTAAAATTTGAAACATACTTGCAAACCATGATGCAACAATTTGCGGATCTAAAGGTGGCAACTTTGGCGAAAAATTCAGATTTGGACGAAAATTTATATCGAGGGCAAAATGCGGCAACTTTGGCGAAAAAATAAGAAGGAAAAAGAGTTCAAAGAAGGCCTTCTATTTGACGCAGAGGAAGGATCCGACGGAGCGGAAGATGATCACATGGAGCAAAAAAACCCTTGTCGTGCGCATGAGGGTTTTGTGATCCTCTGAACGGCCGGCAGGGTCCTGTGGTCATGCTGCATGGTTGCCAGGCTATCGTAGGGCCACCGCAGGGTTGCTAGGCCCCTGCATGGCCATTGCAGACCCACCAGCCTCTGCAGCTGGCAGGCCCGTCAGGGCCTTGACGGGCCCTGGTAGGCCTACCAGAGACTCGTCGAGCCTTGGGAGGATGACCCGGGACTTCTTGGGGGTGCCCGTCAAGACTATGACGATGAATTTGGGCTTCTTTTGGGGCTTGAGAATGACATGTAGGAGCTCCTAGGCCTTTGTGGGCCTCGGTACGCAATAGAGAGGCAACGTCGCCGAGTACTTCCAGCATACGTGGAGTTTCAGACTAATTATGACGATGATACATGCTTAGAGGAGAATGCCGATGACTATACTTTGGATTAGCATGGCTGGGGAGGCAATGTCGACAAATGCGACGGCCCTTTGAGGGGCTATGTATGACGTAGAGAGGTACTGTACGACAATTATTACCATCCTCCTTATTATCGACATGCAGGAGGGCGAGTGGATCATGAGCGGCTTGGGGCTGATGTCAGAGAGAATGAAGATGCTGTTGTTCGAGGAGATGATCTTTATTGCTGGATCTATCGAGCTGAGAGATTCTTTGTGATGTCACCTCTGACAAGAGGCAGAAACTGGAGGCAGCCGACGTTTGTTTCGAAGGGGAGGCACTCGTTTGGTTCCAGTGGAGGGAGCGGGGGGCGACCTATACACTCGTAAAAGGAGCTCAAGGACTGCTTGGTGGAGAGATTTCGAGATGCCCAGGGAGGAAATTTAGAGGAACAGCTGTTGGCACTCAAACATGATGAGTCTGTTAGGAAATAACGAGAGAAGTTCGAGGCACTGTCGGAACGAGCGAATGACATACCAGAGGAGAGTTTGGAGGGAATCTTCATGAAGAGGCTCAAACTGACTATTTGCGCCCAGCTCCGCATTCAAGCACATAGAGGACTGATGTAGACTATGGACTTGGCGCAGTTGATCGAGGATCGCTTTTCTGGGGAGAGGAGGTCTAGATGGACTTGGAGTGGCTACACTTTTCCGCAGACCGCCAACGATAGGACCTCTGTGACCCACTTGGAGCAGCGTTGTCTATGTATTTCATGCACCACCTTGAGTGCAATGTGGATTTTCGGGGACGGAGTAATGGTGTGTTCGGCAATTTTGGCCAACTAGGGACATTTTCATAAGTTCCGAATTTCTAAGGGGGGGTTTTTTTCGTAATTTTCAGTGTTATGTGTTTTTTGTAATTTTGTATTTTCAGTTTATTACTTATATCGGGCTAGTGTGATTAGGGATTCTCATGCTTGATTGTGGAGAGAAAAAAATTGTGAGGTTGAGAATTCACTCGTTTATTAGAGAGTGCGGCCGTCCTCTATAATTGACGACTTGGGAGATAGAGTTTCTCTTGAAAGAACTCACCGTTTATTGTATCCTCTTTATTTTCAGCTTTCAATCAATAAAAATCCTTCTTTTGCCCAAATTCTTCTCATCAAAACCCTGAAATCCCACCTTTCTACCTAAACCCTAACTTTCTACATCAAAAACCTATACAAATCCTATCACATCCACGTCTTAAACAGTTACATGCATATACCACCAGAAATTCAAATTTTCTTCCTTTGGCATGTTGAAGGCGCCTCTTAAGTTGTGACTGGAAAATTGAAATCTCCAAACATCTAGAAAAAGTTAGTCTCTTACTGATTAGATTTCATCAATGTGTGGGTCTACCGGCCTTACTGGCAAATGTAACTATTGTACTATGCAATCCCAAGCTCTCCTACAGCAAATCTTGCACTATTCGCACCCCACCATAAGTTTGAACGAGTCTGTTGCGGGCCTCACCACCACCACCACCCTTAATTGCCAACCCGACCGCTTCCATCCGCTTCAAAATTGTGATGGTATCAGCCACGGGACCTATATTTGAAAACGAATCTGGTCGTGGAACATCTTTAATGATAATGTCAGCCTTCATTTATGTACAAAGCACTTGTGTGTTGGCAGTATGCTTTTTCTACATCTTCGTGAACCATATCTCACTAGTCTTACAGCATGCTATTGACCATCATACTGACTAGTTTAAAATTTGGTCCCGGAAGTATCGGTTGAAATTTTTTGCTACCGCAAGTTCTGAAATTGGACTTCACAACATATCTAAACAAGATTCTAAATGTTTTATTGTCAGAACGTCTGACAGTTTAAGAAATTTTCTTCTATGTGATTTCCGATGTTGTGTGGATTCAACTCCTGATTATTAGAAATACATTTTTTAAAATCTTAGTTACAGTAAATGTAGCATACATTTATGAACTCTGTTTTAATCTCACTGCTTAAAGCATTCGTTTTTTCTCCTCTCAGTTAATGGAACAACGGTCAATCGTCAACCAATGGGAAGCATCCCTTCTGCGACTGTCAAGTTGGTATGAGTCTGATTTTGGGAGTGCTGACTTATTGTATTCATTCTAATTTTCTTATTGATACAAAATGCCAGACTCTTATTGTTTTAGGAGCCAACTACAGTTCCCTCCATGGTGTCTGGATCTGCTTATTCCCCGCTACCATCCATTTCTAATGTTATTTCTCAAGGAGTACCAAACTTGCAGACTTCTTCACCTTCTCCCACGTCACAAGAGATGAACGCAACTAGCGAAGCTGTGCAGGAACATAAACCACTATTGAATTCTCAACAGTCAATACGCCCTGGTGGTTCTGCTCCAGCAAATGTCAGCATCTTAAACAATCTGTCTCAACATCGCCAAATGGTAAACTCTGCCTCTATTGCTGGAGCAAGTTCTATTGGACTTCAAGCAATGGCCACGTCGATGGCAGCACATATGTCAAACATGATATCCAGTGGAATGTCATCATTTGCTATGTCAGGGATCACGTCAGTATCTGGATTCGGTGCATTAATGGCCACCACACAACTTGCGCAAAATACAGTTCATGGTTCATTTACTTCTGCTTCGTCTAACATATCAGCAAATTCAAATATTGGCATTTCATCGGCAATGGGGAATCTTCAAGGGAACATTGGTATGGGCCAGTCTGTGTCTGGTTTAGGGCAAGGAAGTCTGCCATCGGGTGCACAATTAGGGCAAGGAAGTCTGTCATCGGGTGCACAATTAGGGCAAGGTGGTATTGGCATGAACCAGATCATAATGAGTAGTCTTGGGCCATCCAGTATATCCACTGGATCTGGGACAATGATGCCTACACCAGGAATGTCACAGCAAGCTGGTGTAAATTCTATAGGTTTGAACAATAATTCTACCATAAACATGTCGATGGTACCAAATGAATCTGGTGTTCAGCAATCTCAGTCAAAATATGTCAAAATTTGGGAGGTAAAAGATATGGTGCTTGGTTTCTTCACATCAAAGCATAAACATCACAAATAAACGTTAAAAAGTAAACTTCTGTGTATATAAGACGAGATATAAATCATTCACTGCTCCATTTATGGTGGCATTCATGTTAAACAGTTATTAGAGGCTACTTGTCTCCCGTGTAATGCTAAATTTTCGGTGCTTAACGTTATCTATGCTTACACATTCACTTGACATTTTTATGGGTAAGCTTGGGCATCCGACCACTATGTTATGCGGTTCTTTTCCCACTGTTAAATATATAATCAGTATCATGCTCAAGGTCATCATTTAGAAATTATTGGGCACCTTCACCATGGGCTGTCTAAATTGTGTTGTATACTATTTTGTGCCAGATAAGTTTTCAAACTTGATTTTTATTTTTATGTAGGGGGCCTTATCAGGACAGAGGCAAGGGCAGCCGGTATTTATTTGTAGGCTCGAAGTAAGTTTCTTTATGCACAATTACAAAATTTAAATGTAATCAAGGTTGATGGTAACATCTTCCACCATGTGGGTTGAGCAATTTGATGGTCAGAGGCTTCTGATTCTTCAAAACATTGACGAGACAACTTATCTTTATTGACTTGAATCATGAATACAGTAATAACATTAAGGCATGCACCACTATTCATATCCACATGTATGCTGCTAGCCAAGCGGACAAAGTCATGTTGCTTCCACATACCACATTTGTACATGCGTGTATATGTGGTCAACTTTATGAAAACTCAGTTTCATTTCTAGAATGCTGCTGTTGCAGCTTCAATTTATATTTCAGGATTTTGAGTTGCAAGCTCTTTTGAAGAATTTCTAATGAATTATATGATTCATCAGATTACTTCTAAAGGAATGGAAAGTAATATAAATTAACCTTTCAGATTTATGATATACTATTATTTGTCAGTGCTTGCTGACCTGTCATGTATGATATCTATCTCTAACCTTTAATTCTAGCTGTAGCAGTAAATTTCTGTCTAGGTTTTGAAACTACAAATATTTCAAATTGTGATAAATATTTCAAATTATGATATATGTGCTCCAGCTTGAGGGGGAGTGTTAGAACTATGTTTGAATTAGAAAAGGGTATAAAGGTCTTGGTAACAAGTTGGACGAGTAGTAGATTGCAAAGTCACAATAAGATGTAAAAAACTGAAAGGTAAAAGAATATGAAGGAATTAAGAACCAATTAATTTTTTAGAGGTGGTTCATTCCGGGTACAGTGGATGTGGCTTGGTGGTGGTGGTTCATGCAAAGATGGTATATTAATGTTGTGGTTCAATGTTGCTAGAGACTTCTTGTTCGCAGTGTTGCTAAATATTATACCAGTAATGGCTAGGTCAGATGTTGGGAGTAATGGCAGGTCAGATATTGGTTCGATGGTTTAGCCCTTATGACAAGATACATGTATGTTATATAAGGCTATTGGTGGAATACATTTGTAATAATAATGTTTGAACTTTGAACTGAGTGATAATTTCTATCATATGATACGTATAGATGCATCCTTGTATGAGTTGGCGGGCAATTAATAAAATAATAAAGCATAATTTCTTTACTGGTGAAAATGAACCTGTTTGTTAGGATCATGTAGATAGCAAGCAACACTAGAAGGTGTGTGGGATTGATTATTGTTTGTCCAAAATAATAATCAATTAAAATTTAACCTTCTAGCAATGACTAAGTTTCCTATTAAAGTTACTTCATTAGGTACTTAATCAATTATGTCTAAATACTTATAAAAGAGTAAGTAAGATGCACAATAGAAATTAAACAACGATGCAAGTAAATAGAGTGAGAGATAAGAGTTAGAGAGACAATGCTTAACAGAAACACACAAGAAGTATACCGGTTCATTTACCCGTGGGCTAGTTCAGTTCTAAGCACCGCTTGGAGTTCCACTACCTTACCTCAAAATAAAGGGCTTTCCAACACATTGTCTCCCTATGTAAGGCCCCGTTTCCGGGTATCATTACTTTTTTCGTTATTTGTGCAAGCCCCGCAAAGTTCTGGTGAAAACAACATAGAGTTAACAGAGGATTTTATAAATGAACTAACTTTATTCATCCTTCAAAGAGGTACAAAAGCTCAACTAAACAAGAACTAATAATCTTTTATTCTAAACAATTGAGAAAACAACTAGACGAAAGTAAACACTTTCCTTACTAATCCTAGTCTCAGAAATTAGCGATCTCCATTGGAAATTCAGACTACTCAAAAGCTGGAGCTTCCTTGTACTCTGGTACAGTTTCTGTATAGAAAATATTTAAGGGGATAAAGTAGACATCATTTACATTAAACAACAATCATAACTTTCATGCAATCCTAGTCCTAAACAAGTCAATAACACTAAACATTAGACTGTAACTATCTAACTAAAACATTTCATTTTTGGGAATAATGTGTATCATACGCCATATGAGGCGTTGCCTCATATTTTCTCACATAAAGCAACCAAGTACAAGCCCACATATTTTCTCATATATGTATGTATGTATTAATTGTAGGAAAAAGCCCAAAATTCGGGGCCATTACAACATTATTTACTTATAAAATAAAAGACAAAATAATGTTTTAAATGCCCTCTTTTGTCATCTCATTTACTCCAAAGCCACCAACATGTCATATTCTCCCATTACACTCATCTCAAACACTCAAACCGAGAGCCTGCCTAACCCAAAAGAAAAAATGAACACTTTTATATTTCTTCTTTTGTATAATCCCTTAAATTGCAGTCTTTTTTAAAAGGAGAACATCAAATTGCGGTTCTAATCTAAATTATTAATTTTAAAGAGTTAGGCATTGTATTCAATTCGAAATGGCTCAAATTTGCACTTTCGGGCACGGTTGGTCTCAGAATTGTTCTTTGGTATTTTCCCTGTAATTTAGTTATTTTTCTTTCTATAATTTAAGTGTGTTTCTATCAGGAGTATTGATTATGCTTTGCCTGGATTTTGTTTAAGTCCTTGAATGGTTGATTATTTTGTAAGTTCAAGCTTTTAATTTTAGCTTGCACAATTGCGTCCTCTTTTTGACGGTATATACTGCTTTTTTCTTTCCCCCCTCTTTTTCATAGAGAAGAATATGCTACCACAATTGTTCATTTGAATAGAATTAACCCAAAGGAAAAATAAGTTGTGATTAGCAGGGAGGATTATTTTTGCTCTTTGTCAACTATTTAGGTAACATGCACTCAAAAAATTTCTCATAGCATGTGTTATTTACAAACAAGATGCTATCCAATATTGATATTATACTTGATTTATAAAATTGTTGATCAAATATTTGAGCAAGCTTGATACGGTAAGATTGAACCTGAAATAGCCAAAGATGGCTAGAGCTTTCTCATTTATGTTTGAAAGTATGTAAAACTATTTTTAGATTTTGATTTAACAAGCTACAATTAAAGTACTTCAGTTTGACGGGATATTTTACAAGAAAAATTTGAGAAATCAGTGAGACTATATGAACTACTTTTCCATAGGACATCTTATTCTTCCTTTACCAATTTCATAAATATAGCATAATAACACCCATTTTCTACATTCCAAAATGAGTCATGTAATGTGGTGCTGTCTTTCATAGTTTTCTTTATTATGTTTCGTTCCCCTACCAAAGTTTTGTGGCTCCGGCATTGCCCACATCCTTCAAAATATAGTTTACATGTTAAAAACTCATTACTCAAATATGGTTAATCCTGTTACGTTAATACGTGTTTCAAAAATATTAGCCACATCCATCACAGTTCGTGAGCTTAGTTCCTTTTGTTTGGGCTTAAGTTCCTACAAATTGGTATAAGAACTCATGGTTCAATAGGTCGTTAGTATTGATGAGTGGTTTATATAGGTCCTCATTTTGACCGTTTGGGCTTAAGGTGGCACCTTTTATATTGATGAGTGGTTTATATATATATATATATATATATATATATATATATATATATATATATATATATATATATATATATATATATATAGGAAAATTTTCAAATGAGAACATTTCGCACCGTGCGAAAATGTTTTTAGTTTTTTTTTGAAATTTTTTTTTTCAAAAATTCTTTTTCCCACCCTCATTATATGTTGTTATACCCCCCTCAAAAAATAATCATTGAGAAATAATGTCATTTGGCCTTCGATCAAGGCATTTCATCAAATTCGCACGTTTTGAGACCGTTAAATTTGTAACGGGTGGATGGGTGCTCTAATGCCCAACGGGTTCACCCATTATTTTCCCTGGGGTATATATTTGTATGGATTAAACATCAAAAAAAGAATTTTTGAAAAAAAAAATTTCAAAAAAAAAAAAAATGTTTTCGCACCGTGCGAAAACCCCCTTTTTCGCAACCGAAGATCACCCTATATATATATATATATATATATATATATATGAGGAAAATGTGCCTGAGGTCGACCTCAGGCAGAAATACCCGCGCACACCCCCTCTGTTCGGGGTTTGTAAGTATTTTTTTGCAGTAGTTAGATATACTTGTTAGGTAGCTCCCCACAAAATTTCAGGTCACTCCAACACCGTTTGAGCCTCCGTTTATCGATTTCAAAAACGTTGCGCAAAACTGTCCAGAAGTCAATCCATTACCGTTTGAGCCTCCGTTCATCGATTTTAAAAACGTTGCGCAAAACTGTCCAGAATTCTGGACATTTTTGCGCAACGTTTTTAAAATCGATGAACGGAGGCTCAAACGATGTTGGATTGACCTGAAATTTTGTGGGGAGATACCTAACAAGGGTCACCTGACTCGTGTTCCAGTATTACAACGCATGATGGCCGGTTTGGCTGATTCTGGCTCGTGGTCCAGAAAAGTACATGTGGGTGGGGTTGGGTTCGCGAGCACTAGTCGGTAGTAAAAAGGTCACCTTCAGGGGCACTTGAAGGTAGATTCACTTGCTAGCCGCCTAAAGACGTGAATCTTAGTCACTAAATTGAACACACAATTGAACATCTTGAAAATGCTATATCGAATATGTTAACGTATAGAACTGATGTTGTTTCCTTTTAAAATAGAATTGCCATGTTTTCATTTATAACATAATGTTAGGAACCAAGATAAAAAGACAATTTTTATAGATAAAAGTAGCCAAAAACACGATAATTGAATACAAAAAGGTGTATTCTCCTCCCAAGACGCTTAGAGGACGTCCGCACTCATTTAATCTAAGAACTACTCCTAGGACGCTCAATAGAGAATATCTCAAATATCAAGCATAAAAATGACCAATGACGGCTAGCCCTATAAATAGAAGAAACTAGGGTTTTCTTAGGCTAAGGGTGCGCGCGCGTAAACAAGAGGGGAAGGGCCCGGCGGCCACATGGGCCGGCCCATGCGTGGGCGGGAATAGACCGCCAGGTCTATCAATACTCCCCCCAAAGAACCACCTTGTCCTCAAGGTGGTGTAAGTCCCGGTGGTACTACTCCGAGTGGGAGTCGTCATCCCCTCCGATCCGCTCGTCCTCCACATCATCTTCCTCATCGGCTTCCGCTATCAACACTTGGAACTTCAGATCCACACAGCGGTGTCCTGGAGTGAAGCGCTCGTCACATCTGAAACAGAGCCCCTTTTGCCGCTTCTCCCTCATCTCTGCATCGGTCATCCGTCGGAATGGGCCCCCGGCCGGTAGTGGGATCTGCTCACCTGTCTTCTCAAGCCCTGCCGGAACTGTCTCAGTAGTGACCCCTGCTCCGCCTGCCCCAGTCGTGGTGTCCCGCTGTATCTGTCCACTGTAGCCGCTCCCGCCTCGCCTATCCTCAGCTCGGGAGTCCTCCACCATCTGCACCATCTCGATAACCTCCGAAAGCCCACAGGGCTTGTAAGGCCTCACCGCAGCTCGGAGACTAGGACGCAGCCCCTTCAAGAAGGTGCCCTCCAGCGACTCGTCCGAAACCCCATGAACTCGCCCAACCAGTGTCTCAAATCTCTCGATGTACTCCCGCACCGGCCCCTCCTGCCTGAGGGCAAATAGCTGCTCGTGTAGGTTCCTCAGGCGGGGGTCTCTAAACTTCTCCAGCACCAAGTCTTTCAGCTCCTCCCAGCTCCATATCTGCTGCCTCCTCTCTTTCCACTGGAACCACCCTAAAGCTCTCCCTTCCATGCAGATGGCTGCCGCCTCCAGCTTCTGCGCCTCGGTCATGTGATGCGCCGCGAAATACCTCTCTGCTGTGAACAACCAGGCGTGTGGATCCTCCCCAGAAAAGATCGGCATCTTCAGCTTCCGGACTCTGCAATCTCCGCCAAAGTGCCCCTGCCCGGGCCTCCCCTCCTCTCGTTGATGTGGACGGTAGTGCTGCCTCCTCTCGTCCTGAGTCTCGTACCGCCTAGGTGGCACTCCTCCGCGGCCCCCATAGTCTCCTTGGTAGTCCTCTCGACGGCCCTCGAAATCGTCCCAACATGCGTCATCGCCGAACTCCGCCTCGTAGCCACCCCCGCCGTCATAATAATGGCCTCCCCCGCCTCCGTCTCCGTACAAGGGGTCCTTAGCTACTGGGCGCCGTCCCGAAGGGTCGAAGAACCCTCCCAAAAATTGTCCACGACCATCATCTACTGATGTCCGCTGTCTGTGGGGCTCCGAAAACCCATCCGGAGGCTGTCCGTATGCACCCTCCCCCCTGGCGGCTGCCAGGGGGCTCCCGCCCCCGATATGCCGCAGGCGGGGCCGATCGGCCCTCTGACAGGGCTGGCGGGCCTTGCCAATCACCCAGCAGGGCCGGCGGGCCCTGCCGGCCTCCGGGCAGGGCCAGCGAGCCCTGTCGGAGGTCCGGCAGGGTCGCCGGACCCGGGCGGGGGCCGGCAGGGCCTAGCTAGCCCTGCCAGGTCCCGCGCTGGACAGGGGGCCCTCCCCCGCCTCCGTCGCGTGGCGGACGCCCCCCGAAAGGGTTTTGGGGGCCGGCCGCCCCTCCTCGCCTTCGTGCGTTGTCCGAAAGGGGCGGCTAGGGCCGCCCCCCTTTGGTACTCCACCGCGTTGCGCCGCACCTCCTCGCGATAATCCACCTTCCATGGCTCTTCGTCTTCGTTGTCGTCCAATTCCTCCACCAAAAAGGGTTGATTTTGGGTCAAAAGCTCCTCTTTTTCCTTCTCTTTCTTCAAAGGTGCCGCCTTTCCCCCATTTAGGGCTTCCCTCCCCTTTGTTGTTTGCCGCCAATTGATTTAGGGTTGCCATCATTTGTGCGAATTGGTCATCGTGCTTCGCTTGGTTCGCCGTCAATTGGTTGATGGAAGCCGTCAATTTTGCCATGGATTCGTCGTTGGCCGCCAATGATTTCTTGATCCCGTCGATTTCGCTCGTGAATTTGGCCTCCAAAGCTTCAATTTTGTCGTAGGATCTTGTCGTAGCCGTCATGGATCGTCACGTGCTCTGATACCAAAATGTTAGGAACCAAGATAAAAAGACAATTTTTATAGATAAAAGTAGCCAAAAACACGATAATTGAATACAAAAAGGTGTATTCTCCTCCCAAGACGCCTAGAGGACGTCCGCAATCGTTTAATCTAAGAACTACTCTTAGGACGCTCAATAGAGAATATCTCAAATATCAAGCATAAAAATTACCAATGACGGCTAGCCCTATAAATAGAAGAAACTAGGGTTTTCTTAGGCTAAGGGTGCGCGCACGTAAACAAGAGGGGAAGGGCCCGGCGGCCACATGGGACGGCCCATGCGTGGGCGGGAATAGACCGCCAGGTCTATCACATAACTGCCATGCTAGTGTAAATATCTGAAATTATAAATTCCATTATTATAAATGCTTTAACTGCCATGTAAAATATTTTGAAAACCTTGCCAAGGGTCCCACTCATAACCATAACTTGCCAAGGACTCTTGTTGACATACATTCCATGTTTGGAATGTATGTCAGGTCACGAGACATAGTATCTGGAGGACGAGTTGCTCGATCAGACTGACCATTTGGACCAGGAGTACGTTGATCCTGAAGTTCTCCCCATCGAGGACTAGTCGTCAAGATTTACATGTTGCTGCTGCTTAGAATTTTATTGCTTCTCTGGAAAGGAAGGGCCACTGGAGGTTGAAGAATGGGCCCAAGGGACTGAAGACAAGTTGAGTGCTGCATGTATCCCTCAGGCAGGATGGGTCGATGTCGCGAAGCTCCAATTGACTGACAATGCTAGGAGCTGGTGGCAACTGGAAGAGAAACGTTTAGTCAGACCCATCTCTTGGGGGCATGTTTCGGAAACGGTTCAATGCCAAGTATTTTTCCAAGACAGCCAAGAGAGAACTTCAACAGCGCTTCGCCAATATGGTTCAGGGAGATATGACCGTTGACGAGTGTGAGGCCGAGTTTGCTATGCTCCGCCACTTTGCACCCCATATGGTCGAGGACCCAGAAGATTGTGCATTTCAGTTTCGCCAAGGCCTGAATCCCAAAGTTCAAGCCTTGATGACTTCGGCAAAACTGACGACCCTTCAGGACGTTTTGGATACTGCACGGAGCCATGAAGTTGTCGCGAGACTTTCAGTAGGACCACAAGCTGGAGGAAGCAAGCGTCCCGTGGAGCCACCTAGGATCGTGCCCAGGGGCAATTTCTGGCCTCCCAAGACCACACAGTTCAAGAGGCCAGTTGCTCCTGTCGACCGATCACCGCTGACCTGTTACTTTTGTGGCAAGACCGGACATCAGAAGAAGGATTGTAGGAGGATGTTGAACCAATGTCTAATCTACAGAGCATCTGCGCACACTGCGAGAGACTGTCCCCACATCAAGAATCGTCTGGTACCTGCTGGAGTATCTGGACCTGCTCAGCAAAGAGTGTCTGTACCTATTCAGCGAGGAGCACCTGGACTTGCTCAGTGTGGACCGCTTCTGATTCCGCAGAACCGGGTATATTAGCAGGCCAATCAGCCGAAGTGCCAGGCGTTCACGATGACAGCTGTAGAAGCTGAGGCTGAGGATGAAGTGATTACAGGTAACATCTAGATCAAGTATTCGGGCTGTCTTTATATTCATGCTTGTTAGTTAGATTACGTTGCTAAGTTTTTAATTATTATTTTCATCTTAGGCGTCATCTTAGTGGCCTCCCACCCAACGCTGACTTTATTTGATTCCGGAGCTTTATGTATTTTATCCCGGAAGTTCGTGGTCAAGCACTCGATTCCCACATACCCACTTCCCAAAAGATGTAATATCACTACCGGAAGTGGCGTGGTGAGTGTTACATTGGGGATGCAAATCATGCCCTTTGGTGATTTGCGGACATGAGCTATATGCAGATTTCATGGTACTGGACACGCCTAACTTTGATGTTATTCTCGGCATGGACTGGTTAAGAACCTTCTATGCTACTATCGACTGTCACAAGAAGAAAGTAGTATTTGAGATTCTCGACCATCCGATGTTCGAATTCATCAGTGGTAGTCGTTCGCTCGGACCTATCAAATTTCGGGCCCAGTCGAATGAAGTGATCGTTGCATCTATGCAAGTCGAACATGAGAAGCCTGCAGTGGTTCGGGACTTAGAAGATGTATTTCCGAAAGATATTTCTGGATTGTCGCCTGGCCGAGCTTTGGAATTCAGTATCGACCTTATGCCGAATACTCAACCGATCTCGAAGGCGCTTTGCCGTATGGCTCCAGCAGAACTTGAAGTGCTACGGAAGCAGTTGGACGACCTGTTGCAGAAAGGATTCATCCATCCCAGCGTCTCACTGGGTGCCCCTGTTCTGTTGGTCAAGAAAAAGGATGGATTGAGAAGGATGTGCGTGGATTATCGAGCTGGACAAGTTCACTGTGAAGAATAAGTACCCGTTACCTCGCATCGACGACATCTTCAATCAACTCGGTGGATAACGAGTTTTCTCGAAGTTGGATCTCAAAAGTGGATACCATCAGGTGAAGGTCAAGAATGAAGATATCTACAAGACGGCCTTTCGGACCAAGTATGGACACTACGAGTTCGTTGTTATGCCGTTCGGTGTGACCAACGCTCCAGCAGTATTCATGAATATCATGAATCTCCGATTCTACAAGTTTCTGGATGAATTCGTTGTGATATTCATTGACGACATATCGGTCTATTCGAAGAGTGAGGAGGAGGACGCCGAGCATCTGCGGATTGTGTTGGAGACGCTTCGTCGTTATCAGTTATATGTCAAGTACAACAAGTGTGAATTTTGGTTAGACCGTATTGCATTCCTTGGACATATGGTATCGGGCGATGGTATCTCTGTCGTCGCAGAGAAAGTCGCATCAGTCAGTAATTGGCCTACCCCCTCGGTCGGCATCAGACATCAAGAGTTTCCTAGGATTGGCGGCTTACTACCGCCGATTCATCCAGGATTTCTCGAAGATAGCTGAACACATGACTCGATTGGCGAGGAAGGACATCACGTTTGTTTGGTCAGAATCTTGCGAGCTGGCATTTGGGATATTGAAAGCAAGGCTGACGTCTGCACCAGTCCTGCCTATACCAGATAGGACGGGAGGATTTGAGATCTTTTGTGATGCCTCGGGCAAAGGCCTTGGATGTGTCCTTCACTAGCATGGTCATGTGGTCGCTTATGCTTCTCGATAATTGAAGGGTCACGAGAAGAGTTATCCGACTCACGACTTGGAGTTAGCCGCTGTCATCTTTGCCCTGAAGATTTGGAGGCATTTCTTACTGAGTGTGCAAGTGAAAATCTTCACTGATCACAAAAGTTTGAAATATATTTTACCCAGAAGGAGTTGAATATGAGGCAGCGCAGATGGTTAGAGCTGATGGCCGATTACGACATCGACCTCCAGTATCACTCAGGGAAGGTTAATGTCGTATCCGATGCTTTGAGTAGACTTCCAGCAGTTATGACTCTTACAGTTGAGTGGAGGCTGCAACAAGAACTGCATGAGATGAGTACAAAAGTTGTTTTACTTGGAGTCACATCGTCGTTGATGAATATGCAGATTCAGTCGACGATAGTGGATCGGATCAAAGCTGGAGATGCAAAACCGCAGAAGATCAGAGAGCAAGTTGAAGCTGGACTTCGGACGGATTTTATCATTCATGAAGATGGTTTCCTGAGATACGACAGTAGGATATGCGTACCTTCAGGTGATATCAGAGATGGGCTGATGAATGAAGCTCATAGCTCTCCCTGTTCCATTCATCCTGGCGGTACCAAGATGTACCAGGACATTCGCCTGAATTTTTAGTGGCATGTTATGGAGAGGAGCGTAGCTCGAAGCGTCGCTAAGTGCCTCGTGTGTCAGCAAGTGAAGGCTGAATATTATTATATTGCTAGATTGCTTCAACCCATGCGATTCGGGGGTGGAAGTAGCAGCTCATCACCATGGACTTCGTGACTGGACTACCTCGGAGCACCAAGCAAAATGACGCGATTTTGGTTATCGTTGACAGATTAACCAAGTCTGCGCATTTCATACCTTTTCGAGTAGGGCAAGCTACGGAGATACTTGCGAAGAAGTATATGGAGATAATTACCCCTCTCATACCCTTATAGCTTCTTTCTAGTATATATTGTGATGTGGACGATAATCGTGCATGAGATTGTGCGATTACATGGAGTTCCAGTGAGTATCGTCTCCGACCGAGACACGAGATTCACATCCCAGTTCTGGAAAAGTCTGCAGACGAATCTGGGTACTAGGCTAAGCTTCAGCAGTGCGTATCACCCGCAGACTGATGGACAGTCGGAGCGTACTATCCAGATATTGGAAGACATGTTGCGAGCTTACATGTTGGATCTTAAAGGTTCGTGGGAGGATCACTTGCATTTAATGGAGTTCGCCTATAACAGCTATCAAGCCAACATTGGCATGTCGCAATTTGCTGCACTCTATGGAAGGAAATGTCGATCTCCGTTGAGTTAGGATGACATTGGTGATAGAGAGTTGTTGGGACCAGTGGTGATAGTCGAGGCTGTAAATGTAGTGCGTACCATCAGGGACAAGCTTCGTATCGCACATGATCGGTACAAGCATTGGGCTGATGCTAAACGCCGTCCTTTGGAATTCAAGGCTGGAGATCATGTATTCCTGAAGATATCCCCAAACAGAGGAGCGATGCATTTTAGAAAGCGATGCAAGCTCAGTCCGAGATTCATTGGACCTTTTGATGTGCTGGAGCGAGTTGGAGAGGTAGCTTATCGTCTAGCACTGCTTCCTCCATTGGAGGGAGTACATGATGTTTTTCATGTATCTCAGCTGCGTCGTTACGTCAGCAATCCTTCTCATGCTGTCGATTACTCAGAAATTACGGTTCAACCGGACCTGACATATAAGCAACAAATGGTGCAGATCTTAGACAGATGTCAGAAGACGCTCATGAACAAGATCGTCGAGCTTGTGAGAGTGATGTGGCGTCATGATTCGCCTGGAGAATCCACCTCGGAGCGCGAATACGAAATCCGAGAGTGTTACCCATATTTGTTCCCTGCTCCTTAGTTGATAGAAATTCCGAGGACAGAATTTTTCTTAAGGTGGATAGAATGTATCAACCTGTATTTTCAGCTACGTTGTAGTTGAGTTCTATTATGAATGGGCTATCATTATTATTATTTTTATTATATTAGTGTAATTATTATACTTACATTAAGTTAGCTAGTTATAAAAAAATCTGTTATAATTTTATTTTAAATTCATATTCAAATGTTTTTAAATTCAAATTCAAATGTTTAAATTCAATTTCAAATGTTTAAAATTCAAATTCAAATCATTTTAAAAACTTTCTTATTTAGTCCTAATAAAGACTATAGCAAATTTAGTAATGAACCCGAATCAAATTCCTTTAATCACTCCTCGTTTATGGTGATATCAATTCAAAATCCTTCCTTTTCTTCCTTGGCAATTAACCCTATCAAAACAATACAAAGAGAATAAAATCCTTCCAAATTTACAAAACCCTAACTCTCTCACATTTCTCCAGCGGCACGCACTCTCCCTACTCTACAAAGCCCAACCAAAGGAAAATAATAACCCTATCCTACTGCAGCAGCCACCTACCTCTCAACCCTAGCCCGAGCCCCCCTCAACCCACTTCACAACCTTCCTCCCCCTTCTAAAATCCTAGCAAATCACCTCCCCCTTGAAACCCTAAGCACCACATCTCCTCCTTCCACCTGCACCCAACCCACCACCATCTCAAACCACTCAACCCTTCCCTCTTCCCACAACCGCGGGCCACCACCTCCTCCAAGCCCTCAGGGCAACACCACGCGGCAACCCTGCAAACCACTGTGCCGCCAGTCCCCTTGCACTCCGACCACCCTGCGCCGCGCCTCCATCTGTGCGACTGACCCTGCAACAGTATACCATTTTTAATAACAGTATGTTATCAGTATGTTCTTTTGTATACTATTTCATAGTATAAAAACAGTAAGCTTTTATAATGTGACATAATGTGACAGTAAGTTAGTGTATTAATTAGGTTAGTTTATATATATAAGTATACCGTATAATATGAAGTGATGATATGTTTAACAGTATACTATGTTATTATATAAACCTTAAGTTTTCATATTATAATATAATATGTATATTGATAGGTGTATAGGATTAATATTATTGATAATATCACTTTTAACTTATACCATAAATTGGTTGACGCAGAACACCCGTGCTTTTCCATACGATCACGTGAACCCTAAAATCACTCCAAACAGGCAAGTGTGCACTTTCCTCATGTTTTTAAATACCGTTCATTTAAATGTGACACTAAACTTCATAAGTTTACTTTTGTGGATTGCAAAATAAAAACCCCGCGTACGTGTGTGTGGACATTTATTAAGTAAATTGATAATGCCTTGTTAAGACCTGAAATGCAAAACACTGCTGAACGTACATGAATTGCTTGAAATACCAGAAATCATAGATATCGCATGCCAAGATTTGGCTATCTTGTGGGCCGGGTTTGGCTAGTCTGGCTCGTGTTCCAGTATTACAACTCATGGTTTGGCTGATTTTGGCTCGTGGTCCAGAAAAGTACACGTGGGTGGGGTTGGGATTGCGGGCACTAGTTGGTAGTAAAAGGGTTACCTTCGGGGCACTTGAAGGTAAATTTACTTGCTAGCCGCCTAAAGACGTGAAACTTAGTCACTAAATTGAACACACAATTGAACAGCTTGAAAATGCTATATCGAACATGTTAACTTATAGAACTGCTGTTGTTTCCATTTAAAATAGAACTGCCATGTTTTCATTTATAACATAAATGCCATGCTAGTGTAAATCTCTGAAATTATAAATGACATTATTATAAATGCTTTAACTGCCATGTAAAATATTTTGAAAACCTTGCCAAGGGTCCCACTCATAACCATAGCTTGCCAAGGACCCTTGCTAACATACATTCCATGTTGTTTGAAATGTATGTCAGGGCACGAGACAGAGTACCTGGAGGACGAGTTGCTCGATCAGACTGGCCCTTTGGACCAGGAGTACGTTGATCCCGAAGTTCTTCCCGCTGAGGACTAGTCGTCGAGATTTACCTGCTGCTTCTGCTTAGAATTTTATTACTGCATTTCTGTTGGGTGTGTACCCACTTTTGTAGAACTCTTTATTATTGGCCATGCTTGGGGCCTTTTTCTTTGTGTACTTTCTTTCTGGATGTTGGCTTAATTTATAGTTATTATCTCTGTTGTTCTGAATGCATGCAAGTATCTGCGATTGGTTGTTATTCACAGACGCTTGGGTTTAAGCTTCACCGCTTCAGCTCATGCGGACCCGCTCGCATCCTCGCTCCGAAGTATAATGAGAAGCAGGGCGTGACAGGTTTTTGTTGTGGCACATGCAGGTCCGTGCATTAAGCAAAACTTCAGAACAATAGAAATACTATCATTAGCCAAAACGTCTAGATTTATCTCGTACACAAAATTTACCCGAGTTTTCTTGTCTCAGCATGGCAGGAAGACACCACCAGGAACGGAAACAGAGCTGGAGGAAGTGGTACTTCCGACATCATTGAACTCTTCGGAGTCATGAGAGGAATGCTGGAGATCTAGCAGGGCCAGCAACCTTCTCAGACTGCACCACTACCACCTCGAGCTGAACCTGTAGTTAAACAATTCCATTAGTTGCAACCCAAGAGTTTCTCTGGAAAGGAAGTGCCACTGGAGGCTGAAGAATGGGCCCAATGGACTAAAGAGAAGTGGAGTGCTGCACGTATCCCTTATGCAGGATGGTTCGATGTCGCGAAGCTCCAATTGACTGAAAATGCTAGGAGTTGGTGGCAACTGGAAGAGAGACGTTTAGTCAGACCATCTCTTGGGGCATGTTTCAGAAACAGTTCAACGACAAGTATTTTCCCAAGACAGCCAAGAGAGAACTTCAGCAGCGCTTCGCCAATCTGGTTCATGGAGATATGACCGTTGACGAGTATGAGGCCGAGTTTGCTATGCTCAGCCACTTTGCACCCCATATGGTCGAGGACCCAGAAGATTGTGCATTTCAGTTTCGCTAAGTTCTGAATCCCAAAGTTCAAGCCTTGATGACTTCGACGAAACTGACGACCCTTCAGGACGTTTTGGATGCTGCACGGAGCCATGAAGTTGTGGCGAAACTTTCAGTGGGACCACAAGCTGGAGGAAGCAAGCGTCCCATGGAGCCACCTAGGATTGTGCCAAGGGGCAATTTCCGGCCTCCCCGGACCACACAGTTCAAGAGACCAGCTATTCCTGCCGACCAATCACAGCTGAACTGTTACTTCTGTGGCAAGACCGGACATCAGAAGGATTATAGGAGGATGTTGAACTAATGTCTGATCTGCGGAGCAGCTGCGCACACTGCGAGAGACTGTCCCCACAGCAAGAACCGTCTGGTACCTGCTGGAGTATCTGGACATGCTAAGCGAGGAGTGCCTGTACCTGTTCAGCGAGGAGCACCCGGACCTGCTCAGCGTGGACAACATCTGATTCCGCAGAGCCGGGCCTATCAGCAGGCCAATCAGCCGAAGTGCCAGACGTTCATGATGACAGCTGCAGAAGCTGAGACTGATGATGAAGTGATTACTGATAACATCTAGATCCAGTATTCAGTTTGTCTTTATATTCATGCTTGTTATTTAGATTACCTTGCTAAGTTTTTAATTATTATTATCATCTTAGGCGTCATCTTAGTGGACAACCCCATGGACAACCTCAATGACCATCTAAACACTTTTCTGGAGAAGATGAACACGCTCAAGATGATTGGCATCACCAACGACGCCATTTGGCTAATAAGACTCTTTCCCTTCTCTCTTAAAGATAAGGCTAAGAATTGGCTAGGAGCCATGATTCTAACACTTTTGCTATATGGGAAATCTTTTGCGTGCTTTTCTGACCATGTTTTTCCCTCCAGGAAAGACCGTGAAGATGCGCAAGAAATCACGTCGTTCTCCCAATATGACCAAGAATCGTTAAATGAGACGTGGAAGAAGTTCAAAAATTTGCAAAGAAACTGCCCGTGTCATGGAGTGTCAGACTAGCTTTTGATCGAAGCGTTTTACGACAAGCTATCCCGCGAGGTGAAAATGACGATAGATGCCGCCGCTAATGGGGCAATCATGAACAAGATTCCCGAAGAAGCCAAAAGGTTGAGTGACATGGCTAACAACTATTTATGGAGCAGTGAGAGAGCTACCCCTATGAAGGGAGGTAAGTATGAATTGGACATCGTTTCCATGCTTTCTTGGAAATTTGAAGCATTGACAAAACAATTATCCATTTTAGGAATCGTTGCTGCTAATCCACCCACAACGGCTTTATGTGAAGCCTGTGGTGTGCAGGGACATCCAAGCAACGAATGCCCATCCACTCTTGCGACACCACCGGGGATGACGATTGAGCAAGCTACTGCTCTATATGAGAACACCGCAAGGTAACCCAATAACCCGTACTTAACACTTTCAACTAAGGGTGGAAGAACCATCCGAAATTTTCTTACAGGAGCCCTGGGTTGAAACCTCAGCAGCCATACCCACAACGCCCCAGCAATTCCAAGCGTCGCATGAAGCACCATTGCAGAATTTTAATCAACGCCCCCTACTCAAATGCCATCCTGTTCTAAATCTAATTTGGAAATACTAATAGAGAATCATATCCTTACGCAGGGGCAGAGGAATGATTACTTCCAGTCGTCCATTCAGCAGCGTGTCTTCACCCCCAACAATTATACACAAGCCAAAAAGCGGTGGAGACCCAAGTAGCACAAATGGCACAACAAGCAGATGGCGAGGTCACATGGGCAACTACCGGGGCAATCTGAGCTAAACCTCCGAGGACATGTAAATGCCATCACTCTGAGGAGCAGGAGGCAAACAGAATGCCCCCTATGCCCACTATGGAAGAGAAAAGTACAATTGAGAAGGAGCCCCGAATGGATGTTGAAACTGAAATTGAGCGTGAGGTAGCACCGCCATCATCTGAGCAATCAAAGGAGAAGAATGTCAAGAGGAAAGAAGGTGAAATCACTGAGGAGCCTACTAGAATCTACGTCCACAAGGTCCGTCGAGATTAGCCCAGGCTAAATTAGATAAAATACAGAAAGTTTTTCGACTTGTTGAAACAATTAAACATCACCATACCATTTCTCGATGCTATCTCCGAGATCCCTACCTATGCGAAGTTTCTAAAGGAAATTATCACAAAAAGAGGTAGGAGGGAGAAGATTGTGCTTTCAGCGGAGTGTAGTGCAATACTCCAATGAAAAATGATCGAGAAAATGGAGGATAGAAAATGGAGGATCCGGGAAGCTTTTTCATCCCATGCGCCGTTTGGAATGTAATGATAAAAAAGAGCGCTTTGTGATCTGAGAGCAAACGTGAGCTTGATGCAGCTATCCATTAGCGAGAGACTCGGGATGTGGGAGCCACAACCAATAAACATGTCCCTTTAACTTGCTGATAGGTCGATCAAGTATCCATTGGGAATCATAGAAGATATATTGGTGCGTGTGGGAAAGATTTTGGTTCCATGCGACTTCGTCATCATGGATATGCCCAAAACGTCAACACACCGATAATAATTGGCCGTCTGTTTTTGGCCACAACATGGGTACTTATAGATGTGAAGGGAGGAAAACTATCCATCAACGTTGGAAAAGAGGTGGTAGAGTTCGACCTCAAGAAGACTATGAAACAGTTCCTTAGAGATGACTTTCACCAACACGTCGACCTTCTCGAAGAATTTATCGAGGTGACCGCATTAGAGAACGTGATCCTAAGCACCACGGAGGAGCTACCACATGAAAACCAAGTCACGATGGGAAATTGAAAAAACTGGCCATAACAAGGACAGTCAATGAGATTCCAAAGGAAGTGTTTAAAGAAAAGATTCCACGATCACCCCTCGGGACACCGAGGAGCTGAAGATTCAAGAGCTATGCAAGGCGATGCTGGATGAGGAAATGAAGAAGCATGAAGAGAAATTTTAATGCTCTCCACCCTAGTTTTTCAATGCAGGACGGATCGAAGCGGTCACATGGGATATACGACGCGACCGCGTGCTGAAGAGCTTGGAGAGGAGCAGAATCACCATTCGATGCGACCGCGTGGAGCTGATACACGTGACTGCAACAAACGAAGCAAAAAGGAGGAAAATTGATGTTAAGGATTGCCCAAACTACGCGGTCGTTTAAAGAATGCGAACTTACTGACTTTTTGGGCCAAAATATCACCCCGGACGCGGCCATTTAATTTTTCTTGAAACAACCGTGTCGAACCAACTTCTAAGACCAAAATTTTCACCAAAATTATGTCATTTACGCGGTCGTTTGGACAACTTGAAACGACCGCGTCGTTATCAAAAATCCAAAGCCAAAATCTGCTAAAATCACATCATTTATGCGGTCGTTTAACCAACGACGTGACCGTTTAATGTATACCAATGTACGGTCTTCTGACATGGGATTTATTAAACGGCCGTGTAAAACTCGAAACGACCGCGTCGATCAAGCTTCTAGGGCATCAAAATTTCTAAATGACGCGGTCGATATGGCATCAACGCGACCGCGTCGAATCGACCATGTCAGTATTAAACCCCACGACTTTTGAACCCTCAAATGAAGCGGTTACTTGCCAAACGACGCGACCACATCGCTCGCTTATAGAAACCCTCAACCCCCAACTTGATCGTGTCACGCTCATTTCATTCGTCGGTTCAACTTCTCCCCCAATCTCTCCATCTTCGATAACCCAAACGCTCCCAATCCCTCCCCCTCTCTCCAAAATCATATCCCCAACCCTCCACCATCAAACTCACATTCCACCGTCGATTTCACTCGAAAAGGCATGTAACCAAAACCTTAACGCGATCGCGTCGGAGGTTTTCTTGGAATCCAATCTACGCGAGGGCATCTCCAGGGCTTAGAATCCATTGCTGAAGCTTGATGGCACCTTGATGACATCTATTAAGGCTTGGTGCACTGCAAATCAGCGAGGATCATCTCAATCTTAGGTATACTCCTTCCTTTTCTCGAAATTTTCAATTGCTCGCTGATTTTGCTCAAATTGTGTGGGATTAAATTGTTTGCAAACTTATTGGCATACACTCTCGCATCCACGACACCACCATATTCACAATGCCTCCAAGAGAGCGTAGAAAGCATTTGCCACCTCCACGTGAGAGAACACCCCGATGGAGAAACACATGTGCACGTACGTTTACTGATGTGGCTTCCACATCTATTGATGCACCACCAATCATCACACCACCACAGATTCACACCTTAGGGATCACATTCGTTGACGAACGTCAACACGACACTTTCACGTCCCTTTCCCGACGAGTCATTGTACCCACCAAGTTCCTGACCGTTCCCGCTCTTGACTCACTAAGACTCGTCGAGTGTGTCTGTACACTCCTTCATAACATAGGATGAGCCGAGTTTCTAGCGTGTGAGGCCCGGACTTATAAGAGATTCACCTTAAAGTTTCTAAGTTTTCTTAGACACCAACCTTCAGGGTTCTCGTTCTGCTTGTTGAATAAGGACTATTGCATGTCCACTAACTCTATGAACCCTCTATTTCGATGGCCCACCACTTTCATCTCCGATGCCAACACGCATCTCACCCAATATTCTGACGAGTATGACCAGAATGTTTTCTGGGAGCAGATCACTAGCCCATCTCCTTTCCTATCACCAGAGCGAAGGCCTCTTGCATTATCCATCCATGCCTTCACCGGGTACACAGTATCATTGCCAACTCTATCTTCTGTAGGTTGGAGACATGCCAAGTCTCACATGACGAGCTCTTTATTCTCTGGGCCACGACCCAACCTCTCAATCTTCACAATGACGGCACCACTTGAACACGCTACCTCATTCATGCCGGCTCTTGGTTAGCCCAAAGATTTTTCCACACCATCAGTAGCCCGCACACTAAGATTTGCTGCTGAGGGTTTATCACAGTTATCGACATGCTCCGCATGTTTCCTTTAAGATCTCACCCACCTTGCTCCCTGTTCCTGGCCCCACTTCTCTAGAGCTCTCCGACCTCATCAACATGCACATGATTAGAGCCATTGGTGACAAGAAATATTTATGGCTTCATGGGATCTTGCACACCCCTTACACCACACTTCTGAATCCCAATCGCTTTTGCATTGGGGGTGCTGTGTAGTGGAGATTTCCACCAGATCCTGATTTTGCCCAGCCTGCACAGGCCCAGTCTCACCCCGTTCAGGCCACTGTCATTCCTGATCCTGCTGCCACTAGCTAGGCCCCGTAAGGCCTCCACCACATACACCCTTCGACACTTTTCATGGAGATCTCGCCCACATGGCGAGGGTACTAGCTACACTAGTCCTCCTCCACCCCTTTCTACACACGAGCTTCTCACACGAGTGTATGATGCCATTCATGACCTCAAGACCACTATGACTAGCACCCTGACCACTTGTCAGTTCTTGATAGACGGCCTCAGCTCTATTGTCATGACTTTGCAGTCGCAGTTTGACACCGTCTATCGATGGCACTACACTCAAGGTCACTACCTTGCGGCTGTACCTACTCTCCTCCTCATGCCATCATCTTAGCCATCGACGTCTACGCATCCTTCCACCTCTGCACCACGTTTACCCACACCTTCACCATCACCACTACCACCACCTTCATCTGGAGCACCATCACCACCTCACCAGCCACACATATACCTTCACCACCACCATCCACTATAGTTCTATCCACTTCAACTCTATCTTCCACAGATGTTGCAGTCACATCGTCTTCTGACTCACCACCTCCACTCTCATCTCCTACACAACCACCACCTGACAGTGACACTGCTTGATTGGACGTTACCTACACTCCCCATATCACATGGCCCTCGCTTTCACTCATTTTCATATTTAGGGCACACTTCATTTCAGCTTGATTGAATTTTATTTTCCATCTTTCTCGATTTCTCGATATCGATTATGATGTTCGATTAGCATATGTTTTTAGCCTCAGATCTCATTTAATATGCTTGTTATACCCATTCTCATAGTCCCTAGGGTAGAAGTACTCGAAACCGACCCAGATCAAATTTTTTAGGAATCCACCTTATGCATGGGCCATGGAATTGATGGTTGAGTAAAATGGTTTATAATTTTTTCGATGATTTGGATAACGACGTATCATTTAGTACTGAGGATTGATTTTGCTTATCATATCCATGCTTTCGAAAAAAGAGAAAAAAATATATATATGAAAAAGAAAAAGAAAAATCTTGTGTATATAAAGATAGAATAATGTGTGCACCGTTCTCCCAACGACACCGAGTAGCCGGATTCCCATGCCTCAGGAAGCATCGGAGCGTCGCACCGAAAGGTTTAGCTTGGGGGAGTGCATATGAATAATGATTACATTGGTTTGAGCTAGTAGGTCTGAGGGGTCCCTCTTAGCCTGATGCCCTAAGGTCATCTGATTTGGGAGTCATCGACTCAACGCTCCTTACACAAACCAATTTGAATCCCAATGAAAAAGAAATTTTGAAATGAAAGCATTAATACACATAGCAATATCATGAATTAAGGAAAGTTGACGTGTCGTGAGAGCCATTTCATCGATGAACCAATAACCCATTATCCGATACTTATTCCTTCCTCAACCACCACATAACTTCGATTCCTATTCCTTCGATTTAGGGACGAGTTAGAGGAAATATCCTAGGACTTGAACGTGGCCGTAGCTTAGTATATTGTTTGACGATTTAAGCTAAAAGCGACGTCCTAAAATTATATTCTAATCAATGGAAGGAAATCGGCGTATTTAATTTCCAAGAATTTGAAAATTATATTCACCCACGCATATATTCCCGATATTGTGAAACTCTCAAAGCCCCATGTCATCACTTGCATGCATGCATGCATACCTTCAATCTTCACTCTCTCATGTCTTCCTTAAGGACAAGGAAGAGTTTAGCTTGGGGGATTTTGATGAGTGGTTTATATATATATTTACGCTTATTTCATGCATGTTGTACATTATTTTATTCTCCGTTCCATCCCATTTTCTCCGTTTTTGTTTCATTTTTACTTTTTGGGTCCATTATGTGTGGCTTCAGGGGAAATGAATGAATTCGGGACCGTAGAGCATGAAAAAGGCGAAAAAGTGCGAAGGAAACGACGAACGGGAGCTCGAAGTGCACAAGAGGAAGAAGGAACAAAAGACATACGCGGCCGTGTCACCAGGACACCCCAAATAAATTCAATTTCCATTCCCCGCGGTCGCGTAATACAAGCCAAACGGTCGCGTCACTGAAGGGCTGAGGAGAAGATATCTCAATTTGACACGGTCGTTTGGAGAACGACGCAACTGCATCATGACGGGAGCTGCCGAAGCCAAACGGTCGCTTTACGCGATCGTTTCGATAGAAAACTAAAGACCTAAACACCAAACAACGCGGTCACGTGGCTATCCACGCGGTCACGTCGCTGTAGACAAAAGGGGGTCCAAGTTACGCATCCTTGCCAAACAACCGCGTCGTTTGCGACGCTGTCGCGTAGAATTGGGCCCTCTAGGTTTTGTGGGCGCCACCAAGGGTAGTTTTGGGCTTTTTGGGTACTTTTTGGGGAGTATATATACTTTTATTCCTCTTCTACGAAGAACGCTTTTTGCCATAGTTTTCAAAGCTTTTTCAGAGATTGTTCTGGTGTATTCCTTGATTATTGTTATGCACTTTTTATTATTCTTTTTTGTTAATTCTGTTTTGACTTTGGTATTAATAATAGAAATATTTTTCCTATATCTTATTATTGTGGATCTATTGATTGCGAATTTCTGTGTTGAATCCATTGCTATGGCTATGAGATTTGTGATGTTGATTGTGTTTCCATGCATGGATAGTGAGTAGTTCATCATCTAGGGCCGTGGGTTGAACTCCATTGGATACAGCTATAAATTGATGAGATGTTGATTGATTGTTAGATAATTGGTGATTTGGGGTATGTTAGGGTGTTGATTATCAAAATATATTGACCTCCTCCCTTGTGGATAATTAGATTAGTCATCGACGAGAGTCGGGGCTAATCTAGGTTTTCAATCCATACATTGATTCATACTATCGATGCGGCTGACGAGAGTCAGGCATTGATTAGAGCCCTCCTAACATAGATCCAAATCCTAATCCACGGAAGTGGCGTGGAGGAAAATCGAGAACATTCGTCGGACGTAATACATCTAATGTATACCGATGTATCAACAAGAGTTGACATCGATATAGGTTAGGTAGTTCAATCATAGCATCACGAGAGTGGGGGTAGGGATAACATAAGGAAATGCTATATTATGCACCACAAGAGTGGGGTAGGAGAATGCCCTTAGGTTAGACGACCTCTCCCGAGTCTTATGAATCCAACAATTTGTTAATTCGATTCAATTGTAAACTCAATCCAATGGTGGGGATGCCTAGGTCCTAGAGCCTTCCTTTATTGATATTTTCTCGTATTATTCACCATAGCCCCCTATTGACCGCGTAGCTAGCGAACTTAGAGAGAAATTAGTATTCAACGACTGCCTCCCAGAGGACGACCCGTTAGCGCTACAACCTCACCGTGCGCTTGCGGTTACAAATATAAAACGAGACGAACATTTATCTTGTCTTTTCTTTTAGGATTCTATTCACACATGTTTGTTTAGGCTTAAGGTAGAGCATCCGTATCTCTCTTTTTAGTGCATATGTTTGTTGGATATTGAGTCATCCCTCGGTGTATTTCGATGATGAACAAATAGTTATGTGTGCTAATAAACAATGTTGTCACGTTTTGCCTTTGGGTGCGATTTGATTTGTTACACGATGTCACTTGATTCGTCTGCAAACTTCATCTGTTGCACGTTGGATTTGGACGCAACTTGTTTGTCTGCAACTCTCTGTTTAGGCACCACCTCCTCTTGGGGGTGGTTAGGCTTGAACATATATAAGCTAAAAGGAGATTTGTTAGGACTTATGTCTCACGTATATTTGAGCAATTAAAGTGACGATATTGTAAACATATTGGAGTGTGTGTTTACTTTGGTTTCACATCAATTAGAATAAAGGATAGATGTAGTTAGATGTGTTAGGAATCATTACTCAAATAAGGTTAATTCTTTTGAGTCAATATGTGTTTCAAACATATTAGCTCACATTCGTCTCAATTCTATAGTCTATTTCCTTATGTTGGGTCTACCGCACCTACAAAAATAGATAGACATACAGTAATATCAATATCCTCTTTGTTTCCAGATCATTTTACATCCCTAAGCACCAAACGTCACTTATCCAATCCTTTTGCTGCAGATGCAAAAGATGCAAAAAGTAAATGATTTTGATGAGTAAGAATATTTATTTATTAATATTTTATTTCTGACAATACATTGGGTAGAAGTATTTTTCCTCTTTCATCTTGCTTTCATCTCTCTGGAAAGTACAAGATTACAACTATTACTCTTGTTGAGTTATTGATTTTTTAGTTGCCTAAGGATTTACCCAGAGGGGGGATGTTTTCTTTACTCGAGGATTAGTAGTATTGGTTTAAGGATTATGTTGGTTTTTAGTTTTGTTTTGGTTTATAACGAATCTCTTAGTTTATGGAGGTCATTTCCCCCCCTTCTATATTATGATTCTCAAGATTTGTGCTATTCATTTATCCAAGTTAATTACAATGTTTCCCGAAACATTCCTCATAAGTGGATTGGTTAGAAAATAAAACACATATTAAATATTATAATGATTGCATAACATTAGAAAATAAAACACACCAATTTAAGAAATTTTTACAGTATTGGCTAATAGATTGTGTGATTGGTCTATATGACCGGATATCGGATCAAATTTTAAAAACCTGACATAGAAGGATATATCATATCATTTGGCCGCTGATATTGATATATTGGTGTATCAACCGATATTTAAAACACTACTCTTAATACATTTAGCATTATTTAGTCCATGTTTTTTCTTTCATACATGTTGGAAAACTCGGGTGGGTAGTGGGACAGAGATTAACGACGTTAGGCTCCGTCGGGCGGAATATCATCCTATAGTGGCCAAAGGGTACACTTTGTGCCACTTGAGCATGCAATCCAAACCGTACATAACGATTTCTTTACTCTCTTAGGTATACCAAATTTCTCATTAAGATATTCATTGTATTTGCCCTTGTGATCGGGGGTGATGGAAGATTTAACAATTGATCAAAAATAGGGCATTTAAACCCCTATATCCGTAATTAAATATTATAAATGTCACATAATATTTGGGTATCTACATTTGATGACAAGGAAAATTGTAGGTTAACATGATCAGTGTCAATTTGGTTTTGAATTAGACCATTACAGAAAGATATATTGAAACATGTGAACACATTATTGGAATACACACGACATATTTATTAGGCAATTATAGAAAGACATGATTAGAAAACTGATACTATTTTCGAGGAAAATCAGAATAAAAATGGAATTTTGATGGTGGAAAGGGGAAAAGATGGAATTTTTATTTATTTAGAGAAATGAAATACAAGATAGTTGACATCTTTAGGAGATGAGGCCGCTCTCCTACCTTTGCCTTGGAGACGAAAGCCTAAATCTCATAATCTAGAACAATCTTTGTTCTCACCATAGACATACCTCTTCTAATGATCATTGCCCTCTTATTTATAACAAGACGCTCACTAATTAGATAATTAGCCAAAAGGACTAAATTACGCTTCTTATTTAAACTATTACCAAATGAGGATCCTAATATTTTTCTCACATTAAACCCTTACCAAATGAGGGGCCTAAAATCATTCTCATTTAATGTCATGATTTTTACATTAAACCATTACTAATTGAGATCTCGTATGCATTCGTCGCACCATCCAATAGCATCATTTCCCATTAAACCCTTACAGAATGAGGTGATTAAACCATTACCAATTAAGATCTCGTCCACATTTGTCGCACCGCTCGTCCTCATTCGACGCACCCCAATTGCATTATTACTCCGTCTCCAAAGAACCACCTTGTCCTTAAGGTGGTGCATGAAGTGCATGAGATACACATCTTCGATTGATGGTATTCGCCTCCTCCTAAATCAAAAGGCCATCCAAGGTCACCACTGTCCTCCACGAAGCCCGAAAAGAAGCTACAACAATCACCAAGGTTCCTCATGAATTCATCACGACATGAAACTAGTCGCAAGACCCGAATGAGCTCACCGTCTACCTCCGAAGCTCTACGAGGCTTCTGGGTGCCAAGACAGGGCTCGCAGGGCCCTGCACCGCAGGCGGGGGCCCTATCGGCCATGTAGAGGGACTGCATTGCCCTGATGACCTGTGAGGGGGCCGTTGCCCCTTCTGTGTCCTTCTGATGGTCGGGATGCCTTGGATCTTCTTCGGAGTCGTTTGATGGGTTCAAATCTGAAGCCAAATCTTCTTTTTGTTGGACATCCTTCTCCAAAGGGATGATTTTGTTGTCCCTTTCCAAAGCTGGCACCTTTTGTTCTGCATCTCTGCCGTTGTCTTTGTATTTGTTCAGATTTGATGTCGTGTCGCCCTTCGGATGGGTCTCTTCAGGAAAAATCCCATAAAATTTCGTCATCTCCGAGTTAGCAGCTTCAAGAAAACCAAGTGCTCTATAAGCTTATTCTCTATAAAGAAAAACTGTAACAATCTTTGGATCAATAGTTAAGACTCTGAATCCAACGCAATGCAACTTTGATAGCATTCAGTCACCAGATAACAACCCATCAATTTAACTAGATATCGTAAATGTTAAGTTTCACCCTTAGCTGTGGGAACATTGTAGAAATTAGTTTTTGCGAGAACATGCTTGTTAATTGCATCCAGAAATTTTTCATATCGATAAAGCTTACTACAATCTTGCCGCAGCCAGTGGTATAAAAGGCGGTTTCATTATGCGCGCGGTTTAGGAGCGCATTGCGCATAAGCGGATTATGCGGCAGATTATGCGGTTTACACGGTTTTCGCGAAAATGAACAATTTAGTATATAAATAAGCAATAAGTTTATATATGTGTGTTTGTGTATATTAAATTAAAAAAGATAGGAATAAGGAAAAAATCATATCAAGTTTTAAAAGTATGGATATTAAAACATCAGCTCCATTATGACGATTAATACATAAAATAACTAACGTCTAACGTCTAAAGCAATCTACAAACAAAATATAACTATTTAGTTTTACGTCCAAATCAAAAGCATGTCAAACATAAGCACTTTAAAATTAAAAAACTGATATTTATGTTTAACGGGTCATGTTTCTTAATGGATTGGGATTTTTTAGTTGCCGATTATACGCCTGCATATTCGCATATGCGGTCACATAACATTTATGCGACCGATTATGCGGCCGACCGCATAATTCAACCGCATATCTTAATTTTCATGCGGTCAAAGGCCGCATCCTTATATGCGGCCGCATATGCGACCGCATATAACTTGTTTTAGAACACTGGCCGCAGCACATGAGCTCTTTGTAGCATTTCTTCAAATACACGGTGATCTTCCATCATGGCCGCAGAATCGTCATGCTCTGATACCACTTTGATACGATCTTCGAGGAAAATTAGAATTAAAATGGAATTTTGATGGTGAAAAGGGGAAAAGATGGAATTTTTATTTATTTGGAGAAAATAAAATACAAGATAGTTGACCTCTTTAGGAGAGGAGGCCGCTCTCCTAGCTTTGCCTTCGAGACGAAAGCCTAAATCTCCTAATCTAGAACAATCTTTCTTCTCACCATAGACATACCTCTTCTAATGATCATTGCCCGCTTATTTATAACAAGACGCTCACTAATTAGATAATTAGCCAAAAGGACTAAATTACGCTTCTTATTTAAACTATTACCAAATGAGGATCCTAATATTTTTCTCACATTAAACCCTTACCAAATGAGGGGCCTAAAATCACTCTCTCATTTAATGTCATGATTTTTACATTAAACCATCACTAATTGAGATCTCGTCCGCATTCGCCGCACCGTCCAATAGCATCATTTCACATTAAACCCTTATCACATGAGGTGCCTAAAATCACTCTCTCATTTAATGGCATGATTTTTCGATTAAACCATTACCAATTGAGATCTCGTCCACATTTTTCGCACCGTCCGTCCTCATTCGACGCACCCCAATCACATCAAAACAAACGGTCATTACATGGCTTAGCTCAGGAATCATATGACATGATAGAATGGAGCCTTCAGCACTGAAATTAGAACAAGAAGAGAAATGAGCGAGCGGTTATTATTAATGATGTTGGTGAAGCTATAATTAGTGATTGAATTCATATCTAATGCAAAAGCTTAAGCCTGTGGATAGAGGCCAATTCCTACTATATGACATCAACTACATTCAATTTTATCAATGCAGGACTATTATTCTCAACACACACATAACTGTATGAATTACCGAAAGCATGTAGAGGAGAGTGTACATATGGACCGTCTATGAAGACTAACCAATAAAATATCTTGGTGAGCATGTAAGGAAAATGATTTCTATATTCGAATTACAACATGAGAGCAGTGCTGGTTAAATCTTTTCTTGTACGCATGAACATTGAGAAAAGATCTTCTCTTTATAATAATAACTAAGCGTAGTATCTTTTTCTTAATTAAAAATATATGAAATAATTTTTTATGTAATCTAGTACTTTGCAGTTCTACACAATGGCAATTACCGTATGATGATGCTCCAATGGAAATTAGATGCCCAAAGTACCATTTGATAACTTGAATGGATCGTGGTACCTTAGAACTGTACCTTTGCTTAGGGCAGTTAAGAGAAGCAGTGATGAATCTATGCAATTACAGTTAAAGCCTATACTTTCTGTAAACATGCCAACTCCATATAAAGTACCATCCAAGAGCCAAATAAAGTTCTTGGAATTATGCTCACATAAAATGCACTATAGCTAGCCCACTTCCGTTTCTAGCACCTTTCTTCTATCTTTTAATTCTATGGACACTTTGTTAGGATGAAGTCAGTGGCAAGGGACTACACCAGTTGTTATTTGAAAATTGACGTGTACTCTTCCGGTTGCATTACATTTATACCAAATTCAAAGAAAAAACATGTGCTTATTTATATCCAATGCATCAATGTATATGTCCTGACATTTCTTCGTTTCTATTTATTTAAGATATTATATTAAAAATTCATTTTTTCAAGTTTAATAAAATTCCTAAGAAATCAAATTTAACAGGAATGTAAATCGGTTCTCCTTTTCTAAATCAAAATTGTCCGTCTGGAAAATTTGTTGACCGTCACAGGGACCAGTTCCAATTCTAATCTGAATACCACAAAATTTTGACACTCATGAAACCAAAAATTGTTATAGCATGGGGGGAAATGCAGAAAATATCAAGGATTAGCCTAATGATAACATCCTAGTTTTTCAACATAGCTAAATTCTGATATTCATTGGATTTATCATGGTAGGCAGGACTATACAATTGGAGTAGACTTTTTTTGGCTCCCGAGTCACTCATGCTTCACTTAGGAAAGGAGATCCTCTGCAAGTTTAGTGGTTAACCCCCTTGAACGCCCTAGCCCAGAACACATGCATGTCCTTCATTGGTTGCATAAACATTAGATGCAAACTACTAAAATAGATTCTCATTTGCAAAAAATTTCTCTAAAAGAAAAATATTCTTACATGCTAACTGCCTTGCCTTGTGGGAGCAGGGACAGAGGCGAAGGGGCCTGTGGGGGCATGTGCTCCCTTATGTATCAATAAAAGCACTTATAACTTTAGATATTATGAAAATTTTGTTAACCTCCACATGTATTTTACGTGTTCGTGTTCCCCTTGATTATGTCACTAGCGTCATCCTTGTGTGTGAGGTTATCGGTTCGAATCTCCCCATCAGCAATGACAAGGGATTTTCAAATTAAAAAAGATGGGTGCTTTGGGGAGCTTATTTATAAAACCTGGGGCCTTCTCATTACGGATTTACATGTCATGGTTGATTGCATTTTAAAGGGCGAAAAACATATGAGGTTAATCTGTAAGCATAGTAAGTGCATGCAGGGATTAGATCTTTTTACATGCGTGTCGGAGCCATCATTACTTTATATTCTTTTCATTTATATCACTTTGAAACCTTTGACTGATGCCACTCTTCAGATGTTCTATGTAATTGGATGCACTTTGTTACATTACAATGAGCATAATCTTTCATTAATGTAGCTAGAGAGGCTTATGCACATACTTCATACTTCTAAAATGCGGAAATGGGTGAGTTTACTTAAAAGAACCGCATACCAAAATTTATAAAAGCTTTCAAACATGGAAATTTAATTCCCCCCTCAAGTTGCTTACACAGGCCGTGCATGGATGCTTAAAATAATTTGTAATGAATTCCACATGACATGCAAAAGATAGTTTTCTGTTATTAGATGAAAGGGTAATGAGGAGTTTATTTTGTTTATTTTTGCAGGGTTATAGGAGCATAACAGCATCAGAAACGTGAGTCATTTTGGATCTTCCTGGAACTTTGATATACATTACTTATCTAGTATTTCATATTTGATGTTGTCGTAATATGATTGGCAATCTACCAAGGGACTTTACGTCGCCAGAATATTGGAAATCAAAATACCTCAACCGTTATTTTTTGGTCCTATTGTGCACATGTTTTTAATTTGTGTACCTTTTTACTTTTACTTGCTTGGGAGTATTCCTTACGCATTATTGTGTTTCAGTTAGATTTGACGTTGGCATTTACGTGAAATTATCTACATATCATGTGCAATCAATTATCACATGTCATGACAAATCAAAACCTTAATGTACATCCCACTGTCAAGCTTTGATCTCCCTTTATCGTTTTAACCTGATAACCATTGGTACATGATGTGCGTTTCATTTCTGTAACTACTAAAAATTTAAATTTTGGGCTTGTGACTAAATAAAAAAATGTATGCTTACAATCTTGATGCATGGATACATAGCTCACTCATTACCTGTTGCTTTATACTCTTTTTCTTCAGAGTGATATGTATTTTCAGAAAACTTTTCATGTTTCCTTGCACTTCTTTGAGTGAATGTCTGATAAGTATAATGCATAGATGCTTCAAACATGGTTAGATTTGACAGAATTTGTCACGGAAAATGCGAAAGGAATGTACAGACAGTGTTTCCCTTTCATCCAACCTAAGCTCTTATAAACTCTTGGGTTATAGCTCTTTGTTACTTGCACAAAAAAGTTGATGCAACAATGAGGGAATCTAGAATTCTGCCTATCCCAGGGTTTATGAATGTCATCTATATGCTGTGGGTTTTAAATATTCTGATTTAAGTGTCTTGCCTGTTAGAGCAATATTCTGTTACTGATCCCTGATCAACTTTTTCAAAATCTTGTACTCGGTTGTATAAGGTGATTTTGGTGATAATTTCAGGCTTGGAAAAGATTGGCCGCAAGCAATGCAAATTGTTCGTCTCATAGCGCAGGATCACATGAATAACAAGTGATTCTCCATCTTCTTTTGTTAAATTCCTATTATTATAATAATTATAGTTTTTTCTTGTATCAAAGTCATTGGAATATTATCATCTTTCACTGTTTAATGCTAGCTTTCTTCTCTCTTTATCTTAATTATAAACTTCAATTTGACATAGGCAATATGTTGGGAAGGCAGACTTTTTGGTGTTTCGGACGCTTAATCAGCACGGGTTCCTTGGACAACTTCAAGAAAAGAAGCTTGTGGGTAACTGTATTTTTTCCGACTTCATTTTAGTTGATTGTGTCCATCTTTGTGAGGACAGTAGATTGCTTCTATCTTCTTATTCTCTCTCTTTGTTCTTTTTGTCATCTACTTTGCTGCAAAATAGTATTTAATGTGAAATGTGGAAAATATTTTATGCAAAATGGATGTAGATCTAGTTTTAGGGCTCTAGTTATAAGTTTCTAATGTGGTGGAAAGTCAAGAAAATGGGATGAATATAGGAAGTTAAGATACAAATTAGGTTTTAATGAATAAAAGGATATAATTTGGAACTCACCCCCATGCAACTCAAGCCCCCGCCCATGCAATACTAGCCCCCGCCCGTGCAACTCTAGCCCCCGCATTCTCAACTCTCTATGGCTAATTGTGATCCAATCTAGGATTTCTCAATTGGACAAGTCTTCAAATTCTTTAACTGATCTATAAGTTTCAGTACATCTATATTTATAAGCAAAGCTACATGGACATCACGTGCAATTCAATTCATAATCCACTATGAATAAAAGAAATTTTAAGATAATAAAACATGTGTGCGACATGTAAAACTTAAAAATTAAATAAAAATCCAAAATAAGCTAAGTCCGGAATTATGTGCAATCGGATCTCTAACATTCACTTCGGTTTTAAAACATTTGCCTTTAGTGGATGGAAGGTTTCTTAACCTAGTCAGACGGGTTGAACTCTACTGACGACTCGATGGTGGCTCAAGCAACGGGAAAATTGAATCAACAATGGTAATATCTGGATCAATTTCAGACAGTGGTGGAATATGTAGATAGATAACTTCAACGACCATCTCCCTTAAGGCTTGAGATAGATCAATGTGTTGGCACATAACGTCAACTCTTCGGTAGTTTCAAGCAGGAATATATCTAAGCCATCTCCACAATCATCCCTCTCAACTACAAATTCTTGCAAACTTTTATGTAATTCTGCAACATACTTAAGATTATTGTAAGCATTTACTTCTTTACTGCTAATTTCGCTATGCAATTCATCCGAATGATATATGCAATGGGTGTAGGAAATGTGTTAAATATGTATTAGTGCCTAACTCTGGAAGACTTTGGATAACTAATTGGGCCGTCCTGCTTGCTTTATTAGTGACCAACACATTTTTAATCCTTAACTACATTATTTGGTTTGAAGAGGGCCACCACAATTCTTCTTCTATTATGATTAAACACTTGTTTGTTTGATCCCCAAAAATTGTAACGTTTAAGTCATTTGTCTTACCAAGCAAAACATGTGCTACATCTATAATGATAACATCACGCCAAACATGATTAGAGTAACTGGACGATTTAATATGCATTAAGCAATATTGGGTCACAGTTAAAGCAATACTGGGTCACAGTACGAGCAGTGTCGTCAACACAAGTAATGTTGTATGGTAGTGGATGAGGTTCACCTTTTAGTCCCATGTATTCTAATGCTAATTTAATGACAATGCTTGTGTAAATGCCTCTATCAATCATCGGTTGAAACAACTTATTTTTATATTGTTTCAGGTATAAAAATTGTATCTCATCACCAACTTTCTTCATTCTTAGGTATGACCAACATACACCGGATGACGTGCATATGAGCACTACCATGAAGTAAATTCTTATTTGCATCTCTAGTGTCATCTGATGAGACATAAGCGTGCTCAATTCTATGACTGTCTAAATCATTATCATGAGTCTCAATAAGTAGTTCATGGCATTTAAAATACTAGATTCCGTTGCCTCCAAACAGTAAAGACTCTCTAAAAATAACTTTACCTTTAAGATATTTTGCGGCAGTGGGTTCATATTTGCTTGTGTTCTCTACTTACCGTCTTGATGGCTCCCAAGCTTTAAAAGTCAGCTTTCTATCAAATAACATTTTCAGACAAGTCTTATAATCCAAAGCCAAGTGATAAGCCTCGTCAATAGAACGAACAAACTAAGCGGGCATCTTACTGGCCTCAGTCTAGTGTGGAAGCTAGAAAGGATAACTCGGGTGTCCGCTTAAATATCATAGCAAACAATTAGATTGTCAAACCTTGTCGTATACTCTCTAGTTGTTGTGCGTCAGTGGACACCGGACCGTTGGAGGATCCGACGATGAAGAAGAAGCAACAACCAATTAGAGCACTATGAAGATTGTAACTTAGGCCGTTGGCCGGCCAAGAGAACACCAATGAGTTTTATTACGAAAGGAGAAAACAAATACAAATCTTCAACTTCACAATGAAGAAACACAAGATCTCTCCAAAATCTCTCAACACAATCTCTCAATGTTGGCTCACAATAACAGCGTCACAAATTTCTCTCAATGTGTTTCACTAAAAATCCTCGTCTATATAGCCCTTATATATACTAGCACACAATAAGTGTTCTAATAGAAGATGATTTCATATTTAACTAGAACTCTGACTCAAATGGAATTCTAATCCAATCGCAACTCTACTTCGAATAGGACGCTGCATTCTATGATTGGTCTCTTTGTGCTGTCGAACTTTATGCTGAAGACCGAGATGACGAAGCGCCGAGCTGAGCCGTCCGACGCTTGGATTGTAGAGTTACCGATCTATGAGCCGTCGATCCTCCGACCCGAGAATCCATGCACTATAGAAGTCCATTAGCTCGGCAACCCTGTATCTGATTGTGCAGGACCAGATAGGCGGGATCCGAGCACAGGAGAGCTAGCTCTGCACAAGGTAGCTTGATTTCACATCTCTAATACTTCTTCAGCACATATATCGAGTCAACTTTCACAAATCTCCACCTTGGTGAGATTTAGGCCTCGGTCACACAGTCGACCTTCAATGTACAACCTTGGTAGAGTCATTGAAGCCCAATGCCCCCAACGAGGCTCACCTTGCTCCACCGAGCCCCAATTCTCCCGGCTGGGGCCACCATTGACATCATCTCTAAACAACATTAAGCAAGTCCAAGCAGCTCCCGATACAATCTTAGTCATCATGTCTGCATGGTTGTCATCTGTTCCAATCTTCAGCTAATTGATGTCATCGTCTTCTTCTCCCACATAGTCTCAGACAAAGTGGTACCTCACGTCGATATGCTTGGAGCGTGCATGGAAGACCCGATTCTTAGCTAAGTGCACTGCACTTTGGCTATCACAATGGAGATCATACTTCTTTTAATAGACTCACATATCATCCATCAGGCACATCAGCTATATCGTCTCTTTCACAGGTTCAATTAAGCTTTAGTTAATGTCATGTATTCTACATCCGTAGTAGACATGGACACCGTAGACCAAAGTATAGTCCGCCAACAAATAGGAGTTCCTTGCTCGGTGAAGAAGTAGCATGCTATTGATCTCCTTCCATTTATGTCACCTGCAAAGTTAGAATCAACATATCCTACAACTTGCAGACCTTCTTCACCTCGGCTATACGTCAATTCGACATCAATTGTGCCGTTGATGTATCTAAGTATCCATTCAATAGCTTGCCAGTGTACTTTTTCCAGATTGTGCCTGCATCTGCTCGCCATGCATTTGATAGGTAGGGTCGAGTACATACCATAGCATATATCAAGGCTCATATCGCATAGGCATACAGTATGCCCTCCATAAGCTTCTTCTCATCTTTTTTCTTCAGGCAATGCTCAATACAGATATTGAAGTGAGGTGCAAACGGAGTAGCTACGAACTTCATCTTTTCACAACCAAAACTTTATATGACGGACTTCAAATAGCGATTTTATGAAAGATAAACCATACATTCACTTCGATCTCTTGATATATCCATTCTAAGAATCATATGTGCTTCGCTTAGGTCCTTTATTTCAAATGCAGAACTCAAATTTGACTTTAGTCCATGTACCTCCACTCTATTTGATGAAGCGATGAGTATATTAACATAAAGCTAGAGATAGATAAAGAACACATCCTCCGGCCTTCGAAAGAACACACAATGATCATAGGGGCTGCGAACATACCTTTGATCATTCGTCATAAAGCGTTTGAAAAGAATACAGCATTGTCTAGGTGATTACTTCAGCTCATAGAGCGACTTCTTCAGCCTACATGCAAGCCCATCGCCACTCTTAGCCATCGGGATGAGCCATATAGATCTCCTTCTCGAGCTCTCAATATAAGAATGTCGTCTTGACATCTAGTTGCACCAACTCAAGGCCGAGCTATGCAACTAATGCCAACAAGAATCCGGATTGAGCAATGCTTCACCACCAGAGAGAAGACTTCATTATAGTCGATGCCTTTCCTTTATGCATAGCCTTTCGTCACAAACCGAGCTTTGTAGCGAACTTCTCCAACTTCGACTCCGTCCTTCTTGGTATAGACTCATTTACACCGATTGCTTTCTTGCCTTTAGGAAGCTTCACTAGATCCCATGTTTCATTCTTCAATAATGATTTCATATCTTCGTTCATCGCTTTCCTTTACCTGTCTGGGTTTTTAGAATGTTCTATATCTTTGAAAGAAGTGTATATGTCAATACTTACAACGAGAAAGGCGAATGAGACCATCTCAGTGTATCGTGTAGGTTTTCGTATCTCACACCTTGGTCTCGAAAGCTGCAATGGAATCCATCTGCTATGCAACCTATGAAGACGAGCTATCTTCACCATCCGAGCTTGAATCACCAATATTACCAGCATCTGTCTGGAGTACATTGTCTGCATTCGCTGGTGTAGATCGGCTAGAATCAGTAGCCAAGTTGTCTGGAACCTAAGACACCTTCAAATAGAACTGCTTTGTTTGTATCTCTTTGGGCTCCACCGTTGGTCCATGCTTCTTCAACGAAGCTGACTCGTCAAAGGTTGTGTTTTCTGCTCACAATAACTTCCTTTGTTTAGGACACCACAGCTTGTATCCTTTGACACCATCACTAAAGCCCAAAATGATGGCTTTCTTAGCTCTAGCATCGATCTTGTCATCCTTCACAGTGTAATAGCTCGGACATCCCCATTTACGTAGAGACTCGTAGTCGAGAACTGGCTTTCTTGACCAGACCTCCAAAGGAAGTCGTCAATCCAATGCCGCAGAAGTTGTCCATCCAATGCAGCAGAAGGTATCCGATTGACCAAATAGGTCGCATACGCCAGGGCTTCCGCCCAGAACTCTTTCGATGTGTCAGATGTCGGTAACATACATCAGACTTTTTCCATCAAAGTCGGATTCATACTCTCAGCTACACTATTCTGCTGCGGCATTCCACTGCCGGTGATGTGTCTCTGAATATTTTCCTTTCTGCAGAACTCTTGGAAAGGGTCCGATACTCTCCACCGTTGTCACTTCGGAGTCGCGTGACATTCGGATCTGTCTGAGTCTCGACCAACGTCTTCCATTTTGTGAGCTTACTTGGACCTTGGTCTTTGGACTTCAGAGAAAACACCTAAACATGCATGAGAAATCATCAATGAAGAATACAGAGTAGTGTTTACATCCCAATGAGGCCGACCTAATCGGCCCACACACGTCGATGTGAACATAGTCAAGCACTTGCTTTGTATTATGAATGGCCGTCCCAAAGGAAGCATGTGAAGACAATGCTCACAGAACTCTTATCTTTTCGGTCTTGACTCCTCTTAGATGATCTCCTTTTATAAGCTTTTACAGAGCTTTCTCTCTAACATGACTTAAACACATGTGCCAAAGAAGTGAGTCTTCATTGCCGGCCTCACGAGTCAGGGTTACCGTGTCAGTCACGACCGAGTCATCCAAGTAGTAGAGATTACTTCTACGTCTTCCGTTCATCACGATCACAGCTCCTCGAGTCACCCTCAGAGCTCCATTCTTCATTGTCACTCAGCAGCCATTGGCTTCGAGTGCTGATGAGTGAACCAGTGATATGAGGTTACGCTTTCGGTTAGGAACATAGCGTACCATTTCGATGTCTCCTATAACACCGTCGCCCCATCGTCTCTGAACTGTCCCGACGCCTGTTGTGCTGCAAGCTCGATCTTCGTCCAATAGGACTGTACTCTTACCACCTTCATATAAGGTCGTAAAGTACTCTTTGTGTGACGTCATATGAAAGGATCATTCTGAGTTGAGCACCCAACTATATGATGTCATGCCCTCCGAAGCATCAACTAGTATCATGCTTTGACCTCAACGCCTTTGACAACGTTGGCTATAGCATCGTGCTTCTTCGCCTACGGACAACATTAATTCGTATTAAGATTTAATATAATTGGAAACCCATCATACACAAGAAAAAATAAGGGTAATACCCTTCTCTGTCCTGACTATTTAGTAAATCATGAAATATTTCCGAGATGCAATTGTTGCTTGATACAGGATATGTTGGCTTGGGCAGCTTGGCTTTGGCTCATGGCAAGTGAGCTACCTTGGTTGGCTTGGCTGATAATGAACTGGCTCGGGTCAGCTTCAATTGATCTGACTGAATTGCTTTTAACTAGAGTTTGAGCTTGTTGCTAAGTTATAAGATCTTGTCAATAAAAGCAGACAATGCAGCTATGTTACATCCTGATTCCCAGTTTGTTGTTTCACACGTATTTAAGCTTAATTAGGATTCATTCTTTTGGTTTAAATACACTAATTGTCTGAAATAAAACTATAGGTTTTTTTACTTTTAATTTATAATGAGCAACTACAATGATGTTATATTCAGCCTAAATATGAATGATAGTATGCCAAAAAGAAGGATTAAAAGACTAACGAGTACGAGGATGCGTAAGTATAGAAAATGAACCGGGCTAAGAAACTTATGTACTGAAATTGTCATGTAGAGGGGCTTGTCCTACAAGAAAAGTTTTTTTTGGGAAAATCCCTATACCCAACAGATATTCCAAATAAGAAAAAATAACATACAAAGAGGAAATATTTGTCAACGAGATAATGCTTGTGTACATTTTTCCAATAAGAATAACATAATATAAAACATGAACTACGTAATAAAATAGCACTATGAATCATATAAGCCATAACATAAAAATATACTAGAAATTACCCGTGCACATAGTGCACGGGGATTAAAGTGAAAACCCACACACATGTGGCGGAAACCGTGCACAATCGAAAATGAGAGAAAAATGTGTGTGTGGGAATCGTCTCGGTGTAAAAGGGGGAAAAAGAGGGGTCTAAGTGCCAAAAATGTAGGGACAAAGTGGAAAAAAGAGCGATGGTGAACCCGTAAATAGGTGGAGACGATGAGTTTTTTGGTGGCATGAAAAAGCACGGACAAGCTTGTAATTCATGGGAAGAGGGGGTGCTTATATTTGGATGCACCACAAAACCACCCCAAACCACACCCAAGCTTCTACACATCCCCAAATGCGCCCCACATTGATGATGTGGCCAAACCATGGCCGCATCTCTACTCACTCTTTTGTCCTAGTAAGACAATGTCACACATGTAAATCCCTCTTTTATAGTATAGATATATCAGCATACATGTGTATAGATAGCATTACTACAAGTAAAAATGGTGATAAATGGTGATAAACAAATAGGTAATCACTAGACATGATAAATGATAATAATGTTGGTGTTACTAATTATAGCTTAAACAATGTGGTGCTCCTATAATCTTATATCTGAGGGTACGGTACGCAGCTCAGGTATAATTAGGGTCACGGGTCTTGTGGTTGCACACCCAACAATAGACAGCCTCACTCCCATTATTGTAAAGTGAAAAGCACAGATGCAGTAGTATAACCCCCACTATAACCCCCACTGCCCTTGTTGGATAGTGAACATATACAATAATATAACCACATGTCTATTGTTGGAAGGTGAGAAACATGGATACAGTAAGGGCCATTATTGCGTACGTACCCTCTGAAATAATATATTTCTTATCCTCAGGTGTCATGTGATAATACAGTTTCTAGTAGTAAACATGTACAATATCATGTAATCAGGCATAGTAATTGGTAACAATGACATCTATAATATCATCAATATGTAATCTAATCAGGAATGATGGAAAATTTAGTATTGGTAATTAGATATAGTAACCAGATAGTATCATGAGCAATGCATGTTGTACAGTAATAGACAGTGTGGAGTTTGTTAGTCATGTGCTTGATACAGTGATGTAAACACTAAGTAGTATATTAATCATGTATGATGAACATGTAATATGTATAGTGGTAGCTTGTATAATAAATTAAATATAGCAAGCATATGTGATTTCCATTCCTAGTATATACAATAGGCCATAACAACATTCATATACTAGATAACTTACTATAATTTCTTATTCAAGTTTCCTTATCACTAACCATTTATTAATTTCGTTTTATCTTTTAGATCAACCATTAAATCAATGAAGGGTCAATGGTAAAATATGAAATATGATTAAGACTAATGAAACTCGGCTAAGGGACATGTATAGCATATTATAGTATGATGATAGATAGTCTCGATGCAATCCAAATGAGTGTTGAATGGCCTATATTCAATAGCATGGTGTGCCTGGACCTATGCTTTATAAGACCATAAATAATAATAATATTCGTAATACTAAGCTATCATGTAAATTATGGACATGCTACTAAATAGGTTTCACGTGCATAATCATTCCAGTAATCTAATCCAATCCAATCATCCAACATAACCTAAAAATCAACTTATGCATGGCCCAAGTCATGTATATGTGTGTAGTCCCAAGTCAAGCAATGGGACTAATCATTTATACATTAACTACATGTCCTAAAATAACCTACAAGATACAATACCTCAAGTAACAGTGAAGGGCCGAAGCCATCAAAAGGGTTATCCTTATCGAAATCAATATAGCATCAAGACAAAAGCATCTTCATGAAGCTAAAGTCCCATAAACAAGTAAAATCGAGCCAAACATGAGCTACACAGGTGGAACAGAAGGCTACCAATCCCTAAAGAAGTCAGCTGAAGCAAAACGGGAGCTGATGGATGCAGAATAGATAGCAATATCCCTTGTAAGGGGTCAACTGAACAAGTTAGGAGCGGTATGAAACTGATATGATTTTTATAGGGTTTTGATGTAGAAAGTTAGGTTTTGGTAGAAAGATGTGATTTTTATAAGAAAGGTGTGATTTTTAGGATTTTGCTGAAAAGAATTAGGAAAAAGAAGGAAATTTTATTATCGATAATCTGAAAATAAATGGGGATACAATTGATCCAGTGAGTTCTTTCGAGAGGAACTCTCGTCTCTCGTCTCCAAGTCGTCAATTATAGAGGACGACCACACTCTCCAATAAACGAGGAAATTCTCAACATCACAAGTTTCTTATCTCCACAATTAAGCATGAGAATCTCTAATCCACATAGCTCCTATAAATAATAAACTTAAAATACAAAATTACTAAAGACCCTAAAACTGAAAATTACTAAAAAGCCCCTAGAAATCCAAAAAATACGAAAACACCCCTGGTGGGACCAAAATGGCATATCGTACCTCGTCTCTCCAAAAAATCACATTGTCCTCATGGTGGTGCATGAAGCGCGTGTGCCATCCGCTTCAAGTGGGTTGTATGCCTCCTCCTAGGTCAAAATGATAGGATTGGTATCATCCATCCTCAACGATGCCTGGATTCTCGGTTTTTGTTATAGAAACTAGGGTTTTGGTAGAAAGGTGTGATTTTTTAGGGTTTTGTTAAGAAGAATTGGGGGAAATGAGGGATTTTTATTGAGAATTAACTGAAAATAAAAGGATACAAGGATAAAGTTAAGATCTTCGCGAGGATCTTGCTCTCTCATGTCGCTAATTATAGAGGACTAGAAATAACACGTGCACGGAGCCAAAAACCCCCCACAAATGGGATGCGATGCACGTGCAACCGAAAAGGAGCGAAAAGTGTGTATGTGTGTGCAGGTATCGTCGGGTGATAAAATGTGCAAACATGTATATAAGCGGGTGTTTTTTGTAAAAATAGCAAACATGTAAATAAGTTAGTTTGGGGTGTGTTTTTGGGGTTTTATGGGGAATGGCAACCATGTAAATAAGTGACTTGGGGATCATTTCTTTGGGTAGTGGGTGATTGAACATTGCCACATGGAACAAACCCGTGGGCAATGTTCCTATATTGTAAGATAGATGACCGCACTTCCAATAAACGAGGGAATTCTCAACCCCATAATTTTCTTCTCTTCACAATCAAGCATGAGAATCCATAATCCTCCTAGTCTACTATAAATAATAAACTGAAATTACAAAATTACAAAAAGACTCCTAAAAATGAAAATTATTAAAAAGAACCTAGAAATACGAAAATTATAAAAACGCCCCTGGTGGGCCAAAATTGCAGATCTGTCATTTTTCTTCTAGGATGCGATCTCATCAGAAATAGAACAAGAAGCACAACCTAGTAGATGACAAAACCGAATGCTCATCAGCCCCAAAAATTAAAGATCCAAGCTGTACAAAAAGAAACACAGCTACATGGAATGGATACAAACCCCAATCAAAGCAAAACAATAATAAGCATTAAAATAAACCATACCAAGACCCAAACTGTAACTCAAGCAAAGGAATCATCCATGTTGAAGCATCACCGACCCCATGACAAAGCTAAGTCATATATCACTAACTAAGAATCAAGCGATTTTAAGAAATATTATTTAAATTAAATTGGGGAACCTACTTGATAATTGGAGAAGGAGAGAAGGAAAGTTAACATGAGATGCTGCCTCATCGCCTCGTTGCCGTTGTTGTCGTTATCGTGCTTCTCAACCATTGCTACAGCCTCTTGGAGGTGGTAAAAAGGAGATGCTGATGGTGATGATGATAATGATGATGAGTATAATGATGATAATTATTTAGATATGATGATAATTGAGAGAGGAAGAAGAGAGCTGAGAGGGTTAGGGTTAGCATTTTAGGGATTTTAAACATGGATAGAAAGATCGGGCTTCGGTTATGAAGAGATAGAAGTGATTTTAGGGGAGGATGTCAAGATTGTGGGCAGGATGGCATGGATTGCGGCGGTTACGTCACATGAGAAGAATGAGATGGGGTGACCAGCTCGATAGAGGAAAAGAAAGAAAAAGAAAAGAAAATTGAAGAGAAATTTTTGAAAAGGGTTTACACCAAGTCAGATGTGGGTTGGTTGTAATTGGGCTAGGTTATCGGGTTATCGGCTTTGAGGTTAAAACAAGCTCAGAAATATATGAATAATTTGAAATTTTACTTTAAAAATTATTTAAACCATATTTGATGTTTTAAAAATTATTATTTTATTAACAAGCATTGGTAATGTGTTAGGACCATTACAAAGTGGTAGCAGCGAAGATGCTTGCAGATGGCGGTAAATTTCTTGGGGAACGTTGACTTTTACGGTAATGTCGGCGAGAGGCATCGTTAATTGTAGTGGTTCTAGAAGATAATGGTGACAGTGACGATAATGGGTTTGTGGAGGTTGACAATGTGGATGCTGGTTGGGTGCGGTGTTCTCTTGCAATTATGGTACTTAATGATGATGGTGAATGTCTCGATGAGATCAGTGGTGATGATGGTGGCCGTTGGCGGCGATGATCGAGTCTAGAGACGACGATGACAAGGAAGAAGGCGACAGCAATGTGAAGGTTGGTTGCTTTTTGAGGAAGCATGCGGCACACACACCACCCAACACACTTACCCTTGCACCCGATGCAAGAATCGAACCCCTGACCTCCTTAAAGGGAGGGAGGGGATTTGTCGTTGAACTAAAGCTCGTTGGCCGAGGAAGTTGGTTGTTGCGGATGATGATAATGACGCCAACAAGGAGAGCAACGACAATGGTGGTGCATAGAATTAGAGGCTAAGACATTGAGGAAGGGAGATGATGTTGGGTGGGTTTGGGTGTTGATAATGGTTTAATTGGGAAGGAAATGAACCATGGAAATAGTCAATTTTGATTATTTATAATTATTTTTTAGTTAAGCTGTTAAGGTTAGGAGTTTATGTGTTTTTTCCCACAAGATCTAATGGAAAAGGGGACGGTGACGATTGTGTAAATTCAGGAATTCGACTCTATTCTGATACTAATTTTGATGCGGAACCGAATTAGATTTAGGTGTAGGAATCTAGTTATAGAGCTCTAATGTTGTTGGAAATCAAGAAAAGGGAGTGATTATGGGAAGTTAGGATAGAAATTGGGAATTCGATGAATAAAATGATATGCTTTGGACCTACGCGCTGGAAAGTTCCAGTACATCCATGTGTGTGTGCGTGCGCCCAAAGCTATGTGCACCACAATGCAATTCAAAATCAACTAAAATTAAAAGAAATACTAAAATAATAAAACATGTGCACTCCATGTTGAACTCAAAAATCAAATAAAAATCCAAAATAAGCCTAGTCTAAAATCGTGTGCAATCGGCTCCCCATCAACTTTGGTCAAATATTTTTTTATTTCAACTATCAAACCGTCAATTTATTAGTTTGATTCTGGACTGTAATATAAGACACAATTAATATGTAATGACAATCTTGGTGGCTTATGTAGTGACTCGTTACTAAAATAGACTTTGATGGCAGTTTATTATAGACATAGAATTTATCGTCAGTCTTAAAGCTTTTGGTTATACCTTGCATATTTGCAATCTGCCTACTGTAGCCTGTAGGCATTGGGAAGCTTTCCTTGTGATAAGTCTTGCTCTTGCACTTATTTAATTATTTGTTGCTTGGATCTTTTGACAGCTGATCTCCCCTCGGCATGAATTTTAATTTACAGAAATATTCTGTAGCCTGCAAGTACACAAGTTTTAACTTTCGTATTTATTGTTGCAGTGTGCTGTTATACAGCTCCCTTCGCAAACACTGCTGCTGTCAGTAACTGAAAAAGCTGCTCGACTGATTGGCATGCTATTTCCTGGGGTATATTATCGGTTACCGAGATCACACACCTCTTTCTTCTTCTTCTTCTTCTTTAATTTTATAATTTTGGTTTTTCTTTTTTTCTTTTTCCTTTTTTCCCTCGCCCCCCTAGTCTTCTATGCTGCTGCTTCTAAAAGTTCCCTTTCTCATCATCTAGGATATGGTTGTATTCAAGCCGCAGGTGTCTGGTCAACCACAGCCACCACAGCTACAGCAGCAGCAGCAGCTTCAACAATCACAACAACATCCACATCTCCAGCAGCAGCAGATGCAGCAGCAGCAGCAGCAACAACTGCAGCAGCAGCAGCAGCAAATGGTTGGTGCGGGAATGGGTCAGGCATTTGTTCAGGGACGGTCACAAATGATGCCTCAAGGGAAAATGCCTTCACAAGGGCCTGGTAATATGGGGGGTGGCAGTTTCATGCAACAATGAGCGGCTAGGCGTTCCATCGAAGAATGAAACAAATGTGTGCAGACTGTAGCCCACATGATGGTTGTCGCTCTTAGGTTTTGGGAGGCAGGGAGGCTTTCTTTCTTAGGAAAGTATGGGTTCTAACCATGTGTCTACACATGGTAGGAAGGAAGATTGATATTCTTTCGATGCATTTTCTACATCTCATCGACGGTAACAGATGCCGCCCCTAAGCGCCCAAATCCCTGCCCGGTGCAAGTATTCAATCTGTTGAAACACTAGGATCCATTGGGATTGTTGTACATATTGAGGACTTGTAGAGCGTTTCATCGTTGGAACGGATAATGGTAATGTACCATTGTGCTGCGGTTGCTTTCTTTGCTTCAGGAGTATATCGCACACTAATTTTCATGTACATTACTGGAAGATGTATTTGACTGTTCTAAGTATTGTCATTTCATCCTCTTGTTACATTGGCTCAACTGACATTCCATCAGCCTATACGTTTTGTTGCTTGTAAGTCGCTCATGGTTGTCTTCTGTCTTCGAGCTCCCATTGGAATTCATAATTTCAATACTCAGGCTTATTATTATCAACATTTGATGTGTTACTTGAAAATTTAGTTCTCTCCTTAATATTATGTGTGGACGTAAAAACCAATGGCATGACAAATATTTGCCTCGTCACCGGTATAATAATTGTTCATTTATGAAGTTTTGGTAGGGTGGCATGGGGTTCAAGATCTTATTAGGGCAAACCAGATTCACACCTCACCGTATGCTTCTTAAATAACGGTTTGTGAAGCTCATGTTCACGAGTACAATCTATTGATATGTGCATCCTCAATTCACAACATTATTATGGTAGTTAGCATGCATCTGCATGGGCCACCAAAACTAAACCTGTTACAACTCGCTTCTTGTCCGGATGATTCTTAAGATAACTTTTCGCAATGCCCATGTTCACTGCTAGATACTTTCAGTCAGGTTTAACCTGGTATGCCCCATTTCTCAATTTAAGGGAAATGTCGCAAAACAAGCCGCAACGCATTTTGACTCCATATTTAAAAAATGTCATTTTTTCCTTTAAGATCAATATGTGCTAAGCGTACGAAAGGGGGGTCTGCGAGTCATCTGAGAACCATATAGATATGCACAATTAATATACCAACAAGAATATATACTCAGTTAACTTTTTAACAAGAATATACCAACAAGAATATATACTCAGTTAACTTTTTAACATGAACATGATAACCGGATTTCCAAATACAAAGAAACAAAAGGTACAAATGCACAGGCCATTTGCCTTACAAATAAATAGAGAAAATGCTGCTACCATGAAAAAAAACTAGTGACATGTCTACTGGAAATATGTATCCCAATCTTGGTCCTCAAGTTCTAAATTACATCCATGGTCGACTTCAGTACCTAACGGGGAGCAAACCCAACAGTAACTAGGTTAGTCATAGATCTCAAAAACTACAAAATAAGATAAGTTAGATTTGAATATATGAAAGGCAAATAGAAAAGCAAAAAATGCACATAAGAACGTGCGCAGGTAGAATTACCTGCGCACGCCCCCTCTGTTCGGTGTTTTTAAGTATTTTTTTTTTGAATTTTTTTTTGCAGTAGCTAGATATACTTGTTATGAAGCTCCCCACAAAATTTCATGTCAATCCAACACCGTTAGAGCCCCCGTTCATCAATTTCAAAAAGAATTCTGGACAGTTTTGCGCAACGTTTTTGAAATCGATGAACAGGGGCTCAAACGGTGTTGGATTGACCTGAAATTTTGTGGGGACTTCATAACAAGTATATCTACCTACTGCAAAAAAAATTTTAAAAAAAAACTTGGAAACCCCGAGCAGAGGGGACGTGCACAGGTAATTCTACCTGCGCACGTTCTCAGGCGAAGGTTAAAAAGATGCTTTTAAAGCTGGAGAGCAACGTAAGCAAAACACGAGAAAACCTGAAATCACAGCAACTAAAGAATCTAATTTAAAGCTAAAATCAAACAATCGTCACAACAAAGGTTAAAAAGATACAATACTTCCAGTGTCATCTATATGGCCATTTTGCAAATTAGTGTCCCAATAAGAACTTACATATTGGAAGATTCATGACGAAGATGTAATAATTGAGAAAAAAATATATTCCATCTAAAGGTATCAGTGATGCAGTTGATGACTTAGAAGAATCTGATGCGTGTTTGCATGACAGTAGGTGTCTAGCTACTACACAAATGGGTGAAGAAGCTTAACGAAGGATAAATATTTTCTTTACCAACGTTATATTGAAGATAAATCTTGTAAAGTGATAATTACCTGATGTAGTTGTACGAATTTAATTGCCAAATCAGCATTAAAAGGATGAGATTAAAAGCTAAACCTTACACACAAACATAAAACGTCATATATATATGTTGATGTTATGAATAGGCCCATTGGGCCAATTGGGTATCCAACCCACTATCGGGTAGGGGGCTCTTAACCCCTTACACCTATTTCTCCCTAAATTCCCTTCACAACACGTTATCAGCACGATCACGCTCGTTGGAGGAGACGGCGGCTCGCGGGAAAGGAGATCCACAAATCGCTCAGATTCAAGAAGATCGTAATCTTCTCAACGGGGAGCGAAAAGGGCATCCTTCACCAACCGTCGCCTAGATTCCTCGTCGAATCTAGAAGGTAAAAATCCAAACTTTTAGATCTAAACTTGCTTTTCTCATTAGATCTGCATGTTTTAGGATCAAAAAGTTTAAAAACTCGGTAAAATTCAACCCTTTTAATAAGATCTGCATGTTTAAAACAATAAAAACTTGTTTTTTAGCGATCAAAATTGTTGAAAACCCCGATTTTTACCTTCCCGCCTTTGATCCAAAAATCCGTACGCCCGTAGGGCGAAACGGCGGCGCGCCCTTCGCACCGCCGGCGGAAACAAAACGCCGCGGCCTCAGGCCGCAGACTGCAGCCGCGGCACTTGCGCCGCGGCCCCAGGCCGCGGCCAAGCGCCGCGGCCTCAGGCCGCGGCCCGCCGCTGCGGCGGCTGCGGCCCGCAGCCGCGGCCCGTCGCCGCGACGGCGGCCAGCCGTGGCGGCGACACGCCGCGGGCCCCCCTAGGGTTTCCCCGAAACCCTAACCCTAACGGGCCTTTTTCCGGGGGAGGCCCAATATTAACCCTAATGGGTTGTTTTCATGGCCCATAAGGCCAGAAAATTAGCCCATTCACACAAATTATTTTATTTATTTTTTGGCCCTAAAAAGCCCAAAATAGGTAAAAGAAAATTTGAAAGGGTTTTAAAGCGGTAAAATAAAACAATAAAATATGGATCAAAAGGCAAAAAGTTTTCAAAAAAAAAAATTTTTGCACGTCGCACACAATTTTAAATTATTTTAAATGCCTGTGTTTCGATTATCTGCGTGGTTGTATGTCGCAAATATATTATCTGCGTAGATGTGCAAATATTAGGCTATGTTTTTAGGGATCAGCCAGGTTTCCGACACCGCTTTAAATTCCTGCAATTTTTCTTTTTTTGAGAGAAATTTTGTATGTGAGGATGAATATGTAAAAAAGAAGACCGAAGGACACCAAGAAGAAGCTGAAGGCGCTCGCACAATGAAGATAGGGGCTTCTCTCTGAAGTTCCCGAGTAGTATTTTAATTTTTCATGCATTTTTGATGTAACTTCGGACTGGACTCTTTTATTTTTTCGGTGTCGGCTGGCTGATCCCCATAGCCTAAGGTCATTATTTCTGTTTTCATTGTTTATGCATTAAACTGCGTGGTTGATTAATTAGCTTAAAATACCATGTTTTAATGTCACAATGAAAAACCCTTAAACAGCATGCGTGATTGTTAATTTTTAGTAATTAATCATTCACATTACCTGAAAAAAAAGCATGTATGTTAAACTAATTAAAATTCATGCCATGAAAATGACTACATTACATGCGTGGATGTCTGTCTTATTCAGTCTTAATGATACATGCTATTTTTCTTTACATGCTAGATCATAAAATGGCCAGACTCGCAAATGTAGATTTCTCAGTCCTGAAGGCTGATGGGTCAAACTACCTGAGTTGGCAGTTGGACCTGAAGTTCCATCTGCGCTCTTATGGTTTCAGTCTCACACAGACTGAAAAGGCAACAACTAGTACTGCCCCAGCTAACAAGGAGGCTTCAGTGGAAGCACCTCATACAGAGGAAGTCTCCGATATATTAAAGGCGAAAGCCATTATATATATCAGGAAACACTTAGACTCGACCTTAAAGGACGAGTACCTCACTGTAGAGGACCCTTACGAGCTGTGGGATGCACTCGAGGAGAGGTACCGACATCAGAGGGATGTCATACTCCCCCGTGCACAGTACGAGTGGACTCACCTCCGCATACAGGACTTCAAATCCGTAGCGGAGTACAACTCAGCTCTCTTCCGCATCACCTCACGCCTGAAGTTGTGTGGTGAACCAGTGACGGAGAAAATGTTGCTGGAAAAGACGTTTACGTCTTTCCATGAAAAGGACATGATCCTTATGCAACAATATCGAGAGAGGAAGTTCACAAAGTACTCTGACCTTCTTTCATGCCTGCTTATGGCTGAACAGAACAGAGATCTGTTGGTTGCCACCCACAACATGCGCCCTCCTGGCTCCGCTCCATTGCCACCTCCTGCAGAGGCCCACTTCCAGTCTTCCCAGAAGAAGAAGACGGACAAAAAGGCAAAATTCCAGAAATGGAAAGAACATAAGCAGCGGAAGAAAGCCACTCCCCCAGCTCCTCCCCAGAACCAGAAGTTCGTGGACAAGAAGCAGAAGAGGATTCCCAACAAAGGAGGCACCCCCAAGAAAGACTGGGAGGACAAATGCTCCAAATGCGGGATGACGGGCCACTGGTCCAGAATCTGCCGCACAGCAAAACACCTCAGGACCTCTACCAGGCAAGCCTCAAGCCTCGAGCTGAGACAAACCTGATGGAGAGCGCAGCGTTGGGAGAGACCTCATGGACTCCTGAAGATTTCATGGGAGACGACACTCTCTAGATCTGGACCACCTTTTATGCAATTAGCAATGTATCTTCTATTTTATGCATCGTATCTAGTTTCATTTCCATGTTAAAACAATATTTCTTTGAGCATTTATCTTTATGAAAGTAGATTTTTCTCTTCATTTATTGCTTGAATGTCTTTCATTTTTAGATATGGAACTTATCTGCCTAGTGGACAGTGCATCGACGCACTCGATCCTTCAAAACTCAGACTACTTCACGAGCATAAGTAGTTATTCTGGCCCACTGAGAACAATCTCAGGGCCAGCAAATATAATCGAAGGATCAGGGGAAGCAATTATATTGCTCCCCGGCAACACACAAATAACACTTAAGAATGCGTTATACTCCCCTAAATCCATCCGAAACCTCCTAAGCTTTAAAGACATCCGTTTAAACGGATATCACTTAGAGACGGTTGAGGAAGATAAAAGGGAATACTTGCTTGTAACGGCTCTTACAAATGGTTCAAAAACCATTGTGGAACGTTTCAAGGGACTCCCCTCGGGACTCTACCAAACAAGTATACAAACTCCAGAAACATCCATGGTGGAGCACCTGCAGTGCCCCCAAACACCAAAATTCCAACTCTGGCACAGTCGACAGGGACACCCTGGTTCGGTTATGATGTACAGCATCATAAAGAACTCCAGGGGCATTGACCTGAAGAACCTGAAGATTCTTCAAAAAGGCAAATTCCCATGTCCACCCTGTTACAAGGGTAAACTGATCACGAGACCCTCTCCACTGAAAGTGGATGTGGAGTCTCCCAGCTTTCTGGAAAGAATCCACGGAGACATTTGTGGGCCGATTCACCCATCAAGTGGTCCGTTCAGGTACTTTATGGTCCTGATAGACGCATCAACTAAGTGGTCACATGTGTGCCTACTGTCCACCCGTAACCTAGCACTATCTAAGCTTTTAGCTCAGATAATAAAGTTACGGGCCCACTTCCCCGACCACCAGATTAAGAAACTTCGTCTGGACAATGCGGGGGAGTTTACGTCACAAGTTTTTCTAGACTATTGCCAAGCTCAGGGAATTGAAGTCGAACATCCTGTAGCGCATGTTCACACCCAAAATGGGTTAGCAGAATCTCTAATTAAGAGACTGCAATGGATCACTCGTCCATTATTACTTCAATCCCAGATGCCAGTGAATGCGTGGGGTCATGCAATTTTGCATGCTGCATCTTTAATAAAATTAAGACCCTCTGGAGGTCAGTCATCTTCTCCAATGCAACTAGCACTTGGAGCCCCACCAATTGTCTCACATTTGAGAATATTTGGTTGTGCAGTATACGTCCCCATAGCACCACCACAAAGGACAAAGATGGGTCCACAACGTCGCCTGAGCATTTATGTTGGGTTTGACACCCCCTCCATAATTAGATTCCTAGAACCCCTTACGGGGGACGTCTTTAAGGCACGTCTAGAAGACTGTGAATTCGATGAAACATCGTTCCCAAGACTAGGCTCACAGACAAAGAAGCCCGAAGCTTCAGAAAGTATCACTTGGGATACAAAAACTTTGTCACTTTGATCCGCCAACAAGCCAGTGTGAGGAGGAGGTCCTGAAGATTCTCCACATCCAAAACACTGTCCATCTCTTGCCGGACAAATTTACTGACAACCAGAAGATTGTCAAAGCACACGTCCCTGCTGCTAACACTCCAGCTAGGATTGACATACCGCAAAATGGATGCAATCCGCCTGCAGCAGAAATGGTTGGACCTCTCAAAAAGAGAGGACGACCACCGGGATCCAAGGACCAAGTCCCTCGAAAGAGTAGGACCCTTGGAAATGGTAAACAAATACCACCACAGGATGCTAATTTAAGCCCTGCTACCCCATCTCTCCCAAACTCTCATGAAGAGGAAAAACCGGGAGAAAATGAAGTATCGATACACTATGTACGAACTGGGGAGTATTGGGACAGAAAAAGCACAACAATAGATGACACATTTGCGTGTAATATTACCATCAACGTCGCGTACTGCGACGATGATATTGAACCACGCTCTCTGACAGAATGTCAAAGCAGAGATGATTGGCCAAAGTGGAAAGCGGCAATAGGAGTGGAGTTGGATTCACTCACCAAACGCAAGGTCTTCGGACCAATAGTCCAGACACCAAAAGGTGTAAAACCTGTGGGTTATAAATGGGTATTTGTTAGAAAACGAAATGAACAGAATGAGATCGTACGCTACAAAGCAAGGCTTGTAGCGCAGGGTTTTACCCAACGTCCTGGGGTGGATTTTGAAGCCACATACTCCCCGGTCATGGACGCGATCACCTTCCGATTCCTCATTGGCATAACAGCACAAGAGGGTTTAGATATGCAACTCATGGACGTGGTTACTGCATACCTATATGGCAACCTAGACCGAGACATCTATATGAGATTGCCTGATGGTTATTCTTTGCCTGCAACACTAAAAGAGAGAGAACGTGACATCTACTCAGTGAAACTGCAAAGATCATTATATGGTCTAAAACAATCTGGAAGGATGTGGTATAACAGACTGAGCGACTTCCTTGCACAGTAAGGATTTAAAAACGACCCAGTCTGTCCTTGCATCTTTATAAGAGCAAAGGCAACAGGATTTGTAATAATAGCCGTCTATGTAGACGACTTAAACCTCATCGGATCTCCTGAAGAGATCGCAAAGATTTCTAGAAGCCTGACAGAAACTTTCGAGATGAAAGACCTCGGAAAATCAAAATTCTGTTTAGGCCTTCAGATAGAGCATCATAAAGATGGGATCCTGTTACACCAGACAACTTACACATCGAACTTATTGAAAAAGTTTCAGATGGATAAGTGCCACCCCCTCAGCACTCCGATGGTCGTCAGATCATTGGATGTACACAAAGACCTCTTCCGGCCGCTGGAAGAGGGGGAGGAAGTACTAGGCCCCGAAGTGCCTTATTTAAGTGCTATCGGTGCACTCCTTTACCTGGCTAACTGCACTCGCCCTGACATAGCGTTTGCAGTAAACTTATTAGCCAGATATAGTGCTGCACCTACACAGCGGCACTGGGCCGGAGTTAAGCATCTTCTGCGCTACCTCCAAGGGTCCATAGACTTAGGTCTATTCTACAGGAAAGGGGCATCAACTGGTTTAGTTGGTTATGCTGACGCAGGTTACAGGTCCGATCCTCATACAGAGAAGTCTCAGACCGGATACATGTTCACATATGGCGGCACTGCCATATCCTGGAGATCTGTGAAGCAGACCATGACGACCGTCTTATCCACCCACTCAGAGCTACTAGCGATTTTCGAAGTAAGCAAGGAATGCTTCTGGCTACGCTCAGTGATCCAGCACATACTCACCTCCACCGGCCTAACGACCGGCGTTCTTGCACCCACTCCACTCCATGAAGACAATGCAGCATGTATAGCCCAGCTACAGGACGGCTACATCAAAGGTGACAAGACGAAGCATATCTCCCCCAAGTTCTTCTGGACGCACGACCTTCAGAAGCAAAAGCAGATTGAGGTACAGAAGATCCAATCATGTAATAACTTGGCGGATTTGCTTACCAAATCCCTGCCTACTAGTATCTTCGAGAAACTTGTATATGGGATTGGGATGAGGAGAGTGAGTAAATGTAAACTGGGGTCAGGATGAGAGAACTATGAACTCATAGATACATAGGAGACTGATGTATAGATTCATAGGAAATCTGCAAGCCTGAAGCTTGGTCAGATAAGGGGGGAGTCAACTGCAGAGTTGTACTCTTTTCCCTTGGCTACATGTTTTTTCCCACTGGGTTTTCCGTAGTCAAGGTTTTGACGAGGCAACCTCGTTGACTCTGGATCCTGAAGTATCCACCCCTTGACACATCCCCAAAACAGGGGAAGTTATGGGTTAACTGTTCTTTCTTTAACAAGACAGTTACCCTAACTCGGATCCTGAAGAATCCACCTCTTATTTCAATGTTGATTGGATAAGGGGAAGTGTTATGAATAGGCCCATTGGGCCAATTGGGTATCCAACCCACTATTGAAAGCTATAAATACACGGGTAGGGGGCTCTAAACCCCTTACACCTATTTCTTCCTAAATTCCCTTCACAACAGTTGATGATAATTCACGTACTGTTATGCGAAGTTGTCCAGTGTTTATCTAGACCTTGAGCCATTAGGAATCAACACAAGCTTATCTCCGAGGGAAAGAAAATTATGTTGATTCCTAACCAACCTAGAAATGTAGTTGGAGATCAATTAAAGAAAGTATTAATCACTTATAACCCATAAACGAAATCACTTCATCTCGTAGTCCCAAGTTCATTAGAGTCCGACATAATAATGGATATATTACATTCCCCCAGCACCATGCATATCATATGACTGCTTTGCATTCCAAGACTTGTAAAATTCTTGCAATTAATTATAATATTCATAAGTATGTTGCAAAATCCAATAGAAATTTATAAAACTTTGCAGTTAAGACTGATAAGCTAACCAGAGTTCACCCAATGATATTCGTTCTTGAAACTAGCTTTGCACACATTGTATATATTCTTGACAAGCTCTACCGAGGATTAATCCCGATGCGACCGAACCGATCACTCCATGAGAACTTGATAACAATCACACATAGCATTGACTTCTTATCAATCACTTGCTAATTAATGAATATGTAGAATGCACATATAAAGAATAAACTGCTAAACTCTATTCAATACCTTGTATTTTGTGATATAATCTTTTCAAAGCCATAATGTATATCTATTGTTTTGAAAAAGTCAACATGAATAGATGCCATTTTCCTAGCATTACACGAACTTTTACAAGTTATATGAAGAGCTGAATTCCATCTTTCCAATCTCAATATATGTAAGGAAGATGAAAGAGTAAATATAATAATTGGTAGTCGTAGTATTTTTATAGAGTCTACATCCGAAGTATGCATCAACATATCTCCAGATCATATGTGACGGCACTCCACTATCCTTACTAATGATGTTTCATGTACTGCAGCAAATATTTCTAAAGAGTAACCAGAGTCTCAAGACAAGAAGCTTGAAAGAGAGATCAACCTTACTACCACATCATAATTTTAGCGACACTGGTGCACGAGGATGAGCAATTAAAGGAGGTAGAGATGATGATGAGTACCTCATTTAGGAGGTAGAGATATATCAAAGACTAATGTACCTCATTCAGGAGGTAGAGATATATCAAAGACTGGACCAATCGGTTCATTTGCCATTATTGTAAGGAGTTCGAGCACATGAAGTTCACTTGCTCTAAGCTTCAAGGCCTATGAGAGAGGCGGTTTAAAGAAAACACTGCATGCGTGACTTCCCAACAATACACTTCCCGGTTCAGGAATATTATGTCTAATGACAGGTGGAGTCAAGAATAGATATTTTGGATGTTTCGAGAAACCCAGTTGCCTTAATACTATACCATTACGACTTTAGCTAGATCAGGTCACCCAATTATATGCACTTTCACATCAAGTCCTTGGAATTGCAGAAGATTAGATCAATGTCATGCTTTAGCATCACCTCTCATTTTACCACAAACTGCAGATCAAGGCATCCAAGTCTTCCAAATTTAAAATTTTTATATCCTGATTTTTATTATTTGCTTAGTCTAAAGTGAATCTTGATTTTTATATCCTGATTTTTATTATTTGCTTAGTCTAAAGTGAATCTTGTCAGTTGGTAAAAAAATACCAAGTGTCTTATCCACCACAAGTCACTAATGTACTTAAAATCCCGCTGAGCTTGTCCATTCAGATGTATGAGAACATTGGCATGACGAGTCTATGTATTTTGTCATATTTATGGATGATTTTTCATGGTTGATCTAGATTTATCTAATGTAAAATAGATCTAAAGTGTTTGCTATTTTAAAAATTCTTATGCTAAAATAAAGAATCAATTTGATATTTCAGTTAAAATTTTATGAAGTGATAACACAAAATTTCAGTAATCAGTTTGCATCTTTTATATCAGAATTTGAAATTATTTATCACTCTTTAAATGCACACATTGCAAAAAAAAGTGACAGTGTAAAACAGACATTTATTAGATGTTGCACGAATGTATCTTTTACATATAAATGTTCTAAACAATTCTGAGCTGATCTTGTTTTAACCTCTTGTCATCTTATTAATTGTATACCCTCCACTATATTTAATATTGAAATTCCTTACCACTTGTTTCTTGAGGCAGAGTTATTTCCTTTATCACCCAATATTTTATGTGTCTGTTTGATGCATAATTATATACCCGTGATTCTAAATTTGATCCTCATTCTTTAAATGTTTTTGGGTACTCCCGTACAAAAATAGCAATAAATGTATGTCGATGTCAAATTCTTGAGTCCTGGCTTAATTCCACCAAACCAAAAAAACAATAATTAATTATTGAGCCCTGATATTGATTATGAATATTTAGTTTAATTGTTTCTACCAAGAAAATATGAGATTATGCCAGTGTACCAACAATGAAAAACGATCAGAACTCGGCTTTCAGATCCCATCTCGGCTCCTAGTGCTTCTGCCACTTTACATAGAGACCATATGCCATCTTCCTGGGATCATCTTTCTAAAATCTTCACAGGACAAGTTTGTATCTGATTTGGATATTCAGACTGCAAACAAAAAATCTACTCATTCCTGCTCAGCTTATCCTATTTAACCATACATAAATGCTCTCTTGCATTAATGCTCTCTTGCATTAATTCTGAAATATGTGTTTTATGCCTATATTTTAACCATACATAAATTCTCTATTGCATTAATTCTCAACAAACTCCCCAATCTATTTCAGAATTGGCATGCTGTAATGTTAGAAGAAATGAAGGCTTAATGAAACGTGAGATCTTATATTGGATCCACCATGCAAAAAGGTGATTGGTTGCAAACAGATTTATACCATGAAATTGAAGCCTGATGGCTCTCTCACTCGATTGAAAACCAAACTCAATGCTAAAGGCTATTCACATATGTATGATAAAAACTGCTAAGAGACACTCTTTCTAGTTAGGAAGATGACCTCGGTGTGCTTATTAATCACCATGGATACCACTCATCACTAGCCTTTACATTAGTTAGATGTAAAGAATGTATTTCTTAGCAGTATTCTCAAAGGCAAATCCTTCTAATATCCTTCTTGTTAGGATTTATCCTGTGGTCATTCTTGTTTGCGGGCTTGTCATATGTGGCACTAGTGAATGATGGATTTGTTCTGTATGGCTCATCACATCTGGACCACCGTCGTATGAAGAAGAGAATGTTGGACATTTTGTTGAACAGTTTGTTGTACTGGGATGTTCAACAGAATATGTCTACTTGCATCAATTGGCTGCTGATACAGGATGTGCAATTGGCGTCCATTTTCTATCTTGCACAACTGGCACTTATGGTGGTTATTAACTGTTTTAGAATTGATTGGGTTTAATCTCTTGTTACCATATTGCGAAACGGTTGGAGAGAGATTTTCGGCAAATCATTTCTCTAGCAACTTCCACTTACGGATCCTTCGGGATCTCCTTCTTGCTGAAGCCGTTGCGGTCATTGCGGTTGATAGAATCGAATCTAGGTTCGATTGCTGGGATTGAGATTGAATCGAAGATTGCGGGGTTTTGGCCTTTTAAGGCTTGCAGCGTTTGGCGGCTAGGTCGACGCTTGAGTTGAAGAAGTTCAAGGAAATTCTCCGGGAGGGAGGCCGACGGCTGCGGACGCAGGATCAAGGGAGTTGATCAAGTCGGTGGTGCAAGGGGAGCTTGCAGGCAAGGGGAGCTTGCCAAGAATACTTCACGGGGTTGATTGCGATCATCCCCTCACGGTTTGTTTTTAAGGATGAGAGTGTTCTTCCTTATTAAAGCGTGAATTGTAGAATTTGTATTCTCCAATCTTTTTAGTGAAGTATTCGATTTTCTGGGCGTGGCCCCGCAGATGTAGGTGTGCGCACCGAACTGCGATACCAATTCTTGTGTGTCCTTGCATGTTGTGTGTTTTTACGCTGTTCGTTATATCCTTTACTGCGTACTGAATTTCATTTGGTATCAGAGCCCGTCATCTACAATACTTTGACCTTCTTTCAAAGTGGATGTGATCCTGTAGGTCAGTACGCTGATCATGAACACAAAAGAAGGTGCTTCGGTCACTCGTCCCCCTTGCTTACTGGATCGAACTACACCTATTGGAAGTCTCGTATGCGAGCTTTTATCAAGTCCTTGGATGAAAAAGCTTGGGTTGCTACAGTTGAAGGATGGAATCCTCCGGTTGAAGTCAACAAAGAAGGAAAGGAGAGTTTCAAACCTATGAGAGACTGGAGTTCTGATGAAGAACGTGCTGCCTTAGGAAACTCTAAGGCGGTTAACGCCATCTTTACTGCCGTTGATGAAGAGCAGTTCAAGCTTATATCAACTTGTGAGCATGCTAAAGAAGCTTGGGACATTCTTCAAAACGTGCATGAAGGAACCAGCACTGTTAAGGCTTCAAAATTACAAATGCTCGCCAGCCAGTTTGAAAATCTAAGGATGAACGAAAACGAGACGGTTGCAGAGTTTAATGGAAGATTGAGGGACATTGCTAATCAGGCATTTCAACTGGGTAAGAAGTATTCACAAAAGAAGCTTGTTGAAAAAACTCTGAGGTCCCTGCCAGATAAATTTTCAGCAAAGATTGCAGCTATAGAGGAGGTAAGGAACACATCGACCATGAGGTTGGACGAACTCATGGGATCCCTACAGACATATGAGATGAATCTCAAACAAAACAAAAAGGAGAAGGGTGTTGCCTTGAAGATTGAAGCCAGTGAACCGTCAAAATCTGATGATGAGACAGAACTCGAAGATGATATCGTGCTTCTCACCAAAAACTTTAGCAAGATGATGAGAAAGATCAGCAATAAAGGTCAGAATTTTAAAGCTACTAATAAAAAGGTGCGGACAGGACCTCCTGCAGGTGAAAGGAATGCTGGTCGTCCTATACAAAGGTATGAGTCTAAAAACAAAGGAAAGGGAATACAGTGTAGAGAATGTGAAGGTTTCGGACATATACAGGCTGAGTGTGCAAACACCCTAAAGAAGCTAAAAGGGAAATCCCTCGCCAGCACTTGGAGCGATGAAGACTCTGGAGGTAGCGAGGAAGATGAAGACATAACCAGTAATTATGTGGCGTTCACAGCTATTCTGAATGACAAATCTGAAGGTAAGTCCGTCAGTCTTGTTGAACATAATGTTGCAACATGTGCTGCTACATCAAAGCACAAGGGAGAACATGTTGTACAAAATGTTGCAACAAATAATGCTAACTCTGACAGTGAAGTTGAATCAGAAGTTGGGAGTGAAGAAGATATTGATGATGAGGAAATCCGCACAGCCTATCAAACTATGTTCTACAAATGGATGGAAATCTGTGAAGCCAACAAGAAACTGAAAGATGAATGCTCTAAGTTGAGAAGTGAGAAGAATGCATATCAAGTCAAACTTCTGAAGACTGAAGCAAGTCTCCGAAACTGTGAGAGAAACATGAAGAGAGCCGTAATGAGAGCTGAGAAGGCAGAAAGCACTGTTAACAGATGGAACTCTGGAAAAACCAAACTCGATGACATCCTCAACATGGGAAAAGTTGCTGGAGATCGAACTGGAGTTGGTTACAACAGAGGAAGCCATCTTCACACACCCAAGACCAGGAGTAGTCTCAATGCTAAGGAACATGTTAAAAGGAGTTCACATGATGAGGCCAAGTCACGAGGAAAGAACAGAAGAGGTACTACTCTTAGGCAGCTTATATGCGGTTACTGCAAACAAATAGGACATAATGATTGGAGGTGTTTCAGGCGCATGAAGCATGTGAGTGAAGGAAGAAATATTGTTCATCCTCAACAACAGACAAGCATGAAATGGATTAAGAAGTCGGAACTGGTCAGTATGGTTGCATACACTTCTTTGGCTACCTTTGCTGAAAATCAGTGGTATTTTGACAGTGGGTGCTCTCGGCACATGACATGGAACAAGGGTCTTCTGTCTGAGTACATTGCTGGAAATAAAGGTCATGTCACCTTCGGGGATGGACAGAGAAGCAAAGTTATTGGGAAAGGTAATCTGAATATGACAGAAACTCTGAAATTGAAAGATGTGATGCATGTTGAAAATTTAAAGGCTAATCTCATTAGTATAAGTCAGCTGTGCGATCAAGGGCTGCTGGTTCGGTTCAACAAAAATGAATGTCTTGTGTTTAATGGTGATGAAGTGTGTATTCTTTCTGGAAAAAGATCCAGTGACAACTGCTACCTGTTGCAAGAACCTGACAGATGTCTGAGTATCACCACAGATGCATCTGAACAGTGGCATCAGAAGTTAGGCCATGTTAACTTCAAGACCTTAATGAAAATCTCCAAAGCAAGAGCTGTCCGAGGAATGCCTACGTTAATCAAGAAGAAAGAAGGAGTGTGCGAAGCCTGCCAACTGGGGAAGCAGAAGAAAATTAGTCACAAACAAATTCAGAATATCACAACATCAAAAACTCTGGAGCTGCTGCATATGGATCTGATTGGACCCACTTCAGAAACAAGTGTCGGAGGTAAGAAGTACATTTTTGTTTGTGTTGATGATTTTTCACGCTTCACCTGGGTGGATTTTCTGAAGGAGAAATCAGATACTTTCAATGCTTTCAAAAACCTGTGTACTCGTCTTCAAGTAGAAAGAGGAGACAACATAGGGAAAGTCATTCGAATCCGAAGTGATCACGGAAAAGAGTTTGAGAATCACTCATTCTCTGAATTCTGTGAGGCACAAGGTATAGGACATGAATTCTCGGCTCCTAAGACTCCTCAGCAAAACGGAGTTGTTGAAAGGAAGAATCGAACTCTTCAGGAAATGGCTCGTGTTATGCTGAACGCCCGAAAAGTGAATACTAAGTGGTGGGCTGAAGCGATTAATACTGCATGCTACACCATCAACAGGGTTTATCTTCGACCACAGACTGAGAAAACTCCATATGAAATATGGAAAGGTCGAAAGCCTGATGTCTCCTACTTTCATATTTTTGGAAGCAAGTGCTACATTCTACAAGATCGGACACCAAGACGGAAGTTCGACACTAAGAGTGACAAAGGAATTTTCTTGGGGTATTCAACAAGGAGTCGTGCCTTCCGGGTGTTGAATGAGCGAACTGATGTCATGATGGAGTCCATTAACGTTGTTGTTGATGATTTTGATCAGGGAGAATGTATTTTAACTGGTGATAAAGGAGTTCAAGAAGACAGAAATGAGGATGAAGTACATGTTGAAAGAGATGTTGCAACAAACAAGTCCATACAGAACAATGTTGAACAAATTGTTGCAACACAGGATACTGCCACCATGGAATCGACTCAAGAAGAAGCTGAAAGTGCTCAAGGTGCTGAGGGAGTTACAAAGATTATACGAGACCATCCGCCGGAGCTAATCATTGGTGACGTTCACGACAGTCGTCGTACCAGAGGCATCAGTCGTATTAATTACAGAGATCTTGCTGGGTATGCTTGTTTTCTTTCTACTACCGAACCAAAAAATGTGAAGGAAGCTATTGGTGATGATTTTTGGGTCTCAGCTATGCAAGAGGAACTAAACCAATTCCAACGAAATGATGTCTGGAGTCTTGTGGAAAGACCAAAAGGAACTAATGTTATCGGGACAAAATGGATATTTAAAAACAAGACAGATGAGAAGGGAAACGTAACCAGGAATAAAGCCCGGCTTGTTGCTCAAGGGTATACCCAAGTGGAAGGCATTGACTTCGATGAGACATTCGCTCCGGTAGCACGGTTGGAATCTATTAGACTATTACTTGCGGTTGCCTGTAGTTTAAATTTCAAACTGCACCAAATGGACGTGAAAAGTGCCTTTCTGAACGGTTTGTTGAATGAAGAAGTGTATGTTGAACAACCCAAAGGCTTTGCTGATCCGTTTCTTCCAAATCATGTGTACAAGCTGAAGAAGGCGTTGTATGGACTTAAACAAGCTCCAAGGGCCTGGTATGAAAGATTGACCACATATCTTCTCAAGAAGGGATACGAAAGAGGAGGAGCTGATAAGACCTTATTTGTTCAAAGGACAAGATCAAGTGTGATGATTGCCCAGATCTATGTTGACGACATAGTTTTCGGTTCAACATCACAACAACTTGTGCATGAGTTTATTAATCTCATGCAAAGGGAATTTGAAATGAGCATGGTAGGTGAGTTGAATGTATTTCTTGGGCTCCAAGTTAAACAGTGTCCAGATGGTCTATTCATCTCTCAGAGCAAGTATGCTAGAAATCTTGTCAAGAGATTTGGTTTAGAAAGTGCCAGACATGTAAGGACTCCCATGAGTACATCTGAAAAACTCTCTAAGGATGAAGGAGGAAGAGATGTTGAAGTTACTCTTTACAGAAGCATGATAGGTAGCCTGTTATATCTAACAGCTAGCCGACCGGATATCAGCTTTAGTGTTGGAGTCTGTGCTCGTTATCAAGCAAGCCCTAAGGAATCTCATATTGTTGCTGTAAAAAGGATTATCAGGTATATCAGCGGAACTGCAGACTATGGTATATGGTATACAAAGGATACGAATACTCTTGTCTCAGGATATAGTGATGCTGACTGGGCAGGAAATACAGATGATCGGAAAAGCACCACCGGAGGATGTTTTTATGTGGGGAACAATCTGGTGTCTTGGTATAGTAAAAAACAGAACTCCATATCGTTATCTACTGCAGAGGCTGAGTATATTGCTGCAGGAAGTTGTTGTACACAATTGCTTTGGTTAAAGCAAATGTTGATAGACTATGGTCTGGAACAAGGAGTTATGACTATTTTATGCGACAACCAGAGTGCTATAAATATCTCCAAGAATCCTGTCCAACATTCTAGAACGAAACACATCGACATCCGACATCACTTTATTAGAGAGCTGGTTGAGAAGAAATCCCTAGTTATGGAGTATGTTGCTACAGCTAATCAACTAGCAGACATTTTTACAAAGCCTCTTGATTCTGCCAGATTTGAGGAATTGCGGCAAGCCCTAGGGCTGTGTCGTATCTAATGTTGCTTCCTGTGTTGAGAATTTTGTTGCAACATCATGTTGCAACATTATGAGGGTCTATCAATCTCTGCTGACCGGTCGGTTTTTCTTATTTCCTTACCCGTTATTATTACCCTCTACTTCTTTTCGTTCCCAAGGCGCATTTTTGCTTTTTCCTCAACTCAAATTTTCTCCAAGATTCTTCCATCCCCTCATCTAGGGTTCTTGAAATTGACTTGGTTGAAGCTTCTCCCAGTTTATCTACCATGACAAGAAATCAGTCGGGAGAGTCGTCTCTGCCCCCTCGTCGGTCTTCTCGACGAACGACATCCGCTCGGAAAAGTGCTTCGCCTTCCTCGTCTTCTTCGGTTAAACGTAAAGGGGTGTTTCCTCGTCCTGTGCAAAGATCCTCCAGTGGTAATCCCTCTCCATCTCTCTCCTCTTCCTCGTTTGGTGGCATGCATCCTTCTAAAGCCTCTAATTTAGAGTTGGTGAACTTTTCCCCAATTCTTGAATTCCCCCTTCCCAAAAATTCCGAGGATGATGAAGTGTATGGTGATGATGAAAGTTTTCCTGATCCGGTAACTATTCAAGACTGGTTCTGGTATTTGCGAAGAACAGGAAAAGAATTGGATCTCTCTTACGTGGATGTATCTCATATTCATTTTAAAGGTCTGATGCGTAAGAAGGTTTTGGGGAAAGTTATGAGTGTTAGAGTTCCTCGTGATAGAAAAGTTGTCATTCGCACCTGGAACCTGACATCTTTTGTTAAAATCTCTGAAGTTGATGTGATAGGCATCTCTGATTCTGAAGACTCCCCAGTGTTTGCTGATTTGCCTAAGTCTAGGGGGACTTCAGGAGCATCATCGTCTAATTTTCCTTCTGTGAATCCTGTTGGGCAGGATGATGTGTTGGGAAACAAGGAAGATGTGAAGAAAGGTAATCTAGGAGATGAGAAATCGCATGCTGCCCCTTGTCAGGAAGAGGTTCCTGTCTCTGCATCACCCATGTCTGTGGATGAAGGATCTCAGAACATGTTCAATGACCCTAATTGTGATGTGAATGCGTGTTCTCAAAATGTGCCTATTTTCTCAGCTCAAGATGCTTCTGAGCCTGGAAAAGACTCTGACATTTTTGATCATGAATGTGCAGACAGTATTAAGGAGTCATTTCTGAAAGACACTGTGGAAGACATGCCACTTGCTGATGATGTGTCTCAAAAAGTTCAGTCTCAAAATGTCTCTGAAGAACCTGGTCCCACCCCTATGGATTTAGGATCTTCTGATATTCCTCAGGATCTTTCCAATCGTTCTGAAGCTGGTGTTTGTGAGATGCAAGTTGTTACAGATAAGGTCACTGCCGATGTTGTGTCTGGATGTGGCACTGCTGGTTGTGAGGTAAATGTTGAAGTCACTATGGAAAAGGGGACCCTGAGTCAAGATACTACAGCTGTTGGTGGGGACAATGTGGGACTTAATGTTGAAACTGATTTTGAGCCTGATTCCTTCAAGGATGCTAGTGTTGAATATATTGTTGCACAAAATGTTGCAACACAGGGTGCATCACCTGAGGCCTCTGGTCCTACTGAACCTCCCTTGTCCTCATTTATGCACAAGGCTCGTTCGTGCTCTAAGAAGCGCTCTGCTCCTTCGTGTAATACTGATGTTTCTCCGTCTAAGAGGTCTAAAATCTCAGCCGCAAGTTCCTCTCGTTCTCCGTCATTTACTTCTTCGGATGCCTTGAGCAGAATTTTCTTCGACAAAGCTCGCAAGAACCGATGGCCATCTTACTCAGAGAGATCGTTACTTCCTGAAAAGGTTCTGAACATTGCCTCATTTGACAAGACCCAGATTGCATCTATTTTGAAGAATCTCGGATTGTTCCGTGCAGCCACTTGCTTCAGTTCCTACTATCCGGTGTTAGTCAGGGAATTTTACTGTAATTTATCCAAGACCGCTGGAGAGGGCTCCTCTCGTTGGCATTGCAGAAATTATGTTCGGGGCAAGATAATTACTTTTTCTCCTTCCTCTCTGAATAAATTGTTGGGATGGAAATGTTCCTCATCTGCTCATGCTTATGAAGAGTCTACAGGAGTCGAGTTTGATAAACTGATTCGAGCTGTGACTGCGGGGAAGCTCCAGAATTGGCCTACAAAATCATCGGTCTTTCCTTCATCTGCTCTTACGGCCAAGTTTTTTATTCTCTACAGGATTGCCACGAGGAACTGGCTGCCTACATCAAATGTCTCTGTGGTTACTCGAGATATGTGCAGACTGTTGTTCTCTGCTGGAACCTCTCAGGCTTTTAATTTGGGCCGGATTATTTTTGACTCTATCTTATCGTTCGCTGAGATATCCTCCTCCGGGACTTCGCTACCACATGGAGGGCTTATATCTATGATGCTCCTAGCTCAAAAGGTGCCTCTGTCCTCATCAGATCTTCCATCATCTTGTGAGAGTATTTCGTATACGGCAAAGTCTGTGGCCGGAAAAGTGGATGACATCTCTGACTTGGTTCCCTCACTTCATAATGTGTCTTCGACATCCTCTTCACCTCCTACTGCTGAGCCGTCTGTCTCTGTGCCTCCAGCATCTCAAACTCCTCCACCCTGTCCTGCTACTGAAGCTACTACTTCCTCAGCGAGTGCGGTTGATATTCAGTTTCTCGAGACTGCTCTACAGAATATTGATGATCAACTTCTGGTTCTCGACAGTTAGCGGGTACTTCTAAATCGCCACAAGGAGTTGCTGCAAAGCAAGCTGTCTTCTCTACGGAGTGGCCCCTCTGCAGATCTCTAAGGTATTTTTCTTTTGTGGCGCAAAAGGGGAGAAGCGGTATGATCTCTCTCTTTTCTGATCTTATCTGATGCTGTGTTGAAAGTTTTGTTGAACGTTTTGTTGAACGTTTTGTTGGATATTGTTGGATTTGTTGGATGCCTACCGTCTTGTTGAAAGTTTTGTTGGATGTCTACTGTTGATGCAATGTATCTCCAAGGGATTTTGCACAATTGCCTTCTTCTTCTATCATACCGTATGTTGTGCCACCAAATGACAAAAGGGGAGATTGTTAGGATTTATCCTGTGGTCATTCTTGTTTGCGGGCTTGTCATATGTGGCACTAGTGAATGATGGATTTGTTCTGTATGGCTCATCACATCTGGACCACCGTCGTATGAAGAAGAGAATGTTGGACATTTTGTTGAACAGTTTGTTGTACTGGGATGTTCAACAGAATATGTCTACTTGCATCAATTGGCTGCTGATACAGGATGTGCAATTGGCGTCCATTTTCTATCTTGCACAACTGGCACTTATGGTGGTTATTAACTGTTTTAGAATTGATTGGGTTTAATCTCTTGTTACCATATTGCGAAACGGTTGGAGAGAGATTTTCGGCAAATCATTTCTCTAGCAACTTCCACTTACGGATCCTTCGGGATCTCCTTCTTGCTGAAGCCGTTGCGGTCATTGCGGTTGATAGAATCGAATCTAGGTTCGATTGCTGGGATTGAGATTGAATCGAAGATTGCGGGGTTTTGGCCTTTTAAGGCTTGCAGCGTTTGGCGGCTAGGTCGACGCTTGAGTTGAAGAAGTTCAAGGAAATTCTCCGGGAGGGAGGCCGACGGCTGCGGACGCAGGATCAAGGGAGTTGATCAAGTCGGTGGTGCAAGGGGAGCTTGCAAGCAAGGGGAGCTTGCCAAGAATACTTCACGGGGTTGATTGCGATCATCCCCTCACGGTTTGTTTTTAAGGATGAGAGTGTTCTTCCTTATTAAAGCGTGAATTGTAGAATTTATATTCTCCAATCTTTTTAGTGAAGTATTCGATTTTCTGGGCGTGGCCCCGCAGATGTAGGTGTGCGCACCGAACTGCGATACCAATTCTTGTGTGTCCTTGTATGCTGTGTGTTTTTACGCTGTTTGTTATATCCTTTACTGCGTACTGTATTTCACTTCTAATATTATATGTTAATGACATTACCATAACAAGAAATGATACTTTTAGGACCCATCAGTTCATAGGGAACCACTGCATAATCATGGATAATACAATAGATAAATTGAAAATATGAACTATCTTATTATGATGTAATGATGTCCTGATACTATCTGTTCGGTTAGTATACTGAGTCAGTTCGTCTGGTCTGAAGACTACACATTGAAATGTTACGAAATGAGTTTTGAGATACTTGAAGAATGCATCAGACAGAAGTCTTCAATACTCTTATTTTGATCATTGTAGAGTTACAGCCTTTTTAGTTACTTACAGATTGAGCCGGTTCGTCCTTTGATCAATGATCTATAATTAATTACTGTAATTTTACGGGAGGTAATTTAATGCCTTTGAAAAACAAAAAATCCAATGCAAAATCAGAATACAAAACTATGACCAAGGCCAACACAACTTGTGAATTGGTATGGATTTGGCAGTTACTTTCTGAGTTAAGATTTGTAATACTGGTAGGAATGGCATGTGATGCGGAAGCTTCCGGGATCTTTGAATTTTGTCGGCTCCTTCTCCCTCCGGGTGAACCATGTTCCTTGCTCGGCAAGCATTATCTTCTTCTTTCTTTTCTTTCCCGATATTAAGTCTTTCAAGAACTTGGCATATGAAGGGATCTCTACAATAGCATCCAAGAAAGGTATGTTGGGGCTTACTCCTGGCATGTACTTAAGGAAACCCCTAGATGATTTTCCCTATCCTAGTTAGTTTCCTACTGGCCACGTTTAACGTGCTCATTTTACTTTTCAGGTCTTGAGCAGGTGACAGGTGTTGTACGTCAGGCACTGAGCCAGAGTACGTGGACGAGCCAGAGCTACTTGAGGACTTGGAGCCGGAGGACGTTGATCCGGAGCACTTTCCTGACGAGGATCAGACCTAGAGCTACTTTCCTATTACTGATCCTCAGAGGTTTTATCGCTTTCTAGTTCGGGTGCGTAGCACTGTTTTACTTTTCTGCCTAGGTTGGGTACTTTCATCATTAGTTTCCTTTCTGCTGTTGTAGCCATGCTGGGCATTATTTTTCTTTTTAGACTCTCGTACTTCTGGATATCATTGTGGAATAAAATGAATGCATCTTTTTTCAGTATTATCCGTTGTTACGAATTTTATGTATGAAAGAACCTGTTTCTATCTTTGGTGTTCCTCACAGACGTTTAATGGGTTCGAGCCTCACAGCTCCGGCCCATGCGGACCTTAGTCACATCTCGCTTCCGTCATTTTAGGAAGCGGGACGTGACAGGTTTTAGTGGTTGTCCATGCAGGTCCTGCAATTATAAAAGTTCGTAGCAATAGTATTACTTGCATTCATTTTTAATATCCAGTTTATCACGAGTCTAATTTGGGTTTTCCCTGTCAATAGGATAGCATGAGGACTCAATACCCGAGCTGGATCTTCTGCTGACGAGACCATGGATGGCCAAGGAGGCGAGTTTCACCAATTTCTGGGCGTTATGAGAGAGATGTTGGATGTTCAGCATCACTTGGTTGAGCAGTCCAACCGTGCTGCCCGAGCTACTCCGGTTGCACCACCACTGCCCCCGCCTGCACTTCGAGATGCTCCTGGAGTGAAGCAGTTCAATGAGCTTCAGCCGAAGACATTTTCTGGGAGGGAAGGACCATTAGGTGCTGATGAGTGGATTCAGAGCACAGAAGAGAAGCTGGTAGCTGCAAAGATTCCTGAGGATTCCAAAGTTGAGATAGCCAAGATGCAGTTGACCGAGAATGCTAGGAACTGGTGGCACGTTGAGGAGAGACGACTTGAGAAGCCAGACGAGTGGAAGACTTTCAAGTCCATGTTCAAATAAAAGTTTTTCCCAAAGGCTGCAAAGAGAGAGCTTTTGAGCCGATTTGTGAATCTGAAGCAGGGGAATATGACGGTTGATGAGTACGAGGCAGAGTTCGAGATGCTCAGTCGTTTCGCCTCGCACATGGTTAAGAAGGAAGAGAACCGAGCTGATTGGTTCCGTCAGGGGCTGCACCCCAAGATTCAGGCTTCCATGTCTTCGACAGACTTTTCGAGCTGTATTGAATGTAGCCAGGAATCATGAGATTGTGGCACGCCTCCCTGATCCTCCTACTGGTGGAGGAAAGAGACCGATTGTAACGGTCTGTTTTCGTTGTACGCCTTGTCGTGCACGTAGTCTTGTTCGTGCATGTATTTTTTGTAGACGTTGTCTGTATCCGAACCCTATAGTGTGATATGTCGTTGTGACCCTCTTTGAGAGTATTAAAATTGTGGTGTTGATTTGGAACGTCATTTCACGGGTCGTTCTCCCACGATTTGACCTTGTTTGAAGAGACGTCGCGATTCTCACTTTTGACGTGAGACGTTTTTATTTTTAATTTCGTTTCTCGACGTCAAAATTGTGATCCATCTTTTCTGTCTTCTTTCTCTCGTCGTCCCGGTCACCCCAGTATTTATCTTGCAATTTTTGGGCTTCGTTTGACCTACTTTCACTTTTTCGCAAACCTATTAGTTGTTTAACCCTAAGTTTCATGTGACACATATCCCCTAGTATTTTATAATAATCCCTATATCATCCTAGGTTGACTTAGCCAGCCATTTTTAGCCTTAGCCCCACACACTCACGCATGAGAGAGGGTGAGAGAGAGAGAGTGAGTAAGAGTTGGGTTTAATGATTCTTTTATATCTTTTTTTCAATTCAAAAAGAAACCCTAACTAACTAGCCTATGACCTAGCCACCCCACCCATGTTTTTAGCCCTACATCACGTGAGCCTATCCCTATAAATTTTTACCCTAGGCTAACATACTTTCGCAGCACAAAAGAAATAGTGCCGCCCTAACTTCTTCTCACGCAAACAACCCCCACACCGACTTCTTCTTCGTTCTCCTACCTAAGCTCGCCGCCAACCAAGCCCCTCTCATCCCCGACCACCCTCCTCCCTCCCACGTCACCGGAGCTCTGTCGTGGCCGCCGTTTTCTGCCCCGCAGCCGCTGCAAAACGCCCCGACCCGCTGCTAAGCCCGCAGCAGCGAACATCGGCCGCCGTGAATCCCCTCTGACCCTCTGCACACCGTTGCGCCGTCCCTGGCCACCGTGGGGCCCTGTAGCTCCGCCGAGAACCGCCCGAAACGCTGCAACCAGTAGCACTTCACGCAGCAGCAGCAGCAGCAGCTTGCAACGCCGCCGCCACCGTCGCAGCCCCTGTCGCCACTGTCGACTCCCCTTGATCCCCCGCTGCTGTTAACAGCCACCCGCAGGCTCCCTTGCTCTGAAACAGCGAGAACACTCGCTGTTTTGTGTGTTCAGCGACGTACCGACGCGTCGCCGAGTTCTCACCGTACCCCCTCGCTATTGGGATCTTCCGTCAGCCCCCTACTGCTCCTAGGGGTGTTTTCTGACGTTACAAACATCTCCTACGATGCTCAATGTCGTAGACTCCACGTGCGTCGAACCGTTCGTCTCGGTTTGTTGTTACGGCTTCCCGGAAGCCGTAGAATCGTCTACCAACATCCTACTCGCTATTGGAATCTTGATTCGCTGTTTCAGTCGCTGCCCGGGAATTGGTGAGCCTGAAATCTTAATTGGAATCTGGATTTGGAGCACGTTCTTTTTATTCCAACCCCTGGCGTCGCTACCCGACGCCAGTGTGGCTCTCGCGTCGTGTAAGGGTAACTTTCTGAACACTTAGGACCCCCAACCCATCCATGTTAAACAAGATAAAAATCGGTATTTTTATTATCTGATAATTCACTAATAAAGATAACTTAAATTGGGACTGTAGGCTGGTGGATCCGAGAACATAGGTAGACTGGACTGGTTGGACGATATTTACAGAACGTTTGAATTCAGGCAAGTGAAACTTGCCAGATCTTTGTTTAGGCCGCGCTTTAGGCCATTTCTTGTTTTAGGCGTAAAAGAGACTAGGCGACGAAAAGATACTCGTCTAGACGCAATTTTAAGATCTAGCTTGACAACGAAGCTAGATCTGTCACCCTGCCATGTCATTCATGCATATCTGCCTGTCACGTTTAATTTTCGTAACTGCATGCTCTTTACTTGTACTCTGCCTGTCACGTTTAAATTCCTTAACTGTACGCATTTAAATTACAACTTGCTATGCCATGTCATCCATGTTTGAGTGTCGCATTCGTAGCACAAGCTATTATACTTGTACATCCTTGTTCAGGCTAGGCACCTGCGCTGCAGGCACAATCCTATGCCAAATACACTTCCTGGCTCGTGATCCAGAAGCAGGCTACATGTGTTGGTCAAAAGCCAATGCCCGATACACGTGGCGGGGTAGGGATAAGTGATCACTTGAGCTTAGGAGTTGGCCCGTACAACCACTCCAGCCAAAAGGCGTAATCTCTGAGCACGACGTGTTTACTTGACTTGTGAATTCCATGTGATTGTTTAGTAGCTTCGCTACCCATGCCTTGATGTACTTGTGCCTTGTTAAACTTGCTGCCATGTCATACTTTTCGCATTTATTTAAATGTTGCATCCATACTTTAAATGTCATGTCATCGCATTATTTTAGAACTTCTAGGTTGTTTTACTTTCCTTTTAGTTTCCTTGCACAAAGTCTTTGTAGACTTTGCTGACATGCGCCCTCGTCTCTTTGGGTGTCGCATGTTAGTTGCTGAGACAGAGTCTGTTGCTGAGGACGAGGAGTTCGTGGACATTGAGCCTGGGTCCACAGCTGACGTCGAGTACGAAGACACCGGCGACCATTCGTAGAGTTTTCCTTCGTCGTTACTTTTGCTCAGTCTGTTGTTAGGTTGTCGGTGAGTAACACCTTTCTTTCTGTACGTTGTTTATTTTTTGTTGGCCATGCTGGGGCCTTTTAGACTCTTTTCTTTTAGCCTGGTGGCTTTTCTGGGATGTTGAAATTTATTATGGACATTGTGAGATTAAATAATTTGTTTATCTGTCTCCTTCTTTTTTTATTATTTTTGTTCTGCTACGCACTTGCAGGGACCTTACGTGGTTATTCCAGACGCTTTACAGACTGGAGCCTCGCAGCTCCAAGTCTGAGCGGACCTCTTCACGCCTCGCCTCCATTTTAGGGAAGCGGGTCGTGACAGGTTTTGTTAGTGGCCCATGCAGGTCCTCTTGCAACTGCGAATTATCGGAACAACGATAAAAATTATAGAATGTCCATTAAATAAATTAAAACATCTAAGTCATAAGCTTTGAGTCTAATTTAATTCGTTTCTATGTCATTAGATGGCTGGAAGACGACAGACCCGAGCTGGTGGTGGGCCCGTGATGCGGTGCCGGATAAAGAGCCCACCAATGCTGAGATCATGAGGATGATGAATCAGATGATGCAGGTGCAGCAGGGTATGCTTCAGAATACCCAGAATGCCCCTCGCTTCGAGCCGGGCGTGAAGCAGTTTCGGGAGCTGGGCCCGACTTACTTTGATGGATCTGAAGGACTGTTGGCTGCTGAGGAGTGGATCAGGAATACTGAGGATAATCTAAAGATGTCAAAGAACAACCCGACTGGATGGGTTGAGTTGGTGAAGAAGCAGCTCAGGGATAATGCCCGCAACTGGTGGGATGCAGAAGAGGAGCTGTTGGTGAAGCCGATACCTTGGGCTACTTTCAAGTCCAGGTTCGATGAGGAGCACTTTCCGAAGGCTGCCAGGAGGGAGATGTTGCAGCGATTCATTGATCTGAAGTAGGGAGATCTCTCGGTGGACCAGTATCATCAGGAGTTCACCAGGCTGAGTCGCTTCACACCGAAGATGGTGAAAGATGCTGAGGAGAAAGCTCAGAGGTTTCTGTAGGGTCTTTCCTTAGATTTGCAGAGCCTGATGTCTTCGTCAGATTTGGAGTCCTATCAGAAGTTGATGGTAGCTGCTAGGAGGCAGGAGCAGATTGCGAGCCAGAAGAGAGGACAGACTTCTGGAGCTGGGAAGAGGCCTATGGAGCAGGTCAGAGCAGTGGTTAGGCCTGGGTTCAAGCCTAATCAGTCGGTGCAGTTCAAGAGGCCAGGCGGGCCTACTCTGAAGACTTGCCATTTCTGCGGCAAGACTGGGCATGTCAAGGAGCAGTGCGGGAAGATGTTGGGACAGTGCCTTGTTTGTGGAGATCCTGCTCATGTCATGAAGGATTGCCCGAAGTCTAAATAGATTTGGAGAGGACCAGTTGCAGCTCAGCCGTTGCAGCAGAGAGCACATGTACCTGCTGGACGTGGAGCGCCTCTCATTCCACAGAAGCAGACGTTTCAGCCGGCTGTTCAACCGAGGAGGCAGGCTTTTCTGATGACTGCAGTTGAGGCTGAGACCGAGGATGAGGTTATCGCAGGTAACCCTCAGCCTAGTTTGTTTCTTTTCTTAGTTAATCTTGTTGTTAGAATTTGATTGGTTGCTTGAATATGTTATGATTGCTAGTGTAGGATTTGATTGTTAGATTGCTTGTTAGGTGTGATTTTGGTGTGCACATTTCCTGCACGAGTCCTCTTCGACTCTGGTGCATCGATGTGCATTATATCTCGGAGCTTCGTGGACAAGCATTCCTTGTCGACTTCCCCTCTTCCCAAGAGTTGGGATATCGTTACAGGTAATGGCGTGATCTCAGTGCACCGTGGTTGCAATTCTTGTCCTTTGGTGGTCTGTGGACATGAGCTTTATGCCGATTTTATTGTCCACGGCATCATCAACTATGATGCTGTCCTTGGGATGGACTAGCTTGGGAGTTTCTATGCTACGATCGATTGCCGGAGGAAGAAGGTGGTGTTCGAGATCCCAGGACATCCTGTGTTTGAGTTCAGCCGAGGCAGCAGTTTGCTTGGTCCGGTCAGGTTTCGGACCAAGCCGGTGGAGATCGTTGCTATGCAGATAGAGCAGAGTAGACCAGCTGTGGTGCGAGAATTCGACGACGTCTTCCCCGAGGAGATGTCTGGACTACCGCCCGATCGAGCTCTTGAGTTTTCGATCGATCTTATTCCGGGAGCGCAGCCTATTTCAAAGGTGTCGTATCGTATGGCTCCAGCTGAGTTGGAGGAGTTGCGTAGGCAGCTGGATGAGCTTTTGTAGAAGGGTTACATTAATCCTAGTGTGTCTCCATGGGGAGCATCAGTGTTGCTGGTAAAGAAGAAGGATGGTTCGCATCACATGTGCGTGGACTACAGGGAGCTGAATGCCGTCACTATCAAGAATCGATATCCATTGCCTCGTATAGATGCCATCTTTGATCAACTTGGAGGATCGAGAGTGTTCTCTAAGTTGGATCTAAGGAGTGGCTATCACCAGCTTAAGGTGAGGAATGAAGATATTCAGAAGACAACGTTCAGGACGAAGTATGGTCACTACGAGTTCGTGGTTATGCCATTCGGTGTAACCAATACGCCCGCAGTTTTTATGAACTTGATGAATCTGATCTTTTACGACTTTCTAGATAAGTTTGTCGTTATCTTTATTGACGACATCTTGATCTATTCAAAGTCGGAGGAAGAGCACGCATCGCACTTGAGGACGGTATTGGAAATCTTGAGGAAACATCGTTGGTATGCTAAGTATTCCAAGTGCGAGTTTTGGCTTGATAGGGTTGCTTTTCTTGGGCACATGGTTGTGTATGCTTCTCGTCAGCTTAAGGCTCACGAGAAGAATTACCCGACACACGACTTGGAGCTGGCTGCAGTCATGTTTGCGCTCAAGATTTGGAGGCACTTCTTATTGAGTGAGAAGGTGAAGATCTTCACTGATCACAAAAGCTTGAAGTATATCTTTACGCAGAAGGAGCTCAACATGCGACAGCGTCGATGGTTGGAGCTCATGGCAGATTACGAGATCGACTTGCAGTATCACCCTGGCAAGGTGAATGTGGTTCCGGATGCATTGAGCAGACTTCCAGCGGTGATGATGTTGACTTCACAATGGAGGTTGCAGCAGGATTTTTGCGAGTCTGGTATTGAGATCGTGCTTCCTGGGGAGGCTTCTTCGTTGATGTGTATGCAGATACAGTCGACGATCGTGGATCGGATCAAGGCAGGTCAGGCTGGTGATCCGAAGCTGGTGAAGATTCGAGAGCAGGTAGAAGCCGGTCTGCGGACTGACTTCTTGATTCATGAGGATGGTTCGTTGAGATTCAGAGCCAGGTTGTGTGTGCCAGCTGGAGATATCATAGAGGAGTTGTTGGTTGAGGCACACAGTTCGCCGTATTCTGTGCATCCTGGTGGCATCAAGATGTACAAGGATCTTCGTATGAACTATTGGTGGCATGGTATGAAACGGAGTGTGGCTCGGAGCATTGCCAAGTGTTTGGTATGCCAGTAGGTAAAGGCGGAGCATCAGCGTACGGCAGGGTTGCTACAACCGCTTCTGATTCCGGAGTGAAAGTGGCAACACATCACTATGGATTTCGTGACTGGACTACCTCGGAGTCCGAAGCAGAATGATGCGATTTGGGTGATCGTAGACTGATTGACCAAATCCGCGCACTTTATTCCCTTCCGAGTAGGACAGTCCGCTGAGACGCTAGTGAGGAGATACATGGAGGTAAATTCTTTTACCCACCGTTTTTATTTCCTTTTCCTAGTTTAGATAGTGATGTAACGTGAATCGTGCAAGAGATCGTGCGACTTCACGGAGTCCCTGTGAGTATCGTGCTTGACAGAGACACGAGATTCACATCTCAGTTTTGGCAGAGTCTGTAGAAGAGCTTGGGTACGAGTCTGAGTTTCAGCACGGCGTACCACCAGCAGACGGATGGCCAGTTCGAGAGGACGATTCAGATTTTGGAGGACATGCTGAGAGCGTGCATGTTGGACTTCAAGGGATCTTAGGAGGATCATCTCCATCATGTTGAGTTCGCCTACAATAACAGCTACCAGGCGAGTATTTGTCATGGCGCCATTTGTCGCGCTATACGGGAAGAAATGTCGATCGCCACTGAGCTGGGATGACATTGGAGACCGGGAGCTGTTAGGACCAGAGATGATCGTGGAGGCTGTGGATGTTGTGAGGACCATCCGGGAGAAGCTGAGGATCGCGTAGGATCGTTTCAAGCATTGGGCCGATGCTAAACGGAGGCCTTTGGAGTTTCAGCCTGGAGATCATGTCTTTCTGAAGATTTCTCCGAACCGCGGAGTTATCTGATTTGGAAAGAGAGGCAAGCTGAGTCCGAGGTACATTGGGCCATTTGACGTCCTGTAGAGAGTTGGAGCGGTGGCTTATCGCTTGGTGCTGCTGCTGTCACTGGAGGGTGTTCACGACGTATTTAATGTATCTCAGTTACGTCGATACGTCAGTGATCCGTCCCATGCTGTGGATTTATTAGAGATCACGGTTCGTCCTGATCTGTCTTATGATCAGCAGCCAGTTGAGATTTTAGATCGACGACAGAAGCAGCTGAGGAATAAGACCGTCGACCTGGTTCGAGTGCAGTGGCGTCATGGTTCCCCTGGGGAGTCCACCTGGGAGCGTGAGGATGATATGAGAGAGTGCTTCCCGCACTTGTTTCCGAGCAGTGATTGATGTTGATTCCGATGACGGAATCATTCTTAAGGTGGGGAGGATGTAACGGTCTGTTTTCGTTGTACGCCTTGTCGTGTACGTAGTCTTGTTCGTGCACGTATTTTTTTAGACGTTGTCTGTATCCGAACCCTATAGTGTGATATGTCGTTGTGACCCTCTCTGAGCGTATTAAAATTATGGTGTTGATTTGGAACGTCATTTCCCGGGTCGTTCTCCTACGATTTGACATTGTTTGAAGAGACGTCGCGATTCTCACTTTTGACGTGAGACGTTTTTATTTTTAATTTCATTTCTCGACGTCGAAATTGTGATCCGTCTTCTCTGTCTTCTTTCTCTCGTCGTCTCGGTCACCCAGTATTTATCTTACAATTTTTGGGCTTCGTTTGACCTACTTTCACTTTTTCGCAAACCTATTAGTTGTTTAACCCTAAGTTTCATGTGACACATATCCCCTAGTATTTTATAATAATCCCTATATCATCCTATGTTGATTTAGCCAGCCATTTTTAGCCTTAGCCCCACACACTCACGCATGAGAGAGGGTGAGAGAGAGAGAGTAAGAGTTGGGTTTAATGATTCTTTTATATCTTTTTTTTCAATTCAAAAAGAAACGCTAACTAACTAGCCTATGACCTAGCCACCCCACCCACGTTTTCAGCCCTACATCACGTGAGCATATCCCTATAAATATTTACCTAGGCTAACATACTTTCGCAGCACAAAAGAAATAGCGCCGCCCTAACTTCTTCTCACGCAAACAACCCCCACCCCGACTTCTTCTTCGTTCTCCGACCTAAGCTCTCCGCCGACCAAGCCCCTCTCATCCCCGACCACCCTCCTCCCTCCCACGTCGCCAGAGCTCCGCCGTGGCCGTCGTTTTCCGCCCCGCAGCCGTTGCAAAATGCCCCGACCCGCTGCTAAGCCCGCAGCAGCGAACAGCGGCCGCCGTGAGTCCCCTCTGACCCTCTGCATGCTGTTGCGCCATCGCTGGCCGTCGTGGGGCCCTATAGCTCCGTCGAGAACCTCCCGAAACGCTGCAAGTAGCAGCACTTCGCGCAGCAGCAGCAGCAGCTTGCAACGCCACCGCCACCACCGCCGCCCCCTGTTGCAGCCGTCGACTCCCCTTGGTCCCCCACTGCTGTTGACAGCCGCCCGCAGGCCCCCTTGCTCTGAAACAGCGAGAACACTCGTTGTTTTGTGTGTTCAGCGATGTGCCGACGCGTCGCCGATTTCTCACCGTACCCCCTCGCTGTTGGGATCTTCCGTCAGCCCCCTACTGCTCCTAGGGGTGTTTTCCGACGTCACGAACATCTCCTACGACGCTCAACATCGTAGACTCCACGTGCGTCAAACCGTTCGTCTTGGTTTGTTGTTACGACTTCCCGGAAGCGGTAGAAACTTCTATCGACATCCTACTCGCTGTTGGAATCTTGATTCGATATTTTGGTCGCTGCCTGGGAATTGGCGAGCGTGGAATCTGGATTTGGAGCACGTTCTTTTTATTTCAACCCCTAGCGTCGCTATCCGATGCCAGTGTAGCTCTCGCGTCGTATAAGGGTAACTTTCTGAACACTTAGGACCCCCAACCCATCCATGTTAAACAAGATAAAAATCGGTATTTTTATTGTCTGATAGTTTACTAATAAAGATAACTTAAATTGGGACTGTAGGCTGGTGGATCTGAGAACATAGGTAGACTAGACTGGTTGGACGATATTTGCAGAACGTTTGAATTCAGGAAAGTGAAACTTGCCAGATCTTTGTTTAGGCCGCGCTTTAGGCTATTTCTTGTTTTAGGCGTAAAAGAGACTAGGCGACGAAATGATACTCGTCTAGACGCAATTTTAAGATCTAGCTTGACAACGAAGCTAGATCTGTCACCCTGCCATGTCATTCATGCATATATGCTTGTCACGTTTAATTTTCGTAACTGCATGCTCTTTACTTGTACTCTGCCTGTCACGTTTAAATTTCTTAACTGTACGCATTTAAATTACAACTTGCTATGCCATGTCATCCATGTTTGAGTGTCGCATTTGTAGCACACGCTACTATACTTGTACATCCTTGTTCAGGCTAGGCACCTGCGCTGCAGGCATAATCATATGCCAAATACACTTCCTGGCTCGTGATCCAAAAGCAGGCTACATGTGTTGGTCAAAAGCCAATGCCCGATACACGTGGCGGGGTAGGGATAAGCGATCACTTGAGCTTAGGAGTTGGCCCGTACAGCCACTCCAGCCAAAAGGCGTAATCTCTGAGCACGACGTTTTTACTTGACTTGTGAATTCCATGTGATTGTTTAGTAGCTTCGCTACCCATGCCTTGATGTACTTGTGCCTTGTTAAACTTGCTGACATGTCATACTTGTCGCATTTATTTAAATGTTGCATCCATACTTTAAATGTCATGTCATCGCATTATTTTAGAACTGCTAGGTTGTTTTACTTTCCTTTTAGTTTCCTTGCACAAAGTCTTTGTAGACTTTGCTGACATGCGCCCTCGTCTCTTTGGGTGTCGCATGTTAGTTGCTGAGCCAGAGTCCGTTGCTGAGGACGAGGAGTTCGTGGACATTGAGCCTGGGTCCACAGCTGACGTCGAGTACGAGGACACCGGCGACCAGTCATAGAGTTTTCCTTCGTCGTTACTTTTGCTTAGTCTGTTGTTAGGTTGTCGGTGAGTAGCACCTTTCTTTTTGTACGTTTTTTATTTTTTGTTGGCCATGCTGGCGCCTTTTAGACTCTTTTCTTTTAGCCTGGTGGCTTTTCTGGGATGTTGAAATTTATTATGGACATTCTGAGCTTAAGTAATTTGTTTATCTGTCTCCTTCTTTTATTATTATTTTTGTTCTGCTACGCGCTTGCAGGGACCTTACGTGGTTATTCCAGACGCTTTACAGAATGGAGCCTCACAGCTCAAGTCTGAGCGGACCTCTTCACGCCTCACCTCCATTTTAGGGAAGCGGGCCGTGACACCGATGGAGCAGTTCAGGCCTTCTGCTAGGCCAGCTATGAGACCAGTTCAGTCGGTGCCTTTTAAAAGGCCAGGAGCACCTGCCAGGTCAAGGGTCTGTGTCACAACTGCGACAAGCCAGGGCATGTTCAGATCAATTGCAGGAGGAAGTTGGGGTTGTGCTTGGTGTGTGTGGATGCCTCCCACGCTGCTAAAGATTGCCCGAGATCGCGTTATGCTGTAGTCGGAGCTCCAGTTCCACTGCAGAGTAGAGCACCTGCCCTAGTTCAGAGAGGAGCTGTTGTCTGTGGACTACCCTTGGCACCACAGAAGCAAATGTTTCGGCAGGCAGCACAACCACAGAGGCCAGCATACACCACGACAGCCGCTGAGGCTGAAGACTTGGATGGTGTCATTGCAGGTATATCTTTTTATCTAGTCTTTCCTTTTATAGTTTAGATTATATTGTTTGCATATGTTTGTTGTCCTTGCTAGTTGGTTGGTAGTGGTTTGATCGTAGTTCTTTCATAACTTAGGCACCATTCTAGTGTCGTCCCATCAGACCTTGGCCTTGTTCGACTCCGGTGCATCTATGTGCATCATATCCCGGAGATTCGTAACAAGGCATTCCATTCCCACCCATACACTTCCAAAGTGTTGGGACATCACTACAGAGGATGGAGTGGTGACTGTGAATTTTAGGTGTAGATCGATCCCGTTGGTGGTCAGTTGACACGAACTGTATGCAGACTTCATTGTCCATGATCTGCCATATTTCGATGTCGTTATTGGCATCGATTGGCTGGGAGAATTCCATGCTTTGATTGAATGCCATAGTAAGAAGGTGGTATTCAGGATTCCAGGCCATCCAGAGTTCGAGTTCCATAGCAGAGATGAATCGCTTGGGCCCGTCAGATTCTGGGCCAAGCCGGTGGAGCCGATTGTTGCAGCTATGCAGATGGAGATCAGTCGACCAGCAGTCGTTAGAGATTTCGACGACGTCTTCCTGGAGGATATCTCTGGTTTGCCACCTGAGAGAGCTTTAGAGTTCGGTATAGATCTTATACCGGGAGCGCAACCTATATCGAAGGCACCGTATCGTATGGCTCCTGTAGAGCTTGAAGAACTGCAGAAGCAATTGGATGAGTTGCTGCAGAAGGGATTCATTCACCCTAATGTGTCATCGTGGGGTGCACCAGTCCTGCTCGTGAGGAAGAAGGATGGATCTCGTCGGATGTGCATGGATTACTGTGGTCTGAATGTTGTGGCCGTGAAGAATAAGTATCCGCTGCCGTGTATCGACGATATTTTCGACCAGCTTGGAGGTTCGAGCATTTTCTCGAAATTGGATTTGAGGAGCGGATACCATCAGCTGAAGGTGAAGAAGGATGATATTCAGAAGACATCTTTCAGGACGGAGTACGGACATTATGATTTCATGGTCATGTCATTTGGTGTGACCAATGCTCTAGCTGTGTTCATGAATTTGATGAACTTAATTTTCTATGACTTCCTGGATAAGTTTGCCGTCATCTTTATAAACGACATACTTATTTACCGAAGTCAGACGAAGAGCACAGTTGTCATTTGAGAACAGTGTTGGAGACACTGAGGCGTCATAAGTTGTATGCCAAATACAGTAAGTGCAAGTTCTGGTTGGACCGAGTCACATTCCTAGGACACGTAGTGTCTGAAGATGGCATATCTGTGGATCCGGAGAAGGTCAGAGCAGTCAATGATTGGCCGACTCCGCAGTCAGCATCAGATATTAGGAGCTTCCTTGGTTTAGCCGGCTATTATCGTCTGTTTATCAAGGATTTTTCGAGGATTGCAGAGCCAATGACGAAGCTGACGAGAAAGGATGTGGAGTTATGTTGGTCAGAAGCTTGTGAGGAGGCCTTCAGTATCTTGAAGGCGAGGTTGACCACAGCACTGGTATTAGCTGTACCTGATCAGAGCGGATGCTTTGAGGTATATTATGATGCATCAAGGAAGGGCCTTGGATGCATTTTGCATCAGCATGGTCACGTGGTCGTATACGCTTCTCGTCAGTTGAAGACTCATGAGAAGAATTACCCGATGCACGATCTGGAGTTGGCAGCGGTGACATTTGCACTAAAGATCTGGAGACACTTTTTGCTGAGTGAGAGCGTGAAGATTTTCACCGATCACAAAAGCTTGAAGAACATCTTTACGCAGAAGGAGCTCAACATGCATCAGAGACGATGGTTGGAGCTGATGGCAGACTATGAGATAGATCTGCAGTATCACCCGGGGAAGGTGAATGTAGTGCCAGATGCTTTGAGAAGACTCCCCGCAGTGAGGATGCATACTGCCAACTGGAGGGTATAGCAGGAGCATAGAGGGATGGACATTGAGTTTGTCCTGCCAGGAGTGATCATTTCACTGATGAGTTTGCAGATTCAGTCTACGATCGTAGATCGTATCAAGGCAGTACAGACAAGAGATCCGAAGCTGCAGAGGATCAGAAGACAGGTGGAAGCTGGACTTCAGACAGAGTTCGTTATTCATGAGGATGGTTCGCTGAGGTGCGGTAGTAGGCTCTGCGTGCCTGCAGGTGATATTCGAGAGGATCTGTTGAGCGAGGCTCATAGCTCGCCTTATTCCATACATCCTGGAGGCACTAAGATGTATAAGGACCTTCGTCTGAATTATTGGTGGATTGGCATGAAGAGGAGTGTGGCACGGAGCGTTGCCAAGTGTTTGGTATGCCAACAGGTGAAAGCAGAAAATCATCGGATAGATGGATTGCTACAACCACTTCCTATTCTGGAATGAAAGTGACAGCACATCATGATGGATTTCGTGACAGGCCTACCTTGGAGCTCGAAGCAGAACGACGTAGTCTGGGTGATCGTTGACCGATTGACCAAGTCTACACACTTCATCCCTTTCCGAGTGGGATAGTCCACTGAAGTCTTGGCAAGGAAATATCTAGAGGTAAATTTTATTTTATTTCTCTTCTATAGTTCCTCCTTGAGTTTAGTTCGTGATGTAGACTGTGTACGTGCAGGAGATTGTACGCTTACATGGAGTCCTGGTGAGCATCGTGTCTGACAGAGACTCGAGGTTCACATCTCAGTTCTGGAAGAGTCTGCAGGAGAATTTGGGTGTGATTCTTAGTTTCAGCACTGCGTACCACCCACAGACCGATGGCCAGTCGAAGAGGACATTTCAGATTCTGGAGGATATGCTGAGAGCTTGTACGCTCGATCTGAAGGGTTCGTGGGAAGATCATCTCTACTTGGTGGAATTTCATACAACAACAACTACCAGGCGAGCATTGGCATGGCGCCGTTTGCTGCCTTATAGGGAAGAAAATGTCGATCGCCACAGAGCTGGGATGACATCGGAGATCGAGAGCTGTTGGGTCCGGAGATGATTGTGGAAGCTGTGGATGTCGTGAGGGACATCAGAGATAAGCTTCAGATTGCACAGGACCGCTACAAGCATTGGGCAGACACCAAGAGACGACCTTTGGAGTTTCAGCCGAGAGATCACGTCTTCCTGAAGATTTCTCCGAACCACGGAGTCATTCGTTTTGGAAAGAAGGGAAAGTTGAGTCCGAGTTATATTGGACCATTTGATGTGCTGGAGCGTGTGGGAGCAGTGGCATATCACCTTGCTCTGCCACCATTTTTGGAGGGAGTTCACACGTTTTCCACGTAGCTCAGCTACGTCGATACGTCAGCGACCCATCGCACACTGTGGATTTTTCAGAAATCACGGTCCGTCCGGACCTGACATACCAGTGCAGATTTTAGACCGTCGACAGAAGCATTTGAGGAACAAGGTAGTCGATCTGGTGAGAGTGATGTGGCGTCACGGATCACTTGGAGAGTCCACTTGGGAGCGCGAAGATGAGATGAGAGAGTGCTACCTGCATATTTTCCCTGAGCAGTAGTTGATGTTGATTCCGATGGCGGAATCATTTCTTAAGGTGGGTAGGATGTAACGGTCATTTTCCGATCTTATGTATTTTTGCGTGTACGCTTTTTTCGTACGCGTATTTTATTTGACTTCCTCTTGTATCCGGACCATACGATGTTATATGTCGTTGTGACCGTATGGTAGAGTAGTTATTTGTGCGATTTTTAGTGAATGTCATTTCACGAATCGTTCTCCCACAAATCAGCTTGATTGTAAAGACGTTATAACTTTAGACTTCGACGCCGGACCTTTTTATTTTTAGTTTGTTTTCTGTGAACCTAACGTGCGATCAACCACCGTACTCCCGAGCCTCTCATCATCACGGTCGTCCCGTTATTCTTTTCATAATTTTCGGACACCATTAGCCCAACCTAACCCACTAATTAAAATCAAAGCCCGTTTAGCCCTAATCAAATTTTGAAATTCAAATTTTAATCAAATCTTTTGGATTCTCATACGTATCACATGAGATCTCATGTGACTACCCTCACCTCAGTTTAACCCTCCTTGCACACCCCCTCTCACACGTCCTCTCTCGCCCATCACCTAAATATACCCCCTATATAGCAAAACCCAACATTTTATAACAACCCACCCGAAACTCAGCCTAGGTCACACATCTCTTATAGCTGCCTCTTCTACCTGTAATTTCTCCTCTTCCTCATTGCCGGCGAGATATCTCAGACCACCCATTAAACCTCCGGCAACTCCCTCCTCTCTCCTCTCTCTTCCCTCTCTCACTCCTCTTTTTCTCTCCCTAAAACCGCACAGAGCCGAGATCTGCCCAGGCCGCCGGAATTGCCCACGACCGTCGCCTGTCCAGCCGCCACCGGCGGTCACCCGCCACCAACAGACCCCCCTCGACCTCCTCTACCTACTGCAAGTGTCCTTTGCCCCTTCAGGCCACCAATCTTCGTGACGATCCAAAACAACGACCCGGTATCGCAAAACTGTCCATTTCGCGTTCTCATGGCCGGCAGCCGCCGTGTGCAGCTCCCGTCAGCCACCCACCAGGCCGAGCAACCCTCCTTCGACCTCCTCCAATCCTCGGCAGTCCCCCTTGCTCCTAGGAGTTCATGCACATCGCAGATCTCGCGTGTTTCCTGACGTCGTAGCTGCCGCCGTGACGTTTTGTTGCGCTACCCGCAACCGAAGAGATCCCGACGCCATACTCACTGTTATCGCTTTCCCCTCACTATCTGCTCCAGTCTCGCTGTGCTACTGATGCGTCCAGAATGTAACCTGAAACGATGTCGTTTACCACAATCGCACGGTATAGTGGCAAGCGGGTATCGAACACGGGAAAGCGGTGCTATAATACCTATCTACTCTAGGTTGAGTTAGACTTGTGGGTTTATTGGTGGATGTGGAGTATGGAGGGTCGTAATGGTGATGGATGTGAAGGTTGTGTCACTCAATGTCGCAAGCAAGAGATTCCACACAAAGAGACAAAGAAATAAAATACAAAAGATTAGGGCTTTAGGACTCGCCGCTAGGACCGTCGGATGTCTACGCTAGGCTAGGACTCTTATGTTGCATTGGTTTAATTGGGAATTGTAGCATCTAGGAAGTGAATTCATGTGTTTGGGCATCATGGATCTAACATATCACATTAACCCCGCTCACGCGATAGGCGCATACGATACGTGCATTAAGGATCTACAATAATCCCACCACTCTCGTGGTTCGAATGCTCTCAACTCATGCCACTCTCGTGGTTTAAAGCTTCGAGATATTTTGGTGGCTCTTATGACGCAATGGCGGTAGCCGTCAATTAGTTATATAGTTCATCGGTGGATCCCCTCAAGGCATGAGCCGGGCATGGTCACGTACCTCGGTTGAATCCACTAACTCCCTAATTAAATCCGTAGGATACTCCTTAAGCTAATCAATTCCACCGACCGTGGGCACGATCTCAGTATGAGTTCTCCTAGGGAGCTTGATAGGTTAACCAAAATACAACCCCTTTATCCCAACGCATCATAAAAATCCTATCTTTGCATCTAAGTCCTAAGATCCATGGGCTAATCCCTTAGCCCTAGAAAAGATTACTCAAGCATAGCAATATCAATAGATAATATAACGCACAAAGATTTCATTGCATGCATCAAGAATGGATAAGCAATAATAAATCACAAAGAAATAATAATAGAATTAAAAATGGCAAAAATACTTATCTTGATACAAAGGAGGGGCATAGGGCATAGCCAAACTCCTCAAAAGATCGTCTCCACAAAGTCCTAAAAACAAGATCTAAAAACTCCTCTCTAAAAAGTAAACAAAAAGTCTCTCGAAAATCTAATCTAAAAGTCTCCCCCAAAAATCCCCCGATGACGGCTGCTCAATATCCCCCAAAACCCTCCAAATCGTCCCCAAAAATCCGGGCGCAGATTAAATAATGGGCCCACAGCGACTCGGTCAAGCATAAAGCTGCTCGGTCGAGTCGTTCGGCTGCTCGGTTGGATTGCACATAGAATCGAGCTCCTCCGAAATACGTCTCTCTGCCAAACTGGACAGAGTAGATTCCGCTTGGTCGAGTAGAAGATTGCTCCGACCGGGCAGACAACTGCTCGGTTGAGCAACCTGATGTCGTCACTGAATAGGACGTCAAATGCACCCTGCTCGGTCGAGCAATCAACTGCTCGACCGAGCAGGTTAATGTTCAGCTGATTAGGGACTTTAAAATGTATTTCAGCAGATTTTTCACACTACTCGGTCGAGTAATGTATTGCTCGGACCGAGTAGTGTACTGCTCGACCGAGTAGTCTGCTGAGAACAATTTCAGCATTGCATCATCAACTTGCAGAAATTCCTCAGGGCTCATCGGACCTCCGATTGGCGCGTTCTTAGTGGCGTTAGAACCATCTTGAAGTATTTTATCTGGGAAAAATATCAGAAAAATAGTGAAAAATCCCAGGTGATAGAAGATTTATAAATAATGCACGGCTATCCTGTTTTCAACACTTCGGGTTGCTCGATTCCTTCGTTGCATCATAGCTCGATCGCGCGACTTTCTCTCTTGCCCCTTCCTTGCTCCAGCATTTTTCTTTGGCACCTCGAGCATGTCATCATGAGTCGCATTGGTGCTCTCACGTCGTCGATCATCTTATTGACTCCAAATTGCTCCAATTTCGCTCCAAATCCCTGAAATGGAATAAACGCTCCGAAAGTCATAGGTGAAATTGGTCATGAAGATATGCGATAAAACATGTAAAATATGAGCATATCAAAATCTTTACCGGTGAAGATAGCTACTCTATCTGCACTTTCCGTGGCTCCGCCAAATGCGTATCTCCACGGGCTCCATCAGATTCCAGCAATGTGGCTCCCAGTATCTCCCCAAGGACTCCACCTCTACCTTGCAAGAGATGAGTCACATCAATCTGATGTGGATAATTTTTCCCCAAAATAAATGTATTCCAGAGATGGTCATCAACAATAGTATTTAAAATAAAAAATGGTTGACAACACTTCCCTGTAAATAAATCTCAACTCTGATGCACCACGTCGATCAATTCCTCGTTGTTTTCCTCTGGTTCCTCGGGTAACTCTGGCATAAGGGAGTGGGTCTCGTCCGGATGCTCCTCATTATCGTCAGACTCATCCCAGTGCACCTCCTGATCATATTCAACAGCATCCATGTCTGCTAACTCCTCGCTCTCCTCCTCGTATATGTCCCATTGTACCTTTTGATCATATGTATGTGTATCCTGCAAAAGGTGCAATGAGTCATCGAAATCTGAATCATAATAAACGTCATACATGGGAGGGGAATCAAATATAAAGGGCGAGGGGGTGAAGAGATCTTCCGGAAGGGGGGTAGTAAGCTCTGGTAGGTGGTCCTCAGAGTCAGTGGAAGGATGAGGTGGCTGCAGAAACTCTGAAGGAGGAGGGTGATGCTCGGGATCGTCTAACCCTTGCAATACTAACAACACACTAGAGGGGGGGTGAAAGTGTAAAGGCAATAAAATTGTCCAATTAAAATTTAACTTGCAAATACGGAATTATTAATGCAAGAGGAATTAAAAAGCACAATCAATCCAAACGCAAACACAAAGTTTTACCCTGGTTCCCCAAACTTGGGTACATCCAGCCACACCAATATTCACTATATTCCCACACAGAGAAGTGAATACAAATCTCACAAGGAGATACCCCACAAAGAGGATTTATGCCCTACACAAGGACCCAACCAATCCTACACGAGGATCAAGACTCCCACACAGAGAATCACTAACTCCCACTCAGAGAATTAGGGTTAGTCCTACACTAGGACACCAAACTCCCAAAAAGAGATTTAAATTCCCACAAAGAGAATTCCTTAGTCCCACAAAGAGACAACCTCTCACAAAGAGAGAAACTCCCACAAAGAGAGTATCGTAATCCCACAAAGAGAAATAGGAAAACAAATTACACCAAGTAAAGTAAATACTCTTACATATGCCTTGAGATGCTTACTCATGAATGAATGCAAGGCATGGAAGATGATCTCCAAGTGTTGGAATATGCTTGAGAGCACTTGGATGATTTCCCTTGAGCTGGACTTCAATGCATGAAGATAGATGAATGCTCAATAGAGGGAAATAAGGGAGCTTGAGAGTTGCTTATTGATCTCTTGAGATTTTCTATAGAGTCAAGAGTTATCAAGTGTTGTCAAGAGTTCTCAAGTGATGGCAGCACACTCATATATATAGGAATCCTATATCAAGCCCAAAAACCCAAAGAAACATCCAAAATGAACAAATCTGCAAGGCTAGAAACTGGATGAAAATGACAGGAACAGTCGACTGATGATCAAAAGACAGTCGACTGATCAACGGCTAGAAAATATCCAACAGCTATAATCTGAGCCAGGACAGTCGACTGAAGAAGACAATACAGTCGACTGACAAACAGGACAGGCGCCTGTTAATCCTTCAGCAGACGACTGCTGGAGGGGATGGATTGAAACAGAGAGCTACACTCTTTCTCCAGTTTACGCACAGGCGATTGATGTCAATAATACAGTCGACTGTCATTTAGTCAGGCGACTGTAAAACCTTAATCAGTCGTCTGCACAATAAGATGGAGAAAAGACAGAGAGATGCAGAGAATGCACTTACGCTAGACAGGCGACTGTTGGCCAATTTCCAGGCGACTGTAAGTATACATGCGACTGTAAACTGATCGACAGACGACTGTGCGTAAAGCTCAAGTTTGAGTCAATTGAAATGTTGACTTGAGCTGTGCATATCAGGCGACTGTAGAAGGAACTACAAGCGACTGGAAATCACCCAGACTGTGTTTCCCTTATCAGGCGACTGATGGAAAGCCAGAGACTCCAAATGAGTCTTTGGACAGAGTGAACCTATTGGATTGGATTCTATGATAATCATAAGGTTCACTAAGATGGTTAAATACATATGCAAGATAAGTAAACCATCTAACAAGGCATTACAATAACATAGACTCAAAAGAGAGAGAAAGCAATAAAGTAAATTACATGGATTATAATGCTTTCCTTGGAGTCTAAGTCTTCAATCTTGATGCCTTGATTGCTCTTCACCATCTCCAAGCTTTGGCACTCCTTGAGTCCAAGCTTTGGTCCTTCTTCACAAGATGTCCATCCTTACACCAAGTGATTAGTCTCCAAGAAAGATATCCTTGAAATAAAACTGAGAGCCTAAAACATGAGACTCATTAGCAACAACATAATGTTGTGATCATCATCAAAATAAGATTGGTATGAAACACCAATACTCAACAATCTCCCCCTTTTTGATGATGACACACATTATGTAAATCATAAAGAATTAAAGCACAATATTAATGATCTCCCACTACTTATATGCACCAAATAAGCAATGAGCTACACAAAGGTAAATACTCATAATACCAATAAAAACATGGTGACATATAATAGGCATGGATTACATAAACCAATTGCAAAGGATAAAAGCATGCAAACATGAATGGTTTATCTAATCCCATATATCTCTCACAATAGAGATATCTCTCCCCATATGCATATGTATATATCTCTTCCCCTATAGATATGATTACATAATGCATATATCTCTCCCACTTGACATCGTCAAAAAGGTGGACATCAAAAATATCCCCCTTTGTCATCTTAACCAAGATGTGACAATATGCAAGAAAAGAAAGATATGTATGATACCAAATTTAAAATTTTAGTGGATATCAATTCACTATTCCATGCTCCCCCTAGATCATAGAAATGGTCAACTTTTGACTTCTAGGATCTAATACCAATTATAATAAATGAAGCCATGGGCCAAAATGTATCAAAGCAATTGATATGGAAAAATCAGGCTTCAATGATACACAATGATAATGCCAAAAGAGTTATACCATGAAACAACTTGGCAAAAATCAAAGAGGTTTGGTTTGAGACCCAAAATAAACCAATTATAGACTAATGATCTCAAACATCCTCAAAATGAGGTCAAAATATGTTTTAAAATATTTTAAACATATAACATATTAACTCCCCTATTGACATACACATGGATCAAAAGTGCATGCATGTCAATAAAATCCCCAAGATTCCCATTTTCATGACTAATACATACATTTGAAAGTATTTTTAAAATCATGAAACACACACACAATCAATGGGTATGCAAAAATATAAAATGAAGCACAATACTCATGCAATATGCATATGTGTGAGGAACCTAAACATTAGGTAACCAAACCCAAGAGGAGTTTGATTTCATAACGTAATCACACGCGGTGATCACATCCCTAACTAGAGAGTTGATGTAACTATCTCTCTCTTGCACACTAACCTTAGTGGGAATCCATTTCCTAGGTAAGGGTTTTGCCTTTGCAAGAGGGAAGGATGTGGCATGCTTAGGTGTAGAAACGAATTTTTTAGCATGCAAAGAATGAGGATTTTGCTTTTTAGCAAAAAATGAAGATTTTTCATTCTTCCTCATCACCTTGTGATCTACATGCTTCTTGTTGATGTTATTGTTGTACAATAAAGCATGATGATTCTTCTTAGGTGATTTAGCAATATTTCTTGTATTTGCACCATAAGAGGAATTAGAGGTGGGTTTGGGAACTACATTTTGAATATAACCCAAACCTCCTCTATGATTTGCCGGATGTTGTTTTTCCAACAAATCGTGGAGTGAATCCCTAGAATACACAAAGCTTATGAGCTTCCGGGATTCCTCTTCACATTTCAACGTACGTTGTTGATTGTGAGCATCTAAGCTAAGGTTTTGAGCAACAAGTTTTTCATTTGTAAGGCTCAATTTCTTAACTTGAGAGAGAAGTGTGTCTCTCTCACAAGTGTCATAAACATGCGTTTCATCATGAATTACACTTGCAATATCTAGTTCATGCAATCTACTCTTAGCAATCTTATATTTTGCTTTTAATCTATTGTAAGAGTTGATGCACTTACTAGCCTTTTCAGAGACCAAGTCAAAATTGATCTTGAGCTCCTCGTATGAGATTTTTTCTTCCTCGATCTCAACAATATCATCATCATTCTTGCAAGAGCTTGATGACGACTTCTCCTCTATAGCCATGAGGCACGAATCCTCATAGGAATTATATGCTCGAGCCAAGCATCCAACTCTTCTTCATTTAATCCGGAGGGGATTGGTGTAGGACCATCAATGGCTACAAAGCATGCATGAGCATCGTCCTTTGTATCCTCTTCTTCGTTACTCGAAGTGTCCTCACTCGAATCATCAAAGGTCCCGACAAGTCCCTTCTTGAGATTTTTGGACTTGGACTTTCCTTTCCAATGCGTCGTCCCTTTACCCTTGTAAGTTTCTTTGTTGTGTTTGGAAGGGCATTCGGTGGACAAGTGACCTTTTCCACTGCAAATGTAACAAGTAGGAACCTTATTAGAATTGGAGGCAAACTTTGACAAAGACTTACCTTGCTTGCATTTGAGAAATGCTTTGACTTGTTGGGCAAGCTCCTCAATTTCTTCTCCACTTGCATCTTCTTGTTCATCATCCTCACTAGGAGCTTCTCGATGGAATTTTCTCCTCCACTTGATTGGCTCTTCCTTGGCATGGAATGCAACCCCCTTTTGCTTCTCTAGCTTCTCGGGCTTTGTTGGTTGACTCTCCTTCTTGTGTTGAAGCTTCACTTCATACGCCATGAGATTTCCAATGCATTCCTCAACGGTATATTTGGACGTGTCATACGACTCCAAAATTCTGTTGGCCTTTGACTCCCAACGAGGTGTGTGTGAGTCAAGGATCGTCTCTACACAATCCTCTTGGGAAATTGTCTTTCCGAGTCCCTCCAAAGCATTCACGTTATCAGTGAACCTTGTGAACATCTCTGAAATGCTTTCGCCTTCCTGCATCTTAAACATTTCATATTTAGATCGAAACACAATTTGTTTAAATTTCTTTACCTTTGTTGTCCTTTCATGACAAATCTCCAAAGTATGCCAAATATCATTGGCTGTTTTGCACATGGAGATGCGGTTGAACTCATTTGCTGAGAGAGCGCAATGTAATGCGTTCATAGCTCTCACATTGAACTTGATCGAGTCCTTCTCCGCCTTTGTCCTAGAAGACTGGTGGGCTCCGAAAGGCGCTCTCTCTCAAGTGCAAGAGTCCGTACAAGTAGTAAAATCTGGGAGTCCAGATGTCGAATCCACGGGAAGAAATCTGTTGCAACCACAATTCAAATCAAATAGAAATCTATCGGGAAGAGACTAACCACTTCAACAATGATGGTGATGGTGTGAAAGTGCGTGATGGTGATGTGCGAACAAAGAAATTCGTGTATGAAAATACCTATAAAAAGTTAGCACATGGTATGGGTTCGTTAGGGTCAATGATTCGCATTAATTTGGTTGATGAATATATCACAATGAATTCTCTTTTTGAGAGCAATTCACCGGGAAAAATATCCAATATAACTCAATGAATTCTCCTTTTGGGAGCAATTCATCGGAAGATGCCTTTTTGGGGGTTCAAACACAATATTCAAAAAGATCGTCGCTAAAGTTATAATACGACATGAAACTCTCTTTTGGAGAGATCAAAACTACGGTATGAAACTCCCTTTTGGGGAGATCAAAACTCACCCTTTTGGGGCCCACCAAGTTTTTGGCGCCGTTGCCGGGGAGGAATGGTTTGTGACTATGGTTTATTTCATTTAGAGGACCTTCGATGAGATCTTTCCACTTTACTGTACATAAACTTTTTTTTTATTTTATTTTAATTTTTAAAAAATGGAATATATGAACTTCTATTGCACAAAAAATCTATATGATGCACGGTATGCTAATGCACACAAACATAGAATGGAGAAGCTCAAAATTGTTAATTTTAATCAAACTGACTGTGAAACTTTCTTTCAGGCCTGGAGGAGGTTCACAGACATTATATCGAGCTATCTGCAGCATGGGTACACACATGAAGAGCTTATGGCGTTCTTCCTAGATGGACTACAACCGCAGCTACAGGAATTATTGGGAGGCATGACGCCGACAGTGGCGTGGGAATACATGGAGCCTCTGCAAGAAAACGAAGAAACCGGGGAAGAGACTTCAGAGAGCGATTCAACGGAGCCTTCGTGCCTCGATCAAGAAGAGCAAAGCGTAGACGTACCTTTGCAATCCTTGAAAGAGGAAGCTTACCAGACTATTCAGACACAGGATGCCACATCCCTTCAATTCCAGGAGAATTTCCTTGCTCGGAGTCGGCAGATTCAAAAATCTATTGAAGATCTTAATTTGATTGCCGCTTGCTTAGAAGAAAATAATTATTTTGAAACTCAATTTAAAGAAACTAATACGAGTTCATCTTCTATTGCAGGAATATCGAGCGAGCCATGTCACGTTGATGACACGAAAAATAATATCTACATGGCAGAAAATGTGTGCAAAAGAGAGGACGAGCTAGCAATTTTGGATGAACGAGAGGAGGTGACAGCTAGGGACAAGGGTTTTGAGATTATCGCCAAGGAGTCAGAACCATGCCCTCCTCCAGTTTTGTCCTAAAATCATTTACCCCTCTCCACAACGATCGAGCATCGTACAGAGAGTAGTGCAAATCTTTCAGGGAGTAGTCGTCAACTTATTTTAATTTCTTTCACTTATTTTGATGACTACATTTGGAATAATTTTATTTCGAAGAATTTTAAACTAAAATGGATTGACGTGACTCATCTCTTGCAGGATATAGGTGGACATCTTATAGAGATGCTGGGAGTCACGTTGCTGGGATCCAGTTTAGTCGTTGGAGGAAGAATAATCGCCGAGGAGCGCAAGGAGCAAATTGAACAACTTTCTCCACCATCAAAGATTCGGGATCCGCCATTTGATCACGGTGTGTTCTTTCCAGTAGTGTAGTTTTTATATGCTTTCTAGGTTGCTTGATTGAATAAACTCGTACCTCTTCCGACATTGAGGACAATGTCCATCTTTAGTTGGGGGTGTGTGTATAAGACCTTAGGATTTTTTTGAGAAGAATAAATCACCAAATCTCATCATTTTAAAACTCATTCATATGCCTCAAATACGGATGATAACGCGTTAATTGAGTTCTAAAAATTGTTTATGGCTTGATTAATTATTTTTCTCTTCATGGAATTACCGTTAATATGTTATTCATGAGAATTTTCAATTTCCATGATTAATATCTCAAAATAGTTTGAATTTATCTCATGCATGCTAATGTGATGAAAAAGCTTAAGTATACACGATTTATTAGAAAGTTTTCAAGTTGAAGAGGGATTTGGCCGCTGTTATTAATGTTTATATTCATGTTGATGGGTTTTGAGTTGCTTACAAAGAAAGAAAAGAAAGAAAAGAAAATGAAAAGAAAAATGAATGATGAAAAATGAATGAATATGTATGTCACTAATAAATAACTTGGTTGGCTCGAGTAGTACAGTCCGAGGGGTCCTTTTTGGCCTAATGCCCTATTATCGTCTGATTTGGGAGCCATTGACCGGAACCTCACTCATTTGATGGAGCGATCCAAGTTATACTTTTTTCTGCGAATGTTGCTTGATGCGCGTTACGCGGAACGAATAAAAGAAAAGAAATGGTAAATATACTAAGCAACTTTAATGCCCATGTCTTGAATGATTATTTTGATAGGCCAATTCCTTGGAAACACGAAAACTAGTTTATAACGACGTGTTATACTTTCGCTTGCGCAAAACGATGCTTGCATGCTATTTATTCATACTAAATTAGAGAAAATATCATGTGATTAATTTTGTTCATGGATGTGTATATTGATGGTTAAGATCATGTTGGAATGCGTAGTATTGAGCCACGCCATAAGCGATTTGAAAGAACTTATTGTTTTATTAACCATCCGTATTTATCGCTATTTTTGCTAGAGACTAGCAAATCGCTAGTTGGGGGGTGTGATTCGGGTTCAATATTACATATTTAACCCCTCATTTAGCCCTATTTTGTGCTCACAATGATGCTAAATTTATCTCTAATTCATACGTATTTTCTACACATTTATTTATTAGAGAAAACACACTATTTGAGCACAAAACAGCAATTAACGACGTATTTCTGTACTTTTTATATTTTTCCTAGCAAGGTCTCGATCTCACGATTCCAACGACTATTTATTTGTATTTTTCTGAGATCTGTGCTAATTACTGTGTATTTTTGAATGCAGAATATTATTTTAAATGGACAAATACACAAGGAAATACGAAAATACGGTCGCCGGCCAATAAAATGCCGACACGTGGCGAAATCGTGACCGCCCCGCTCATCATCCAACGGCGGGAAGTAAACCATACGCGTATAAAAGCGGGTTAATCGTGGACTGTCGGATGCTGATCCGACGGCCCACGAACGAAGCACAGCAAAGCGGCCATCGGGCGACGTGGCTCTTCAACACCCGTTGATCATCAATCCAACGGCCAGAACTCTCTCCGCTGCAGCGATTCGAGATCGAGCGACGCAGCCGTTGGATCTTGATCCAACGGCCAGAAGGCGAGGCGAACGAAATCAAACGAGCGGCGGACGTGGCATCTTGTGGGCCTTTGATCAGCGATCGGACGGTTCGCGTAAAGTACGAATTCGATTCGAATTCGAATTCACATGCTGACACATGGAAGGCGCATATCCGTAAGATCGTAATCGTGCGGTCCATATCAACTCCGATCCGAACCCACGATCCAACGACCCTCATTCCACCCGCTAAATCAACCCACGATCCGACGGCCCACAAATGCGGCGGCTGGCGATGAACGGTTGCGATCGACCTACAGTTATTGGATCGGATTCGGGTGCTATTGGGTGCGGGTTTTGAACCCGTTAGCTCATTAAACCCGCAATGCCTATTATTTAAGCGTATTTAGGGTTTTTTTTGGGCGTATTCAAGCAGATTGGGGCGTATTTTGAGCGTATGGTTTACTTCCCGCCGTTGGATGATGAGCGGGCGGTCACGATTTCGCCACGTGTCGGCATTTTATTGGCCGGCGACCGTATTTTCGTATTTCCTTGTGTATTTGTCCATTTAAAATAATATTCTGCATTCAAAAATACACAGTAATTAGCACAGATCACAGAAAAATACAAATAAATAGTCGTTGGAATCGTGAGATCGAGACCTTACTAGGAAAAATATAAAAAGTACAGAAATACGTCGTTAATTGCTGTTTTGTGCTCAAATAGTGTGTTTTCTCTAATAAATAAATGTGTAGAAAATACGTATGAATTAGAGATAAATTTAGCATCATTGTGAGCACAAAATAGGGCTAAATGGGGGGTTAAATATGTAATATTGAACCCGAATCAAAGACGCAAGCGTAGTGGGCTTCTCAAATGGCACCTCCGTAATGTCCCATAGGTCTTGACCCTCCATGTATATCATCATTCTGATCTTCCAACTTGGGTAGTTGGTTCCGTTGAAGAGCGGGGGTCGAACGGTTGAGTGACCTTCTTCATGAGACGCGGAAGAGGCGTTGAATGCCATGGTTGCAATATGCTTTGACCTCGCTCTGATACCAATTGTAGGGATCGTCTAACCCTTGCAATACTAACAACACAAACTAGAGGGGGTGAATAGTGTAAAGGCAATAAAATTGTCCAATTAAAATTTAACTTGCAAATGCGGAATTATAAATGCAAGAGGAATTAATAGGCACAATCAATCCAAACGCAAACACAAAGTTTTACCCTAGTTCCCCAAACTTGGGTACATCCAGCCACACCAATATTCACTATATTCCCACACAGAGAAGTGAATACAAATCTCACAAGGAGATACCCCACAAAAAGGATTTATGCCCTACACAAGGACCCAACCAATCCTACACGAGGATCAAGACTCCCACACAGAGAATCACTAACTCCCACTCAGAGAATTAGGGTTAGTCCTACACTAGGACACCAAACTCCCACAAAGAGGGTTAAATTCCCACAAAGAGAATTCCTTAGTCCCACAAAGAGACAACCTCTCACAAAGAGAGAAACTCCCACAAAGAGAGTATCGTAATCCCACAAAGAGAAATAGGAAAACAAATTACACCAAGTAAAGTAAATACTCTTACCTATGCCTTGAGATGCTTACTCATGAATGAATGCAAGGCATGGAATGTAATGCCCTACAAGCTACTGCACAAGTACTAGAGGGGGGGTGAATAGTACTTTAAAAATAACAAGGAGTATAATTCCTAATTATAGTGCAAACAACTACCAAATCAATTTGCGGAAGCTTAAATTGAATGACAACAACAAAATTAACAATGCTAACAAAAGATGTTACTGGGTTCGGATCCACCCAAGTCTCTCCGACTTGTTCCCGGTGATCCTACGTCCCAACCACCCGGATCCCCTCCGGATACTTAGGTTAGAAACCCTAACCCAAGATTTCCACTATGAATATCTTGTGAAAAACCTTCACAAGATCAAATCATACATGCAATGGCAATAATGAATCCCACACCCCGGTATCACAACCTTCTCTCACAACCGAGAGAATCAACAAGCAATATACACAAGTTTATAATGAAATAAACAATCTTACCACAAAATCCTATACCTTGAGTTTTCTTACCAAATAGGTGCAAGGAGGGATTTGAGGAAGATGAAGTCACCAAGACCTAGCATCAAAGAAATGACCAGCAATGGGTGCCTAGGAGTGATTTGGAGACTTGAATCAAGCTAGAGCTTGAAGGGCTCACCAAGAACAAACTTCTCTCAAGATGGATTCTAGATCTAGAAAGTGAGAGAATGGATTTCTTGTGAGGAAGAGAGCTTTAGAAATGAGTGAGAATGGCTATCTCTTTCAATCTCAATGAATCTCTTAATGGCAGCTCTAACCTAGAGAGAAATGACCTAGGTTCGTATTTATAGGGTCCCATAAAAACAAGTTAGGTCAATTCCCAACGGATAGAAATCTGAGGTAACTAGTCGGTCAAAGAACAACCACTGACCGACTAGTTCATCAACTAGTCGGTCAGTCAAACAACATGGACTGACTAAGTGAAGAACTAAGAGATAGAAATTCAGACCTAGAAATATAGTCGGTCCAAGAAGACTTTCTGACCGACTAGTTTCACAACTAGTCGGTCAGTCAGTGAACGTAGACCGACTAAGAGGCAAAAGCAAATAGTCTGAATGCAAATTGACTTAGTCGGTCCAAGAACAAAAGTTGACCGACTAGATTATCAACTAGTCGGTCACCAAACGTTCTTAGACCGACTAACGATAAACAGTAGCTTAGGAAAAATTTGGCAAGTACAGTAAATCACAACTAGTCGGTCAAAGAAGCATCACTGACCGACTAGTTCACAAACTAGTCGGTCGGTGAGTCAACGTAGACCGACTAACTGTAAACAGTACTGAACAAGAAAAGATTAACTCACACTAGTCGGTCCAAGAAGCTCGTCTGACCGACTAGATCACCATCTAGTCGGTCAGTACTTCTTCTTGTACCAACTAACATGCACAAACAAGTCCGAATCGAAGCGCGATGCTTCGAGGAAGTTAGAATGGACTTGTACTAAGATCCTAGAGCTACGATATGAGCGTTATGAAGATAGAATCGTAAGATATACTCAAGGCTTAACATTCTATAGATCGAAGCTAAAAGACTATAAATAAAACCTTAATGAATGGTCTTCGAGAGCTTCGATTAATTCTTCATGACTTCCAAAACGGTCCAAGAGCTTCAACGAAGCTTTAGGCAATGAATACGAGCTTTGAGAAGTCTTGAGATGTCGCTTTGATTGTTCTCGTGAATTTGGCGATGATCTCTAATACTGCGCTCACAAATTGTTAGTTCATGAATTATTTATGTTTGCTCATCATCCAAAACCAAATCCGGGGAGTCCAATATTCAACATTCTCCCCCTTTTTGGTGATGACAAACCAACATAAATAATAATCAAAAATAATGATTCAAATGTAAAATACTTACTCCCCCTGCATTGATGACACGTTAATTCCAAAATGAATATATATAAATTGCATCAATCAGACGAGTAAGATATATAACGAGAATCGATTTTTGAAATATCGGATTTTGAAAATCCTTATATATATCTTAACTCCCCCTGAATCTAACACATCAAATTAGATTCTTGGAAATTGAGTTAAATTTTCATTTGACCTATTTATTATCATTATCTCTCCCCCTTTGGCATTATCCCAAAAATGGGGGGCATACAACGACAACAACTAGGAAAAGGAAAATCCAACATCGGGAGTCGTAGAAAATGACGATGGACCTAATTGACACCAAGGGAAAAGTGTTGAAATCAAATCAAGGTGTGCCAAATTGTCCATTATCAAAAAGCGATAATTAAAATCATCAAAAATACCAAATATTTATTCATTTATTGAATAATGAAACATACTCTCCAATATTCAATATTCTTGGTTAAATTTGTGCATGGAAAACAATTCTATACAATCATAGAAATATAATCTATTTAACCAAGTTTTTTTTAAGCGACGAGCGACGAATTCACATATCATAGACAATGAATGAGAATTAAATGTGCACGACGAAGTAAAACAAAGAGAACATTGATGTATATATATATATATGAAGACCATGAGTACAACCAAAACACATCGAGTACATCATATCAAGTGCAACACACCATCTATATAAACATCAAAAAGATACATCATACATCATCGAACCATCATCATCATCCAAAGTACATCAAAATACAACACCGACATCCATAAAACCAAAATACATCAAAACAACCCCAACACTCCATCCTAACCCAAAAAACACTCTCAATAAGATACATCATCCAAAGATCATAGGAGAGGCCTCGAAACAGATGATCACGAGGAAGCGACAGGATCTGCAGTCTCCGGAGGTCCAGTCGAGGGAGTGGACTCAGGCTCTACAGGGAGGAGAGGCGTGTGAACAGAAGGGATCGTCGGGGCAGGGGTGGAGACATCGACGACAGGCTCAACGGCTGGGGTCTCAACAGGAACAACAGCAGGCACAACAGGAGCAAGGTCGTCGGCAGGAGCAGCAGCAGCTTCAGAAGGCTGATCCACTGGTGTAGAAGTCTCAGGAGCACCGGAAGAGGTGCCAGCATCAGGAGCAGAGGTGGTAGCAGCAGCAGCAGTGGCCTCATCGCCACGAGCCAAGGAGGTGACAAGATCATCAATATCCTCATCGTCCATCTCCTCATCCTCAGAAACAGGAGGAGGAAGCTGAACGCCCATCAAACTAGCCATACGGCAGACGACCTCCTCGGTACGAGCCAAACGCGACTCGTGCCGACGAAGTAACCGTACGACATCATCAAGTGTGGCGGAGGGAGGAGGGACTGAAGCAGCTGAGGGATGGCCTGAGATGCAGAAGGTGTCGACCGCTGCACGTGACGGAGTGCCGCAAGAGATTTCTTAACGGCCGTCGCGTTCAGAGGAGGACCAAGGGGACGCTCATCATCAGGGGGCAAGGGAACACCGAATCGACGGAATACCAAGGTCAGGAGACAGGGATATGGGATATGCGTAGATTTAGTGGTCTTGCGAATACACTCGAAAGAATCCATCTTATCGAGTATAATGCGAGCCCAATTAATCTCGCTACCCATAAACAGAGCGTAAATCAATTTCAGAAACGGCTGAGATGGAAGAGAAGAAGATCCATACTTGGGAAGAAGGCAGGATTTCAAGATCAGGTTAATCACCCAAGCATTCGGCTTGAATGATTTCGAAGGGACTCCTATGAATGCAGGAGGGATAACCTGGAAGATTTTGCCTGGGGTCCGCTGAACGAGGGAGGAGATATCGTCGACAGAGATGTCAGACGGGAGGAGGCCACACGACGAGCAACCTATCAACTCCCCCAAGATTTCTGCCGTGAGGACTATAGGAGTCCCCAAAACAGAAGTTTCGATGGAGTGAGACTCACCGTACTGGCCCCGGACACGATTGGCATAGAATAATTTGACCAGGCGAGGATAGGGTCTAGGGTTTGCCTTAGAGTCATATCTAAGATAGTCCAATAGGCCACTATAGGAGAGAAGATCCGCAAGGCCAAGAAAATCAGAAACTGAACGTAATGCTCCAACAGCAGTGGGCAGTGCTCTATACGATTGTACGCTGCGAGACACTGAGGGTCGTCGCGGCACAACGATATATCTACACCGCCGACTAGCATAGGAGCTTTACCCTTAGCCTTACGGGGCAGAGGAGGAGGTGGAGGAGGGGGTGGAGTAGGTGCCTTCTCGGGATGTTCAGGAGTGTATTCCTCATCGGAATCATCCTCGGAATCACTATCTGAACGCTCACCGGGAGGTGTGGGTGCACGGAACTTTTTGGGTTTAGGTTTAGGCTTGGACGATTGGCTGGTAGGTTTAGGCTTGGACGTCCTCTTCCTCTTCAACGGAGTTGAAGACGAAGAGGGGGGTCGAGTGGTCTTGGCCCTACGCTTAGGAAGGGTCGAAGCGGTCGCTGTCTCTACGGTCATGGGGGATGCCCCAGAAGATGTAATCGGGAGTCTCGTTCTTGCCATGATCACGGCATAACGAGTACAAACAAGCGACGGGATAGGACCAAACAATCCTAAGCACAAACCCTAGAAGCTAAAACACAAGCCCTAAGATAGAGAATCTGAAACCCTAGAAGTGTAGAACAAACCCTAGGGATGCAAAACAAGATCTAGGAAGGGGGAAGATACATAGGGGAGTGGTCGACGGCGATGAGCGGCGGAGATGGCCGGAAAAGTGGCCGGAAATCGACGGGAAGATGAAGAGTTTCGATCGGGTTCAGGAGGATTTTCGAGCTGGGGAACGAAAACAACCGACTAGAAAGAGAAATAGTCGGATAGATTTGATATAAGTCGGTCGGGAATGCGAAAAGACGCGTTTGCCCCAACGCACTTAGTCGATCACAGTTCAAGCACTGACCGACTAGATTACGATCTAGTCGGTCGGTCAATGAGCTTAAACCGACTAAGTCGAAACAGAGGCAAAACGAAAAATCTAGGGCAAGAGTTAGTCGGTCACAGTATAATCACTGACCGACTAGTTTTCAATCTAGTCGGTCGGTAAGAGAACTGAGACCGACTAAAAGAAGTTAATGACAAAAGAAAGTTTAAAGCTTGAACTAGTCGGTCTGAGTTCACTAACTGACCGACTAGATGAGCATCTAGTCGGTTGGCTGATGAACTGAAACCGACTAGAAGAGTCCAAAAATTGATAAATGAGTTCTCTTCATAAACCACTTGGATGAAACATCTTAACCCTCTCATAAGTCATCTAAACTACCCCATAAAACATCGAAATCTTAAATACGACGTTCAAATAAGAATTCGAGCAAAAATTCAAACATATCACATAAAATCCCCAAAAAATTCAATAAATCTAGCATGAACGAAATATCGCGAAATATAATAGCATGCAAGATAATTGAATGAGACATGAATCCTATATCTCGGATTCACCCATAATCCCCAATTCTCGACGCAACCGCACAAAGGAGTCCGCCTTTAGGGGTTTCGTGAAAATATCGGCGATTTGCTTTTGGGTTTCAACGTACACTAATATGATGTCCTTTTTAGCAACATGATCATCTAAAAAATGGTGTCGGACATCTATGTGTTTAGATCGGGAATGGTGCACCGGATTCTTTGAAAGACAAATAGCACTTTGGTTATCCACCATGATAGGGCTAGTATCACAATGGATACCAAAATCCTTCAGTGTGTGTCTCATCCAAAGAACCTGGGCACAAGCGACACCGGCGGCAATGTATTCCATCTCGGTGGTTGAAAGTGATACCGAATTTTGCGTCTTGGAAAACCAAGAGACAAGGGAATTTCCTAGAAAATGGCAAGTGCCACTAGTACTCTTCCTGTCGGATTTGCATCCCGCATAATCAGCGTCACTATATGAGACTAACTTATATGTGCTAGATTTTGGATAAAGTAATCCAAAATCAAGTGTATAACTTAGATAACGGAAAATACGTTTTACCGCTACTAAGTGAGACTCCTTAGGTTGAGACTGATAACGAGCACATATGCATACGGCAAACATAATATCGGGCCTACTTGCGGTAAGATAAAGTAAACTACCTATCATTACTCGATATAGACGAATGTCTACATCCTTACCGCCCGTATCCTTGTCAAGATGCGTAGTCGTGCTCATTGGAGTCTTTTTCCCGGAGGCATTCTACATTCCAAATCGCTTTAGCAATTCCACCGTGTACTTCGTTTGGTGGATGAAGATTGCATCGTTCAATTGGCAAATTTGGAGACCTAAGAAATATTTGAGTTCGCCCATGTGGCTCATCTCAAATTGTTCCTTCATAACATTAGAAAACTCTTCGTATAGAGTGAAGTTAGTAGCACCGAAAATGATATCATCAACATAAATTTGAACTAATAAAATATCATTATTCGCATGCTTAACAAAAAGTGTAGAATCGGCTTCGCCCATTTTAAAATTCAAATCCAAAAGAAAATTCTTTAGGCGATCATACCAAGCTCGAGGAGCTTGTCTCAAACCATAAAGAGCTTTCTTTAGTTTAAAAACATGATTTGGAAATTTTTCATTTATGAAGCCCGGAGGTTGAGAAACGTAAACTTCCTCAACAACATCTCCGTTTAAAAATGCACTTTTAACATCCATTTGAAATAATTTAAAATTTTTATGGCATGCAAAAGACAATAATAGTCTAATTGATTCTAATCTAGCTACCGGAGCGAAGGATTCTTCGAAATCGATACATTCCTCTTGGCGATAGCCTTGAACAACTAACCGAGCTTTGTTCCGGACGACGACTTGGTTTTCGTCGGTTTTGTTCTTGAAGATCCACTTTGTCCCTATGACGGTGTGGTTCTTCGATGGCAAAGGAACAAGCTCATATACCTCATTCCTCTCGAATTGAATGAGCTCCTCCTCCATGGCAAGGATCCAAGCACTATCTTCACACGCTTCAACTATATTCTTTGGCTCCATCGATGAGTCAAAGGCACAATTGGCAAAGTGGTGGACTTGCGATCTCGTCTTGACACTATCATGAATATTGCCAATGACTTGCTCATGGGGATGATCACGAACGGTATGAAGCCGCTTGGGAATACCTTGATCACTAGGCACATTCTCAACAACTTCATTAGTCGGGTTAGTATCAATAGAATCAATTGAATCAATAGACTTAGAATTTTCAAACGAATCACATAAAACATCCATAGAATCATCATCATTTGAAATTCTAGAAGTGGTAAAATTCTCATTAAAAGAGACATGAAGTGATTCCTCGATCATAGAGGATCTTTTATTGTATATCCGGTAGGCTTTGCTACGTGAGGAATACCCAACAAATATCCCCTCATCCGATCTCGGATCAAACTTGTCCCAAATTATCATATGTGTTTTTAATAAAACATTTTGCGCCGAAAACACGAAAATGTTTAACTTGAGGCAATCTACCAAACAACAATTCATAGCAAGTTTATTTGGTGCCGGGCCTCAAAAGTATTCTATTAAACACATAACAAGCGGTGTGTACCGCTTCCGCCCAAAATTGATAACCAAGTTGACTATCTTCGAGCATAGTGCGAGCACACTCCACAAGTGTTCTATTCTTCCTCTCAACAACACCATTTTGAGGAGGTGTGCGAGGGAAAGAAAACGTGTGAGTAATTCCAAGATCATCACAAAAATTTGAGAAAGACTCATTCTCAAATTCACCCCCATGATCACTACGAATAGTGACAATGGTGGTTCCGATGAGATTTTGTACTTTCTTCACAAATATTGTGAAGTTTTCAAAAGCTTCATTTTTATTACATAAGAAAAATACCCATGTAAATCTAGAATAATCATCGACGATGACAAGTCCATATCTTGCATTTCCTAAGGAAGCAACTCTAGTTGGCCCAAATAAATCTAGATGTAATAGCTCTAAAGGCCGTTTAGTCGAAATGCTTTTCTTAGGTTTAAATGAAGATTTAGGAAGCTTGCCACATTGACAAGAATCACAAAAACTTTTCTTTTCAAAAACGAGCTTCGGAAAAACTTTAATGGAATTTAATTTTGAAAGCTTATAAAGTGTTCCAAAGTTCACATGTCCAAAGCGTCGATGCCATAAGTGTTGTTCACTTGTGTTGGCAACGAGACATTGTTCATATGACTTAGGAAGATCCAAAATATAAATATCTTTATGGCGTGTGCCGGAAAATAATAACTTATTATTATCATTTGAAACATGACATAATCCTTTCGCAAATCTAACTTTGTAACCTTTGTCACAAAGTTGGCTTATTGAAATAAGATTATGATTTAAACCATCAACTAGATAAACATCACTAATTAAGGGTTTAGACGGGTTACCCACTTTACCAACACCGACGATGGTTCCGCTCTCGTTGCCTCCAAATACGACGCGGTTTCCATTAGCAATGGGAACTACTCCGGCGAGCAATTGAGCGTCACCCGTCATGTGTTTTGATCACCCGCTATCGAGTATCCAATTCCTTTTGGAGCTAAATTTGAATTTGTTGCTCCTTTTATTTTTCTTTTCCTTGAGTACCTCATCGCCTTCGTCGTCGCTATCATCGGAGGAGGAAGATCCTTGATCATGCTCCTCTCTTGCCATGAAGCACATGTGCGCTTGCTCCACTTTCTCATCGTCCAACTCTCCGCTTGAGGAATCCTCGGAGTCGGTGAATGTTGCACCGACAAGTCCCTTTTTGTACCCCTTTTTGTACTTCTTGGAATTTGGCGACGATCTCCAATACTGCGCTCACAAATTGTTAGTTCATGAATTATTTATGTTTGCTCATCATCCAAAACCAAATCCGGGGAGTCCAATATTCAACATGGAAGAGGATCTTCAAGTGTTGGAATATGCTTGAGAGCACTTGGATGATTTCCCTTGAGCTAGACTTCAATGCATGAAGATAGATGAATGCTCAATAGAGGGAAATGAGGGAGCTTGAGAGTTGCTTATTGATCTCTTGAGATTTTCTATAGAGTCAAGAGTTATCAAGTGTTGTCAAGAGTTCTCAAGTGATGGCAGCACACTCATATATATAGGAATCCTATATCAAGCCCAAAAACCCAAAGAAACATCCAAAATGAACAAATCTGCAAGGCTAGAAACTGGGTGAAAATGACAGGAACAGTCGACTGATGATCAAAAGACAGTCGACTGATCAACGTCTAGAAAATATCCAACAGCTATAATCTGAGCCAGGACAGTCGACTGAAGAAGACAATACAGTCGACTGACAAACAGGACAGTCGCCTGTTAATCCTTCAGCAGACGACTGCTGGAGGGGATGGATCGAAACAGAGAGCTGCACTCTTTCTCCAGTTTATGTACAGGCGACTGATGTCAATAATACAGTCGATTGTCATTTAGTCAGGCGACTGTAAAACCTAATCAGTCGTCTGCACAATAAGATGGAGAAAAGACAGAGAGATGCAGAGAATGCACTTACACTAGACAGGTGACTGTTGGCCAATTTCCAGGCGACTGTAAGTATACATGCGACTGTAAACTGATCGACAGACGACTGTGCGTAAAGCTCAAGTTTGAGTCAATTGAAATGTTGACTTGAGATGTGCATATCAGGCGACTGTAGAAGGAACTACAGGCGACTGGAAATCACCCAGACTGTGTTTCCCTTATCAGGCGATGGTGGGCTCCGAAAGGTGCTCTCTCTCAAGTGCAAGAGTCCGTACAAGTAATATAATCTGGGAGTCCAGATGTCGAATCCTCAGGAGGAAATCTGTTGCAACCACAGCTCAAATCAAATAGAAAGCCAACAACGAGAAAATAACCACTTTAATAATGAGGGTGATGTGAATGGAATTGATCGTGGTGAACAATGTGAACGAAGAAAAGTGTGTATGAAAGTATCGACAAAAAGTATGCACATGGTATGGATTCGTTAGGATCAATGATTCGTATTAATTTGGTTGACAAGTATAACGCAATGAATTCTCCTTTTGGGAGCAATTCACCGGAAAATACCCAATATAACTCAATGAATTCTCCTTTTGGGAGCAATTCATCGGAAGATACCCTTTTGGGGGTTAAATCATAATATTCAATAAGATCGTCACTAAAGTTATAATACGATATGAAACTCTCTTTTGGAGAGATCAAAACTACGGTATGACACTCCCTTTTGGGGAGATCAAAACTCACCCTTTTGGGGCGATCATCAACTCAATCACTTCTTTTGGACGATGAAAAGGACGATTTACGAACAAAGATTACAACTTTAACGATGTTTAACGATTTAGCACAAGGATTATTCAACCAAACGAACACAAATAATATCCCCTAACTACTCCATACCATGCACAATAAGAAATTAGCTACTCATGGTGCAAGAATAAACAAGTTTCATAGCCAAATACTTCAAGTTCATAGCAAAATTCGATGAAAAACACCAAAATACGGAGTAGAAGTTTAGAAATATATCACCAAATCTTTAAGTTAGGCATCAAAACTCTCTGAAAATAATAAGAACAGCCTCTGGAATTTTACAGAATTTTACAGAGGGGAAATACGGCTCCTAGAGCCTCCAATACGCCCAAAATACGCCCCAATCTGCTTGTATTCGCTCAAAACCCCTAGAAATACCTTATATAGGCTCATTGCGGGTTTGGGCAGCTTATTGGGTTCGAAACCGCACCCGTTTGATCTGAACCCGATCCACTTAGTGCCTGAAATCTCCGCCGTAAAATCTGAGCGGGATCTATCCACGTCGCGACACGTGGACTCCAAAAATCGTGCGCATCCAACTCCGAGTTCTCGTCGGATCAATTTAAGGCCGTAGATCAATGCGTGATTGACTGAGGACTCGACACGTGGCCCTCAAAATTCCGCTGCCGTCGCTTCGTTTGCTTCAATTCGAATCAAAACACGGGATCGTCGTCATCCGTTCAATCTCGATCGTGTGGCTGCTGCGGAGCCACGTCGCCTCTTCTGCTTTCAATTTGCGTGGCTAACGACGCCCATTGGATCGACGACGTGCGGTGCGGATGTCGCCACGTCTCTTAAGGGATTTCGTCGCTCAGCTCTTGATCTCAGCCTTCGGATGGAAAATGGACGGTCGAGATGCGCCCCACATTCGCAGCGATTTGATCGCGTTCCTGGCCGTTGGATCAGCATCCAACGGCAGATAATTCGCCACGTCGTCGCATTCGGATCGCAGCAGCGGGAAAACGCGGGCCGTTGGATCAAGCGGGAAGCGACGGATGACCGACACGTGGCAGCGTCTGATTGGTCGGCGGCCGTATAATCGTATTTCTTTGCGTATTTCTCCAATTAATTGGTATTCTGCATTCAAAAATTCACAGTAATTAGCACAGGTCTCAGAAAAATACAAATAAATAGTCGTTGGAATCGTGAGATCGAGACGAAGCTAGGAAAAATATAAAATGTGCAGAAATACTTTGTTAATTGTTGTTTTGTGCTCAAATAATGTGTTTTCTCTAATAAATAAATGTGTAGAAAATACGTATGAATTAGAGAACAATGTAGCATCACATGAGCACAAAATAGGGCTAAATGGGGGGTTAAATATGTAATATTGAACCCGAATCACACCCCCCAACTAGCGATTTGCTAGTCTCTAGCAATTAGAGCGATTAATACGGATGATTAATAAAACAATAAAGTCCATCAATCGCTTATGGCATGGCTCAATAATACGCTTTCCAACATGATCTAGACTATCAATATACAACATCCATGAACAAAATCAATCACATGATATTTTCTCTACTTTAATATGAATAAATAACATGCAAGCATCGTTTTGCACAAGCGAAAGTATTACACGTCGTTTTTCTCTAGTTTTCTTGTTTCCAAGGAATTGGCATTTCACGAAGATCGTTCAAGTCATGGGCATTGAGGTTGCTTAGTTTATTCGACACTTCTTTTCTTTTATTAGTTCTGCGTAACGTGCATCAAGCAACATTCACAGAAAAATGTATAACTTGGATCGCTCCATCAAATGAGTGAGTTTCCGGTCAATGGCTCCCAAATCAGACGATAATAGGGCATTAGGCCAAGAAGGACCCCTCGGACTGTACTACTCGAGCCAACCAAGTTATTTATTAGTGACATACTTATTCATTCATTTTTCTTCATTCATTTTTCATTCATTTTTTTTTCTTCGCTTCTTTTCTTTTTTTCTTTGTAAGCAACTCAACACCCATATTTTCGAACATAAACATTAATAACAATGGCCAAATTCCTCTTCAACTTGAAGACTATTCCAATAAATCGTGTATACTTAAGCTTTTTCATCACATTAGCATGCATGAAATAAATTCAAACTATTTCGAGATATTAATCAAGGCAATTGAAAATTTTCATGAATAGCATATTAACGGTAATTCCACGAAGGAAAAATAATTCAATCAAGCCATAAACAATTTTTAGAACTCAATTAATGCGCAATCATCCGAATTTGTGGCATATGAAGGAGTTTTAAAAAGATGAGATTTGGCGATTTATTCTTATCTTACCTTATTTTTGAAAAAAAAATCCTAAGGTCTCATACACACCCCCCCAACTAAAGATGGACATTGTCCTCAATGTCGAAAGGGGTACGAGTTTATTCAAGCAAGCAACCTAGAAAGCATATAAAAACTACACTACTGGAAAGAACACACCGTGATCAAATAGTGGATCCCGAATCTTTAATTGTGGAGAAAGTTGTTGGTGGGCTCCGAAAGGTGCTTCTCTCAAGCGCAAGAGTCCGTACAAGTAGTAAAATCTGGGAGTCCAGATGTCGAATCCACGGGAAGAAATCTGTTGCAACCACAATTCAAATCAAATAGAAAGCCAACGAAGAGAAACTAAACACTTCACAAATGATGACGGTGATGGTGATGTGAACACGTGAACGATATGAACAAAGAAAAATATGTGTACGAAAATACCTATAAAGAGTATGCACATGGTATGGGTTCGTTAGGATCAATGATTCGTATTAATTTGGTTGATAGGTACAACGCAATGAATTCTCCTTTTGGGAGCAATTCACTGGAAAATACCCAATATAACTCAATGAATTCTCCTTTTGGGAGCAATTCATCGGAAGATGCCCTTTTGGGGGTTCAAGCAAAATATTCAATAAGATCGTCGCTAAAGTTATAATACGATATGAAACTCTCTTTTGGAGAGATCAAAACTATGGTATGAAACTCCCTTTTGGGGAGATCAAAACTCACCCTTTTGGGGCGATCATCAACTAAATCAATTCTTTTGGAATCTGAAAAAGTCGATTTACGAACAAAGATTACAATTTTAGCGGCGTTTAACGGTTTAGCACAAGGAATTTCAACCAAACTAACACAAATTACAACCCCTAACTACTCCATACCAAGCACAATTAAGTTTTAGCTACTCATAATTTCAGAATAAACAAGTTCCATAGCCAAATACATCAAGAATATAGCAAAATACGGGAGAAAAAGCACTAAATAAGGAGTTTAAGTTAAGAATTCATCACCAAATATCCTTGAAAAGACATCAAAACTCTCTGGAAATAAGAAAATAGCCTCTGGAATTTTACAGAATTTTTCAGAGGGGAAATACGGCTTCTAGAGCCTCCAATACGCCCAAAATACGCCCCAAACTGCTTGTATACACCCAAAAAAACCCTAAATACGCTTATATAATAAGATTGCGGGTTTGGGTTGCTTAACGGGTTGCAAAACCCGCACCCGAACTGATCTGAGCCGCAGATCCCGATCGGAGCAAATATAGGCCGTCCATCCATGCGGGATTTGTCCTCGTCGCGACACGTGGCGTAGCTGATCGGATCTTCGCCCGCTCGCCTGCCTTTGCATCTTCAGATCCGCTTCGGAGTAAATTATAGCCGATGGATCGAGATCGTACGATCGGAACGAAGCCACGTCGCTCCGTAAATTCTTCACTGCTTCTCCCTTCGTTCCGCTTCGATTGTGGCCGTTGGATATAGGATCGCACGGTCCTCGATTTGCCACGTCACCCGCTTCCGCCGTTCAGTTCTCCGCTGCGTTAGGCCGTTTTGCACCGTCGGATGCCATGCGGGATCATTTCCTTGGCTGCCACGTGTCCCTTAAAGTCGCCCCCGTATCGCGATTGCGCATTCAACGTTTCTTCGCTCTCAGCCGTTGGATGTCGATCTGACGATTGCTGCTGAGCCACGTTGCCCGGAGGTAATCAAATTGATGCGGACCGTCCGATTGAGGGGGATGCCGGTCGATTGACGCCACGTGGCCCTCGTTATGTGCCTGCGCATGCTGCTCTCCGCTCGTGTGCGACCCGTCGGATTGAAATCGGACGGCGTACAATGCGCCACGTCGTCCGCTGTTTTTTTGTAGATCCTGGCCATTCGTTCGACATCGAGCGGTCGAAAGGGTGCCACGTGGCCCATTCTGAGCGAGGCAACGTATATGAATACGTATTTTAAACCATATTTCGTGCGTATTTCTCCATTTAAATGGTATTCTGCATTCAAAAATTCATAGTAATTAGCACAGATCTCAGAAAAATACAAATAAATAGTCATTGGAATCGTGAGATCGAGACCAAGCTAGGAAAAATATAAAAAGTGCAGAAATACTTCGTTAATTGCTGTTTTGTGCTCAAATAGTGTGTTTTCTCTAATAAATAAATGTGTAGAAAATACGTACGAATTAGAGAACAATGTAGTATCACATGAGCACAAAATAGGGCTAAATGGGGGGTTAAATATGTAATATTGAACCCGAATCACACCCCCCAACTAGCGATTTGCTAGTCTCTAGCAAAAAAAGCGATAAATACGGATGAGTAATAAACAATAAGTTCTTTCAAATTACTCATGACATGGCTCAATAATACGCATTCCAACATGATCTTGACCATCAATATACACATCCATGAACAAAATCAATCACACGATATTTTCTCTAATTTAGTATGAATAAATAACATGCAAGCATCGTTTTGCGCAAGCGAAAGTATAACACGTCGTTTTTATTTAGTTTTCGTGTTTCCAAGGAATTGGCCTATAAAAATAATCATTCAAGACATGAGTATTGAAGTTGCTTAGTATATTCACCATTTCTTTTCTTTTATTCGTTCCGCGTAACGCGCATCAAGCAATATTCGCAGAAAAAAGTATAACTTGGATCGCTCCATCAAATGAGTGAGTTTCCTGTCAATGGCTCCCAAATCAGACGATCATAGGGCATTAGGCCAAGAAGGACCCCTCGGACTGTACTACTCGAGCCAACCAAGTTATTTATTAGTGACATACTTCTTCATTCATTTTTTCTTTTCATTTTCTTTCTTTCTTTTCTTTCTTTTCTTTCTTTGTAAGCAACTCAAAACCCATCAACATGAATATAAACTTTAATAACAGAGGCCAAATCCCTCTTCAACTTGAAAACTTTCTAGTAAATCGTGTATACTTAAGCTTTTTCATCACATTAGCATGCATGAAATAAATTCAAACTATTTCGAGATATTAATCATGGAAATTGAAATTTTTCATGAATAGCATATTAACGGCAATGCCATGAAGGAAAAATATTCAACTCAAGCGATAAAAAATTTTCAGAACTCAATTAATGTATAATCATCCGCATTAGAGGCATATGAAGGAGTTTTAAAAATGATGAGATTTGGCGATTTATTCTTCTAAAAAAAATTCAAAATTCCTAAGGTCTCATACACACCCCCCAACTAAAGATGGACATTGTCCTCAATGTCGGAAGGTGCACGAGTTTATTCAAATCAAGCAACCTAGAAAGCATATAAAAATCTACACTACTGGAAAGAACACACCGTGATCAAATGGCTGATCCCGAATCTTTGATGGTGGAGGAAGTTGTTCAATTTGCTCCTTGCGCTCCTCGGTGATTATTCTTCCTCCAACGACTAATTTGGACCCCAGCAACACAACTCCAAGCATCTCTATAAGCTGTTTGTCAATGTCCTGCGAGAGATGAGTTATGTCAGTCCAAATTAATTTAAGATTCCTTTCAATAAAATTATTCCAAACGTAGTCATCAAAATAAGTGAAATGAATTAAAGCAAGTTGACGACTACTCCCTGAAAGATTTGCACTACTCTCTGTATGATGCTCGATTAATGGGGAGAGGGGTAAATGTTTTTGGGACAAAACTGGAGGAGGGCATGGTGATCGCTCCGGAATGTAACCCAAAGAACGGTTGTAGTTTTACCGCAAGCGCACGGTATAGCGGCGAGCGGGTTATCGAACACAGGGAGGACGAATGACCGTGCTTGTTCCAATCAACCTGGCTATTTAAGAATAGAAAAGAGAGAATTTTGCCTTTGGCGATCCTGTCACAATCGTCAGACAAAGTACGGAAATATCAAATCAAATAAAGAACGTCTAGGGAATGGGGAATTCCCGCTACTCACCGTATCTCGTCAATGTGGTTCATCGGTATCAAAATTGCTAGAATAAGATTTTGGATGAACTAGTTGCAACTGAATGTAGAACCAAGCTCACGCTCTCGCGCTGTTGCCGGTCTATAGCTATCCTAGGTTTGGGTCCAATCTCTTGCAAACCCTAGCCTAGGGAAGCTAGCATTAGGATCAACATCATCGTTCAATCGCGCACCGAGCCCACTCTCGTGCAAACTCGGCCCACGACCTAGGTTGGGATAGTTCCTACCCGTCCAATCTCTTGCAAACGGGTATCGGCACGGAATTGCAACCGGGAACCCTAGTATCGGTCCAATCTCTTGCAAACCGATACTACGGAAATTCGATTCCAACCCAATTCGGATTTCTAGTGTTTCCTATCTAATTGGGATCCAATCTCTTGCAAATCCCAATCGGTATGAACTCCTAGCTATCCGTAGTAAATCGCTCTCAAACTAATCCCTAATAACAATTCTAGCAAAATTTCTACCAATTCATCACAAATATGAAATTGGGCTTGTAGGGTTCATCCCCACGCCCCAAGACGTGGAGACTACTCACAATTCATAGCATAAACACAAAAATAATCAATGAAATAAGCAAGAGAATTCATCACAATATTGAGATATGCAATAAAAATAGAATTTTTTTAGAGGAGAGAGACACAAACCAATGGAGTTCTTCAAATAATCCAACAAAAATCAACTTTTGTCTCCTCTCCAATCACAAGAATAAAGCTAAAAAGTTAATCTAAAAAGCTGCAAAAATCTAAGAGAAAAAGCTCTCAAAACTAGGGTAAAAACAGGGGTTAAATACCCCCAAAATCGTCCAAAAACTGTGACCAAAATACCCCTGCGCAGCCTGAAATCCGCAATTTTCGCTACAGGCAGCGCGTCGCACTCGGCCGAGTGACAAAAGTCGCTCGGCCGAGTGAGAAACCCTGTAAATCTCCAGTAAGTCTTGATCTTCAGGGGTCTTCACTTTGGGGGCGGCTCGGCCGAGTGAGTTGTCGTCACTCGGCCGCTGGCTTCTTGGTACTCGGGCGGTCGGCATTTACCACTCGGCCGAGTGGATCTTCTGAAGCTCAGGCAGACGAAAAATAGTAAGTTGGCGATTTTTGAATGGCTTCGTCTGGGCGCCACTCGGGCGGACGGGATCTCGTCACTCAGCCGATGTGGTCTCCGTCGCTCAGCCGAGTGCACGTATGAAACGTATCCGATCTGGTCGGTCGAGCGGTGTCTCGCTGGTCGGCCGAGTGACTGCTCCACTCGGCCGAGTGGGACACCAAAAATGCCCAAACAGCTTGTTTTGGCCTCCTCGTCGCTCCTGCGACGTCCTTTCTTCTTCTGCTCCTCTCCAACAGCAAAATACCCCTTGGGGAGGTCGTCGGTGACCCTCTGGAGTAAGCGCATCTCGAGATCACTCCAAATCGCTCCAAATCACCTGAAATGCGACAAAAACAACAAATCGTGAAAAGCATCGCGGTATCGTCGATATATCGTGAAAAACATGATTTGGGCGATCTAAATGGCATGCAAACATGCGGGAAAAAAGTGTAAAATAAGGAGTGATCAAAATCCCTCAAGCTTACCTCTTACTCGTCCTCGAGGAAGACAAGTAAAAGGCGAACCCGGTGGATTCGGAAAACGAAAACGGCGAAAGATGAAAAATGAAAAGCGGAGAAGAATGTAAAAACGAAATGAAAACAAAGAAGAAAGAAAGAAGCGAAGAGGGAAGCGGCTAGATCATTTTCTCAGGACGTAGGTTCCGCTTACTCATATAGCATGCACTGAATGAAAAATACATGTCAAAGAATTTTATTTCGATATCATAGTTTAATAGTGCAAATAGAAATAGAAAACCCACGAACAACGATATAATCATGAAAATGGGAATAATTTTAGAATTAACGTCGTCTGAATCATTTAAAGCGGTATACAAATCGCAGATCACACACTTTTCAATTGAATGCTTTCTATGAGGAGTATAAGAGTATCACACAATAGAATAGAGAGAATAGAAAAGTATGGATTTCATGATATGAATGCTAGGCTTAGATTTCTGGATTTCGTAAAGCTAAAAATAATCTCACCGAGTATAGAATATTACTTAGCCTAGGTTGTCGTGCAACATCAAGTAGTCACTCTCTCACACATCAATGGATTCCCTCCCCCAAGCTTATCTATAAGCATGGTGGCATAAAAAATATTCACATCCCCATTTTTATAAAGCTCCAAAAGCAATGAAAATGAACACGAAAAGAGAGAAGAAAGAAAGAAAGTGAGATGGGATCTTTTATTGAGGATTTTTCCTCTTTTCTTTTTTTTCTTTTTTTTAATATAGCATATATACACAACGATCCCAACTCAAAGAGAGATAATGATATACAAGAATATTTTCTCTTTTTTTTTTGAATTCGGGAAATTTGGAGCTAGGAATTAATAGCGGGGGAAATGCCATATAATAGAATCGCTAAGGGGAGATTCACCAATGATTTTAAAAGTAGAGAAATGATGTTCAAGATTTGTGGAGAAAGAAATAAACATATCTCTCGGTTCACTCTATAAGACATGCACGACAACTTCAGCAGGGTAATCTAATCTACTCAGTTTCGATCACAAAAAAGCTAACTAATCCAGATTTATCATAGCTAACATCATTCAATCATCCTGAAGTGAAATGTACAATTCATGCATATAGAAGTGATGTAGGAAAAGAAATCGGTACTCCAGATATAGGCATTCAATGCGTGAATCTTGGTGTGTTTTCTGTGATAGCATACATATGAATATTCAGACTCAGCTAATAATAAAATTTCATCCATTTTCATGTGGAAAAAGTGTGGGTTACTATCTCTAGATGCAAGGCAAGTCATAGCATATGATATCAGAAATAAAGTCTAAGACATGACAAATATAGCCTGCATATAAAAGAAGCTAACTCTACGTAATCATCATCATAGAAAAGTCATCTCTAGCATGGGATGAAAAAGAAAATAAAGATAAAGGGCGAAATAGAACTATTTACAATGCGGCACACAGAAAAATAAGAAAAACGTGATGCATGGTAAAATAAAAGAAAAGTGATGAAAATAAGTGCAAAAGCGGAAAATGGCGTGAAAAACTAAAAATAAAGGTGGTAAATCAAAAAGAACGTGAGAACTCACTCCCCCAAGCTAAATGGCACAGTGTCCTCAATGTGCAAAGTGTGGCACACCGAGAGACAAGTAATGTGAGGGGTAAGTGAGGATGCATGCATGATGGAGCGAAAAAAGAAAATAAAAGTGAAGAAATAAAAAATATGATGTGGTCATGATGCATGCAGATATAGGAGTGATACAGATATGTAGGTGTGGCACTAAAAACGCTCCCTCTCTCCCAAAAAAGATATATAAAGATACGATCAGAATGAGAATCCCAAAATAAGTGAGGGGAGGGGGTGGACAAAAATGCATCAGGACCCAGCAGAAACGGGCAGCACAACGGCAAAAATAATCGATGGCATCAAGGGTGCCTAAGAAGGTGGTGCTGCGCAGTCTCCGTCCTGAGGCGGAGGTGGTGGTGGTGGTGGTGGTGGTGGTGCAGGCTGCTGAGCGGGTGTGGGTGTGGAAGTGGTAGCAGGCTGAGTGTGTGTGGAAGTGGGGGTGGGAACCTGCTGGGTGGGCGGGGGTACGCGTGGGAGACGCTCCAGGACCTGGGTAAGACAGTAGTGAATGTGCGGGAGCAGGTCAAAGCGGCTAGCCATCGCAGTGACGGTGGCGGTCAGGGTCATAAGGTCGCCTCTGAGGCCACTCACCGCCCCCTCTAGAGCACGAATGCTCGAAGTACAGTGTCAGGGGGAGGTGGTGCAGAGGGACGCACCGGTCTGGGCTGTGCAGGGCGGGGCTGGCGTACTCTGGTAGCGTAGGTGACGGGCTCAGCGGGTAGGGGAACAAAAGGTGCTGCACTCGCAAGTGGGGGCCTGGCCTCAGTGCGAGGCTGGGCAGGACGGTGAGAAGTGGAGGTAGCAGCAACGAAAGAAGAATACAAAAGAGGCAGCGAGGCGGCCAGAGAGGTCGGTGGCACAGAAGTGTGGACAGACGCCACTACACTCTCGGAAAATACAGCAGCGGTGGAGACAGAGGCGGAGACTACGGTCTCTACAGCGGTGGCAAAAGAGGGCTCTCCGCACTCAACTATGGTCGGCGGGCGCTCGGGTGGGGCAGAGGAAACGGGCTCAGCAGACAGAGGGCCAGTGGTGGTGGTGACAGCCTCGGAAGCAGTGGAAGTAGGCTCAGCTAAGGTACTCCCGACACCGACAGAGGTGTGGACAGAGGTGTCAGGAGCAGCGGAAACATCGGGGATAGGCTGAGGGGCCACTGGGTCAACAGGGGCAGCAGGCTCGGCAGGTGCAACAGGGTCTGCGGGGGCAGCGTGGGCAGCGTGGGCCTGCTCGGCCTCCTCGGCCTCGAGCACGTATGCGACTGGGATCAGAACATCCATCGCAGGGAGCCAGTCCACATGGGCCGGTGCAATCTGAGTCCGAGCTGGGCTCGGAAGAATCATGTAATCGGCACCGTAAGGGCCGTGCAGCCAAACCCAGTGTCACTCACCGTGCGGACGAAGCATCTTCATCCGGGCCATAACATCAATCGACAGAGAAGTGGGGCCCGGTGCTCGTCGCGGGTCGTCAGGGAAGTCCTCGCCGGTCATAAGGGCGAGCAAGGTGATCAGGCCGCCGCAGCATATCGGTGAGCGAGCGCCCACCGATACAATGATGCGGTCCAAAAACCAAGCAGCGACATCAATCATGACGGCAGGGACTAGCTCATCGCCATCCCTAGATAGAGCTCTGGGCCGTGTCATCGCGTAGAGCATATAGAGCTCCGGCGTGGACATCGTGCCCGGCTCATATCTGGCCAAAAAGGTCGTCGCCATAAGGCGCTGAGCTATACGGAGGCAGGGATGGACAATGGCCGAGGCCTTGGCCCTACTAGGGTCAAAGGCAGCGTGAAGACCCGTAATCCGGACCCAGAAGGCACCGGCGTCGAAGGAAGGTGGGGGGATATGGGTGGGGGCGTAACCTCGGTCGGCCCCGGGGACATCGGGCCACGAGAAGAAGGCTCTCATCATACCGAGAGTGACCTGGCACTCCCGGTCCATGAACCGAAACGAGTATCCCTCGTCGGTCCGGGCGATCGAACTAAGTACCTCAAGTGTCGGGCGAATAAACGTGTCCGCCGACACCTGAAAGAAATCTCGCCAGCCCACGTTGTCGTACAACGTGAGCATCCCCTCTAGTACCCCCAGGCGTCCTAGGTCGGCAAGGTGTGCAAACCTGGAGGGTACGATCGAGCGCTGGGAGATACGCTCGAAAGCGACGCGGTGTGCGTCGTTCCGGAACGTGATCCCCAGCGGCCCGATAAGTGGAGCCGGAGGTGGTGGCTGTGGAGCGGCAGGGGGTGGCTGTGCGGGGTGTATGGGCTGTGCGGGCTCTACAGGCTGTGCGGGGTGTGTGGGGCCTGCAGGCTGTGCGGGGTGGACGGCGTGTGTGGGAGAAGGCGGATGAGAGTCCTCCAACTCGTGGGAGGGGCCGGCGTCATCCGACCGCTTCCGCTTGGCGGAAGCTCTCCTCGACCTCGGCAGTGTCCGGGGCGGCATATGGGCCCCGAGCGCTCACCAAAACCAACAAAAAAAATTGCGGCGTGCGTAAAATAAAGGAAAGAATATACCACGACATGCCGCGAGTGCAAAGATATGGAAGCGTGCGAAGACTACGCCTCCACGAAGCCCAAATCAGTCCCTGGAAGCTCCCTGGGCTCCCCTAAGCTCCCAAAAATAACCTGCGCATGAAATGGAGATATCAGCAAGTAATATTCAAGACGTATGGAGCATTAGGGGTATAATAGATAGAAATAGAAATTAATTTGGGTTTGGGGTTCGTTAAGCACATGGATCCTCAAAAAATACACAAAATGAGGAGAAATAGGCTAAATAGGCGATACCGGAGGTGGCCGGAGACGTGGCCGTCGGCGGCGACTCGGGCGAGGAGCGGCGGCGGCTCGGCCGGCGGTGGCTGGCCGAGCGGCGGCGCGGCAACGACGGTCGGGCGAGTGGGTGAAGGGTTCGGGCGAGGGAGCTGAAGGGTTGGGGCACTGCGGTTTGTGTCGTTTCGAAAAACGAGCCCGACCCCGCCCCCTTTTATAGGAAAAGTTACGACTCGGCCGAGTGACTGGGTCACTCGGCCGAGCGAGATCAATGGAAAATCCCTACCCGCTTACGCTTCGGCCGAGTGGCCTTGCCAGCCTCGGCCGAGTGGAGTAAGTCCATTCGGCCGAGTGGCTCAAGCTACTCGGCAAGACTCGCCTTAGGAGCGTATTCGTTTTACTCGGCCGAGTGAAAATATAAACTCGGCCGAGTAGCAGTTATACTGAAATCAGGAAAAATAAACAGAGAGTTGGGTACAGCAGACTTCCCTCATTCGTGAGCGGCTCGGCCGGACGAACTTGTGTGCTCGGCCGAGTGACTAGTATACTCGGCTGAGTGAGCCTTGTCTTCTGCTGTTTGTCTTCGTTTGGGCTCTAAACTCCGTCTTTCTTCCTCCAGTCGATTTCATCTTCCTCCTAAGCATCGAGCGCCTTCCTGGGGCGCTCCTCGTCGCCTCGTGCATTCTCCTAATGATGGGTACCTCATTCTCCTCTCCTGTCAGGAAAAATAGGACCCGTTATCACAAGATTTTTGGGCGAACGACTCAAAACACTAAAAATTTCTAGAACAAAAATAAAAGAAAAGTGAAAATAAAGCAATAACCGTCGGGTTGCCTCCCGACAAGCGCTCGTTTAAGGTCATGAGCTCGACCCCCTATGATTTTCAACTAATGCGGGATGTTTGGTGCATATGAGATGCACCCATCAAACTTTCCGGGGAGAACGCTTGGATTCGGAAGTTGCGGCGGCGTGTTCTCCCTCGGTGGTCTCCCGTCTCAAATAGTGTTGGGGGAGGCTCCCCCAAGCTAGCGTTTGCTCCGGTCAACGGCTTCACCGGTGACGCCGATTTTCGTATCGGCGGAGCTTTCTTCGGAGACTTCATCTTCGAGAGCTTGCAGAGCTCTCGAATCCTTGCGACATCAGCGTCGCCTTCATCATTTTCAGCGGAGAGGTCGGGGGAATCATCTATCTTCTCATCTTGGCCTAAATCCGGGCCTTCCTCGAAATCCTCATCGAATAGAGCGCCAATCGAGTGGGGGATCGCCTCCTCAATTACCTCATCAAGGAGGTCCATGTAGTCAAGCTCCTCTGTAATGCCCTACCAGCTACTGCACAAGTACTAGAGGGGGGTGAATAGTACTTTAAAATAATACGGAGTATAATTCCAAATTAAATTGCAAACAACTACCAAATCAATTTGCGGAAGCTAAAATTGAATGACAACACAAAATTAACAATGCTAACAAACGATGTTAATGGGTTCGGATCCACCCAAGTCTCCCCGACTTGTTCCCGGTGATCCTACGTCCCAACCACCCGGATCCCCTCCGGATACTTGAGTTAGAAACCCTAACTCAAGATTTCCACTATGAATATCTTGTGAAAAACCTTCACAAGATCAAATCATACATGCAATCGCAAACGTGAATCCCACAACCCGGGATCACAACCTTCTCTCACAACCGAGAGAATCACAAGCAATATAAATGAGTTTAATTGAAATAAACAATCTTACCACAAAATCCTATACCTTGAGTTTTTCTTACCCAATAGGTGAAATGAAGGATTTGAGGAAGATGGAGTCACCAAAACCTAGCACCAAGGAAATGACCAGCAATGGGTGCCTAGAAAAGATTTGGAGACTTGGATCAAGCAATAGCTTGAAGAGCTCACCAAGAACAAGCTTCTCTCTAGATCTAGAAATGAGAGAGAATGGGTTTCTTGTGAGGAAGAGAGCTTTAGATTTGAGTGAGAATGGCTATCTCTTTTGATCTCAATGAATCTCTGAATGGAAGCTCTAACCTGGATAGGAATGACCTAGGTTCGTATTTATAGGAACCCAAAAACACAAGTTAGGTCATTCTCCAACGGATAGAAATCTGAGAGAATTAGTCAGTCAAAGAACAATTACTGACCGACTAGTTCATCAACTAGTCGGTCAGCCAAACAACGTGGACCGACTAAGAGAAGATCTGAGAAGAGATAGAATTTCAGACCTAGAAATCTAGTCGGTCCAAGAAGACTTTATGACCGACTAGTTTCACAACTAGTCGGTCAGTCAGTGAACGTAGACCGACTAAGAGGCAAAATGAAATAGTCTGAAAGCAAGTTGACTTAGTCGGTCCAAGAACAAAAGTTGACTGACTAGATTGTCAACTAGTCGGTCACCAAACGTTCTTAGACCGACTAACGGTAAACAGTAGCTTAGGAGAAATTTAGAGTGAACAGTAAGTCACAACTAGTCGGTCAAAGAAGCATCACTGACCGACTAGTTTACAAACTAGTCGGTCGGTGAGTTAACATAGACCGACTAACTGTAAACAGTAAAGTCCAAGAAATTACGGAATCAAACTAGTCGGTCCAAGAACAGTTGCCGACCGACTAGATCACAATCTAGTCGGTCAGTACTTGTTCTTGTACCAACTAACATGCACGATAAAGTCCGAATCGAAGCGCGACGCTTCGAGGAAGTTAGAATGAACTTGTGCAAGGATCCTAGAGCTACGAAATGAGCGTAATGAAGATAGAAACGTAAGATATACTCAAGGCTTAACATTCTATCAATCGAAACTAAAAGACTATAAATAAAACCTTAATAAACGGTCTTCGAGAGCTTCGATTGAATCTTCATAACTTCCAAAACGGCGCAAGAGCTTCAACGAAGCTTTAGGCATGAATACGAGCTTTGGAAAGTGTTGAGATGTCGCTTTGAATGTTCTCGTGAAATTGGCGACGATCTCCAATACTGCGCTCACAAGTTGTTAGTTCATGAATTATTTATGTTTGCTCATCATCCAAAACCAAATCCGGGGAGTCCAATATTCAACATTCTCCCCCTTTTTGGTGATGACAAACCAACATAAATAATAATCAAAAATAATAATTCAAATGTAAAATACTTACTCCCCCTGCATTGATGACACGTTAATTCCAAAATGAATATAAATGAATTGCATCAAGCAGACGAGTAAGATAAATAAAGTGAATTGATTTTTGAAATATCGGATTTTGAAAATCCTTATATGTATCTTAACTCCCCCTGAATCTAACATATCAAACTAGATTCTTGGAAATTGAGTTAAATTTTCATTTGCGCTATTTATTATCATTATCTCTCCCCCTTTGGCATTATCCCAAAAATGGGGGGCATACAACGACAACAATTAGGAAATGTAAAATCCAACACCGGGAGTCGTAGACAAAGACAATGGACCAACTTGACACCAAGGGAAAAGTGTGGAAATCAATACAAGGTGTGCCAAATTTTCCATTATCAATAAAAATCAACGATAATCAAAATCATCAAAAATACCAAATGTTTATTCATTTCTTGAATAAAGAAACATACTCTCCAATATTCAATATTCTTGGTTAATTTTGTGCATGGATAACAATTCTATATAATTATAGAAATATAATCTATTTAACCAAGTTTTTAATCGTCGAGCGACGAAGTCACATTTCATATACATTCAACGAATATAAAAAAAAATGTGCACGACGAATAAAAGACAAAGAGAACGACGATGTATATATATAAATGATAACATCAAGAGTACATCCAAAAAGATATCAATACATCAAATGCAACATACCCATCAAAAAGAAATACATCATCATTATCCTCATCAAAATAAATACAACATCATCGACATCATCCAAAATACATCAAAATATCATAACCCTCATACTCTATCCTAACCCAAAATACTCTCGCTAAGATGTATCATCCAAAGCGTAGTGGAGAGTCCTCGGAACAACGATCACGAGGAAGAGGCTGGTTCTGCAGTGTCCGTGGGTCCAGTCGACGGAGTGGACTCAGGCTCAGCAGGGAGTAGAGGTGTCTCAACAGATGGAATCGTCGGGGCAGGAGTCGAGACGTCAACGACGGGCTCGACAGCAGATGAGTCAACAGGAATATCAGCAGGCTCAGCAACAGGGTCAGCAGCAGGCTCAGAAGTCTGAAGTGCTGAAGCAGAAGGCTCTGGAGCACCGGAAGTGGTGCCAACTCCAGGAGCAGAAGTGGTAGTACCAGCAGCAGCAGCAGTGGCCTCATCGCCACGGGCAAAAGAAGTGACAAGCTCGTCAAGCTCCTCATCGTCCATCTCCTCGGCCTCAGACACCGAAGGAGGAAGCTCAATCCCCATCGTACGAGCCATACGACATACGACCTCCTCAGTACGAGCCAAACGTGAGTCGTGCTGACGGAGAAGACGTACAACATCGTCCAATGTAGCAGGGGAAGAGGAGGCTGCAGCAGCTGACGGAGTAGACTGGGAAGCAGATGCGGTAGACCTCTGCACGTGACGAAGCGCCGCTAGAGATTTCTTCACGGCCGTCGCGTTCAGAGGAGTACCCAAAGGACGCTCATCATCAGGAGGGAGAGGGACTCGGAAATGACGAAATATGAGGGTCAACAAACAAGGGTATGGAATGTGCGCAGACTTATTGGTCTTGCGTATACACTCGAAAGAATCCATCTTATCGAGTATCACGCGAGCCCAATTAATCTCGACCCCAAGAAAAGAGCGTATATGAGCTTCAAAAATGGCTGAGAGGGAAGTGAAGAGAATCCATATTTGGGGAGAAGACATGACTTCAAAATCAGGTTAAGGACCCACGCATTCGGCTTAAACGATTTCGAAGGAACACCAATGAATGCGGAGGGGATAACCTGGAAAATCTCAGAAAGAACAGACTGATCCAAGGAGGAGATATCGTCTACGGAAATGTCCGAAGGGAGGAGACCACACGACGAACAACCAAGAATCTCCCCCAAGATTTCTGCCGTGAGAACTATAGGAGTTCCCAAGACAGTCGTCTCAATGGAGTGGCTGGCATCGTACTGGCCTCGAACACGGTTGGCATAGAACAATTTCACGAGGCGAGGATACGGTTTTGGGTTGGCCTTGGCATCGTATCGGAGATAATCAAGAAGACCACTATAAGACAGAAGATCAGCAAGGCCGAGAAAATCAGAAAACTGAACGTAATGCTCTAACAACAGTGGACAGTGCTCTATACGGTTGTACGCTGCGAGACACTGAGGGTCATCGCGGCACAACGATATGTCTACACCGCCGACTGGCATAGGATCTTTACCCTTAGCCTTACGGGTCTTCGGAGGAGGTGTAGGTTCCCTAGAAGGCTCATCCTCAGGGACAAATTCAGTGTCGGAATCGGGAGGAGTAGCCGGAGAGTGGAGTATGGGCTTCTTGGATTTAGATTTTCTGGGTTTGACGGTCGCCGTCCTTTGTTTCTTCAGAGGAGGCGAAGAAGGGGAAGCTTGAGTGGACTTGGCACGACGTTTAGGCTTCGGGGGAATCCTAGGGTCGGAAGGCCCTACGGTCATAGGTGAAGCCCCGGAAGAGGCGATAGGAATTCTTGTCTTAGCCATAGCACGACGAGCATAAGCAATCGATGATAAGATCACAAACAACCTAGCACAACCCCTAGAAATCAAAAGAAATCCGAACACACAAACCCTAGGTTAAAACTAGAAACCCTAGGAGCTAGATGAGATAAAATCGAACCCTAGGGTAGGAATCGACCAAGGAGAGGGAGGGAGATACCTAGGAGGTGGAGTCGACGGCGGCGGACGACGGCGATCGACGGAGAGATGGCCGGAAGACGAAGGGTTTCGAGTGGGGGTTTGGGGTTTTCGGGCTGGAGCAAGAGAGAATACCGACTAAAAATGATTTTAGTCGGATGAATAAGAGTATAAGTCGGTCTGGAATCAAAAAGACACAAATGCCCTAACACACTTAGTCGGTCACAGTTCAAGCACTGACCGACTAGATTACGATCTAGTCGGTCGGTCAATGAGCTTGAACCGACTAAGTCGAAACAGAGGCAAACAGCAAATTTTAGGGCAAGATTTAGTCGGTCACAGTATATTCACTGACCGACTAGTTTTCAATCTAGTCGGTCGGTAAGTGTACTATGACCGACTAAAGAAAGAAAATGATAGGAGATAGATAAAGGCTTGATCTAGTCGGTCTGAGTTCATTTGCTGACCGACTAGATGAGCATCTAGTCGGTTGACAAGTGAACTGAAACCGACTAGAAGAGTCCAAAAATTGAAAATTGATTTCTCTTCACAAACCACTTGGATGAAACATCTTAACTCTCTCATTAGTCATCTAAATTACCCCATAAAACGTCGAAATATTAAATACGACATTGAAATACGAATTCGATCATAAATTCAAAAAAATCACATAAAATTCCCAAAAATTCAATAAATCTTAGCATGAATGAAATATCGCGAAATATAATAGCATGCAAGATTTTTGAATGAAATATGAATCCTATATCTCGGATTCACCCATAATCCCCAATTCTCGACGCAACCGCACAAAGGAGTCCTCCTTTAGGGGTTTCGTGAAAATATCGGCGATTTGCTTTTGGGTTTCAACGTACACTAATATGATGTCCTTTTTAGCAACATGATCATCTAAGAAATGGTGTCGGACATCTATGTGTTTCGATCGGGAATGGTGCACCGGATTCTTTGAAAGACAAATAGCACTTTGGTTATCCACCATGATAGGGCTAGTATCACAATGAATACCAAAATCCTTCAATGTGTGTCTCATCCAAAGAACCTGGGCACAAGCGGCACCGGCGGCAATGTATTCCGCCTCGGTGGTTGAAAGTGATACCGAATTTTGCTTCTTGGAAAACCAAGAGACAAGAGAATTTCCTAGAAAATGGCAAGTGCCACTAGTACTTTTCCTGTCGGATTTGCATCCCGCATAATCAGTGTCACTATATGAGACTAACTCATATGTGCTAGATTTCGGATAAAGTAATCCAAAATCTAAAGTGTAACTTAGATAGCGAAAAATACGTTTAACCGCTACTAAGTGAGAATCCTTAGGTTGAGACTGATAACGAGCACATATACATACGGCAAACATAATATCGGGCCTACTCGCGGTAAGATAAAGTAAGCTACCTATCATACCTCGATATAGACGAATGTCTACATCTTTTCCGCCCGTATCTTTATCAAGATGCGTTGTAGTGCTCATAGGAGTCTTTTTCCCGGAGGCATTCTCCATTCCAAATCGCTTTAGCAACTCCACCGTGTACTTCGTTTGGTGGATGAAGATTGCATCGTTCAATTGGCGAATTTGGAGACCTAAGAAATATTTGAGTTCGCCCATGTGGCTCATCTCAAATTGTTCCTTCATAACATTAGAAAACTCTTCGCAAAGAGCGAAGTTAGTAGCACCGAAAATGATATCATCAACATAAATTTGAACTAATAATATATCATTATTCGCATGCTTAATAAAAAGTGTTGAATCGGCTTCACCCATTTTAAAATTCAAATCCAAAAGAAAATTCTTTAGGCGATCATACCAAGCTCGAGGAGCTTGTCTCAAACCATAAAGAGCTTTCTTAAGTTTAAAAACGTGATTTGGAAATTTTTCATTTATGAAGCCCGGAGGTTGAGAAACGTAAACTTCCTCAACGACATCTCCGTTTAAAAATGCACTTTTAACATCCATTTGAAATAATTTAAAATTCTTATGGCATGCAAAAGACAAAAGTAATCTAATTGAGTCTAATCTAGCTACCGGAGCGAAGGATTCTTCGAAATCGATACCTTCCTCTTGTCGATAGCCTTAAGCTACTAACCGAGCTTTGTTCCGGACGACGACTTGGTTTTCGTCGGTTTTGTTCTTGAAGATCCACTTTGTCCCTATGACGGTGTGGTACTTCGATGGCAAAGGAACAAGCTCCCAAACTTCATTTCTCTCGAATTGAATGAGCTCCTCCTCCATGGCTAAGATCCAAGCGCTATCTTCGCATGCTTCATTAATATTCTTTGGCTCTATCGAGGAGGCAAAGGCACAATGAGCGAAGTAGTTCACTTGCGATCTCGTCTTGACACTATCATAGATATTGCCAATGACTTGCTCATGAGGATGGTCACGAACGGTATGAAGCCGTTTGGGAATACCTTGATCACTAGGAACATTCTCAACAACTTCATTAGTTGGGTTAGTCTCAATAGAATCAATAGAATCATTAGACTTAGAATTATCAAACGAATCACATAAAACATCTATAGAATCATTATCATTTGAAATTCTAGTTGGAACAAATCCTTCATTAAATGAGACATGAAGCGACTCCTCGATCGTTGAAGTTCGTGTGTTGAATATCCGGTAGGCTTTGCTACGCGAAGAATATCCGACAAAAATCCCCTCATCGGATCTTGGATCGAATTTGTCCAAACTACCATATGTGTTCTTAATAAAACATTTCGAACCAAAAACTCGAAAATGTTTAACTTGAGGCAACCTACCAAACAACAATTCATAACAAGTTTGTTTAGTGCCGGGCCTCAAAAGTATTCTATTAAACACATAGCAAGCGGTGTGTACCGCTTCCGCCCAAAATTGATGGCCAAGTTGGCTATCATCAAGCATAGTGCGAGCACACTCCACTAGCGTCCTATTCTTTCTCTCAACTACACCATTTTGAGGAGGTGCACGAGGGAAAGAGAAGGTGTGAGTAATACCAACTTCATCACAAAATGTCTCAAAAGACTCATTCTCAAATTCACCTCCATGATCACTACGAATAGTGACAATGGTGGTTCCTAAGAGATTTTGTACTTTCTTAACAAAAATTGTGAAGTTTTCAAAAGCTTCATTTTTATTACATAAGAAAAATACCCATGTAAATCTTGAATAGTCATCTACGATGACAAGTCCATACCTTGCATTTCCTAAGGAAGCAACTCTAGTTGGCCCAAATAAGTCTAGATGTAATAGCTCTAGTGGCCGTTTAGTAGAAATGCTTTTCTTAGGTTTAAATGAAGATTTAGGAAGCTTGCCGCGTTGACAACAATCACAAAAGCTTTTCTTTTCAAAAACAAGCTTCGGAAAACCTTTAATAGAATTCAATTTTGAAAGCTTATATAGTGTTCCAAAGTTCACATGTCCAAAGCGTCGATGCCATAAGTGTTGTTCACTTGTGTTGGCAACGAGACATTGTTCATATGACTTAGGAAGATCCAAAATATAAATGTCTTTATGACGAGTTCCGGAAAATAATAATTTTTCATTATCTTTTCTTAAAATATGACACAATCCTTTCGCAAAGCTAACTTTGTAACCTTTGTCACAAAGTTGGCTTATTGAAATAAGATTATGATTTAAACCACTAATAAGATAAACATCGCTAATTAATGGTTTAGAAGGGTTACCGACTTTACCAACACATATGATGGTTCCGCTCTCGTTGCCTCCAAATACGACGCGGTTTCCATTCGCAATGGGAACCACTCCGGAGAGCAATCGAGCATCACCCGTCATGTGTTTGGAACACCCGCTATCGAGTATCCAATTCCCTTTGGAGCTAAATTTAAATTTGTTGCTCCTTTTCTTTTTCTTTTCCTTGAATACCTAAAGATAGAAAATTTCATATCATGGTACCCAAGGTCATTGGGTCCAAGGGATTAGACCTTTGGAAGCCAAGTCCAACTGGACTTAGACTTCCCCACATAATTCTTACTATGCACAACATCCGAAAAATAAGCATTCATATACATTTGTTTTTCGTCCATGCTTGTGTCCTTTGGGCTCCAAATAGTGAAAATTTTGGGAGCCATCATCCTATTGGGTGCATGCATACAACGTTGATTTCTACGTGATGCATGTTGTGGATAGGCATATGGGACATGATGGAATGGTGCACGATGAGAATTATTCATATGATGAGGTGGGTGTACATATGCATGTGTGGGAACACGTGCGTGAGGGTGTCTCACATGGTGTGCACGTGCCCGAGAATGTGTTGCATAAAAATCATCATATGTGTGAGACGGTGGAGTAGGACGTGTGTTCCTACGTGGCATGGTATTAGTGTACATGTAGGCATGCCCCTTCTTTGGAGGTCCACCCAAAGTGGGTTTCTTTCCGAAAGCGGGTGTGGACGAGGTGGAAGCACCATTGGTAGATGAACTACCAATAGAGTGTTTGCTCCCACTCGTTGAGGCTTCGGAAGTTGGCCTAACAAAAGTAGTGACCGACTTGGATGAATTTCCCATCATATACCCCAAGCCAATGTGGTGTTTGGCCGGAAGTAAGTCTTTTAGGATATTATCCAAATGGCCCTTACCCTTGTTGAATTCGTTGATTCGGCCCAATGTGTTCTCATATTTCTCTTTGAGAGAACGCAAAGAAGTATCCAAAGTGGATATTTGCGATGTGAGCACATAAACACGAGATTTAAGATTCTCGTTCTCAATACTCAAAGTCGAGTTTTGAGAAGTTAAATCCGCTATCTCATGTTCTTCCGCATCCTCAATGCTAACATGTTCAAGTTTAGATTTGAGATTAACAATCTCATTTCTTAACTCTTCAACAACGGTGTCGTTGTTGGTGATGATAGTATTAGGCGATGTTTGAATGCTAGCTAGGTCATCTTTTACTTTAGTATATCTATTTACTAGTTTAGTGTATTTTGACCATAGTTGAGTGTTAGCATCCCTAAGATCATCCATTGTTACCTCGTCGCTTTCGTCATTACTATCATCAGAAGAGGAGGATTCTTGATCATTCTCCTCTCTTGCCATGAAGCACATGTGCGCTTGCTCCACTTGCTCATCGTCCGACTCTCCGCTTGAGGAATCCTCGGAGTCGGTGAATGTTGCTCCGACAAGTCCCTTTTTGTACCCCTTTTTGTACTTCTTTGACTTGTCGAATTTTGGCGCTTTCCACTTCTCCTTTTGCTTGTTGAGAGGACACTCCGCTTTCATGTGTCCTGGCTTATTGCACTTGAAACACAAAGGAGAGGAAGAGGCGTTAGTAGAACCAAATTTAGCTTTGTTCTTATAGTTACCTTTTCGGAAGAAACGGTTGAACTTCTTGGCCATGAGTGCCATGGATTCCAAGTCCAACTCGTTTTCCGATTCTTCATCATCGGTTGATGTGGATGTGGATGGAGCGGCTTTGAAAGCAATAGCCTTCTTCTTTGGCTCGTCTTGCTTTAGGTAAGAATTCATCTTTTCTTGTAATTTGAGCTTGCTATCCTTGCGTACCTCGTACGACATTAAAGTACCCATTAGTTGAACTACGGTGTACTTATTCATGTCATTACCTTCCTCGATGGCGAAGGTACGTTTCTCCCAAGAAGAAGGAAGTCCTTCAATAAGCTTTGAGCACTTCTCCTTTTGAGTGTAGGACTTGCCGAGGGCCTCTAACTCGTTTATTATGTCAACGAAGCGAGCGTAATATTCTTTCATCTTCTCGCCCTGTTGCATATGAAACATTTCGTAATCTTTGTTTACGACTACGAGTTTAGAGTCTCTTACCCTACTCGTCCCTTCATGTAATATGAGGAGAGAGTTCCAAATTTGATATGCACTCTTACATGTGCATATCTTATTGAAGTCCTCGGGCTCCAATGCGCATTGCAAGGCGTTCATTGCCTTGGCATTGCTTACCTCCGCGGTGACCTCCGCGGTAGTCCATTTCTCAAAATCTTCTTCTTCGGGCTCAAAGTATTCCTTCATTGTAGTCCTCCATAAAGATGCACTCCGGAGGAAGGTTTCCATCCGGCATTTCCAGTACCCGTAGTTGGTACCGTTGAAGAATGGAGGCCTCGTAGAGGAATGTCCCTCCATCACCGAAGATGCTCCTTCACGGTTCCTGAAGGTGTCATAGTTGGAAGGTGGACGCACGGTCTTGTTGTCGTTGGCAGACATAGCTAAGTATCTGGCTCTGATACCAAATGTAATGCCCTACCAGCTACTGCACAAGTACTAGAGGGGGGGTGAATAGTACTTTAAAATAATAAGGAGTATAATTCCAAATTAAATTGCAAACAACTACCAAATCAATTTGCGGAAGCTAAAATTGAATGACAACACAAAATTAACAATGCTAACAAACGATGTTAATGGGTTCGGATCCACCCAAGTCTCCCCGACTTGTTCCCGGTGATCCTACGTCCCAACCACCCGGATCCCCTCCGGATACTTGAGTTAGAAACCCTAACTCAAGATTTCCACTATGAATATCTTGTGAAAAACCTTCACAAGATCAAATCATACATGCAATCGCAAACGTGAATCCCACAACCCGGGATCACAACCTTCTCTCACAACCGAGAGAATCACAAGCAATATAAATGAGTTTAATTGAAATAAACAATCTTACCACAAAATCCTATACCTTGAGTTTTTCTTACCCAATAGGTGAAATGAAGGATTTGAGGAAGATGGAGTCACCAAAACCTAGCACCAAGGAAATGACCAGCAATGGGTGCCTAGGAAAGATTTGGAGACTTGGATCAAGCAATAGCTTGAAGAGCTCACCAAGAACAATCTTCTCTCTAGATCTAGAAATGAGAGAGAATGGGTTTCTTGTGAGGAAGAGAGCTTTAGATTTGAGTGAGAATGGCTATCTCTTTTGATCTCAATGAATCTCTGAATGGAAGCTCTAACCTGGATAGGAATGACCTAGGTTCGTATTTATAGGAACCCAAAAACACAAGTTAGGTCATTCTCCAACGGATAGAAATCTGAGAGAATTAGTCGGTCAAAGAACAATTACTGACCGACTAGTTCATCAACTAGTCGGTCAGCCAAACAACGTGGACTGACTAAGAGAAGATCTGAGAAGAGATAGAATTTCAGACCTAGAAATCTAGTCGGTCCAAGAAGACTTTATGACCGACTAGTTTCACAACTAGTCGGTCAGTCAGTGAACGTAGACCGACTAAGAGGCAAAATGAAATAGTCTGAAAGCAAGTTGACTTAGTCGGTCCAAGAACAAAAGTTGACCGACTAGATTGTCAACTAGTCGGTCACCAAACTTTCTTAGACTGACTAACGGTAAACAGTAGCTTAGGAGAAATTTAGAGTGAACAGTAAGTCACAACTAGTCGGTCAAAGAAGCATCACTGACCGACTAGTTTACAAACTAGTCGGTCGGTGAGTTAACATAGACCGACTAACTGTAAACAGTAAAGTCCAAGAAATTAAGGAATCAAACTAGTCGGTCCAAGAACAGTTGCCGACCGACTAGATCACAATCTAGTCGGTCAGTACTTGTTCTTGTACCAACTAACATGCACGATAAAGTCTGAATCGAAGCGCGACGCTTCGAGGAAGTTAGAATGAACTTGTGCAAGGATCCTAGAGCTACGAAATGAGCGTAATGAAGATAGAAACGTAAGATATACTCAAGGCTTAACATTCTATCAATCGAAACTAAAAGACTATAAATAAAACCTTAATAAACGGTCTTCGAGAGCTTCGATTGAATCTTCATAACTTCCAAAACGGCGCAAGAGCTTCAACGAAGCTTTAGGCATGAATACGAGCTTTGGAAAGTGTTGAGATGTCGCTTTGAATGTTCTCGTGAAATTGGCGACGATCTCCAATACTGCGCTCACAAGTTGTTAGTTCATGAATTATTTATGTTTGCTCATCATCCAAAACCAAATCCGGGGAGTCCAATATTCAACATCCTCGTGGTAAGGCATGTGTTTCATAGCCTTAGGAATGTGGAGCTCCACCTCGATGTTGCCGACGTTTAAAGTTAGGGTACCTTCTCGCACGTCGACAATGACTCTGGCGGTGGCGAGGAACGGGCGTCCAAGTATCAATGACGTATCTCCCTCCTCCTTAACGTCCATGATCACGAAGTCACATGGCAAGCATATTCCTCCCGGGACTTGTAACGGGATGTCTTCGGTGATCCCTACCGGCCTTGTTATCCGTCCATCGGCTAATTGTATCCGCATGTCGGTAGGTTTCAACTTCGTCCCGGTGTTTAGCCTTAGGAACATGGAGAGAGGCATGAGGCTTACACTAGCCCCTAAATCCACCAACGCTTTTTGTAAAGGGACACCGCCTAAGGTGCAAGGAATCCAAAAACTCCCCGGATCTTTGAATTTGGCCGGGTCATTTTCTCTCTTGGTGAACCAAGAGCCCTCCTCGGCTAGCATGATCTTTTCCTTCCTCTCCCCCCCCCCCCCCCCCCGAAATCAAATCCTTTAAAAATTTAGCATATGTGGGGATTTCCACGATGGCGTCGAGGAAGGGAATGTTGAGGCTAACCCCTCTCAGATACTCGAGAAACTTTGCTAGCCTTTTCTCCATTTTCGCTCTAGCAAGCCTTTGGGGGAATGGGACCGGTGGCATGAAGCGCCTCTCCTCAATCAATTGCTCCGCTCTAGATTTCTCCTTTTCTTGCGGCTCTTTCTCCTTCTTAACTTCAACAACCGGCTCAATTGGCTCCAAACTTTCCTCAACGGGCTCCTCGGTAGGAATCATGGCGGGGGTGGTATCCTTCCCGCCTCTAGTAGTAATGGCAACTACGGCATTGATGTGGCCGGTGTTGCCCCGTGGGTTTTGCTCGGGTTGCGCCGGCAATTTTTGAGTATTCCGATTGAGCAACGCCAATTGCTCCGAGATTTGAGCTACAACGGTTGTAAGGGAGTCTTGCCCCGCCTTCAATGTAGCATTGACCTTCTTTTGCTCGACCATAAACGCCTCCACTCTAGCTTCGAAGTCGGATTGTTGTTGAGCTTGTGGAGGGTTTTGATTTTGATTTCTCCACCCTTGATTGTATCCGGGCGGCCTATAAGGTGGAACTTGTTGCTTCGGTTGGAAACTTTGTTGTGGAGGCCCCCTCGGCGGATAGTGTTGTTGTTGGGGTGGTGGTGGTGGTCGAGCTTGTTGAGGTGGTGGTTGTGGCGGGTTCAAAGCTCCTTCATTGTTGGCGTAAGAGAATCCGGGATGATTTCTTGTGGCCGGATTGGCCCAATACCCTTGGTTCCCCGCGACATATTGTACTTACTCCAAGGATCCTTCTCCTTGCTCTCCTCCCACATACATGGCTTGAGATTGGTCTTGCCAATCACACATTTGGTTCGTTGGTGCGGGGGTGGAAGGGGTTCCTTGGGGCTCCGTGATAAACTTCTCCAGTCTCTCCACTACCTTGTGGAGAGAATCAAACTTGCTTGTAAGCTCCGCTACGGCCTTCGCTTCATAGATACTAGTTGGCTTCAAGGAGGACGTAGAGTGTCCTCGCTCATCGCCCTATTGTTGATTGTTTGAGGCCATCTCCTCAATTAGGGCCGTAGCTTCTTCGGGAGTCTTTGATAAGATAGCACCATTCGCCACGGCATCAATAATTTGTTTGGTCCCCGGTTGGAGACCATTGTAGAAGCTATGAACTAGCTCCCAATCTTCAATGCTATGGTGCGGGCATTGATGCTGCAGATCTTTAAAATGCTCCCAAGCCTCATAGAGCGTCTCTTGGGGCCCTTGCTTGAAGGACATGAGAACGCTCTGAATCTTCACCGTCTTGGAGGGCGGATAGAACTTATCAATGAATGCACTCGCCAACCCGTCCCAAGTGGTAAAGACTCCCTCAGCCTGCGTCCTCAACCAATAGAGTGCCTTGTCTTTTAGCGTGAAGGGGAAGAGACGCAGTCTGATGGCATCGATGGAGACCCCCGGCATCTGAAATGTGGCGCACTTCGACAAGAATAATTGGATGTGGTAGTGGGGATTTTCATGGGCATTCCCATGAAATGGATCCTGCTGCATTAGAACCACTAGTCCAGTCTTCAGCTCAAAGTTCTTGTCAGCCGCCAACTCCGGCATGGCAATGGATGAGGTCGTAGAAGAGGTCTTAGGCCGAAGCCTATCTCGAATAGAAATTATCCTCGCCATTCTTGCCGCTAATTGGTCTGCAGTTTCCGGGTTGGTCATAAACCTCCCTTCCCGACCTTGTCTCCTCTTTGCTCTAATTCTCCGCGCGGTACGTTCGATCTCGGGATCAAATAATATAGCTTCAGGGTCCGCCGTAGATCTCGTGTGCATGCACAGGAGAACAAAGTTTCAAAGAAGCAATTGGCACAATGGAAGGGTTAGGTAAAAGAAAAATAAAGAAATAAAATAATAATAATAAAAAAATAGCTAGGGTGGTAAGATCAAACGCAATCGCCTCCCCGGCAACGGCGCCAAAAACTTGATCGCTCCAGAATGTAACCCAAAGAACGGTTGTAGTTTTACCGCAAGCGCACGGTATAGTGGTGAGCGGGTTATCAAACACAGGGAGGACGAATGACCGTGCTTGTTCCAATCAACCTGGCTATTTAAGAATAGAAAAGAGAGAATTTTGCCTTTGGCGATCCTGTCACAATCGTCAGACAAAGTACGGAAATATCAAATCAAATAAAGAACGTCTAGGGAATGGGGAATTCCCGCAACTGAATGTAGAACCAAGCTCACGCTCTCGCGCTGTTGCCGGTCTATAGCTATCCTAGGTTTGGGTCCAATCTCTTGCAAACCCTAGCCTAGGGAAGCTAGCATTAGGATCAACATCATCATTCAATCGCGCACCGAGCCCACTCTCGTGCAAACTCGGCCCACGACCTAGGTTGGGATAGTTCCTACCCGTCCAATCTCTTGCAAACGGGTATCGGTACGGAATTGCAACCGGGAACCCTAGTATCGGTCCAATCTCTTGCAAACCGATACTACGGAAATTCGATTCCAACCCAATTCGGATTTCTAGGGTTTCCTATCTAATTGGGATCCAATCTCTTGCAAATCCCAATCGGTATGAACTCCTAGCTATCCGTAGTAAATCGCTCCCAAACTAATCCCTAATAACAATTCTAGCAAAATTTCTACCAATTCATCACAAATATGAAATTGGGCTTGTAGGGTTCATCCCCACGCCCCAAGACGTGGAGACTACTCACAATTCATAGCACAAACACAAAAATAATCAATGAAATAAGCAAGAGAATTCATCACAATATTGAGATATGCAATAAAAATAGAATTTTTTTAGAGGAGAGAGACACAAACCAATGGAGTTCTTCAAATAATCCAACAAAAATCAACTTTTGTCTCCTCTCCAATCACAAGAATAAAGCTAAAAAGTTAATCTAAAAAGCTGCAAAAATCTAAGAGAAAAAGTTCTCAAAACTAGGGTAAAAACAGGGGTTAAATACCCCCCAAAATCGTCCAAAAACTGTGACCAAAATACCCCTGCGCAGCCTGAAATCCGCAATTTTCGCTACAGGCAGCGCGTCGCACTCGGCCGAGTGACAAAAGTCGCTCGGCCGAGTGAGAAACCCTGTAAATCTCCAGTAAGTCTTGATCTTCAGGGGTCTTCACTTCGGGGGCGGCTCGGCCGAGTGAGTTGTCGTCACTCGGCCGCTGGCTTCTTGGTACTCGGGCGGTCGGCATTTACCACTCGGCCGAGTGGATCTTCTGAAGCTCAGGCAGATGAAAAATAGTAAGTTGGTGATTTTTGAATGGCTTCGTCTGGGCGCCACTCGGGCGGACGGGATCTCGTCACTCGGCCGATGTGGTCTCCGTCGCTCGGCCGAGTGCACGTATGAAACGTATCCGATCTGGTCGGCCGAGCGGTGTCTCGCTGGTCGGCCGAGTGACTCCTCCACTCGGCCGAGTGGGACACCAAAAATGCCCAAACAGCTTGTTTTGGCCTCCTCGTCGCTCCTGCGACGTCCTTTCTTCTTCCGCTCCTCTCCAACAGCAAAATACCCCTTGGGGAGGTCGTCGGTGACCCTCTGGAGTAAGCGCATCTCGAGATCACTTCAAATCGCTCCAAATCACCTGAAATGCGACAAAAACAACAAATCATGAAAAGCATCGCAATATCGTCGATATATCGTGAAAAACATGATTTGGGCGATCTAAATGGCATGCAAACATGCGGGAAAAAAGTGTAAAATAAGGAGTGATCACATGGTCCTGAATCCATGGCGATAATCTCAAAACCCTTGTCCCTAGCTGTCTCCTCCTCTCGTTCATCCCAAATTGCTAGCTCGTCCTCTCTTTTGCACACACTTTCTGCCATGTGTATATTTTTATTCGTGTCATCAACGTGACATGGCTCACTCGATATTCCTGCAATAGAAGATGAACTCGTATTAGATTCTTTAAATTGTGTTTCAAAAGCATTACCTTCTTCTAAGCAAGTGGCAATCAGAGTAAGATCTTCGATGGATTTCTGAATCTACCGACTCCGAGCAAGGAAATTCTCTTGGAATTGATGGGATGTAGCCTCCTGTGTCTGAATAATCAAGTAAGCTTCCTCTTTCAAGGATTGCAAAGGTACGTCTACGCTTTTCTCTTCTTGATCAAGGCACGAAGGCTCCGTTGAATCGCTCTCTGAAGTCTCTTCCACGGTTTCTTCGTTTTCTTGCAGAGACTCCATGTATTCCCACGCCACTGTCGGCGTCATGCCTCCCAATAATTCCTGCAGCTGTGGTCGTAGTCCCTCTAGGAAGGATTCCATAAGCTCTTCATTTGTGTACACATGCTGCGGATAGCTCGATATTATGTCTGTGAACCTCCTCCAGGCCTGAAAGAAAGTTTCACAGTCAGTTTGATTAAAATTAACAATTTTGAGCTTCTCCATCCTATGTTTGTGTGCATTAGCGTACCTTGCATCATACAGATTGTTTGTGCAATAGAAGTTCATATATTCCATTTTGAAATAAAATAAAATAAAATAATAAAAAAAAGTTTATGTACAGTAAAGTGGAAAGATCTCACCGGAGGTCCTCTAAATGAAATAAACCGTAGTCACAACCCATTCTTCCCCGGCAACGGCGCCAAAAACTTGGTGGGCTCCGAAAGGTGCTTCTCTCAAGCGCAAGAGTCCGTACAAGTAGTAAAATCTGGGAGTCCAGATGTCGAATCCATGGGAAGAAATCTGTTGCAACCACAATTCAAATCAAATAGAAAGCCAACGAAGAGAAACTAAACACACAAATGATGACGGTGATGGTGATGTGAACACGTGAACGATATGAACAAAGAAAAATACGTGTACGAAAATACCTATAAAGAATATGCACATGGTATGGGTTCGTTAGGATCAATGATTCGTATTAATTTGGTTGATAGGTACAACGCAATGAATTCTCCTTTTGGGAGCAATTCACTGGAAAATACCCAATATAACTCAATGAATTCTCCTTTTGGGGGCAATTCATCGGAAGATGCCCTTTTGGGGGTTCACGCAAAATATTCAATAAGATCGTCGTTAAAGTTATAATACGATATGAAACTCTCTTTTGGAGAGATCAAAACTATGGTATGAAACTCCCTTTTGGGGAGATCAAAACTCACCCTTTTGGGGCGATCATCAACTAAATCAATTCTTTTGGAATCTGAAAAAGTCGATTTACGAACAAAGATTACAATTTTAGCGACGTTTAACGGTTTAGCACAAGGAATTTCAACCAAACTAACACAAATTACAACCCCTAACTACTCCATACCAAGCACAATTAAGTTTTAGCTACTCATAATTTCAGAATAAACAAGTTCCATAGCCAAATACATCAAGAATATAGCAAAATACGGGAGAAAAAGCACTAAATAAGGAGTTTAAGTTAAGAATTCATCACCAAATATCCTTGAAAAGACATCAAAACTCTCTGGAAATAAGAAAATAGCCTCTGGAATTTTACAGAATTTTTCAGAGGGGAAATACGGCTTCTAGAGCCTCCAATACGCCCAAAATACGCCCCAAACTGCTTGTATACGCCCAAAAAACCCTAAATACGCTTATATAATAAGATTATGGGTTTGGGTTGCTTAACGGGTTGCAAAACCCGCACCCGAACTGATCTGAGCCGCAGATCCCGATCGGAGCAAATATAGGCCGTCCATCCATGCGGGATTTGTCCTCGTCGCGACACGTGGCGTAGCTGATCGGATCTTCGCCCGCTCGCCTGCCTTTGCATCTTCGGATCCGCTTCGGAGTAAATTATAGCCGATGGATCGAGATCGTACGATCGGAATTAAGCCACGTCGCTCCGTAAAATTCTTCGCTGCTTCTCGCTTCGTTCCGCTTCGATTGTGGCCGTTGGATGTAGGATCGCACGGTCCTCGATTTGCCACGTCACCCGCTTCCGCCGTTCAGTTCTCCGCTGTGTTAGGCCGTTTTGCACCGTCGGATGCCATGCGGGATCATTTCCTTGGCTGCCACATGTCCCTTAAAGTCGACTCCGTATCGCGATTGCGCATTCAACGTTTCTTCGCTCTCAGCCGTTGGATGTCGATCTGACGATTGCTGCTGAGCCACGTTGCCCGGAGGTAATCAAATTGATGCGGACCGTCCGATTGAGCGGGCTGCCGGTCGATTGACGCCACGTGGCCCTCGTTATGCGCCTGCGCCTGCTGCTCTCCGCTCGCGTGCGACCCGTCGGATTGAAATCGGACGGCGTACAATGCGCCACGTCGTCCGCTGTTTTTTCGTAGATCCTGGCCATTCGTTCGACATCGAGGCCACATCCGTGGAAGTCCCTCTGTGGTCATAAAATGACACTTCTCCCAATTCAATAATATTCAGACACAGGAGGCCACATCCGTGGAAGTCCCTCTGTGGTCATAAAATGACACTTCTCCCAATTCAATAGGAGATTCTTTTTAATGCACCTGTCAAGAACAAGAGCCAAGTTAGCTAAACAATCATGAAAAGAGCTACCATATACTGAAAACTCATCCATAAATACCTCAACAATTTTCTCAACCATATCATCAAAAATACTGAGCATGCATCGCTGAAAAGTAGCTGGAGCATTACATAAACCAAATGGCATTCTTTTAAATGCAAAAGTACCAAAGGGACAGGTAAAAGTTGTCTTTTCCTGGTCCTCAGGTGCAATCTCAATCTGGTAATAACCTGAATAACCGTCTAGAAAGCAATAATATTCATGTCCAGCCACCCTCTCTAAAATTTGGTCAAGAAATGGAAGAGGAAAATGGTCTTTTCTAGTTCGGGAGTTCAACTTCCTATAGTCTATGCACATCCTCCAACCTGTGGTGGCTCTAACTGGGATAAGCTCATTATTCTCATTTTTAACCACGGTGAGGCCAGACTTCTTAGGAATAACCTGTGTAGGGCTAACCCACTTGCTGTCAGAAATAGGATAAATAATGCCTGCATCTAATAATTTTAGTACCTCGCCTTTCAACACTTCTTTTAATGTTGGATTTAACCTACGTTGCATTTCTCTAGTGGGTTTGGCGTCATCCTCTAAATAAATATGATGCATGCATACAATAAGGCTTATACCTTTTATGTCAGCAATGGACCAACCAATAGCGCCTCTATGTTTCCTCAGCACATCAAGTAAAGAGCTTTCCTGCTCTAAAGATCATAGGGCATTAGGCCAAGAAGGACCCCTCGGACTGTACTACTCGAGCCAACCAAGTTATTTCTTTAATAGCACATTTATTCATCATTTTTTCCTCATTCATCTCATTATTTCTTCTTTTGTGTGTGCATAAACAACTTGGCAAGATAACTTCCTCTTCTTTAATTTTTCACAAGAATGGGTATCCTAATCATTTCAAGTGACGTGGTACGTTTTTCTACCCAAAATCACACCAAGCATGCAAATAGCAATGAATACGAGATAAAGAACAATGCTCCAGTTAATTTATGAATTAATGATGCATGAACTTTGGTGTGTTCCAATGAAAGCATACCACTTGCTAATCCATAATTTCTAGATTCATTAAGTCATTGATTAATCTTGCCATTGAGATGTATAAAAAGAAATTCACCACAAGCACTCAAATTCATGTAAAATGAGATTGAAATGTTGAATAATAGTGGTGGGGAAAATAAATCACGAGTGTACGGTGGTGAATAAATAACGAGAAATTTCATCACATGAGGGTCATTTCTAGGTAAAGATATAATTTGGTGATATTTCTTAACTCAAAAAATTTTTTTTGTTTTCAATGCAAAAAGGGAACTAAAAAATAAAATCCTAAAAGAAAAAGAAAAAGAAAAAATAAAAATCCTAAAAGTTATACCCTCCCCCCAACTAAAGATAGACATTGTCCTCAATGTTAGGAAGAGGGAATCATGGAAAGAACACACCTGATTAGTTCCCGCCCGAAGGTGGGTCTGTGAGATCCATGGTGCTCGCTTCCTTGGTCCAAGGCTCGTGAAAATGCTTTAATCGTTGGCCATTCACCTTGAACTCACTTCCGTCTTTTTCATTAAGTAAGAGCACAGCGCCATGTGGGAAAACTTCTTTGACGACGAAAGGTCCATACCACCTAGAGCGAAGCTTCCCAGGAAAGATGTGCAGCCTGGAATTGTATAGCAATACTTTTTGGCCTGGGGTGAACTCCCTCCTCAAGATCATCATGTCGTGGACGGATTTCATCCTCTCTTTTTATATTTTTCCTAGCTTGGTCTCGATCTCACGATTCCAATGACTATTTATTTGTATTTTTCTGAGATCTGTGCTAATTACTATGAATTTTTGAATGCAGAATACCATTTAAATGGAGAAATACGCACGAAATACGGTTAAAATACGTATTCATATACGTTGCCTCGCTCAGAACGGGCCACGTGGCACCCTTTCGACCGCTCGATGTCGAACGAATGGCCAGGATCTACGAAAAAACAGCGGACGACGTGGCGCATTGTACGCCGTCCGATTTCAATCCGACGGGTCGCACACGAGCGGAGAGCAGCAGGTGCAGGTGCATAACGAGGGCCACGTGGCGTCAATCGACCGGCAACCCGCTCAATCGGACGGTCCGCATCAATTTGATTACCTCCGGGCAACATGGCTCAGCAGCAATCGTCAGATCGACATCCAACGGCTGAGAGCGAAGAAACGTTGAATGCGTAATCGCGATACGGGGGCGACTTTAAGGGACACGTGGCGGCCAAGGAAATGATCCCGCATGGCATCCGATGGTGCAAAACGGCCTAACGCAGCGGAGAACTGAACGGCGGAAGCGGGTGACGTGGCAAATTGAGGACCGTGCGATCCTACATCCAACGGCCACAATCGAAGCGGAACGAAGCGAGAAGCAGCGAAGAATTTTACGGAGCGACGTGGCTTCGTTCCGATCGTACGATCTCGATCCATCAGCTATAATTTACTCCGAAGCGGATCCGAAGATGCAAAGGCAGGCGAGCGGGCGAAGATCCGATCAGCTACGCCACGTGTCGCGACGAGGACAAATCCCGCATGGATGGACGGCCTATATTTGCTCCGATCGGGATCTGCGGCTCAGATCAGTTCAGGTGCGGGTTTTGCAACCCGTTAAGCAACCCAAACCCGCAATCTCTTTATTTAAGCGTATTCTAGGGTTTTTGGGCGTATAATTGGCGTATTGGAGCACTTAGGAGCCGTATTTTCTTCTGCAAAAATTCTGTAAAATTCCAGAGCCTATTTTCTTATTTCCAGAGAGTTTTGAAGCCTTTTCAAGGAGAATTGGTGATATTTTCTTCAACTCTAGCTCGTATTTGGGTGTTTTAGCTTGTATTTTGCCCTTAAACCTCCGTATTTTGCTAATAAACTTATGAATTCTGATCTGAAATTTGTGTATTTCTGCACCATGAGTAGCTAAATATTTTATGTGCATGTTATGGAGTAATTATGTGATGTGAATCGTATTCATTGGTTGTATTATTGCGCTTAATCGCTATATTTGCTAAAGTTTAATCGTCGCTCTTAAATCTACTTTTTCATATTCCAAAAGAATTGTTCTAGTAGATGATCACCCCACAAGGGTGAGATTTGATCTCTCCAAAAGAGAGTTTCATACTTCATATGTACGTTTACAACTTTAGCGATACACTATTAGAATTGATGCGTTAACTCCCAAAAGGACATCTTCCGACGATTCGCTCCCAAAAGGAGGTTTCGTTGTGTTATACTTGATCAACCAAAGCTTACGATTTGCTGATCCCAATGAACCCATGCCATGTACATGCCTTTTATATCTATTTCTCACAAACTAGAATTCGGTGTTTGCATTGATCGCACGTAACAATCCCAACATCACACACTTTTCATACCACCTTCACCATCACTATTAAAGTGCTTAGATTTTATTCGTAGTTACTCTATTTGATTTGGACTTGTGGTTTCAACAGATTCTCCTGAGGATTCGACATCTGGACTCCCAGATTTTACTACTTGAACGGACTCTTGCGCTTGAGAGAAGCACCTTTCGGAGCCCACCAAGTTTTTGGCGCCGTTGCCGGGGAAGAATGGTTTGTGACTACGGTTTATTTCATTTAGAGGACCTCCGGTGAGATCTTTCCATTTTACTGTACATAAACTTTTTTTAATTATTTTATTTTATTTTATTTCAAAATGGAATATATGAACTTCTATTGCACAAACAATCTTTATGATGCACGATATGCTAATGCACACAAACATAGAATGGAGAAGCTCAAAATAGTTACTTTTAATCAAACTGACTGTGAAACTTTCTTTCAGGCCTGGAGGAGGTTCACAGACATTATATCGAGCTATCCGCAGCATGGGTACACAAATGAAGAGCTTATGGTGTTCTTCCTAGATGGACTACAACCGCAGCTGCAGGAATTATTGGGAGGCATGACGCCGACAGTGGCGTGGGAATACATGGAGTCTCTGCAAGAAAACGAAGAAACCGTGGAAGAGACTTCAGAGAGCAATTCAACGGAGCCTTCGTGCCTTGATCAAGAAGAGCAAAGCGTAGACGTACCTTTGCAATCCTTGAAAGAGGAAGCTTACTTGATTATTCAGACACAGGAGGCCACATCTCATCACATCCCATCAACATCCTTGAAAAGACATCAAAACTCTCTGGAAATAAGAAAATAGCCTCTGGAATTTTACAGAATTTTTCAGAGGGGAAATACGGCTTCTAGAGCCTCCAATACGCCCAAAATACGCCCCAAACTGCTTGTATACGCCCAAAAAATCCTAAATACGCTTATATAATAAGATTGCGGGTTTGGGTTGCTTAACAGGTTGCAAAACCCGCACCCGAACTGATCTGAGCCGTAGATCCCGATCGGAGCAAATATAGGCCGTCCATCCATGCGGGATTTGTCCTCGTCGCGACACGTGGCGTAGCTGATCGGATCTTCGCCCGCTCGCCTGCCTTTGCATCTTCGGATCCGCTTCGGAGTAAATTATAGCCGATGGATCGAGATCGTACGATCGGAACGAAGCCACGTCGCTCCGTAAAATTCTTCGCTGCTTCTCGCTTCGTTCCGCTTCGATTGTGGCCGTTGGATGTAGGATCGCACGGTCCTCGATTTGCCACGTCACCCGCTTCCGCCGTTCAGTTCTCCGCTGCGTTAGGCCGTTTTGCACCGTCGGATGCCATGCGGGATCATTTCCTTGGCCGCCACGTGTCCCTTAAAGTTGCCCACGTATCGCGATTGCGCATTCAACGTTTCTTCGCTCTCAGCCGTTGGATGTTGATCTGACGATTGCTGCTGAGCCACGTTGCCCGGAGGTAATCAAATTGATGCGGACCGTCTGATTGAGCGGGCTGCCGGTCGATTGACGCCACGTGGCCCTCGTTATGCGCCTGCGCCTGCTGCTCTCCGCTCGTGTGCGACCCGTCGGATTGAAATCGGACGGCGTACAATGTGCCACGTCGTCCGCTGTTTTTTCGTAGATCCTGGCCATTCGTTCTACATCGAGCGGTCGAAAGGGTGCCACGTGACCCGTTCTGAGCGAGGCAACGTATATGAATACGTATTTTAACCGTATTTCGTGCGTATTTCTCCATTTAAATGGTATTCTGCATTCAAAAATTCATAGTAATTAGCACAGATCTCAGAAAAATACAAATAAATAGTCATTGGAATCGTGAGATCGAGACCAAGCTAGGAAAAATATAAAAAGTGCAGAAATACTTCGTTAATTGCTGTTTTGTGCTCAAATAGTGTGTTTTCTCTAATAAATAAATGTGTAGAAAATACGTATGAATTAGAGAACAATGTAGTATCACATGAGCATAAAATAGGGCTAAATGGGGGGTTAAATATGTAATATTGAACCCGAATCAGTTGTTCAATTTGCTCCTTGCGCTCATCGGCGAGTATTCTTCCTCCAACGACTAAACTGGATCCCAGCAACGTAGCTCCCAGCATCTCTATAAGATGTTCATTTGTAAGCTACAAGAGATGAGTCACGTCAATCCATTTTAGTTTAAAATTCTTCGCAATAAAATTTTTCCACACGTAGTCATCAAAATAGTTGAAGTGAATTAAAGTATATTGATGACTACTCCCTGAGAGATTTGCACTACTCTCTGTACGATGCTCGATCAATGGGGAGAGGGGTAAATGATTTTGGGACAAAACTGGAGGAGGGCATGGTTCTGAATCCATGGCTATAATCTCAAAACCCTTGTCCCTAGCTGTCTCCTCCTCTCGTTCATCCAAAATTGCTAGCTCGTCCTCTCTTTTGCACACACTTTCTGCCATGTAGATATTATTTTTGCCCTCAGCGTGACATGGCTCGCTCGATGTACCTGCAATAGAAGATAAATTCGTATTAGATTCTTGAAGTTGAATTTTAAAATAATTATTTTCTTCTAAGCAAGCGGCAATCAAATTAAGATTTTCAATGGAATTTTGAATCTGCCGACTCCGAGCAAGGAAATTCTCCTGGAATTGATGGGATGTAGCCTCCTGTGTCTGAATAATCAGGTAAACTTCCTCTTTCAAGGATTGCAAAGGTACGTCTACGCTTTGCTCTTCTTGATCAAGGCACGAAGGCTCCATTGAATCGCTCTCTGAAGTCTCTTCCATGGTTTCTTCATTTTCTTGCAGAGACTCCATGTATTCCCACGCCTCTGTCGGCGTCATGCCTCCCAATAATTCCTGCAACTGTGGTCGTAGTCCCTCTAGGAAGGATGCCATAAGCTCTTCATTTGTGTTCCCATGCTGCAGATAGCTCGATATAATGTCTGTGAACCTCCGCCAGGCCTGAAAGAAAGTTTCACAGTCAGTTTGATTAAAATTAACAATTTTGAGCTTCTCCATCCTATGTTTGTGTGCATTAGCGTACCTTGCATCATACAGATTGTTTGTGCAATAGAAGTTCATATATTCCATTTTTTAAAAAAAAATTAAAATAAGATAATAAAAAAAAGTTTATGTATAGTAAAGTGGAAAGATCTCACCGAAGGTCCTCTAAATGAAATAAACCGTAGTCACAAACCATTCCTCCCCGGCAACGGCGCCAAAAACTTGGTGGGCTCCGAAAGGTGCTCTCTCTCAAGTGCAAGAGTCCGTACAAGTAATATAATCTGGGAGTCCATATGTCGAATCCTCAGGAGGAAATCTGTTGCAACCACAGCTCAAATCAAATAGAAAGCCAACAACGAGAAAATAACCACTTTAATAATGAGGGTGATGTGAATGGAATTGATCGTGGTGAACAATGTGAACGAAGAAAAGTGTGTATGAAAGTATCGACAAAAAGTATGCACATGGTATGGGTTCGTTAGGATCAATGATGCGTATTAATTTGGTTGACAAGTATAACGCAATGAATTCTCCTTTTGGGAGCAATTCACCGGAAAATACCCAATATAACTCAATGAATTCTCCTTTTGGGAGCAATTCATCGGAAGATACCCTTTTAGGGGTTAAATCACAATATTCAATAAGATCGTCGCTAAAGTTATAATACGATATGAAACTCTCTTTTTGGAGAGATCAAAACTACGGTATGAAACTCCCTTTTGGGGAGATCAAAACTCACCCTTTTGGGGCGATCATCAACTCAATCACTTCTTTTGGAAGATGAAAAAGACGATTTACGAACAAAGATTACAACTTTAACGACGTTTAACACTTTAGCACAAGGATTATTCAACCAAACGAACACAAATAATATCCCCTAACTACTCCATACCATGCACAATAAGAAATTAGCTACTCATGGTGCAAGAATAAACAAGTTTCATAGCCAAATACTTCAAGTTCATAGCAAAATACGATGAAAAACACCAAAATACGGAGTAGAAGTTTAGAAATATATCACCAAATCTCCAAGTTAGGCGTCAAAACTCTCTGAAAATAATAAGAACAGCCTCTGGAATTTTACAGAATTTTACAGAGGGGAAATACGGCTCCTAGAGCCTCCAATACGCCCAAAATACGCCCAAATCTGCTTGTATTCGCTCAAAAACCCTAGAAATACCTTATATAGGCTCATTGCGGGTTTGGGCAGCTTATTGGGTTCGAAACCCGCACCCGTTTGATCTGAACCCGATCCACTTAGCGCCTGAAATCTCCGCCGTAAGATCTGAGCGGGATCTATCCACGTCGCGACATGTGGACTCCAAAAATCGTGCGCATCTGACTCCGAGTTCTCGTCGGATCAATTTAAGGCCGTAGATCAATGCGTGATTGCCTGAGGACTCGACACGTGGCCCTCAAAATTCCGTTGTCGCCGCTTCGTTTGCTTCAATTCGAATCAAAACACGGGATCATCGTCATCCATTCGATCTCGATCGTGTGGCTGCTGCAGAGCCACGTCGCCTCTTCTGCTTTCAATTTGCGGGGCTAACGACGCCCGTTGGATCGACGACGTGCGGTGCGGATGTCACCACGTCTCTTAAGGGATTTCCCCGCTCAGCTCTTGATCTCAGCCATCGGATGGAAAATGGACGGTCGAGATGCGCCCCACATTCGCAGCGATTTGATCGCGTTCCTGGCCGTTGGATCAGCATCCAACGGCAGATAATTCACCACGTCGTCGCATTCGGATCGCAGCAACGGGAAAACGCGGGCCGTTGGATAAAGCGGGAAGCGGCGGATGACCGACACGTGGCAGCGTCTGATTGGTCGGCGGCCGTATAATCGTATTTCTTTGCGTATTTCTCCAATTAATTGGTATTCTGCATTCAAAAATTCACAGTAATTAGCACAGGTCTCAGAAAAATACAAATAAACAGTCGTTGGAATCGTGAGATCGAGACGAAGCTAGGAAAAATATAAAATGTGCAGAAATACTTCGTTAATTGCTGTTTTGTGCTCAAATAGTGTGTTTTCTCTAATAAATAAATGTGTAGAAAATACGTATGAATTAGAGAACAATGTAGCATCACATGAGCACAAAATAGGGCTAAATGGGGGGTTAAATATGTAATATTGAACCCGAATCAAGCGACTGATGGAAAGCCAGAGACTCCAAATGAGTCTTTGGACAGAGTGAACCTATTGGATTGGATTCTATGATAATTCTAAGGTTCACTAAGATGGTTAAATGTATATGCAAGATAAGTAAACCATCTAACAAGGCATTACAATAACCTAGACTCAAAAGAGAGAGAAAGCAATAAAGTAAATTACATGGATTACAATGCTTTCCTTAGAGTCTAAGTCTTCGATCTTGATGCCTTGATTGCTCTCCACCATCTTCAAGCTTTTGCACTCCTTGAGTCCAAGCTTTGGTCCCTCTTCACAAGATGTCCATCCTTACACCAAGTGATTAGTCTCCAAGAAAGATATCTTTGAAATAAAACTTAGAGACTAAAACATGAGACTCATTAGCAACAACATAATGTTTTGATCATCATCAAAATAAGATTGTGAAACACCAATACTCAACATATGTGTCCTCCTCTGACAGCTCAGATGTCTTTATTTGTGGAGTGTTAATGATGTAAAGGTGGATATGATCACCTTCAAGTGAAGTATACACTCCATCTATGATAGCACCTGCATCAGAGACATTAGCCATAACATAATCGATGAATGCTTGGTTGGATGGTTTACCTATCGTAACGGTAAGCGAACCAGTAGATCGAGCATCATCTATCATTTGCTCCAAGGTTGCTGCCAACTGCAGCTCACTGAACTTTCCCACTTGAATCCTCTTCATAAACTCACGTGAGGGTCCCTTTAGTCTTCTAGCAAAGATATCAAATAACCTGGAAACATCCCACTCATGGTCTGACTCCGTATGGAACATCCCTAACATTCTTTCGAATTTGCACAATGCTTCTCTGAAGGACTCTCCATCAGCCTGGTAAAATGTAGCAAGGTATATATAGGGTCATATAGAACCCGATTGCGTCTTCGAAAGTACCATCTCTGCATCAACTGTCCCTGATCAAGAAAAAATAGACAACCTGGAAAAGACGTCAGTGGTACAAAGAGAGATAAAAATAATAGAAATAGCAGGTGGCGGGGAAAAATCTCTCTCTATGTTTTTTTTGTTTTTTAAAAAGGAAAAAAAATTATTTTTTTTTATTCGAAGTCTAACAACCTAATCTTGATAAATAGGCAATATGGCAGAATGCCTCCCCGACAACGGCACCATAAACTTGATGCGTCCGGAATGTAACCCGAAACGATGTCGTTTACCGCAAGCACACGGTATAGTGGCAAGCGGGTATCGAACACGGGAAAGCGGTGCTATACTACCTATCTACTCCTAGGTTGAGTTAGACTTGTGGGTTTATTGGTGGATGTGGAGTATGGAGGGTCGTAATAGTGATGGATGCGAAGGTTGTGTCACTCAACGTCGCAAGCAAGAGATTCCACACAAAGAGACAAAGAAATAAAATACAAAAGATTATGGCTTTAGGACTCACTGCTAGGACCGTCAGATGTCTATGCTAGGCTAGGACTCTTACGTTGCATTGGTTTAATTGGGAATTGTATCATCTAGGAAGTGAATTCATGTGTTTGGGCATCATGGATCTAACGTATCGCATTAACCCCGCTTGCACGATAGGCGCATTCGATACATGTATTAAGGATCTACAATAATCTCACCACTCTCGTGGTTCGAATGTGATCAACTCGTGCCATTCTCATGGGTTAGAGCTTCGAGGTATTTTGGTGGCTCTTATTGACGCAATGGCGGCAGCCGTCAATTAGTTATATAGTTCATCGGTGGATCCCCTCAAGGCACGAGCCGGGCATGGTCACGTACCTCGGGTGAATCCACTAACTCCCTAATTAAATTCGTAGGATACTCCTTAAGCTAATCGATTCCACCGACCATGGGCACGATCTCAGTACGAGTTCTCCTGGAGATCTTGATAGATCAACCAAAATACAACCCCTTTTACACCCAACGCATCATAAAAATCCTATCTTTGCATCTAAATCATAAGATCCATGAGCTAATCCATTATCCCTAGAAAAGATTACTCAAGCATAGCAATATCAATAGATAATATAACGCACAAAGATTTCATTGCATGCATCAAGAATGGATAAGCAATAATAAATCACAAAGAAATAATAATAGAGTTAAAAAGGGCAAAAATACTTATCTTGATACAAAAAAGGGGCCTAGGGCATAGCCAAACTCCCCAAAAGATCATCTCCACAAAGTCCTAAAAACAAGATCTAAAAAACTCCTCTCTAAAAAGTATACAAAAAGTCTCTCGAAAATCTAATCTAAAAGTCTCCCCCAAAAATCCCCCAATGACGGCTGCTCAATATCCCCCAAAACCCCTCCAAATCGTCCCCAAAAATCCGGGTGCAGATTAAAGAATGGGCCCACAGCGACTCGGTCGAGCACAAAGATGCTCGGTCGAGTCGTTCAGCTGCTCAGTCGAGCAGCCCTACTGCTCGGTCGGATTGCACAGGGAATCGAGCTCCTTCGAAATACGTCGCTCTGCCAAACCAGACAAAGTAGATTCCGCTCGGTCGAGTAGGAGGTTGCTCGGACCGAGCAGACAACTGCTCGGTCGAGCAAGCTGATGTCGTCGCCGAATAGGACGTCAAATGCATCCTGCTCGGTCGAGCAGTCAACTGCTCGATCGAGCAGGTTAATGTTCAGCTGATTAGGGACTTAAAAATGCATTTCAGCAGATTTTTCACACTACTCGGTCGAGTAGTGCACTGCTCGGACCGAGTAGTGTACTGTTCGACCGAGTAGGCTGCTGAGAACAATTTCAGCACTGCACCATTAACTTGCAGAAATTCTCTAGGGCTCATCGGACATCCGATTGGCACGTTCTTAGTGGCGTTGGAACCGTCTTGAAGTATATTATCTGGAAAAAAATATCAGAAAAATAGTGAAAAATCTCAGGTGATAGCAGATTTAGAAAGAGTGTACGGCTGTCCTGTTTTCAGCACTTCGGGTCGATAGATTCCTTCGCCGCATCATAGCTCGATCGCGCGACTTTCTCTCTTGCCCCTTCCTTGATCCAGTATTCTTCTTTGGCACTCTAGCATGTCATCATGAGTCTCATTGGTGCTCTCACATCGCCGATCGTCTTATTGACTCCAAATTGCTCCAATATCGCTCCAAATCCCTGAAATGGAATTAACGCTCCGAAAGTCATATTGTTCCAAATAATAGCACAAAAGCATATAAAATGGGGTTTTGGAGGTTGAAATGTGGCATGAAGATATGCGATAAAAAATGTAAAATAGGAGCATATCAGCTACCCGTGGCCGAGACATTGTTGACGACGCAGATCTATCGCCGTTCAGACCCGACGACTGATCTACGTTCAAACGCCGTAAAGGTTGGTCCCCTAACTCGTAGTAAGAACCCAAAACGTAGAAAACCAAAACCTAATCTAAAAATCACCAACGTTAACTAAAGTTTACTTTATGCACTTTAAAACGATGTTCTACCAGAGAAATCGACGAATGGACTTGATTATCTGTGCACATAGGATAGTCGTCGATTAGGCGGAACGAATCAAAAATCGTGACTTCGAACTATTAGGGTAGCCATGCTAAACTTAGAAACTTACCATAACAGGATTGATAAAAAACACGTTCTGACACAGATGTTGGCTCGTTTCAGATGAACCAACGGTGACGCACTGCTTCGACGAGACGATCCAGACTGATGACTCACTCGCCACCGCAGGCACGTGTTTCCACTTGCTTAATTTCGGCCACGTTTAGGCCATTACACTTTAACTGTAGAAGCACGACTAAAGAGAACCGGACGTGAAATGATAGCGTCCGGGACCCCCTTGACAGCTTAGACTTGACGACAAATTCTAAGCACAAACAACAACAACTGACACCCTAGGTTCTATCTGTGTATGCGTGCGTGTGGACCCCCTAGAATGAACAAATCCTTACAAATTGTCATGTCATGAAATGTTACAAAAAGCATACGGACGTTTCACATGCTCTCCAAGCGAGAGTGATCCCCGTTACAAAAAGCCTACGGGTGTTTCGGATGCTCTCCAAGCGAGAGTGATCCCTGTTACAAAATGCCTATGGGCGTTTCGGATGCTCTCCAAGTTAGAGTGATCCATGTTACAGTTTCACCTACAGAACGTTCGTCACTCACCAAGGGAGTGAGAGATACACTACGGACCGTGGGGATAAAGGCACTCGTCAAGCTAGAGTGAGTGATCCTATATTGTCTTGTCTTGAGCACTCGGGTTTGGGGTAGGGTTGAGCGGTCGCACGGGGAGAGGGCCTGGCCGCCCTCAAACCGTAAGGCGTGAACCCTTCATGACACACACTGTACTTCTTGTCTTGTCCTGTCTGGTCTAGCCTAATCTTATAGCCAGTAGCACATGATATGGCTATTACCTGTCACATTTACTTTCCTGCTCAGTTTTTACTTCCTTTTGCATAATTGTATAATTGTCATGTCATCGCAACTGCATGTAATCAACCAGTAAAACGTTGTTTAGTAAATTGTTTCACACTTACTGTAGAGTCTCACCTTCTCTTCGTAGACTTTACCTAACGTACAGCTCCTTTTCTCTTAGGTGTTGTATGTCAAGCACTGAGCCAGAGTACGTGGAAGAGCCAGAGCTACCTGAGGACTTGGAGCTGGAGGACGTTGACCCGGAGCACTTTCCTGACGAGGACCAGTCCTAGAGCTACTTCCATGTTGCTGATACTAAGAGGTTTTATCGCTTTCTAGTTCGGGTGCGTAGCACCGTTTTACTTTTCTGCTTAGGTTAGGTGCTTGCACCATTAGTTTCCTTTCTGCTGTTGTAGCCATGCTGGGCATTATTTTCCTTTTTAGACTCTCATACTTCTGAAAATAATTATGGAATAAAATGAATGCATCTTTTTCAGAACTTTCTGTTGTTACGAATTTTATATATGCAAGAACTTGTTTCTATCTTTGGTGTTCCTAACAGATGCTTAATGGGTTCGAGCCTCACAGCTTCGGCCCATGCTGAACTTAGTCACGTCTCGCTTCTGTCGTTTTGGGAAGCCAAGCGTGACAGTTATCTCAATCATTCACTAGATTATGGGTTACTTTACCCTAAATCTAGCACATATGAGTTAATCTCATATAGTGATGCCGATGTTGTCGGATGCAAATCCGATCTGAAGAGTACTAGTGGCACTTGCCATTTTCTAGGAAATTCCCTAGTTTCTTGGTTCTCCAAGAAACAGAACTCGGTGTCATTGTCCACGACTGAAGCAGAATATATTGCAGCGGTCTTGCATGTGCACAAGTTCTTTGGATGAGACACACTCTTAAGGACTATGATGTCAATTGTGATACTTGCCCTATCATGGTTGATAACCAAAGTGCTATATGTCTTTCCAAGAACCCGGTACATCACTTCCACACAAAACACATAGATGTGAGACACCACTTTATCAATGATCATGTAGCTAAGAAGGACATCATCTTAGAGTACATTAAAACCCAAAAACAAATCGTCGACATCTTCACTAAACCTCTTAAATAAGATTCATTTGTGAGGTTGCGTGGATAATTAGGGATTATGGGTGAATCTGAAATTTAGGAGTTTAACCTTCATGGTATATCATATTTGGACTCATTTCACCATGATATTTCTCTTCTTTTGATAATTTATATGTTTCTATTTGCGTTAATAGTTATTATTGAGATTTTGATGATTTCGTTAGTTTTTAGATTATTTTAAGAGATTTGTGTGTTCATCTTTTATATTTTGATATTGATTTCTTGATTAGATTTATGTTAGAATATAGGTCCTAGGGTGAGTTGTCTCTATTCTCTGGTTTTTAACCTCACTAAGCATTTCTGGACCAGGACAGACGACTGTTATTCCTTCGCCAGTCGACTGTCCAATTCATTTTTATCTACTGCAAACTGTATCTTTCGCACAGGCGACTAATGAATATTTTACAGTCGACTGTCTGATCGACACGCGACTGCAGTTTAGTCATCAGACGTCTGTCATACTTTTCGAGGTCTCTGTTTTTATCATCGAATTTGTGTTTCTCAGTCAGTCAACTAATGAGTAAAATACAGTCGATTGGCTCTTCGACAGGCGACTGTGATTGACCCAACAGTCGACTGTCTGCATTCGCATGCCTATCTCATCTTAATTTCCCAGTCGACTGACAAATGTTCTTCAGTCGACTATCAACTGTTATGGCGGTTCGATTAATTTGATCTGAGCCGTCGAGTTTTCGATCCAACTGCCCAGATTCATTTGACCCTTTGTTATATCATCGAGAACCATCTATTCGATCAAACGTTCTCTCTCTCATCCGACTTAAAACTCGCTCGTCTTCCTCCTTCGAACTCCACCGCCGATCACTCATCCGTCGATTTCGTACCAATTCGATGCCTCTCTCCTTCGATCTTTCGATTTCTGAGTCGAGTGTCTTCCTTTTGTTTGTTTGTCACTACTAGGTATCGCCATATTTCGTTTAATCGACCTGTGCATACCCTAGTTTCTTAATTGCTACGTTAATGGATCCAGCTAGTCCAACTTCGTCGAGAGAATACTTGGGGATTTTTGTTGCTCCACCTATTCCCGCAGCCACTTCGACTGAGCCCTCCCTTCTTCCTGCTGGACATCCATCTCATCCTCCGCCATCTGTGTAACGACCCGATTCCCGGGCCCGTTACTTTTTTGATATTTGCGCAGGTCCTACAGTTAACCAGTGAAAACAAAATAGCCACGATGCAGAGATGTACAAAATACCCAAATAGTGTCCAAATATTACATCCATATTGTACAAAAATGGTCCAACAATCGTACATGAAGGAAAGTAAATACAACTGGAAACAACTCTGAAAGCTGCAGACTCATGGTCAAATTCTGGTGCTGTTAACTCTAGAGCATCTGCCTCCATATGTGCGTCGTCTACGGCGCTACAGAGATGGAACCGTAGGTAAGTCACAACAATTCTAGCAATAGAAATAAAGTGGTGAAAAAGTATGAAACAGACTATAGTAAACAAAAGATGGTCATGCTGGTGCAAAAAGTAAAGTAAGAACAGACATGATGAGTAAAGTATTGGTGGATGCTCAAGTGTGGTAAGTAAGGTGCATGTAATGCGTAAAGTAATGGTGACAGTACAAGTGCAAAAGTAACATACGAGAGCAATAACTATAGCATGCCATATGGTAGCAACAATGTTTTAACCAACCGGCAATGGGATGACAATAGTAAGACATCCAGGTAGACATAGTAACACTAAAAAGAAGATGATCGTCGCTTACTATCTAATAGTGTAGGCTGGCCTAATAATAAGAAGTCTAGTTTAACTCCCAAATCAGCCAGGCAGTCAGGGCTTGAAGACACAGGTCACTTCAAAGACCGCAGGAACAAGTCCCTTGGTTGACCAACCCCTTCCCATTCCTTTCAAGACACTGATTCGGACGTAATTTAAGACCGCTCATTATTATACCGTTCTATCATGTTTGAGTAGTCTCGACTTAGTCAATAGAGTAGTCGTGGCCAAAAGCAATGATATCAATGAATTATCAATTAGTGCGACATCAATCAAACTAGTGCATCAGCCTTGGCTCGAGTGTACGATATGCAACCAGAAGTGCACCCATCCCACGGAGCAACTCGTGGAATATCTACCTACCATTCCTGCAGGGTGATGGTACAGCTTAACTAATAAGGGTGGACCCGGTCACTCCCGCACACTTCGTAGCTCAAGACTACCCCGTATCCCATGTATTATCATAGTCCAATGTTCATATCAGTGTTCGTATCAATATGGCCTCATGGGCTGATCACTCCATATTTTACACCTTTTTTCCGCATGTTTGCATGCCATTTAGATCACTCAAATCGTGTTTTTCACGTTTGTTCGACAATATTGCGATGCTTTTCACGATTTGTTGTTTTTGTCGTATTTCAGGAGATTTGGAGCGATTTGGAGTGATTCCGAGATGCACCCACTCTGGAGTGTCACCGACGACTCTCTTGAGGGGTATTTTACGATTAGAGAGGAGTGGAAGAAGAAAGAACGTCGTAGGAGCAACGAGGAGGAAAAAACATGAAGAATGGGCATTTTCATCATGCCACTCGGCTGAGTGAAGGAATCACTCGACCGAGCATAGACAGCCCGCTCGGCCGGCCAGATCGGACACGCAACAGAGCCAATATCAGCGTGCACTCGGCTGAGCATCGCCATACCACTCGACCGAGCACCGAGTCACCCCTCGCCCGAGTGGAGCCAAGACGACGGCAACAAAAGATGCTGAACTCTCTGTTTTTCGTCAGTACAGTCCCAAGCTCCGACTCGGCCGAGTGACCAACGCCGTCCGCCCGAGTGAAGAACGCCCATCGGCCGAGTGAAGAAAAGTCACTCGGCGGAGTGACTCCCGAGGAGACGACCCCCAAGACCCCCAACTCTCTGGAATTCGTCAGGGTCTCTCACTCGGCCGAGTGACATTTGTCACTCGGTCGAGTGAGCTGCGCTGCCTGTAGCGTAAACTGCGATTTTGAGGCTGCGCAGGGGCATTTTCGTCAGGATTTTTTGGGCGATTTTGGGGGATATTTAACCCCAGTTTTTAACCTAGTTTAGAGAGCTTTTTCAGAACTTTTTGCAGCCCTTTTTGATTAACTTTTTAGGGATTAGATTTAGCTTTTAGGGAGGAGGAAAAAGTGAGATTTTGTTGGATGCTATCTTGTTCTTCATTGGTTTCTCTCTCTCTCTCTCTCTCTCTCTCTCTCTCTCTCTCAAAAACTCCATTTTTATTGATTTATTGAATATAGCTATGAATTCCATTCATTTTATTTGTGAATTTCTATTGAATTGCATGATGAATTGTGAGTAGTCTCATCGTCTTAGGGCGTAGGGATGAACCCTACGAGCCCAATTTCAAATTTGTGATGAATTGGTGAAACTATTGCTAGGATTGATTAGGGTTAGTTTGGGATTGCTATAATAGGAATAGCTAGGGATTCATACCGATTGGGATTTGCAAGAGATTGGATCGCAACTCGATAGAAAGCCCTAGATATTTGAATTGGGTTGCAATTGAATTTTTCCGGAATCGGTTTGCAAGAGATTATCGATTACAATTCTATACCAATACTCGTTTACAAGAGATTGGACGGGTAGGAACTATCCCAACCTAGGTCGTAGCTCGAGTTTGCACGAGAGTGGGCTCGAGATACGATTAAACGATGATGTTGTTCTTCACGCTAGTTTGCCTAGGTTAGGGTTTGCAAGAGATTGGACCCTACCCTAGGTTGGCTATAGACCGGCAATAGCACGAGAGCGTGAGCTCGGTTCTACATTTAGTTGCAACTAGTTTACCCGAGTTTCAAGTCTAGCAATTGTTAAACCTACGAATCACAATGATGAGATACGGCGGGTAGCGGGGATTCCCTACCCCTAGGCGTCTTTATTAATTTGTTATTTCTTTTATACATTTGAACGACTGTGACCGCATATTTGCGAACATTTCTCGACTATTCTTAATAGCCAGGTGATTGAAGAAGACATTGTTATTAGGCCTCCCTGTGTTCGATACCCGCTCGCCGCTACACCGTGCGCTTACGGTAAGACTACAGTGTCGCCGCTCCGGGACGTGTATCTGGGGCGCGATCAAGTTTTTGGCGCCGTTGCCGGGGAGGCAATAGTGTTTGATTCCTATAACCTAGCTATTTCTTTCCTTTTGTTTTATCATTTTTTTTATTTTGTTTCACCCTTCCATTGTGCTAACTATTTCTTTGAAACTCGGTTTTCCCTTGCATGTACTCGAGATCCTCAGTGAACCCCAAAGAGATACTATACGATCCGGAGATCGAGCGTACATTGAGGAGGATCCGAGCGAAGAGGAGACCCGTTACGGAAGAAAATTTTATGACCCATCTTGAGATACCCGAAGAGTTGGCGGCGCGAATGGCGAGGATCATTTCCATACGAGATAGGCTTCGGCCTAAGACTTCTTCCACGACCTCGTCCATAGCCATGCCGGAGTTGGCGGCCGACAAAAATTTTGAGTTGAAGACCGGATTGGTGGTCCTTATGCAACAAGATCCTTTTCATGGGAACTCCCGTGAAAACCCTCATTACCACATCCAGCTCTTCCTATCAAAGTGTGCCACCTTCCAAATGACGGGCGTCTCCGTGGATGCTATCAGACTGCGCCTCTTCCTTTTCACACTCAAGGACAAGGCATTATATTGGTTGAGGACGCAAGCTGAAGGAATCTTCACCACTTAGGATGAATTGGCGAGTGCCTTCGTCGACAAATTTTACCCGCCCTCCAAGACGGTGAAGATTAGAAGTGCTCTCATGTCCTTCAAATAAGGACCACAAGAGACTCTCTATGAAGCATGGGAGCACTTTAAGTACTTGCAACATCAATTCCCCATCATAGCATTGAGGATTGGGAGCTTGTCCACAGTTTCTACAATGGACTCCAACCGGGCACGAAGCAGATTATTGATGCCACCGCAAATGGAGCCATTTTGTCGAAGACTCCCGATGAAGCTACGGCCTTGCTTGAGGAGATGGCCTCGAACAACCAATAGAGGGGCGATGAGCGAGGACACTCTTCGTCCTCCTTGAAGCTGTCTAGCATTTATGAGGCCAAGGCCGTCGCGGAGCTAGCCAACAAATTTGATTCTCTCCACAAGGTAGTGGAGAGATTGGAGAAGTACATTACGGAGCCTCAAGGAGCCCCTACTACATCCACGCCGACAAATCATATGAGTGATTGGCAAGACCAATCCCAAGCCATGTATGTAGGAGGAGAGCATGGAGAAGGAGCGTTGGAGCAAATTCAATACGTCGCGGGGAATTCTGGATATTGGGCCAATTCGGCCGCTAGAAATCATCCGGGTTTCTCATATACCAATCAGGATGGTGCATTGAACCCCCCCGCAACAACAACCTCCTCAAGCTCGGGCTCCACCACCACCACAACCTAATTATCCACAGAGGGGGCCACCGCAACAAAACTTCCCACCGAGGCAACAAGTGGGACCTTATAGGCCACCCGGGTATAATCAAAGGTGGAGGAATCCCAACCCTCCACAAGCTCAACCACGCCCGGATTTTGAAGCTAATGTGGAGGAGTTTATGGCGGAACAAAGAAAGATCAACGACACGTTGAAGGCGGGACAAGATTCTCTCGCCACCGTCGTCGATCAAATTGGGGAGCAACTTACGTTGCTCAATAAAAACAATCAACAATTGCCGGCTCAACCCGAGCCGAATCCACGGGGCAACACTGGCCATATCAATGCGGTCGTTGCGGTTACAACAAGAGGAGGGAAGGATACCACTCCCCCCATGACTCAAGACAAGGAGCCCGTGGTGGAGAATTTAGAAGAAAGCGAGCCGGTAATTGAAGTGACAAAGGAGAAGGAGCCGCAAGAAGGAGAAAAATCTAGAATGGAGGAGCTTATTGATGAGCACCGATTTATGCCACCGGTGCCCTTCCCTCAACGGCTAGCTAGAGCCAAGATGGAGAAACGGCTAGCCAAGTTTCTCGAGTATTTGAGAGGGGTGAGCCTCAATATCCCCTTTCTCGACGCTATAGTGGAAATCCCATCTTACGCCAAGTTCTTAAAGGACTTGATCACGGGAAGAAAGAGGAAGGAGAAGATAATGCTCGCGGAGGAAGGGACTTGGTTCACAAAGAGGGAAAAGGAGCCCGCCAAATTCAAAGATCCAGAGAGTTTCCAGATTCCTTGCACTCTAGGCGGCGTCCCCCTACAAAAAGCATTGGTAGATTTGGGGGCTAGTGTTAGCCTCATGCCTCTCTCCATGTTTCGAAAGTTGAATACCGGCACGGATTTGAAGCCTACCGACATGCGGATTCAACTAGCGGACGGGAGGATTACAAGACCGGTTGGAATCGCGGAGGACATCCCACTCCAAGTTCCGGGAGGCATATGTTTGCCATGCGATTTCGTGATAATGGACATCAAGGAGGAGGGCGATACATCACTCATACTTGGACGCCCGTTCCTCGCCACCGTCGGTGTCATTGTCGATATGCGGAAGGGGACCCTTACCTTGAACGTCGGCAACATCGAAGTGGAGCTTCATATACCGAAAGCAATGAAGCACATGCTGTATCATGAGGAGCTAGATTACATGGACCTCCTTGATGAGGTCATTGAAGAGGCGATCCCCCATTCCATCGACGCACCCCACGAAGATAGCTTCGAAGAAGGCCAAGATTTTGCCGAAGAAGAGAGGATGGAGCACTCCCCCGATATCTCTATGGCGATTGATGATAGCGACGCTGATGTCGCAAGAATACGGGAGCTCTGCAAGCTCTCGAAGTTGAGGACTCCGAAGAAAGCTCCACCGATACGACGATCGGTGTCACCGGCAAAGTCGAAGACCGGAGCAAGCTCTAGCTTGGGGGAGCCACCCCCCAACATTGCCCATGACGAAGGGGCGCTGAGGAAGACCACACACCACAATGATCCAAATCCGAGCGGCCTTCCCGGAAAATTCGACGGGTGCATCTCATATGCACCCAACATCTCACGCTAAGTTGAAAATTTAAAGGGGTCGAGCTCAAGAACTTAAACGAGCGCTTGTCGGGAGGCAACCCGACAGTTATCGCATTATTTTTTTTCCATTTTTAGTTTTTATTTTTGTTTTAGACTTTATTAGTGTTTTTGAGTCGTTTGCCCGAAAATTGTGACAACGGGTCCTATTTTCTTTGGCAGGAGAGGAGAAAGGGATATCTATCATTTCAAGGACGACCAAGGTGAAGAAGAGCGCTCCAGGAACACGCTCGAGCCTTATGAGAAGGAAGAAATTAACTGGAGGAAGAAAAACAGAGATCAGAGCCAAAACGGAGCCAAACAGCAGAAAACAGGGCCTCACTCGGCCGAGTACCATAGCCACTCGGCCGAGCAAGGAAATTCGTCCGCCCGAGTGGCGCACCAACAAGGGAAGTCTGCTGCCCCCAACACTCTGTTCCTTTTTTGATTTCAGTATAAATTGCCACTCAGCCGAGTATATATCTTCACTCGGCCGAGTGAAACTGATACGCTCCTAGGGCGAGAATTGCCGAGTAGCTTGTGCCACTCGGCCGAATGGACTCTTTCCACTTGGTCGAGTGTGGCAAAGCCACTCGGCCGAGTCGTAAGCGACGAGGAGTTTTTAAAAAAATAATTTCGTTACGATCACTCGGCCGAGTCGTAACTACTCCTACATAAGCTGACGCGGGCTCGACGCGGAATTCGAAGCGACACAATTTTCTCTCGCCCGAGCCCGCGCCTCTTCAACCCTCGCTCGCCCGCTGCTACTCCCTCACTCGTCCGACCACTGCGCCGCTGACGGCCGACGATCGCCGCCGCTCCGACCAACCGCCGGCGACTCCCTCGCCGCCGGCCAACCTCCGGTACCCCCAATTTCACCCCATTTCTCCATTTTCTCGTATTTTTCGACGATCCATGCACTAATCGAGCCCCTAAATCAAATTAATTTCATTATCTATCTATTATACCCCTAAACCCCCCATGTATTTTGAATTTTACACGCTGATATCGTTGTTTGATGTGCAGGCTATCTTGGGGAGCTTAGGGGAGCTTAGGGGAGCTTCCGGGGCGCGCTTTGGGCTTCGTGGGGGCGTCATCTTCGCACCCACCCGCTGTTTTGCTCTCGCAGCGTGTTCAGGTACCTTCGTTCCATTATTTTTGGCACGCCGCATTTTATATTAGTTAGGTGAGCACTCGGGGCCCACATGCCGTCCCGTACACGGCCACGCACTCGGGGAGCTTCCGCCAAGCGGAAGCGGACGGATGAGCCCGGCCCCTCCCACGCTAGGGAGGACTCCCCTCCGCCTTCACCACCTCACCCCACACAGCCACTTCCAGCCGACCCCGCTCACCCCACACAGCCACTTCCAGCCGACCCCGTTCACGCACAGCCACCACCGGCTCCTGTTGTCGGGCCGTTGGGGATTACGTTCAGAGACGACGCACAGCGCGTCCGATTTGAGCGTATCACCCAGCGCCCGATAGTACCCTCCAGGTTCGCTCACTTAGCAAACCTAGACCGCCTGGGGGGTACTTGAGGGGATGCTCACGTTGTACGACAACGTGGGTTGGCGAGATTTTCTTTCCGTGTCGGTGGACACCTACGTCCGTCCGACACTCGAGGTACTTAGCTCGATCGCCCGGACCGCTGAGGGATGCTCCTTTAGACTCATGTATCGAGAGTGTCAGATCACTCTCGATATGCTTAGGGCATTCTTTCAGTGGCCCGCTGTCCCCGCGCCCGACCGAGCCTACGCCCCCACTCACATCCATCCCCCATCTTTCGATTCACACGCCTTTTGGGCCAGGATCACGGGTTTACCTCAGGCCTTTGACCCTAGGAGGGCCAAGGCCTCGGCCATAGTCCACCCCTGCCTCCGCATAGCACAGTGCCTTATGGCGACCACCTTTCTAGCGAGGTACGAGTCTGGGACGATGTCTATGCCTGAGCTCTACATGCTCTACGCGATGACTCGCCCCAGAGTTCTTGATACGGATGGTGTTATGGACGGTCCCTGCCATTGAGATTGACGTCGCTAGCTGGTTTTTGGACCGCATCATCGTATCGGTGGGCGCTCGCTCCCCGATATGTTGCGACGGCCTGATCACCCTGCTAGCCCTGATGACCGACGAGGACCTTCTGACTGACCTGCGTCGACATTCGGGCCCCACTTCACTTTCGATAGATGTCATGGCCCGGATGAAGATGCTTCGTCCCCATGGCCAGCGGCACTGGGTATGGTTGCACGGTCCCTTCGATGCTGACTACATGATCCTTCCGAGCCCTGCTCGTACACACATAGGACCAGCACACGAGGACTAGCTACCGGTGATGGATCTCCTGATCCCCGTCGCATACGTGCTTGAGGCCGAGGATGCTGAGCAGGCACACCCTGCACCTGTTAACCCTGTGTTCCCTCAGCCTGAGCCTGCACTTTCTGCGGCTCCCGACACTTCTGTCCCCACTTCTGCCAGTGTCGGGAGTACACTTGCTGAGCCGTCCTCCACGCCCACCACGTCTACCACCACCACCACCACTACTGTGCCCCTGTCGGTTGAGCCACTCACCTCTCTGCTACCCGAGCGTCCACCCACCATACTTGAGAGCGGCGAGTCTTCCTTCGCTTCTGTCGTGGAGACCCTATCCACTTTGATCTCCGCTGGGGTCTCACCTTTTGGACCCCACACTTCCTCCCCAGCGGTCGACCCTTCTGTCTCCACCGTAGCTGTCCTATCTGAGAGTGTCGTGACGTCTGTTCCCACGTCTATGTCATTGACCTCTCTTGCCGCCTCGTCACCGATTTTGTCTTCCACTTCCACTGCTGCTGCTTCCACCTCACACCAGCCTATGTCCCAGCCTCACACTGAGGCTGGGCATCCACTAGTGAGCACAGCACCCTTACCACCCATGCCTGCTGTCCCGATCACCTACACTGCCCGTATTAGACAGCCCCGACCCGCTCAGCCTAGACCTGTCCGTCCCTCCACTCCACCACCCCCTGACGCCTTAGTTCAGAGTGTTTGTGCTCTTGAGGGGCGATGAGTGGACTCCGGGGCGATTTTAGGGCTCTGTCTTCCACAGTCACCGCCATGCAGCACCACCTCGAGCTACTTCTCGGCATTCACTTTTGCCTGACCCAGATTCTCGAGCGACTGCCCCGACCACCACCCACCCAGCTGACTGTTCCACGCCCACCACCCCCACCACCACCCACCCAGCAGACTGTTACCCATACACCACCACCCCCACCTCCGCCTCAGGACGGAGATGGCGCAGCCCCACCAGCTTAGGCACACCCTTGATGCAACCGATTTTTTTTGCCGTTATGTTGCCCATTCTCTGCTTGGTCCTGATGATTTTTGCCCACCCCCTCCTCCCCTCACTATTTTGTCGACATTCTGATCATATCATTCTATATCCTTTTTTTCGGGAGAGAGGGAGAGTATTTTTGGTGACACATACATATCTGCATCACTCTTATCCTTGCATGCATTACATCCGCATCATATTTTCATTATATTATTTTTACTTCTTTTTATCATGCATGCATGCATACCCACCCCCCACCCATTACACGTCTCTCGGTGTGCCACACTTCGCACATTGAGGACACTGTGCACTTTAGCTTGGGGGAGTGAGTTCTCACACTTTTCGCTTTATCACTTTTTTTTATTTTTTTCACGTTTTTCCACTTTTGCACCCATTTTTCATCACGTTTTTTCTTTTTACCATGCACGTTTTTTCTTTTTTACCATGCATCACGTTTTTCTTATTTTCTTTGTGTGCTGCATTGTAAATAGTTCTTATTTTTGTTTATCTTTATTTCTTTCATCTTTTGCTAGAGATGACTTTTCTGTGATGATGATGACGTGGTGTTAGCTTTTCTCTATACGCATGCTATATTTGGCATGTCATAGCCTCGCACTGAGGCTGGGCATCCACTAGTGAACACAGCACCCTTACCACCCATGCCTGTTGTCCCGATCACCTACACTGCCCGTATTAGACAGCCCCGACCCGCTCAGCCTAGACCTGTTCGTCCCTCCGCTCCACCACCCCCTGACGCCTTAGTTCAGAGCGTTCGTGCTCTTGAGGGGGCGATGAGTGGACTCCGGGGCGATTTTAGGGCTCTGTCTTCCACAGTCACCGCCATGCAGCACCGCCTCAAGCTACTTCCCGGCATTCACTTTTGCCTGACCCAGATTCTCGAGCGACTGCCCCGACCACCACCCACCCAGCTGACTGTTCCACGCCCAACACCCCCACCCCCACCCACCCAGCAGACTGTTACCCATACACCACCACCTCCGCCTCAGGACGGAGATGGCGCAGCCCCACCAGCTTAGGCACACCCTTGATGCCACCGATTTTTTTGCCGTTATGCTGCCCATTCTCTGCGTGGTCCTGATGATTTTTTCCCACCCCCTCCTCCCCTCACTATTTTTGTCGACATTCTGATCATATCAGTCTATATCCTTTTTTCCGGGAGAGAGGGAGAGCATTTTTGGTGACACATACATATCTGCATCACTCTTATCCTTGCATGCATCACATCCGCATCATATTTTCATTTTCTTATTTTTACTTCTTTTTATCACGCATGCATGCATACCCACCCCCACCCATTACACGTCTCTCGGTGTGCCACACTTCGCACAGTGAGGACACTGTGCACTTTAGCTTGGGGGAGTGAGTTCTCACACTTTTCGCTTTTATCACTTTTATTTTTATTTTTTTCACGTTTTTCCACTTTTGCACCCATTTTTCATCACGTTTTTTATTTTTACCATGCACGTTTTTTCTTTTTTACCATGCATCACGTTTTTCTTATTTTCTTTGTGTGTTGCATTGTAAATGGTTCTTATTTTTGTTTATCTTTATTTCTTTCATCTTTTGCTAGAGATGACTTTTCTCTGATGATGATGACGTGGTGTTAGCTTTTCTCTATACGCATGCTATATTTGTCATGTCATAGCTCTTTATTTTTGATATCATATGTTATGTTCTGCTTTGCATTTAGAAATAGTAACCCACTCTCTTTTGATGTATGAAATGGATGAGATTCTATTATTAGCTGATATCTGATGATTCATATGTATGCTATCGTAGAAAACACACCAAGATTCACGCATTGATGCTTATATCTGGAGTACTGCTTTCCTTTCTCACATCACTTCTATATGCATGATTTGTACACTTCACTTCGGGTTGATTGAATGTCTGCTAGCATTGATAAATCTGGATTAGTTTACTTTTTGAGATTAAACTGAGTAGATTATATTACCCGGCTGAAGTTGTCATACACGTCCTATAGAGTGAACTGAGAGATACATTTATTTCTTTCTCCACATATCTCGAACATTATTTCTCTATTTTAAATTCATTGGTGAATCTCCCCTTAGCAATTCTATTATTGGCATTCCCCCGTTATTAAAATCACATGCTCCAAATTCCCCAAAACCCAAAGAAAAAAATATATGTATATCCTTCTCTTTGATTTGGGATCATTTGTGTATATATTCCATTCAAAAAAGAGAGAGAGAGAGAAAGAGAAAAAGAAAAAGGAAAGAAAAGGAAAGAAAAAGATTTGAGAATAAGTGAAGAAAAGAGAAAAGAAGTTCGAAAACGATCCCATCTCATATACTTTGTCTCTTTCTTCCTTCTTTTGTTTTTATTTTTGTTTTCTTTGACTTTTGGAGCTTCATAAGATACAGGGATGTAAATATTGTTTTGTATATGCCACCACGCTTATAGATAATCTTGGGGGCGAGAATCCAATGATGTGTGAGAGAGTGACTACCTGACGGTGCATGATAACCTAGGCTAAGTAATATTTTATACTCGGTGAGATTGCTAAAGTTTCACGAAATCCAGAAATCTACGCTTAGCATTCATTTCATGAAAACCACACCTTTTCTATTCTTTCTACTCTATCGTGTGATATCTCTTATACTCCTTATAGAAAGCATTCAATTGAAAAGTGTGTGATCTACGGTATTGTATACCTCTTTAGATGCTTCAGACGATGTTAATCTTAGAATTATTCCATTTCTTTATGCTATATTGATATTCTTGGGTTTTCTATTTCAAATGCACCATTATTCTATGATATCAAAATAAAAGTCTTTGACATATGTTTTATATTCGATGCATGATATATGAGTAAGCAAAACCCACGTCCTGAGAAAATGATCTAGCAACTTCCCTCTTCGTTTTCTATTTTGTTTTTCGTTTTCCGTTTTCCGCCTTTCCGCCGTTTTCTTTTTCTTTATCCACCGGGTTCGCTTTTTACTTATCTTCCTCGAGGACGAGTAAGAGGTAAGCTTGGGGGATTTTGATCACTCCATATTTTACACCTTTTTTCCGCATGTTTGCATGCCATTTAGATCGCTCAAATCGTGTTTTTCACGTTTGTTCGACAATATTGCGATGATTTTCACGATTTGTTGTTTTTGTCGTATTTCAGGAGATTTGGAGCGATTTGGAGTGATTCCGAGATGCACCCACTCTGGAGTGTCACCGACGACTCTCTTGAGGGGTATTTTACGATTGGAGAGGAGTGGAAGAAGAAAGAACGTCGTAGGAGCAACGAGGAGGCAAAAACATGAAGAATGGGCATTTTCAGCATGCCACTCGGCCGAGTGAAGGAGTCACTCAGCCGAGCATAGACAGCCTGCTCGGCCGGCCAGATTGGACACGCAACAGAGCCAATATCAGCGTGCACTCGGCCGAGCATCGCCATACCACTCGGCCGAGCACCGAGTCCCCCCTCGTCCGAGTGGAGCCAAGACGACGGCAACAAAAGATGCTGAACTCTCTGTTTTTCGTCAGTACAGTCCCAAGCTCCGACTCGGCCGAGTGACCAACGCCATCCGACCGAGTGAAGAACGCCCATCGGCCGAGTGAAGAAAAGTCACTCGGCCGAGTGACTCCCGAGGAGACGACACCCAAGACCCCCAACTCTCTGGAATTCATCAGGGTCTCTCACTCGGCCGAGTGACATTTGTCACTCGCCCGAGTGAGCCGCGCTGCCTGTAGCGTAAACTGCGATTTTAAGGCTGCGTAGGGGCATTTTCGTCAGGATTTTTTGGGCGATTTTGGGGGATATTTAACCCCAGTTTTTAACCTAGTTTAGAGAGCTTTTTCAGAACTTTTTGCAGCCCTTTTTTATTAACTTTTTAGGGATTAGATTTAGCTTTTAGGGAGGAGGAAAAAGGGAGATTGTGTTGGATGCTATCTTGTTCTTCATTAGTTTGTCTCTCTCTCTCTCTCTCTCTCTCTCTCAAAAACTCCATTTTTATTGATTTATTGAATATAGCTATGAATTCCATTCATTTTATTTGTGAATTTCTATTGAATTGCATGATGAATTGTGAGTAGTCTCATCGTCTTAGGGCGTAGGGATGAACCCTACGAGCCCAATTTCAAATTTGTGATGAATTGGTGAAACTATTGCTAGGATTGATTAGGGTTAGTTTGGGATTGCTATAATACGAATAGCTAGGGATTCATACCGATTGGGATTTGCAAGAGATTGGATCCCAACTCGATAGGAAGCACTAGATATTCGAATTGGGTTGCAATTGAATTTCTCCGGAATCGGTTTGCAAGAGATTGGACCGAAACTAGGGTTTTCGATTGCAATTCTATACCAATACCCGTTTGCAAGAGATTGGACGGGTAGGAACTATCCCAACCTAGGTCGTAGCTCGAGTTTGCACGAGAGTGGGCTCGAGATACGATTAAACGATGATGTTGTTCTTCACGCTAGTTTGCCTAGGTTAGGGTTTGCAAGAGATTGGACCCTACCCTAGGTTGGTTATAGACCGACAATAGCGCGAGAGCGTGAGCTCGGTTCTACATTTAGTTGCAACTAGTTTACCCGAGTTTCAAGTCTAGCAATTGTTAAACCTACAAATCACAATGATGAGATACGGCGGGTAGCGGGGATTCCCTACCCCTAGGCGTCTTTATTAATTTGTTATTTCTTTTATACATTTGAACGACTGTGACCGCATATTTGCGAACATTTCTCGACTATTCTTAATAGCCAGGTGATTGAAGAAGACACTGTTATTAGGCCTCCCTGTGTTCGATACCCGCTCGCCGCTACACCGTGCGCTTACGGTAAGACTACAGTGTCGCCGCTCCGGGACGTGTATCCGGGGCGCGATCATGGGCCCTGTATCAATCAGCTAGTGCAAAAGTCTTAGCTCGAGTGTATGATATGCAACCAGAAGTGCACCCATCCCACGGAGCAACTCGTGGAATATCTACCTACCATCCCTTGCAGGGTGATGGTACAACTTAACTAATAAGGGTGGACCCGGTCACTCCCGCACACTGCGTAGCTCAAGACTACCACATAACCCGTGTTATATCACATTTTACATTTACAACCGTATCCGTATTTGTATCCGTATCCATGTCCACATCCGTATCTTTATGGCCTCATAGGCCCATCATTTCGTACATCTAACAATGTGTACAATAATACATCCAACAATGAGTACAACACATACATATATATGTTATTTACTTGCTGAAAAGTCAAGGCAGAAGCCTCAACAGAGAATATCAGTCCTGAGCAATGCTTTGAAGTCCAACAACTACGATATCTAATTCCATAAAAGTGCACTATCTCAATATAGTCGTGAGCAATGCTTTGAAGTCCAACAACTACGATATTTAATTCCATAAAAGTGCACTATCTCAATTTAGTCATTTGGTCATTCCACTATTAATTAGTCCTCAAGTTAATTAGGTCTCTAGTCAATTGTTCAGGTCAATAGCTGTTCTGAGAATATATATGAGAGCCTAAGTTCATACGAGTACACAGGCTAAATTTCTAAAGTTAGAATTAGAGTGACTTACCATCGAGTTTGTCGTAGTAAGACAAGGTTGGAGTTAGAGCTTCTAAGGATGTTGGTGCACGAGGATTGGTATCTGCAAAATACAAGAATAATCGGTTATATAACACCCTATTTTCTACCTATTTAACTTGATCGTTTCGATTTTATAATCGATTAAAACGTCGTCAAATAGTGTTCTAAATTTTTATATAGACTAGATATGATGAAAATAATTTTATGGTAGGAGGAAATATTTTTCGGAAGATTATAGTAATTTTTATAATTTTTAAAAGTTCAAAATAGATTTAAAAACTAATTTTTAATTAAGTACGTAATTATTCAATAATTTCTCCTGGATGCAATCTGTATCGTAAAGTCACAAATAAGCTGTCAAAATGACCGTCTCGAATAGTAATTTAACATATTGATTCGGGTTCAATATTACATATTTAACCCCCCATTTAGCCCTATTTTGTGCTCATGTGATTCTATATCGTTCTCTAATACGCGCGTATTTTATATATCTTCATTTATTAGAGAATTCACCTTATTTGAGCATAAAACAGTAATTAATGGACTATTTCTGCACTTTTTATATTTTTCCTAACACCGTCTCGATCTCACGATTCCAACGACTATTTATTTGTATTTTTCTGAGATCTGTGCTAATTACTGTGTATTTTTGAATGCAGAATACCAATTAAATGGGGAAATATGCAAGGAAATACGCAAATACGGACACGTGGCAGCCATCGGAGCGACTCCCGCTCGAATCCGACGGCTGCGGAAAAATATCGACGTGGAAATACCGCAGCCGTTGGATCTTAATCCAACGGCCCGATCCTTGAGGCATTGCGACATGTCCTGTCCGTTGGATCTTAATCCAACGGTTCATATCAGCAGCGCTGGAGATTAATGAGGGGCGACGTGGCACGCTTTCATCCATCGATCTGGGATCGAACGACCTTAATTAACCCCGCATCGAAACGAAGCGTGCGGCAGCTTTTTATCGGGCGACGTGGCGTATTTTGCAGCGTCGGATTCGAATCCGACGGACCATCTCGAAGCGCAGATCAGCGATTTTGCGAGGCGACGTGGCTTCGTGTGCATCGTTCGATCAAGATCCGACGGTCCATATCGACTCTGCCTCAGCTTCGAAGAGCAGCGAATCCCGCCGCTACGTGGCACAATCCCCTCCATTGATTCGAGATCGGACGGCCCATAACGATCCCGACTTATTTCGAACGCGGATGCGGGTGCGTTATTTTCAAAGGACACGTGTCGAATGCTGGAGCGATCCCGCTTTTGATGAGCGGCTGTTATTTGATCCGCTTGAGATGAGCGGATAGGATTGATTCGGGTACGGGTTTTAAAACCCAATAAGCTTCTAAAACCCGCAATCCTATTATATAAGCGTATTTAGGGTTTTTTGGGCGTATTCAAGCAGATTGGGGCGTATTTTGAGCGTATTGGAGGCTCTAGAAGCCGTATTCTCCCCCTGAAAAATTCTGTAAAATTTCAGAGGCTATTTTCTTATTTCCAGAGAGTTTTGATGTCTTTTCAAGGGTATTTGTGATGAATTCTTAACTTAAACCCCGTATTTGATGCTTTTCTCTTGTATTTTGCTATAAAGTTGATGTATTTGGCTATGGAACTTGTTTATTCTGATATTATGAGTAGCTAAAACTTAATTTTGCTTGGTATGGAGTAGTTAGGGGATATAATTTGTGTTAGTTTGGTTGAAATTCCTTGTACTAAATCGTTAAACGTCGCTAAAATTGTAATCTTTGTTCGTAAATCGACTTTTTTAGATTCCAAAAGAATTAATTTAGTTGATGATCGCCCCAAAAGGGTGAGTTTTGATCTCCCCAAAAGGGAGTTTCATACCGTAGTTTTGATCTCTCCAAAAGAGAGTTTCATATCGTATTATAACTTTAGCGACGATCTCATTGAATTTTGTGTTTGAACCCCCAAAAGGGCATCTTCTGATGAATTGCTCCCAAAAGGAGAATTCATTGAGTTATATTGGATATTTTTCCCGGTGAATTGCTCTCAAAAAGAGAATTCATTGTGATATATTCATCAACCAAATTAATACGAATCATTGATCCTAACGAACCCATACCATGTGCAAACTTTTTATAGGTATTTTCATACACGAATTTCTTTGCTCGTACATCACCATCACGCACTTTCACACCATCACCATCATTGTTGAAGTGGTTAGTTTCTTTTCGTAGGATTTCTATTTGATTTGAATTGTGGTTGCAACAGATTTCTTCCCGTGGATTCGACATCTGGACTCCCAGATTTTACTACTTGTACGGACTCTTGCACTTGAGAGAGAGCACCTTCCGGAGCCCACCACATATATTTTTAACATATAATGATTTACGTGAAAATAGCAAGTTACTGATTTTTGAATGAAAAATAACCTATTTAACTTTTAGGCTTAAAAACTAATTCTGGAAAATCTAAGCGTCTGATTGAGTCGAAACTAGTGCCATTGGGTCCAGAATGTCATTTCTGATTTACTGGGCCTGGTCTCACATTTTTCTGGCCTCTATATTATTTATTATGACTTTAAAACCATCAATACTCATTTATTAATTATAATATACCGTATATTCTTAAAATACGAATACGTATTTACGTATGCGTTTAACCCTCACCTCCGCTCGCGTTCCCAGCTGCATGGAGCTGAGGAGAGGCGCCCGTTCGTCGACGTGGTGGCGCCTGAGGCGGCGGGGTCCGGCGACATGCAGCGGCGGTCGGCGGCTACTCCGGAGGCGCTGTGGCTCCGACGGAACGGCGGGTGACTTCGGTGGATGCAGCAGCTGTCGTTGCTGCTTATAACGGTGGGGTTCGGGTCGGTGTTGCTCTCGGAGGAGCTCTGGTGGGGATTGACGGCGAGGTCCTCGGGGAAAGCGGCGAGCTCCATGGCGAGCCTATCAACGAGGTGGTGGATCGGTGTCATGGGTCGTCGGAGGCGGTGTGGGCTGCAGCAGCGGGGCTCTCGGAGAGAGGCAGGAGTCAAAGGCGCTGTTGGACGAAAGCAGGAACGTGGGTGCTCGACGTTGGAGATGGCGAGGTGGGCGGTGGTTGCTGCGTGGGCGTGGATCATCGGCGAGGCAGCGGACACGGCTCTGGAGGCGACGATGGCGTAAGCAGCTGCTGCTGCTTCGGGGTGGCATCGTCTTCGTGAGCAGCGGTGCTCAGAGGCAGCGACGGATGAGAGTGCAGCGGAGGGGCTCGGGGCGTCTTCAGATGGCGGCATCGGACGAGGGCGGAGAGCGTGGGTTCGAGGCTGCCGGAGCTCAGGCGGGGCAAGGTGGAGTGCTGTACTTAAGGAGGAGCGGGTGTGAGTTGTGCATAGGTTCGAGCGAGCTTGGGTGGCAGTGACGTCGCCGCTTGGTGGCGGAGCGTGGTGCTTTCGAACGGGAAAAAAAGAGAGGGGGAGAGAAAACTGAGAGAGAGAGGGTTTGGGTTTAGCCTGGGTGCGTGCGTGAACTGATGGTTTAGGGGAGAAGAGGTTAAGGTTAAGGGGTTTAAATAGGTTAATTAGATAGTTAAAAAGTAGATGGTATTTAATACTTAGTCAAATCATTAAATAGGTTAGGTTAGCTTTAGGACTAAGTGAAGAAAACTTTAAACGTGTTCCCCCCACGTTTAAATCATGGTTTAGGGTTAAAATCTGGTTAGGTTAATGTAATTAAGAGGGGTTAAAAAGTCAATAGTGAAAAATCATTTTGTAACGAAATTACGATTTTGCCTCTACTAGTAAAAGAGTCCGAAAAATTACGAAAACATACCCACGGGTTCGTATCGTCGCGAGGATCGTGAATACGAAGTTCGTTTTAGGGTTTAAGCTACAAAAATACTAGTTCTAGGCCAAAACTTTTAGGAAGCAGGTATGCTGGTTCTCTATTGATTTGACTTCAGAAAATTACGAAATTAATGTGGGAAGCCCTAAATGGTCATAGAATGTTATTGTAAAAGTTTGAAATCGTTTTGATGATGTTTGTATAGAAAATAAATTCATTAAGCCAAAACGGTAATACCTGAAAATGAATTTTTATCAGACTATTTAGAGGTATTTGATGAAACCCGAACTTACTAAAATACTTCATAAATAGTCTGATATCTCAAAATATTTTTATAAGAAATTTTTGAAATCGTAAAACTCCTGACAACAATTATAAAATAATTTTAAAATTGAAAAATTGGTCAAATACGTAAATAGTTTGTCTTGATGAAAACATGTCGTTACATCCTACCCTCCTTAAAATAATTCCGTCCTCAGAATTTAAAAATCTTTTTGAAATAGATAATTGATGTTATGAAGAAGCTCAAGCAAATAAATGATGATAGTAATCAAGTAAATCAGGTTGTAAATAACATGAAATATAATGTGACATCACAGCATCCAGAAAGCAAGAGATGTTACATATGAATACATACTATTGACATCACCATAGCTTCCGTAACTAGTACTGAGATTAGTATCATAATAATTATCTCGACTTTTCAAGTAATGAAATGATAGTTATTATGATAATATCTGTTCGAACTTGGAACCTGAGGTGATAAGCCAGTAGCAAGCTATCTAAACTATATAAAAAGGAGGATCATAAAGTTGAAGGCTTCTACTCGTGCTAATGGTGACTAACAGAGTCGAGCTAAGGATGTCATTGCCTCTGTAAATTTGTCCTAGTCTCCACTGGTCCTTCTGATCTGCTTCGGTTGAACTCAAACATCGGATGGTCAGAACTTAGAATGCTACCCTCCATAAAATAGACGTAGCTAGAGTTTGGGGTAAGCTGAATACTCCAAGAGTGGCCATCATCAACCGAAGAAAGATGATGTTGATGAAGTGGGTAGATAGTCTAATCTATGAAAAATCACTCTAACTGCTAGCAAAGGAGATTACTAGGGAAGGTATATTTAAAGAATGGAATACGAATTCCTAAGTAAGGGTTAGGAGTTCAAAGAAGATGATGGGAATCAAGAAAGACCTAATGAAGATGGTAATAAGGACGCTTCACCCGTATATCCAATACAGGTGAACACTCGAGACATCATGTACTCGAGAGTCCTATTTGAGTATTTTATATTGTACACACTGATCTTTCTATATTGTTCACGAGGTAGTTAGCGCAGACCTGCATGGGCCACCAAAGCTGTAACGACCCGATTTCCGGGCCCGTTACTTTTTTGATATTTACGCAGGTCCTGCAGTTAACCAGTGAAAACAAAATAGCCACGATGCAGAGATGTACAAAATACCCAAATAGTGTCCAAATATTACATCCATATTGTACAAAAATGGTCCAACAATCGTACATGAAGGAAAGTAAATACAACTGGAAACAACTCTGAAAGCTGCAGACTCATGGTCAAATTCTGGTGCTGTTAACTCTAGAGCATCTGCCTCCATATGTACGTCGTCTGCGGTGCCAAAGAGATGGAACCGTAGGTAAGTCACAACAATTCTAGCAATAGAAATAAAGTGGTGCAAAAGTATGAAACAAACTATAGTAAACAAAAGATGGTCATGCTGGTGCAAAAAGTAAAGTAAGAACAGACATGATGAGTAAAGTACCAGTGGATGCTCAAGTGTGGTAAGTAAGGTGCATGTAATGCGTAAAGTAATGGTGACTGTACAAGTGCAAAAGTAACGTACGAGAGCAATAACTATAGCCTGGCATATGGTAGCAACAATGTTTTAACCAACCGGCAATGGGATGACAATAGTAAGACATCCAGGTAGACATGGTAACACTAAAAAGAAGATGAGCGTCGCTTACTATCTAATAGTGTAGGATGGCCTAATAATAAGAAGTCTAGTTTAACTCCCAAATCAGCCAGGCAGTCAGGGCTTGAAGGCACATGTCACTTCAAAGACCGTAGGAACAAGTCCCTTGGTTGACCAACCCCCTTCCCATTCCTTTCTATACCCTGATTCGGACGTAATTTAAGACCGATCATTATTATACCGTTCTATCACGTTTGAGTAGTCTCGACTTAGTCAATAGAGTAGTCGTGGCCAAAAGCAATAGTATCAATGAATTATCAATTAGTGCGACATCAATCAAACTAGTGCATCAGCCTTGGCTCGAGTGTATGATATGCAACCAGAAGTGCACCCATCCCACGGAGCAACTCGTGGAATATCTACCTACCATTCCTGCAGGGTGATGGTACAGCTTAACTAATAAGGGTGGACCCGGTCACTTCGGCGGATGTCTTACTAAGGTGGATGGAGCAGCTGTCGCTGCTGCTCATAACGGCGGGGTTCGGGTCGGCGTTGCTCTCGGAGGAGCTCCGGTGGGGATTGACGGCGAGGTCCTCGGGGAAAGCGGCGAGCTCCGTGGCGAGCCTGTCGACGAGGTGGTGGAGCGGTGTCACGGGTCGTCGGAGGCAGCGTGGGCTGCAGCAGCGGGGCTCTCGGAGAGAGGCAGGAGTCGAAGGCTGTCGGAAGAAAGCGGGAACTTGGGCGCTCGACGTCGGAGATGGCGAGGTGGGTGGTGGTTGCTGCTTGGGCGTGGGTCGTCGGCGAGGCGATGGACATGGCTCCGGAGGCGATGACGGCGTAAGCAGCAGCTGCTGCTTCGGGGTGGCGTCGTCTTCATGAGCGGCGGTGCTCAGAGGCAGCGGTGGACGAGAGTGCAGCAGAGGGGCTCGGGTCGTCTTCGGATGGCAGCATCGGAAGAGGGCGGAGAGCGTGGGTTTGAGGCTGCCGGAGCTCAGGCGGGGCAAGGTGGAGTGCTGTGCTTAAGGAGGAGCGGGTGTGGGTTGTGCATGGGTTCGAGCGAGCTTGGGTGGCAGCGACGTCGCCGCTTGGTGGCGGAGCGTGGTGCTTTCGAACGGGAAGAAAGAGAGGAGGAGAGAAAATTGAGAGAGAGAGGGTTTGGGTTTAGCCTGGGTGCGTGCGTGAACTGATGGGTTAGGGGAGAAGAGGTTAAGGTTAAGGGGTTTAAATAGGTTAATTAGATAGTTAAAAAGTAGATGGTATTTAATACTTAGTCAAATCATTAAATAGGTTAGGTTAACTTTAGGACTAAGTGAAGAAAACTTTAAACGTGTTCCCCCCACGTTTAAATCATGGTTTAGGGTTAAAATCTGGTTAGGTTAATGTAATTAAGAGGGGTTAAAAAGTCAATAGTGAAAAATCATTTTGTAACGAAATTACGATTTTGCCTCTACTAGTAAATGTGTCCGAAAATTACGAAAACATACCCACGGGTTCGTATCGTCGCGAGGATCGTGAATACGAAGTTCGTTTTAGGGTTTGAGCTACAGAAATACTAGTTCTAGGCCAAAACTTTTAGGAAGCAGGTATGCTGGTTCTCTATTGATTTGACTCCAGAAAGTTACGAAATTAATATGGGAAGCCCTAAATGGTCATAGAATGTTATTGTAAAAGTTTGAAATCGTTTTGATGATGTTTGTATAGAAAATAAATTCATTAAGCCAAAACGGTAATAACTGAAAATGAATTTTTATTAGATTATTTAGAGGTATTTGATGAAATCCAAACTTACTAAAATACTTCATAAATAGTCTGATATCTCAAAATATTTTTATAAGAAATTTTTGAAATCGTAAAACTCCTGACAACAATTAATTATAAAATAGTTTAAAAATTGAAAAATTGGTCAAATACGTAAATAGTTTGTCTTGATGAAAACATGCCGTTACAATCTGTTCCGCTCGAAGATTTCTTTCTCGATCAACTTTGTGACTGAGTCTCTTCGATCGAGAAGATTACTGCTTCCATGGATCAGAAGCTCTCTCTTCTCCTTGAGCTTCAGTACAAGTCATTCTTGCTTCATGGCTTCCCGATTCTGGCCAAACTCCAGGCCATGTTTCCTTCTTCTAATCAGTCTCCCTATTCTGTTGTTCCAACTGCTCCAGGCTTAGTGCCTCCATCTTCTGTTGTCCAGCCCGCTGTCCCTACTTATATTGAGTCTTCGGCTACTGGTACGTCCTCATCCAAGAGTAAGGCTCGAGCATACCCTACCCGTCGGTCCGCCAGACTGATGTTTCGCCAATCTTGTTGCCCCTCAGATCCCTCAGTCATTCACATCAATTGATCCCGATGTTGTTGCTGCTGATATGTACACTAGCCCTTAGACTTCGAATTTGTGTTAGGGTTGAGATTTTTTGTTGGAGTGTCGTTTTGTATGGTAGTTTGTATAGGTGACGTTGTCTGGATTTTTGACTGCTCATGTCGTATTGATGACATATGTATTTTGTTCTTCTTGATATACATGGTGTTATGGATGTATTTTGTACCCATGCAATCTTGATCTTATATATATATATATATATATATATATATATATATATATATATATATATATATATATATATATATATGAGGAGAGATCAAATGACCCCCAAAAATAACCCCCAAAAATGACCCCTATCAAAAATCCTATGCCCCCCATTTTTTCGAAAGATCCGAACCGTTCATCTTGATCTCCACCCTCTAAATACCTGACCCTCCAATTTTCAACCCGATCCCATGTGTTTTGTCCGTTCATCCACCATTCGCAAAAGTTCTGTTCATGCGAAACCGTTAAATTTGGGTCGGATGGATGAACAGTCAAAACACATGAGATCTGGTTGAAAATTGGTGGGGTCAAGTATTTAAAGGGTGGAGATCAAGATGAACGGTTCGGATCTTCCGAAAAAATAGAGGGCATATGATTTTTGATAGGGGGTCATTTTTGGGGTTATTTTTGGGGGTCATTTGATCCCTCCTCATATATATATATATATATATATATATATATATATATATATATATATATATATATATATATATATATATATATATAGTGTTGCTGTTTCGTACATTGTCTCATTACCTTTTATGTGTGATATGTGTGAAACTGTCTCCTTGTATGCGATATCATTTATATGATGTGATTTGCAATGTACTTTTTATCATGTGGCTCGTAATGTTGATATTGGACTTCCATTCCTTTAGTCAACTAAGTTTTAATGTGTTTATGAGTTTTTGGAATGTATATCAATAAGATGCTCTTATGTGATTAATCTCTCTTCGAAGATTTACAAGTATCAAATTGAATATACATCCTATCTTTACACTCCCATGTTAGTACTTATTTAGCACGATTGTTGTTATTATTTTACTCCCACCTTTTAGATAATGTCATAGGGGGAGAGAAATAAACAGATTCATAATGTATGTGCTAAGTAAATTCTAATTACACTTGAATCTAAGATTGAAGTTGCCTTAGATTCAGGGGAAGTAAGATATAATGAATATGGATTATAAAATCCTAGATTTCATGGATTCAAGAAAATCATTCCATTCATGCATATCTTACCCTTTTGCTTCATTTGATCTATAGATGCCCCAAATTTTCAATGACTAATTTGTTTGGCATTTATGTAGGGGGAGTAAGTTTTCTTCAAGTACAATTATTTATCTTTTTGTTTATGTTTGTTTGTCATCATCAAAAAGGGGGATAATGTTGAGTATTGGACTTCTCCTTACTTGGTGTTAATGATAAGCAAACATAAATACTTGTGACTAATTCTCTATTTGCAGTTAATCCATTGCCTAAGCATATCATGAAGATCTATTACCAATGGATGACACTCAAAGATCAATGGAAGCAAGAAAAATGGATTGGATGATCAAAGATGGTGGTTAAATCTCCTAGAAGACTTCAAGCTCATACTTTGGAAAGAAGAGTTAGTTCTACAAGTTATCTTCTTTTTATCTTCTGGTATGTAGCTTAGAAGTAGAACTTTGATGGAGCACACACACTCATCTTCATTTCTGTCATAGGAAATCATTAGATCAATTCTCCATTGATTCCAATTCACTTTTTCTCTAGAATGTGCAATGTTTGATCTCAACAGATGACTGATGAACGTTTTCCAGTCGCCTGTCTCGAAACAGTCGACTGTGTTTTGTTCTACAGTCGCCTGTTATACACATATCTAAACAGTTGATTTTTGGGCTTCTATGCTTTAAACTCTTTCAGGTGACTGATGTACGTTTCACATGTGCCTGTCCAAGAGACAGTCGACTGTGATCTGTAAATCAGCTGCATGTCTATCATCTGCCCAATGATCAGTTCTTTTAATCTGGCCAGTCAACTGATGGTGTATTTGCAGTCGTTTGTCCAAGGACCAGTCGACTGTAAGTGCTTCAACAATCGCATGTCCATGATTCTTCTGCAGGACTTGCTCTCTGAAATATTTCTTATTCTAGTGCCAGTAGACTGCTGATGGATCTACAGTCGACTGTCCAATGGCACAGTCGACTGTCGATGCTTCAACAATCGTCTGTCTATGAGCCTCTCTGCAGATTCAACTCTCTGAAAAATGTCAGGGGTTGTGCCAGTCGCCTGTATAAGGAATTACAGTCGCATGTTTGGTTTTACAGTCGACTGTCTTCACTTCATCAGTCGTATGTCCTGTATTCCCAAACTTTTCTCAGATTTCCTCAACTTACCCAGCTTTCGGCCAGTCGCCTGTAGTAGGATTTACAGTCGCCTGTTGGTTTAACAGTCGACTGTCTATGTCTCATCAGTCGACTGTCCACGTGGTAAGTTACCGTTATGAATTCCCACCTACCCTCTGTCACTGTGCAGCAGTCGACTGTAAGTTGTTCAATAGTCGACTGCCGCAGGCACAGATTCTATCCGTTGAGTTTTTCTTCACGGATTTCAACGGGGGTTTTGGGGGATTCAGCTTGAAGGGTTTGAGAAATCTATAAAAGAAGCATCTACTGTTCCATTGAGGGGTTGACTCATTTGATTAGCAACTAACTCAAACATTCAAGCTTTCATTTGTTAAAAGATCAAATCTCTCAAAATCCTAAAGCCCTATAATTCATATCTTCAATCTCTTGCTCTCCAACCTAGAACCAAGAAGAAATCTTCTAGGCATTTGGTGCAGTCAAGAGAAAAGGGCTTTCCTCTCTTCCAAGAGAGTCTTTCAACAAACAACACACTTCTCCTTCAACTTCTACTTCAAGGCATAGGTGATTGTAAGTTTGCTTAATTTCATATTTCATAACTTTCGTTATTTGATTTACTCTCGGGTTGTGAGAGTGGTTTGCTTGCTTCCAAGTTGTGGGAGTCAAGGTCAATAGGGTGTATTTCGATTTCACTTGTAGGGTTGCTACAAGTGGGTTTTTAAGGAAACATCAAGTTAGGGTTCTAACTTGAGTATCCGGTGGTTACCGGGTGGAAGGGACGTATGATTACCGGGAACAAGTCAGGAAGTGACTTGGGTAATCCGAACCCTTGAAACATCCTTGCATTTTCATTGTTTCATTTTGGGTTTACACTTATTCCGCTTTATTTGTTGGTTAGGAATTTAATTTGGTGTAACTATCTGTTTAAATTACATAAACACTATGCAACCCCTTCTAATGTTTTCCTCATAGCCAGGGACCTTACAACTTATAATTGCGAGTGCCGGAGCGACTAGTCCAGACTTTGTTGTCACCGTGCGGGTTCTAGCAACCCATCATAGTAGCCGATGACAAATTCACAGATCACAGATTCTTGAACTGTATTCATAGCATGGTTCGTCCGGGTAGCGCCGTGGCAAGAGATGACTCTTGGTTGCTCACTGTCCACGCATTATAAGTCACGGTCTAGGTACGACATAGTTAGACTCTCGTAACATGGTCTCTTTTAATAAAGTATTTTTAATTGCTGAAAATTGCTTATAGTTGTAAAACTGCAAAGTTACGTTTCAGATCTATTTTCCTTGCCATTATTGTTCGCACTTTACTTCTATTCTCTTTAGTTTGCAATGCTTGCACATTGTATTAATCTATATGCTTAGAGATACTTTGAGTTATGTCTGATCCTGGCGACCCTTCTCTTTGTGGTGGACCCGCCAGATATCTCACAGGTTGAAGAGTTTACACCAGAGACTGCATGAGCTGAGTTTGCTATTGAGTTTGACCAGCAGGATGCTTGGTATTTGAGATTGAGTGTGAGTGATTTACTTTATTGCTTTCAGAGTGGCTTGATGTATTATTTTTTTCAGTTGTATTTCCTTTCTTCTATGCTGCTGGGTTGTAATAAGGTTGTATACCATTTTCATGTATGAGTATTTGGCATATTTCTGCCGCAAAACCTGTATTGACTTCATTGGTGCCTAGCATGACTTGCGCTTGTTCCAAACAGTAACGGGCCCCGAAGGCGGGTCGTTGCAACTGATGTACATTTTACAGGCGCCTGTCCAATAGACAGTCGGCTGTGTTAATCAGTCGTATGTCTATCTTCAGCCCAAAGATCACGTTAATTTTCATCTGGCCAGTCGACTGATGTTGAATTGACAGTCGCCTCTCCAAGGCACAGTCGACTGTCAATGCTTCAACAGTCGCATGTCCATGATTCCTCTGTAGAATCTGCTCTCTGGAATGTTTAACATTTTAGTGTCAGTCGACTGATGTTGTATTTATAGTTGCCTGTCTAATGGCACAGTCGACTATCAATACTTCAACAGTCGTCTGTCTTTGAGCTCTCTGCAAACTTTGCTCTCTGGAAAATGTCAAGTTTTGTGACAGTCGACTGATGTTGGTTTCACAGGCGCCTGTCCATAGCACAGGCGCCTGTATGTTCCACATCAATCGCATGTCCTGACTTTCCAGAACTTTCTGTGATTTTCTCATCTTACCCATATTGCGACCAGTCGCCTATAGAAGGATTTACAGGCGCCTGTTGGATTTACAGGCGCCTATTTTCTCTTCATCAGTCGACTGTCAACGTGATAAGTTACCGTTTGAATTCTCACCTACCCTCTGACACAGTGCAACAGTGACTGTATTTTGTTCAACAGTCGACCGTCGACTGTGTAAATTCTATCCGTTGACTTTTTCTCCACGGATTTCAAAAGGGGTTTTGGGGATTTAGTTTGATGGGTTTGAGAAACTTATAAAGGCAGCCTCTACTGTTCCATTGATAGGTTACTCACTCATCTATTGCTAAGCTTTCATCTTCAAGCTTCTCAAGCTCTCAAATTCTAAAGCCCTAGAAATCCAATCTTTTACTCTCTTGCTCTCCAACCTAGAATCAAAGAGATATCTTCTAAGCAATTGGCGGTGTCAAGCGAAAGGGCTTTCATCTCTTCCAAGAGAGACATTACCACACAACACACTTGCTCCTTCAAGTTCTACTTCAAGGCATAGGTGATTGTAAGTGTTGTCATTTCAATGTTTCATACCTTTCGTTATTAGATTAACTCTCGGTTTGTGAGAGTGTGTTACTTGCTCCCAAGTTGTGGGAGTCAAGGACATCGAGTGTACTTCGATTTCACTTGTAGGGTTGCTTCAAGTGGGTTTAAAGGAAACCTCAAGTTAGTGTTCTAACTTGAGTATCCGGTGGTATCTGGGTGGAAGAGACGTAGGATTATCGGGAACAAGTCAGGAGTTGACTTGGGTAATCCGAACCCTTGAAACATCCTTGTGTTTGCATTGTTTCATTTTAGGGTTTATTTACATTCCGCATTAATTGTTGGTTAGGAATTTAATTTGGTGTAATTATCATTTTAAATTGTATAAACACTATTCAAACCCCCTTCAAGTGTTTTCCTTATAGCCAAGGACCTTACATATGACACCTATCACGCTTATCTCAATCATATATCACACATATTCAGTAGCACACATGACACAAATTATATGAGATAAACAGTGCGTTCCAAAAATAAATGTAAAAAACAATGTCATATCCTACAATTTATCCAAAACTAAACGTCATATCCAAAAATAAATGTCAACAACAATAAAAAACAACGGCCACCATAATCGTTGGAGTGCAGATTTCACACAACGGGTACGGCTGTATGTCCGCAACTGTGCTTGTTGTGTTGCTGTGTCCCCTTCCATTTGTGGTTGTGTATAATGCGACTGCGAGGTGCCAGCTTCATCCACTGTCTTCTGATGCTGCTCATGCTGCTCCTGCTCCAGCTACTGCTGCTGCAAAGTTTCGACGACATCTCTCCTATAAAGGCGCAGAAGATAGCTCGTGTCTGATCCTTCAGGACGATGCCGTGTCTGCCCCATCACATCATCGACCATTTGTTGAATGGCTATCAAGTGGGTATTATATGAGTCCTCCTGTAAACCAATGACCGAACGATTGTAGATGTTAAGCAACACATTACTCTGTAAAACAAATTGAACATTTAGTATATATGAATCAAATAAATTTAAATTTTTAAGAAGTATATATGACTATTATTTACCATTTTACACTCGAGGGGGACCACGTGGCATGTACGAGAACGGGGGCTCCTGCATAGTATATATCCATCGCCTTGTGATCCTCCAATACCATTGCATATCTGTGATCCCATGCCGCTCGAGGCTCCACGATGGCAACAGCCCGTTGTTGAGGGGTCATACCTGTCTTCACTGGCATTACTGGGACCCCGACTGGGATGTGTTGAGCTAAACCAAATTGTCGCATAAAACGGTCTGGTACATGCATTTCAATATCCACCCAGCAAAATAATGGTACGCGTGCACTCCATATAGTGGGAAAGGCTAAACAAAAAGGATGAAGATACTCCAACCGCGCAGCATATGGCACCCAGATAATCTAATAGACATGAATGACAGAAATACATAATCGAAATGATCTCGACACGTTCCACATGTAGCCTAAGGGGCCCGTGTCGTCCAATACATTTTGTCTGTATGTGTGCTGGCCTATAGTAATCACTCCCAGGAAATAAATAAAACATATTTATACACTTCACAATATAACAGAATCAATAATGTTATACATGCAATAAGGTGACGCATACATATATAGCCGATGTTTGCATCCTTGCCACCTTGCTTAGCTCAGAATACATATGTGCGAGCACTGCACTTCCACACACATACCCTCCAATTTCCTCAAAATGATCCAGCTTCTCCAACCACAATAGATGGACCGATCCTTTGCTTGGATCCGAAACCAATAAGGTTCCGATCATATGTAGCAAGTACGCACGTGCACATTGCTGAATCTCCTCCTCTATGGCTTCATCAGGCAACTCCATAAATGTTTCACGCAGCCACGCAAGCTTCACATTGGCTCCTTGGTTTTCCATGGATGCCTGTCCCAGAAGACGATCCATCAAATCGGCCCATGTACTATGTCGTCTTCCAATTTGATAAATGGGGCTCCCGGATATAGGTAGGCCCGTGATGACAGCCACATCTTGCAGTGTGATCGTCATCTCCCACGGTCACATATGAAATGTGTTCGTCTCGGGCCGCCATCTCTCAACCAAGACTGTAAATAGTGCAGGGTCCAATCGTATCCACTTCAACCTTGCACATACGCGTACCCAGATATTACGATATACAGCTCCACGCGCTCATCTATGTGCCATTCTGAATGTCTGCGTCCGTGATCAACAACTCCTATCACATCCTTCAGCAAACAAACCACGTTAATTAATTTTCTGCATCGGCATCATATTTATATTTTCTGAATTTTTCACACCAAATATTCTTACATGTCCATACTGGATCTGCGCAGACCGATGGTGTGCCTGATCATACAAGACCTCGTCAGATATGTGTCCCGCCTCCTCTATGTTATTCTATCAAACAAAATGCAAAAACAATAGTTAAACATTTTTAGATGAATATGGGAAGATACACATTTAAACATGTCGTATGATTAAACTCATATGATCCAAAATAATAAATTAAAAATTCTCTCAATCATTAAAAACCAATGATTAACCATCGTCATCTCTATAGTTTACATCGGATCTAAATCAAAACCTTAAATCAAAACCCTAAAACTGAAGTAAGATTTCAAATTGAACTCCTTATCGTTGGGTTTCAGCCAAAAGCTACACTTGTCGATGTTTCGTTGCTGATGTCACCGCCTACGATTCTTTCCCTAAAAAATAAAACAATGTCGGGTTGTTAGAGGGTTCGGATATTAGCAGGCAAACTGGCCGCACTTGGCAAGTGCGTCCAGTATAGAGGCCCGTCACTTAAGTCACGTGCCACTTGGCAAGTGTAGTAGGGACCTAATGGCTGCACTTGTCAAGTGCGGAATGGTCCAAACTAGCCCAGTCATCGATAATGCACGCGCCTTGTCGCTGACATGGCGATGCTTGGCCTATTTCTGTAAATATTTTTTTTTCCCGAAATCTAATATTGTTTTTATTTTTCCCCCTAAATGTAGAAGTTACCCAAAATAAAAACGATAGACAGAGAGATCAAATAAAAAACAGCACTGTAAGGAAAAAACCAGTTGATAGGGTTGATCGACGCAGCAAGGGAAATGTTAATCGACGCATCAAGGGCTTCTAGCTCAGTGCTCCTTTACTCGCAGCCAGGGATTTGCCGGCGGTCACCCTCACTTGGCGGCTAGCGGACCGGAGAACACACACCATCTCGACCGCCTCATCGCCAGGGCTTAATTCTGCGACGCTCGAGGCTCTCTCTCGCCGCCGGCGCTGCCGATTCCACGCAGCGTGCGTCCGCCTCAGTCTCCTTCCAAAAGACGGGCGTTCCCGATTACGACTTCTCGTTAGCAAAGGTGTCGTCTTGCTCTATCCTCGCGTCAAAAATTTTACTTTGAGCTCTCTAGGTTGCTTCTTTATTGATTGATGCGTGCATATTAGGCCGATTAAGTTGAGTTTAGGGTAATTTTCCAACGTATTCTCGTCGAGTTTCGTGATTAGTGAATATTGAAAGGTAGAAAATCAATTAGGGGTTCCAAACTCAACATAAATTAGTTTACACACATCGATATCTATCAAATATCTAATGTCAATAATTTAAGGAGGCATGAATATAAACGGCCTCTAAAAGTACTTAATTCAGCTAATCGAGGCGAACAACTACACGAGTTTATACAATCTGATAATTCAAGGACAAAATTTTGAATTAATCCAAAAATTAAAAATAATTCCTAAAATTGACCAAGTTTTAAAATATTTAGCAAAATCGACCAATTTTGTCATGTCACGCTGAGCCGATCGATATCCGAATTGGCTAGGTTTGGCAACCCTAACCAAATGAAGAGATCCAATTAGCCGAGGTTGCCAACCCCGAATTAAATTGCCCGCGAATTCATCAGGTTGCCAACCCCGGCCCTTTCCTATCTTCGCACTAAATCATAAATGTCCTTTCTGGATGGAGACATGCCAACGGGAAGCAGGATGGCTTTTGTCTGGTTTTGAACTTTGAACGAGTGCTAAGAGACGTGGCCCACTATCAGACGTGGCCCACTATCGCTCTTATTATTTTTGTTTCATATTTTCCATTCTTAAAGCAAAGGTGAGCTTCTATTACCATACATATACTAATTATATAAATATCTGATTGCAATCCAAAAATAAATGCTGGTTATTCAAAGCAATCAATCATTCTCATCGAGTATAGATTTTTATAGAGACACAACTATCTCTCAACTAGATAAATATATGGGTCCTATTTCTTGAATTACATTCAATTCTAGTAGTTAGATAACACTCAATTATATGCAAATTATAAGGATGAGGAGGGCAAGGTAGGGGTTGGCAACCTCAGCCAATCACAGCCAATTCGACAATTTGACCGAGGTTACCATCCCCGATCAATTGGATTTGTTGCCAACCCTGACCAATTCGACTATTTGGCCGTGTTACCAAACTCGACCAATTAGATTTGTTGCTAGTGAAATCAATGTGACCAGGGTTGCCAACCACGGCCAATTTGACGATTTGACCGATGTTACCAACCATAACCAATTGGATTTGTTGCCAACCCGGGCCAATTCGACTATTTGGCCATGTTACCAACCTCGGCCAATTAGATTTGTTGCCAGTGAAATCGATATGACCTCAACCACGGCCAATTCAAACATTCACCAACTCAGCACCGCAGAATCATCCCTGGCGTGGCGACGTGACAAAAGTTGGTTGATTTTGTTAAATATTTTTAAATTTGGTTGATTTTTGGAATTTTTTTTAATTTTTAGCTTTTAGTCGATCAAACCTATCACTTTGATCAAGTTTTTCTATCATGGATATTCAACTATTGATATAAATTGTTTAAATTCTTCTTGTTTTATGGCACACAAAAACAAAACAAAACAAAACAAAATATTATTTAGATGTGTTATCTAACTTAATCCTGACACACCTTTGGGATGTTACTGGCTCTGGAATCTTAAAAAGACTAGGACAATTGTCCTTGTAGGAGTTCGCCTAGGACTAGGACTTGAACTAAAGACTTTTTACTTGGATTCTCTAGGACTCTTGGACATTTTGAACCAGAATGAGGACAAATCTGAGGATTTTTAGGACAAATATGAGGAATTTTATGAGATGACACTATTGATTATTTGTCTTATAAATATAATAAGAATTCCCAACAATTTAACTTATCAGCAAATTATTTATTTTATCATAATAACATTATTAACATTTAATTAATTACTTATCGATAGGTTCAATATTATTGTATTTTAATCTTTGTTATCTTATCATTATAAATTACAATCCTGAAAGTTCTTTTTTCTTATGTAAAAAAGGTCTAATTTTTTTTAAAAAGAGACAATTATAAAAGTTTCAAATGTTTAAGTTTTTCTTCTCAAATTCAAAATTCAAAAATGTTAAAATTCCCAAATATCATCTTGTTCCTTTTTCATCATTCAGATCTTAAAAGTTTTTTAATCTTCATATAATCTGACTGTTCAAATCTTCTAAAAACTTATTATTTTGAATTTTTATTAAAATTTGTACCTAAAATTGATGAAAATGGATGTGAGAGAGGGGAGAAAAGGAAGCGGCATAGCTGCTCTTGCTATGTGCTGTTTCGTCTGTTTGGTCCAAATGTTGCTAACAATTTGAGGTGGAGAAGAAATGAGATGAAAAGTAGGAGAGGGATCATGGCATTTGGGGGGGGGGGGGGGGGGGGGGGGGGAGCATGCTATGGTAATTTGTGATAGAGGAGAAGAGTATGACATGTGAGAGATCAAGAAAAGAAGAGAGAGTAAATCCAAGTCACTGACTTTATTCCCATGATCTTTTGGGATTTCCTTGGGTGTTGGTTGAGGTTAACTATACATGTAAATGTAAATGGCTCGAAAAAGTTGGAATCTTGGATTTCCTGTCCAAATAAAGGTTGGAATCTTGGATTTCCACTCCAAATCCATTCTTACTGACCAAGGACACTAAAATTTCAAATCTGACTTCAATCCAAAACCAAGAACAGCACAATTTGAAATCCAACAAAAAAAATCAAGTCCAACCCCAAGTATCTGAGAAAAACCAGTAACACTTGGCTTTTTTCTTGCACTCAAAATCAGTTACCCAGATTCAATCCACTGTTTTTTTTCTTGAATATGTTTCTGGTGTTGGCTTGATTCAATTGCACACATACATATACATATGGACCGAAAATTTGGGTTCATCAATTTCTAACCGAATCCAGTCATGTTTACTGATAACACTAGATATTAAAATTCAAGAAGCTCGAGTCCAAGTCCAACTTTTTCGTGGATTTCAAAGTCTAGCTTTATTGGTTAGTAGGGCTAGATTTGGATTGAAATCCTAGAATCAAACTTTTTAGCCTAAATATATAAAGTTACATGTCAACACTAAAAAAAAATAAAACAAACTTTAGAATGCAGTTTGGGACTTGGATTTCCCCTTTTCTTTCCTATCCCTATTTGTTTTTTGATCTATCCCCTATCAATCTCTATTTTCCCTAACCTCATCACTCTCTTTATTATGGGTTTCCCCTCTAAATCATCTCCTCAATTTTCCTCACATTGATTGCAATAAGCATATCCGATGCATGTCTTCCTCTATTGCAGATAAGTATATGACAACATTGCTAGTGCTAGTCGTAGAATGCAGTGATAGCAGTTGCAAGTGGCAACAATACCTTCAGCAACAACAATACACAACAACATCAATGACAGGAGTAATGACCATCTTCCCCCATCCTTCCTCAGATAGCACATTTCATAAATTTTTGGAATCATAAAATCTAATTTGAGTTTTTTTGCCCAAAATAGTTGGTTTTGGGAGATTTGTATGGGGAAACAAGAAGATGAAAACTAAAAAGTTTTAAGATTTGAATGAAGGATATTGAACAAGATGAACAATCTTGACTTTAAGAAGTTTTTTGAATTTGAAAAGGAGAAGATTAAATTGGGAATTTCCATAAACCTTCTTTATGAACCTTTTCCATTTTTTCTTCAAAGAAAAAAGAACATCCAGAATTTGTAATAATTACAAAAATCCAACTTTGAATATAGTTCTCATGATTTATTAATTAAATATAATATTTATATGATAAAGGTGAATACTTCTTGATGATTTAGAAATAGTAAATTGGCTGTGGTATTCTTACTATATTTATCTTAATATATTTGTAAGATAACATAATCAGTTGTGTCATCATGATCGTCGTTTGGTCCTTGGTCTAGTTCAAACTGTCCAAGAATCTCATTTAATCCAAGCAAAAAGTCCGAGGTTAAGTCCAAATTCTAGCCCAAGTCCTACCAGGACAATAGTCATAGGCCTACCAAAGAATTCAGAAACAGTAATACCTCCAAGCAAGGCAATTAAGTCCTATTTGTGGAGAAGTTGGCTCGATTCGGCGCAGGAGAAGCAGTCGTTGTGCAGACGAGTTATCTTGTGCAGAGGTAACTCGACTGTGTTCGAATTCGACCTATCTGACTTTGCACAAGTCAGATATGAGGATGCTGGGCATTTGGCTTCTACAACGCAGTTGGTCGTTCGGTCGTCAGTTCGAATCTGAGGGTCGAACACTTAACATTGGGTCGTAACGTGGTTAGAGTCCGTGTTCGATTGAACGGTCGTGGCAGAGGCTCGTTGGAAGTTGTTCGTACGCGCGGCTCGGCACTTCGGTCATTCGACACAGAAAGAATGTCGTTTGGTCGAAGGGAACCCCTTGGGATGCGGTCCACTAGGAAGCAACAGAAGGCCCACTAGTGTGCGGCGCATTGACTGCGTATGAGCGACGGTTGGATTGGATGCTGTAATTGTCGAGATCCGTATTCTTTGGGAATTCCTAGCCAATAATGACACATATTGTAAACTAGGGTTATATATAGTGGGTTTCATGTAGAACACATTGTAACCTTAAGAGAGCCGCCATTGTGAGAGCCAACTTTGAGCTTTAGGGAGAGATTTGTGTACTTCTTCGTTGGACGGAGAGAAGATTTGTATTGTCCTTTTTCTTTCTTAATAAAGTTCACCAGTGTTCCCCCTTGGTCGGTTCACGGCCTAAAAGCAATTCTCTAAAGTGCTCAGTTTGTGTTGCTGACCTTTCGTCCTCGATCTCCACGATCCTGAGTTATTCCGCTGAGTGTGTGTCTTGTCCTGCTACATTTCTTCAAGGTGAGAGCAGGTGGTTTCTGGTGTACAACAAATTGGTATCAGAGCTATACGGTGTCAGAGATTAACGTAGAAGGCAAAGATGAGTGGCAGTGGCAATGACGATTCTCCAAAGGCGTCGACCTCTGGGTTTTTTATCTTCTTGGACTATTGTGTTTAACACAAAGTTCGAAATTGAGAGGTTTGATAGAAAGATCAACTTCAGTAAGTGGAGATGCGATCATGGATATCTTGAACCAACTTGGTTAAGATATCGCATTGGACGAGAAGTCGACGGACATGTCCGATTAGGAATGGAGAACTCTGAATCGGAGTGCATGTGGTACCATCTGCCTGTATTTGTCGAAGGAGAAGAAATACCCATACATGGAGTAGACAAGTGCAAGCAAGTTTTGGAAGGTGCTCGGCGACAAGTACATGAAGAAGAACATCCAGAACTGGCTACACTTGAAGTAGAAGCTTTTTGGGTTGAAGTTAGCCGAGAGGGTTTCTATGGAGGAGCATCTCGACTACTGCAACAAGCTTCTTACCGACCTGAGGAACGTCGACGTAAAGGTTGACGATGAAAACAAGGCGATGATTCTTCTCAATTCTCCACCCATTGAGTATGAGTACTTAGTGTCGGTTCTTACCTATGGTAAGCATTCGATCACATTTGAAGAAGTGTCCAACGCTGTGACGAGCAATGAGTTCAGAAAGAACGATGGGGACACATGCAGCCGAGCTTTGAGCGACGCTCTCACGGTCGTAAGGGATCCTAATGGTGAGAAATGTGGAGATAGAAAGTGGTATTTCAGATCCAAGCCTAGAGACAAGACAAGAGCCCCTCAGCGCAAGGTGACGAAGGATCAATGTGCTTTCTGTAAAGAAAGAGGACATTGGGTCAGAGACTGTCCCAAGGCGAAGAAGAAGCACGATGCAACTGCCAATGTCGTTAAGGGCATTGAGATCGAGGAGTACGTATTGATCGGTGCTTCAAAGGGTGTGATGTTAGATGGTTGGGTTCTCAACTCTGGGTGCTCGTTCCACATGACGTCACATCGAGAGTACTTTACGACCTTCAGGGAAGGTGGTAAGTGTACATGCTTGTTGGGCGATGACCGAGCCTGTAGCATGACATGCATCTGGACGGTGCGGATGAGGATGAGCGACGGTGTTACACGAGACATTGAGGAGGTGCGCTTTGTTTTCGACCTAAGGCGTAATCTCATATCGCTCGGATCACTCGGATCACTCGAATACAAAGGATGTCGAGTGACCATGAAGAATGGAGCTCTGAGAGTGACACGAGGAGCAATGATTGTGATGAAGGGGAAGCGCCAAGGCAACCTCTATTATTTGAATGGTTTAGTCGTTGCTGGCACAACGGCTCTGACTCGTGAGGCTGAGGTGGACGAGTCAATGTTATGGCGCATGCGACTAGGTCATGTGGACGAGAAAACTTTGCAGAAGCTTATCTTTGGGGGTCGTTTAAGAGGAGCCAAGACCGGGAAGATCGAGTTTTGCGAGCACTGTGTGTTTGGAAAACAGACATGTGCTTCATTTGGGACGAGCATCCATAGTACGAAGGCATCGCTCGATTATGTACATACTGACGTATGGGGCCCGTCTAGGACGGCCTTTTGGGGAGAGAAACACTACTTTGTGTCGTTCATCGACGATTTCTCACGCATGGTGTGGGTGTTTTCGCTGAAGTCGAATGACCAAGTTCTTAGCACTTTCATCAAGTGGAAGAAGCTGGTTGAGACTTAGATTGGTCGGTATATCAAGCGTCTACAAAGTGACAAGGTGTAGAGTATATGTCAGATCTCTTTGAGAAGTTCTGCAGATCAGAAGGGATATTAAGACACTACACCGTTGCTGGTACGTCGCAGCAGAATGGGGTAGCAGAGAGGATGAATCGAAATTTGCTGGAGAAAGTTCGATGCATGCTGTCGACTGCTGACCTTTCGAAGGAGTTTTGGACGGAATTCCTGGCGTACGCGACCTACTTGGTCAATCGGCTACCATCTGCTTTATTGGAATGAAGACATCCTTTGGAGGTATGGTCGGAAAGCCCGTTTCCCATTATGGATCACTTCGAGTTTGGGGCTGTCCAAGTTACTATGTTATGAAAGAAGATAAACTCGATGCTCGAGTCAAGAAAGCCATCTTCTTGGGCTTCAGCAGTGGTGTCAAGGGATATCGACTGTGGTGTCCGACACAAAGGAATGTGATCCTGAGCAGACATGTAACGTTTGATGAGTCGACGTTACTAAAGAAGGAGCATGAGCCAAAGATGGAGGTTGAACAGACACAATTGAAGCAGGTTTTTGACAACATGTCTAATACTCCACAACGGTTGATCAACGACTTAGATCGACCCACACTAGAAGTAGTAGACATCGGGCTCCAGGCTGATGATGGTGAAGTTGGTGGCTCTAGCTCAGTTGTCGGAGATAGCTCGTCTCCAAGGGTCGTTTAGTCGAAGGATTCCATAGCAGTGTCGAGGTCGAGGCGTGAGATATGAAAACCTGTAAGGTACTCGGAGTTGGTCTCATTTGCTTTTTCCACAGTATGTATCAATGTTTCTAACTCATTCGATGAGGTGGAGCAGAGTAAGACCCAAAGTGGTGGAGAAGTGCAATGGACGAAGGGATGGAATCAATGGCTAAGAACGACACATGAGATCGCATAGAGCTTCCGAAGGACAAGAAAACGATTGGGTGTAAATGTGTCTACACCAAGAAGCAAGGGGTCGAATCAGGAGATGTTCGCTACAAAGCTTGCCTCGTAGCGAAGGGCTTCACACAGAGAGAATGCATTGATTACAATAATGTCTTCTCTCCCGTGGTGAAGCATTGCTCGATTCGGATTTTGTTGACGTTGGTTGCTCAGTTCGGCCTTGAACTGGTGCAGTTGGACGTCAAGACGACGTTCTTGCACAGAAAGCTTGAAGAGGAGATCTATATGCCTCAGCCGATGGCTATGGAAGTGGTGATGGTCGTGCATGTCGATTGAAGAAGTCACTCTACGGGTTGAAGCAATCACCATGTTAGTCAGTGGTATAAGCGTTTTGAACAGTTTATGACGGATGATCAAGGGTATGTCCGCAGCCACTATGATCATTGCGTGTTCTATCGAAAGTTGGATGACGGGTCCTTCATCTATTTTATTCTTTATGTCGATGATATGCTCAAAGCTTCATCGAATAAAGAGGAGATTCGGATATTGAAGTCTCAGTTGAATTTTGCATTTGAGATGAAGGATTCTTGGAATGGCAATCACAAGAGATTGAAGTGGATGTAAAGTTCATCTTTCACAGAGTCGCTATTTGAAGTCTGTTATACAGAGGTTTAGCTGTGAGAAGATGAAATCCATAGTTTCTCCGCTTGCACCTCACTTCAAGCTCAGTACCGAGCAGTGTCCGAAGAACGAAGAGGAGCGTACTGTATGCCAATGCGGTATGGGCCTTGATGTATGCGATGGTATGTACTCGACCGGATCTATCACATGTGGTTAGCATGGTGAGTAGATACATACACAACCTGAGGAAAGAGCACTGGCGAGCAATGCAGTGGATCTTGCGATATATCAATGGCACAGTCGACGTCGAACTGACATATGGTTGAAGTGTTTATGGTCCGCACACTGTCGGGTATGTCGATTCCGACTATGCAGACGACTTGGATTGGAGGCGATCAATGACAGGCTACGGCTTCACCCTGTCAGGCGCTCCAATATGTTGGCGGAGTATCCTTCAGTCTACGGTGGCATTGTCTACTACGGAGGCAAAGTATATGGAATTGACTGAAGCGATGAAAGAGACGATATGGTTGATGGGTTTGATGGATAATCTGGGAGTCTACCAACGACAGTGCGATGTCTATTATGATAGCCAGAGTGCAGTGTACTTCGCTAAGAATCAGGTCTTCCATGCTCGTACAAAGCATATCGACGTTCGATTCCACTTTGTCAGGAACTATGTGTGAGAAGAAGAAGACGACATCAACTTGTTGAAGATTGGGACAGTTGACAACCCGACAGACATACTGACGAAGGTTGTATCGGAAGTCAAGTTCAAGCACTGTTTAGACTTGCTCAATGTGGTTCCTCAACGAAGTTGACGTCGGCCCCAAGAGGGGGCATTGTGGCTCGGTGGAGCCATTTGAGACTCGAAAGAGTCAAGCCAGTCCCAGGAGGGGGACAATCGTAGCTCGGTAGAGCAGTTGGTCCTTCGGGACATTTGGTTCTTCGAAAAAAAATAAGGGGGAAACACCATTCGATGCTCTATCAAGGTCAGTGAGGGTCGTTCTTTGGACAGAAGGCTCGAGGCTCGCCAAGGTGGAGATTTGTGGAGAAGTTGGCTCGATTCGGTGCAGGAGAAGCAGTCGTTGTGCAGACGAGTTATCTTGTGCAGAGGTAACTCGACTGTGCTCGGATTCGACCTATCCGATTCTGTACAAGTCAGATATGAAGATGATGGGCATTTGGCTTCTACAACGCAGTTGGTCGTTCGGTCGTCAGTTCGAGTCTGAGGGTCGAACGCTCAGCATTGGGTCGTTGGGTCGTAATGCGGTAGAGTCCGTGTTCGGCTGAACGGTCGTGACAGAGGCTCGTTGGAAGTTGCTCGTACGCGCGGCTCAACACTTCGGTCGTTCGACTCAGAAGGAAGGTCGTTCGGTCGAAGAGAACCCATTGGGATGCGATCCACTAGGAAGTGGCAGAAGGCCCACTAGTGTGCGATGCATTGACTGCGTAGGAGTGGCGATTTGATTGGATACCGTAATTGTCGGGATACACATCCTTTGGGAATTCCTAGCCAATGATGACGCCTATTGTAACCTAGGGTTATATATAGGGGGTTTTAGGT